>OX457078.1:12170000-13370000 GCA_949752815.1 Conops quadrifasciatus | reverse complement strand
TGAAGTTTCGCAACGGGTACGCGTAGCTCTTCCAGATAAGTCATAATACCTGAGAAAAGCAATGTAAAAGAGTTATTTCATTAGCTGATAATTGTATTGACCAAAAGGTATAAACTCTATACCGGAATGTCCGGACTCAGGTACCTTCACATACCTTTCGAATTCCACACCAATTGTTTTAAGCCCAACTCGACCAAATTGTCAATCTGCAGTATTTCCGATTCTATCAGTTTTAACTCTACCGAAGTGCTATTTTGCTGAATTGTATTGTACCAATCAATAGTCTTCTCCAGATTCAACGTGTACATTCGGAATATTTCGTTCTTGGCGGCAAATTCTAGGGCAATTTGAGGTAATTCTTCAATTTCCATTTGGCGGAGATAATGAACCTCGCGTAATATGCAAAAGAGCTCAACACTGAAGTTCAAAATCAAAGACTTTGTGGGAGGATCACGAGCTATTAATGACTGACTTAGGTTTGACTCGATTTGAGCCAGTAGACTGGCTGACCAATCTTCGAAAACTTGTTTCTTACAAATATCTAAATTCTCCATTAGACGATCATAACGCCCTTTAATTTCCACAGCCTTTTCGCAGTTTGTTATGCTTCAATTGAAAATTGATACAGAAAAAATTTAAAAGTAAAAAAATAAAAAGTTTCTGAAAAATAGTTCAGAATCTTACCGATGACTGCGCAGTGCTTGAAAGTTTTTCATTTGTTTGGAAATGCGAGCCTCCAGTTGACCACACCAACGTAGAAAGGCAGCAGTCGGCGGACAATTCCAATCCGGGTATAGGCACAAGGCGTGTCTGCTCATTTCCATTTGGGTACTGAAAATGGTTTCACAAGTCGCCAGCTCTTCGTCGAGCATGCGGACGATTTGTTTATATTTACGCGTAAATTGCTTTCTTATTTTCGGCCGGTCGAGTACACTGCCAACAATGCTTATTAACTGTTGTAGGTTTGAAGCGAGAGAGAGAGAGACAAAGATTGTGTTAGTTGTGTTTCTCTACTCATCCTCATCCTGCAACTAACCTTAAATATACTCTCCAAATTATGACAATCATCGAAAGCTTGACACAAAATCGCCGCAAGCTTCATATCCAATTCCAAAATATGGTTTTGAAACTTTTCAAAATCAGCGTCGAATTCAGGATCGTCCGGATCGAGTACATCGTACGTTTTTGAGGCGAATGCGGCAAATAACTGATTGAATTCTGCGTACACGGCAGTAATGCGGGCGCTGAGCTGACGTCCACGAAGGCCTCCGATCTCGATCTTCTCCAACTTCAAGAATTCAATGACAGTACAAAAGAACCTATAAGGTTAAGGTTCCGTAACAAAACGGAACGCTGCTTAGTAGTTCTCAGCCAATGATATGTATTTTCTACCGTTAAGGAACCATCTAACTTACCATTGTATTGTGTTTAAACGTTCCGCAAAGGCGTTGAAGCGTTTGAACACAGAGTTAGGATGAAAAGTCCATAAAACTGGTGGCCGCACTTCGGGTTCCTTGAAAAATTGCGGCAAAATTTCATTATAATGATCGAATAATGCTCGAAAGAATCTCAAAATATCGATAGAAAGCGTTAGCCGTTGCATGGCCTCATCGATATCACTATGAAATATTGATGAAGGATCTAAATAACGCACAGTCTACGAAGAGAAATAGAAAAAGCACACTTCATTTAGTCGATGAGGTTGATGACGGGAGTGATAATAATTGAAATTAGTTGCAACCTGTTGAATAATAAGATTGCAGATTTGTTTCAGCAACACTGTAATCTTCGATGAATGACAGTAGTAAAGAGAATTGGCCCAAAGGGTGCACACAATATGCATCAAAGGAATGAGCAATGGTTTGCACTCGGCGAAATCTATATCCTCCAGTGCCTGAATGGTGGGTCTCAAGGGGTTTAGGTACAGTGTAATATCCTTAGCTTCGGCTAGAGCTTCGGCGCGATAAGTTGACGAGGGCGGCGGCGGCATGAGTGGAGGAAGCTTTTTGTTAGAATGTAAATTGAATGCATGTCGATTGCAATTACGCGATAGAAAACAAACATCAGCAGTCAATTGTGGAAGGAATTGTGGAGGGGGGAGAGTGTCATAGACGGCGTAGGTGGGAGAAATGTGCTTACCTGTAACTACGTTTTTGAAAAGTGTCTGGAAGGATGGATAATAAGCACTATACGAATTTTCCAGTATTAAAGCCATCGCCTTAATGCGCTCACCGCGTAATTGATCGAAGATAAAGGATAAATTCTTCAAGCGTTTATTCCAGAAGAGTAATTCTGGGAAAAATACAAAGTTGAGTACGAAATGTAGGTAAATTAGTATGGAATGGTACTTTAACCACAACTCTTTTATGCTGTATACGAGTACAAAATCACCAAAACTGAACATGAATATTTTTATACTAAATCATGTTAAAATCAACATTATTTTACTTTTTTTATCTATAAAAATCACCTGCTTGTGGTGTTGGCCTTTGTTCATTTTGAAAGGCACCGCTCGGTGATTCTTCGATGATATCGTGGATTTGCGTAGCCCATTTAATGACCACGCCCTCAATGGCACTCTTTAAATACAAATCTACGGCGTAAGTTGGCATTTCGGTTATCTGCTGCGCGATCTTTACCATTTTCTGGACGCCCACCGGCATTGCCAGAATCGTTTCACCGCTCACCTGACCCTTGACCTGATGGACAATACTCTTCAGGCTATGAACATGCTTCTGTACATCTTCGGCCACCATGGAAGGCCACGTTTGATAGTTGCCTTCGAAAGACAAGAGCGGAACAAGTATTTCCTCAACCAGGGCTGACATTTGGTCTACGGTACGTGTCGCGAGATCGCCTACTATTATGCACTCTTCACATTCCGTCAACGGTATGGGTTGTGTGTATTTCTTGATGAAATAGGCACCTTTCGTTTTCAACTGCGTTAACGGAAATGTATTGGACGGTACTAGCTGTGCAGCTGGTGTTAATAGTATAACGAGAACCGTGGATGTCGAACCATCTAGAAATTCTTTAATAATTGTCTTATGCTCCTCCACTGTCATGATACGTGTCCACTTTTCCGGTTTTAATTTCAAGGATTTAATTACATATGAACCGATTATTTCCAAGCGACGATCTATGCTCGTTGCGGCAGCTGCTGCTGCTGCGGCCTCGGCGCTTGTAGACGATGGGGGGGCCTCCATGTGAAAGAGTCAGCGTTAGTTTTTATTGGTTCGCTAAGCGAATTTTCTCTGTTCGTACAAAAGTTAGTTGGAAGCAAAATGGAAATTAATAAAGGCTTAATAAACGTAAAATACTTGCTTAGAAATAAACTCATATTATCGTGTTATTTTGCCGTCTCTCTCACTCTCACAGTTTTTAAATATTTTTTGTGATGACATGCTTATTTTTATTTAGTACATTAATTATTAAAATACTTTTTAATTGATAGCAGAACTAATAATACTTTACAAAACCGTGTTTTAATAATCCTTCTTTTTCTTCTTCTCTACTTGATTACAAATGTTACAATATTATGATGTAATAGGTACTAACCAATTACCGTTATATTTCCGTTTCCGTTGACACAACAGTTACAACCGAACGATAACATAAGAATGAAGAACACTTTCGTGTAGTGCAGATAAAAATATTTTATCGATGAATGATAAATTATGCCAGAAGACACGAACACATTATGCAAAAACCGAAATATGTAGACTATTGTAAGCAAACAAAAACATATAATTGTATTTAATATAACGTTCAAACAAACAAACAGGCCAAATTTTGCTATGCAACCGAACTTATTGCAAAATGTCAACTTGCAAGGCGGTTTCCTGTCGCTAACATTCTGTCTGTTGCATTGTTATAATGTTGTGTAATTGTATGTATGTATGTATGTATATCGTTTTTTTGCACACCCTTTTTCTGAAGGGAGGGTTAATTGTTTTTGTTATTATAGCAACCTATCATCATCCCTGTTTTGCTGTGGTTTTAGTGCCAAATAATGGTTGTAGGGCCATTTACCTTTTGCATGCATGACTGAGAAAGTGTTGTGATGAGGGCAGAAGGTTAAGAAGTTCAAGTTCAAGTTCAAGTCCTTTCCTTTCTAATTTTAAACCATTTTTCAATTATTTCCAATAGCAACAACAACTGAAATAGAAACTAAAACTAACTTTACTTAGAACTTCATGGCATGTTAACAACTTTCTAACAACAACTACAACTTGTTGATGTTTAGTGGAATAAAACTACGAATATTTATATGAAATTCCAATTGATTTTCCATCCAATTCCAATTCCATCATTCTATCAACTGTTGCTCTATAACCATTGGTACAAAAAGGCCAGAACTATCAGGCAGAACTTTTCGGTTTATTTTTTTTAACTAGTTTAATTTCTTGTTCAATACAAAATGAGTGCTTGTTAAAAGAGCGGCATTAGTAGAAAAACCAAAAAAAAATTCAAACACGTGCTACTTTTATGCGGCATAGCAAAAAAAAATATAGCACAAAACAAACAGGTTCAATGCCCAGCATCAGCCATAATATATAAATATACACACATACGTACTCTCTAATCCGAAAAAAAAATTTGTTTACTTCTCAACCAGCAATTTATTTGTCTACATTCTATTATATTTTCTATATTTTCTTTCTTTCTTGCTTTTTGTATAAAAAAACAGCAAAAGTTCTCCTTTGAAAACACTGCTCGTGATGTAGAAATAAATAGAGCGAGCACAGCAGGTCTTTTTGCTCGTTGGGCTCGCTGCTCGCTGCTCGCGTTATGTTTTTGTTGTTGTGTGCGAAGATTTCAATTTTCGACGTGTGTTGTTTGGGCTGCGCATAAGCGAGCGCCCTTCTGTGGCTGCAGCCGAATGAATTTGGTTCAGTAATGAACTGGCTCTTCTGTCGTTTGAAGGTCAATTAACGCTTCAATGCACTAAAGACCTCTTTGGGCAATGCTTAAGAAATGTTGCAATTTTTTTTCCAAAAACCATACTTTGTAGTAAAAATATACAATTAGCATGTAAATCTGTTCATATGTACATACTTATATAAATAACGCTTATACAGAAGCAGCATAAATGAAAAAAAAACATTTTTGTCAGGAAAACGTTAAAAAAAATAAACTGAACACTCTATTCAATAATTAATTGGCAATATTTTTTTATTTTTTTGTTTTGCAAATCAAATGAAATAAAAGAAGTTAACAATGATTGCCTCGAATTTCACACTTTTCGTTTTGAGCAATAAAGGGTTAAATTTCAAATCCTAATGGATGAGATAAAGGAATAATTATTTTGTTTGCAGCCCGGTGGTATATCGCTTTTAAGGAAATGGAAATTATTTGTGCACTTTTTTGCACTATAAATCATTACTTAACCGCAAAAATTGTGGAACCATTGTGATCGTGAATTCATAATGGGTGATCGATCGAGAAAAAGCGCTCTTTACCGAAGCCAAAATCATTGAAGCAAAGAAAACTTCCTCGAACTAAATAAATCGCACTATATAAATCAATGAATACTGAAGAGAAGGTTTAATTTTAAAAAAAAGCTTTCTTTGCAATGTTTGTAATAAATCTTAAAAACCAAAAGCCTTTGTTACAATCATGACGAAATCCAGTTTAATCATTACGGTGAAAATATCACTGATGCTTTTACAACAGATCGATATAATGCAAACCGTTGTAGTCGAGAGAAATATTCACTCGTATTATAAACTTTCATCCAGGGCGCCGGGGCTTAAGAAAGCGAACAAGTCGAATGACACTCACAGTTATCACATCCTGCAATGTCCTTATAGGGCCACTACGGATATACCGCTGCCAAAGGATATGCAAATTTGTGTAATCGTCGGAAAACATACGACAACATCAGACGATCGGAGAAGAGAACGGATTGTGAAATTACCGAAAGCTAGGCTAAGACCTACTAGAGACTACTTAGACGATACTGAAGTGAATACTGAAATGAAGAAGGCGACACGGGATAGGGCGCAGGCAATAAACAGAACAACTTTACGACCGAAAATTGGCCACCAGCTCGTTAATAAAGGAAAATCAAGAAAAAAACGACCGGTTAAATCGATTCCCAACAGTTCAAACAACAACAATTTATCGAAGGAACCCATGGCTATACTAAGCGCACACCATTCGCTGAGAAGAAGGAAAGCAAGGCCTAAAATAATTTCAAATTTTGATGAAGAGAAAAATATTCATAAAATATTCCATGACGTAGCAGCAGAAGATGATGGCGATGGTGATGTTGATGCTGATGATGATGATGGTAATCCTGAAGATTATGATGTTCTAGATGTCAACGCTAAAGATTTCGGTGCCAATAGTCATGAAGCTCACGATGATGCCCAGCTTCATCATAATGTAAAGAAATTCAATTTCTTTCCTTTAAATTTTCTAAATTCTTATATTTCAAAAGGAAAATATTTTCCGCAATTAAAATATTCGCGTAAGAACTTCGGCGACCCAACAGAAGCGGAAGCTTTTTATCATGCAGAGCAGGCAAAGTATGGCAAGGGTCAATCTAACACTGGCTATCATAATATATACCATCGCGATGAGATTGAAAATGATCATATATTTTATGATGATTTGGCCCATCGCGGTAAATTTAACCATTATGCTCGTGATAAAAATTAAAACTCAGAAACGAAATAAATATATTGAGAATTTTCAATATATTTAAATAATATTAACCCCTCTGAAAGGGCTCCTCAAATTGTCACCATCCATCGACAACCGTTTATTGTATGCAAAAAAGAAATTAAGAACAGTTTTATTTTTTTTTCACTGCAACATAAATTTTTTTATTTTACTTTAACTTATTAAACATAATTACATAGATTTTTTATTAACTTTTTAAGAAACTATTTCAAAATATTAGGAATATTGGATTGTACTGTTCTAAACTATAATAATAATAATAATAATAAACTATAACTATATAATTTTATTTGAGAATCCTAAAATTGAGAGCAAATACACAAGTAAAATCAATGAAATTATTAAAAACTTAAAAGAAATAAAAGTCGCACAGAAAATAAAAATGTTTAAAGCTTTTGAGGAATAAAAGAGAAAAATGTACATACTTAGATAAACACATAAATTTCGAACATTGTTACAGTACACATTTTGTAGATAAATTTTGCTCTGATTTATTATAAAGTTTAAGTAATCAATTTTAAGTCACCGATTTTAAGTAATTAAAAGTATGTAAGCTAAAGCGCCTTTTGCTTTACTAAATCTTACTAAACTTTTCTAATCTGATAACTAAAAATTTATCCTTATTATTTGTAAATGGTAAATGGTCTATTTAATTAAAATAATAGTAGAAACAAATTACATGCACTTTTCGTTTAACATTAATTAAGGTGGCTCTTGTTTTCTCTTAATAAGCGACGCCATAAGATCAATACTGTTTTTAAGCTTGCCGAACGAAAGACTAAACAATTACACTTTTTATACAATAAAGACTTTATGCAATTTTATGGTAAAATAATGTATGACAGGAAAAAAAATTATTAATGTTGCTCTTGTCGTCCCCTTTCGTTGTTTTGTTGTTGTTGCAGTTAAAATATTTTGTTATTCACATTAAAATGTGCATTTGCCCACAACTAAAATGCTAGATAATGATGGTGTTGGTATTAAAAACAATGCTATCACTATCATCAGAATCGGAATCGGTACCGCACAGTAATGGCTACGCATCCTCACCGTAAGCGACATCCGCATCTGTGTCTGCGTTTGTGGCAATTCTGGAAAGATTAAAGAAAATGCCAAAAAGTAAATAATTAAAATGCGTGGCAAAGAATGAAATATTTGTTATATAGATTTTAAGAAAATTTGTATTCGGTATAAAATAACTCGCAGTGTAAAATAATTTCAATATTGATGGAATAATCGAAAGGCCAATTTAGGAATTATATGATGATTATATTATGTATATAGAAAGCAAACAAAATATACCCCTGTCCGTGCATATTTCTATGAATTTTAAAAAACGCAGATGTTTTTTTTTAAATTTTGATAGTTTTATTTGTTTTAATCCAAAGGCTCTGATCAGTATCACTGACAATGGTACTATTGGTGTAGTTAAATTGTCCACCACTTCAATGTGTAGAAAAATAATCTGCGTAGTGAAATGTTTTTCCACCTTATTTGGTTGACGCCACACTAAAAATATTTGCGGCACACTTGAATATTGTACAAATTGTAGAAGTTGTACGGTACTAGCAGAATGAGAAGCACTGATCAAGTGCTTCGTAGAACCTTACATTTGATAATTTTATCTTGTTTATGCATTTAATATTTATTGTGTAAACAAACCAAATTCATCCAAGTCTTTTCTAACCATCATCGGCCTCGACAGATTTCCGAGTATTACCATAATTTTTTAAAATTTTAAAAACAAGCCATTTATGTTCTTTTATGAATGGAAATCGTTAAATTGTTAGAGATAAGATAAAAGGCTGGAACTGAAAACTCCATATGATTGAAATCGATAAAGAACCAATGACCAAAAAAAAGTATTTTATCTCTGTTTATTACATAATTAGTTTAAATTATGTATTCATAAAGAAGAAAACTTAGGGTCAAAGTCTACTTTCACCATACAAAAGAAAAGTTGTCCACATAATTTACAGCCAACATACATTTTTCATATTATTTTTAGATGAATTTAATAAAACTGCTACATTAAATTAAAATATATTTCAATCAATACAAATGGCCGCCCAGATGCGATTATTATTATTTAATGAATGTTATACGAGCATAACTATTTCCTTTTGCTTCACCAAAATGTTCACGACATAAAGTTCATAGATAGAAATACGGTCAAACAATAGTCTCATAGTCGAATAAACCATTCCATCAATAAAATTAATTAATTAATTAAATTAATGAAATTAACAAGCCATGCTTAATACTCGCAAAAGTAGAGTAAATGAGGTTTTATCAATCTACATAGAGAAGAAAATGTTATTAATGAATATGAGCAATACTCTATCTATCCAGATTAGCTCCATCCCAAAATGTATATACAATAATTAAAGCAATATACATCCAATTTAATTACTTACTTTCAATTCAATTCAAGTTAAAATAAAACAATGTTAAAGAACAGTGTAGGTATGTATATATTTTACAAGAACGTTTGCATGCAGTATAAAAGCCAAAACCAAATCTTTGAGTAACACTACAATAGTTTTATACAAATTTTGAAAAATTATAAAAGGATTATATAGAGATATTTACAAGAAGGTTAAAAACTTTAAACAAAATTCAATAAAAAATTTATTAAAAATCAAATATAACACAAGAAAAATAAAGAAAACAAGAATTTTTTATTTTGTTTCAAAGTGTATGTATATTTTTTATGCTAATTTGTGTAAAACATTTAAAATAAGTCGATAGAAACATTTTTTTAATACACATACTTAATTTTCATTTAATTTTTTCGAAATGTAAATGAATTGGAATAGTTTAATACTCGTTAAACAGTTAACAACTATTGATCAATTATACAATAATACTACATTAAGTACTACAAAGAGACAAATTAAAGTCACAAAATGCTACTAAACGAACAAGAGACCGATAGAACATTATACTTAAAATTTACGACTACAGCAAAAGCAATAACTAATTAATAATGAAGAAGCTATTAAGCGATGATCTTCTTATTTAATACTAAAAACTTATTATATTTGTTTAGCATTTTAAGTAGAAAAGTTTTATTTTTTTTTTACAAAAAACTAGCATTGTAAATTATTAAAAATTTTGATTATTTTTGAAAATATGGTGATATCTTTATTTTAAATCAAACGGCGAAATTCACGATTTCAGTATAGTACACAAGATTTAGTAACTAGTTCTGCGTAACGTACCGGCTTGTGACCATAACTTTTAAGTACTTGTTTTATTTGTTAAATTAAATTAAATATTTTAAAAATAAAAAAAAAATAAAATTGAGATATTTTTAAGTTTTAAAATATGTATGTAAGGTAAATGATTTCGCTATAGATTACGCCTATACGATATATTTCTAAAATTTTTGGTTGCTTGTATTTAGAATTATTGATGTAATGTTGATGAAATAGAAAATAACTTAATTACTTAATTACTTGCAGTAAAAGTAACCAACATTTGATTAAGAATAAAGGGTGAATAAAAGCAAATTCTTAAAATTAAATCAATATTACAAGCTATTTAAAAAGCTATACATATGTATATGCCAATCTACTACATATTATTTATATTCATGTATATTAATAATTTATTTTATTATTCAATATACATACATTTTTGTTTCATTTATATTAAATATATAATTTTTATTTATAGTTTTTGAAACTACAAAAATTTTACCACAATCATGAACATAGTTAACTTTTTATCATCTTTTTTTTTTGGCAAAATGTTCTCTTACAGCAAGCTCTATTTAC
Organism: Conops quadrifasciatus; assembly: GCA_949752815.1. Taxonomy (NCBI): domain Eukaryota; kingdom Metazoa; phylum Arthropoda; class Insecta; order Diptera; family Conopidae; genus Conops; species Conops quadrifasciatus. Next base: position 13,359,528 of record OX457078.1, on the reverse strand, counting down.
AAGCATTAAAACAATGAAAAACTACCAAAATTAAAATGTGTGGTAATTTTCGTATAAAATAGTTTTAAAAATATATAAAATGTAATGATTTCTAAATGCATTATTTCTTATGAAATACAATATACTGTAAAATTAAGTGGACTACTATTGATGCAGATGGAATAATGGAGATGTTTGGAGAAAATCATGGAAGTTGCATAGTATTAAAATGCAGCGATTTAATAACGACCAGATGGTTGTATTTGGTATCCACTATCGTACAATGTTAACTCGCTGAAGTGATAATAACGTTGATAATATTGTAAAAATAATAATGATATAACGAAAAATTCAAAAATATAAAGTATATTTATAAAAATATTTACATAAAAAAAAAAATATTCAATTGTTCGAGATCAATTGTTTCGTTGTAAATTTATTGAGATGATTGTCATGGTTGTTGTTGTTGTTGTCGTTGGTATTAAACATATATATAATTTTATTGTTTTAAAATGCGTCCAACAATTCAACAATTATCCAAAATACGAGTATAATGAAGCATCGCGATAAAGCAGTGTTATTTGTTTGTTGTTTTGGTTGTTCCCAGATCGTTGTGATCGCAGATTTATTTATTATTGCCGTTGTTGTTGTTGTTGTTGTGATCATGATGGTAGTTGTTGGTTCGTTGTACGTTGAACAATTTAATATAGTGCGTATAATAAAATTTTCATTAGAATAAAATAATAAAATAATTACTAAGGCAAGCATGTATTGTATCATCGCTTTTGTGTCTGATCATAGAATACTGGAAATTTATAAGTAATGCTTTAGATTTTTTTTTATTATCCCAAAAAATGTAATTTATTTTTTTTTTATTGTAGCATTTTGGTTATATTGTTGTTGTTGTTGTTGGTAGTGGTGGTGGTGGTGGTTGCAGTATTTTTTGTAGTAGTAGGTGTACGTACACATACAGATCAGAAATTATATTAGTTAGAAGAGAATTCCAGTTGGACATTTCAAGTTGTTGTTATTGTTGTTGTTGTTGGTGTTGTTGTTATTGTTATTATTTTTATTATTTATTATCGTATTAAGAGCCACAGAACACAAGTGTACAAATGTTGAAACAGAATAGTTGCAGAGTTTTTTTAAAATATTGGTAAAGAGTTGTAGGTTGGTTGTTTTTGTTTTTTTTTTTTTGGGGGGATTTTTGGAAGAACACAAACACAGAGAAACACAAGACAGCACAAGTTCAATAGCAATCATAAAAAAGGGAAAGAAACAAGAGAGGATAAAGAACGGTTAAATTTACCATTGGAAGATCTTTTGATTATTGTTTAATAAAATTTCCAAATGAAGATTAAATGAGGATTTTGGAAAAGGTATCAGAACCCATTAGAAACCACCAAATGTGCTACAATGTAAATGAGATGACAACCGTCCACCATTTTCTTAAAAATTAAGCTTACATAAAAACATTTAGATATTATCAAAATTAAATACTTGAAAATGAAATTGTTCACTACATTTTTTAATATTTTGATTAGTAATACAATAGTAGTTTGAGTACTGTCTTAATACTTATTATACGCATTTTATATTATTATTAAAATATCAAGAAATTTGTGGATACTTTTCTTCTTTGTGTGACATTTTTATAATAATGCAATTTATAAACATCAACTAATACCAAATTACCCTTTTCAGACTTAGAATAAAATGAATGTAAAATATAGAATATATGTACTTATATGTAAAGTAAACAACTACCATTACACAACATAAGCCACGCCTACAACATATTAACATACCTTCGAGGAAGCCTATAACAACCACAACCAATCACGTTCGCTTTTGAAAAAACTATTGCTAAACTTGAAATTACGAGAAATCCTGAAAAACTCGAATAAAACGCTATTGCTATATACGCTATACGCTCGCATAATGGGCGCATAACGACGGGGCCTATTGGAGCCACCAATTCCAGACCGTCCGGGCTAATTCCGAATACATAAATAACTATACTTTATAACTAGACATATGTACATATATGGACAGTACCTGATAATATCAGAATTATACACTGTTCGAAACCTATTAAATAATGACGAGATAGTACGAAAGTACAAACTGAAAATTGGTTTTATTTACAAGAATTGTGTTGTATTATATTTTTTTTTCAACATATCGCTGATCTATGATAATGATTTTAACTATTATAAAACTACAATTTGTAATTTTAACCATACAAAATTTAACGTAATTTATTTACATTAACCTGATGTTTAAAAAATTGTTCTACAGCTTATTTGTCACAAATGCTACATTGTACATTACTTTAAACTTATAATAAAAACAAGACATGCATGCTACAAAATTAAACATAAAAACTAAAGAACTAAAACTAAGTCGGAAACATTAAATTTAACATTAGTCTTGATTATTATAAAAAGAATTTGAAGCATTTCAATATTAAATGCTTTTAAAAATTTTTTTTCATATAGCAGCAAAAATCAACGTTGTTATATTTTAAATACTTAAGAATAGTATTTTTGTTTGGTGGAAAAAAATGCATATCTATAATTAAAGTTAGTATTTAATTTTTCCTGATTCACCGAAATCATGCGTAGGAGGAACCTTCTCCGTTATTGCGTTAGAATTATTTGTAGAATTTGTTACTGCTAATATTTCTACAGTTCTGTTAAAATGAGGATAAAAGATGTTTATGAATTTTTTTTTATGACTATTATCGTATGATACAACAAATTTGTGACGGAAAATTAGTAACGGATTTTATACAAAACAAAATAAAGCTCAAAGATTATTTAATATAAATGCAAGGAAATAAGCGTATAGTAGTGAAGCCTTTATGCCTTTACAAAATGCTTTTAAGTGCGTCTATACTCGTGTTATGTACTCGTATGTGTGCGTATATTTGTATGTATGTATGTATGTACTCATGTACGTGTAAGCTAAAATTCTACTTTTTCTTAAATGTCAAAGTGATACTTAAACGTTCTTTCATTTTATTGTGGCATTTTGATATTTGCTTAAAAAACTTACCTCGCGTATGTTGAATTCGCATTATTTATTGAGAAACCATTCTGACTTGGAAGCACATACTTTTGAACCCACTACAAAAGAAGAAAGAAGATTAAACTAGAAAATACTAATAAGTGTATCTATCAGAATTATTAACATTTGTTACAGTATTGAAAAATACGATTAGCAGATCGAGATGTTTTTAAAGACGTTCACTTCTTTTGTCAGTAAAATACAAGACTCATAATGTGAGCCACTGTGTGCCACTTAGAGTAATGACTTACGAGTCTGTAAGCGGCTAAGAAATCTTCTACCATAGACAATACCATAACAATTCTTCTACCAAAACAATTATCACATTATTGTCATTAGGAGTTGAAAATATTTGTCAGTAAGAATCAGATTTAGAACAGATTTTAATTGATACACGTGTAGACACGCATTCTCAATAGTAGGAAGTTCTACTTTAAGCCCACACTAGATTTCAGTTCCTTTATAAAGAATATAAGTTTCTTTATAGATTTTAGTTCCTTTTAAAGATAACTTCTTGTTAATGAGGTGATCCAGAAAATAAATTAAGGATTTTTTCGAAAATCATTTTGGAAAGATCTCTAGAAGAATATGTATTCTGCTTCTCTACAGTTCGTTCTACTTCATAAAAAGCCTTATATGTTTTTGAAAAATGTTTAAAGTGTTAATAACAATCTCTTCCTATTTCAAAATTCTGTTTATTTCAATTTAATCTAATCTAATCTAATACAGAAAATTTTTTATCTCTGTTAAGGAAGGCATTAATTTTATTATACTTTCATATATTCTAATATTTTGAATATATACATAGTTCAATATTTAATTTCCAAATAAAAATAATAAATAATATTAAATGTTACTGTCATCTAATCTTATTTTGCACGTAATCTCTATTCTTAAAAAGTTGTTACCAAAAAGATTTCGATAAAACATTCGACGGACCTAAAATTTAAAGAGTTAATATTTTAAAAGAAAATAAATAAATTCCATTTTTATCGCTTGCCAGTCATGTTAATGCGATAACAAAATCGGCATTTGTGTGTGATAATAAAAGGAGGATTTACTTTTAAGAACGATGACATAACGATAACATTAAAATTGCAGAAGAAATTGCTCGAGTAATACAAAGCGTTTGTAATACACTTATAAATTATCATTTATCATTCCCTAAAGCTTGAATTATTTCCTAAGGCGATATTCATGAGCGAATAATATAGTGCTACACGAAAACTATACAAAAGCCTCCAAATGTTATCGCTATTACCACTTATCGCGTATATTTCAATCTCTGTAGTACTTATTTTCAGATACGAAATGTTAACTTTCGAAGAATCTATCTATATATAATATAAAATAAATTGAAAGGAAATAAATTCTTTGTAGAACTTATATAGAACAGTATCAGCGAAGCGACTTACCCGACTATTATATAGTCTCTGATTGCCCATGCATGAGGCCATATGTATCACAAGATATAAATTGAATAATAAATATAAAGAGGCAAATATACCTATTTTTGCATAAAAAATGCAAAGGAAGAGAAGAAAAATGTGCATTTAAATTAGCAATTAGCTAGAATTTTGTTAAATCTTTCATGTCATACTTACACACTATAGCTAATATACCGCCTTCGATTTCCATAGTGTCCACTTGAGTAATAACAAAATATAAATTAACGCCTATCACCACGACCGTCAGGAGAATGGCTACAATTTTGTTACCACTGTCAAAGCAAAGCAAATACGATAAGATTTTGTAAATCGCAATACATAAACTTTATAGGGCTAAATGTCTACTTACATGCCATTCACAAACTCTCCCATAATCGCCGAACAAGACGTGAATGCAATTGTTGGTATTGCAGCAAATGGTAGTTGCAGAGCCATCACTGCATTCAAAATATCATTCATATGCGTCAAATCGTCCATTCTGCTGAACAGGGCCAGGCAGAATGTGGGCACAATGGCAATGAGACGAGTAAAGAGCACACGACGCCAGCGTGGCCATTGCAAATTGAGAAAGCCTTCCATGGCGAATTGTCCGGCATAGGTGCCTGTCATGGTCGAGCTCTGACCGGCAGCCAAAATGCCAACGCCCCAAATGTACATAGCGGCAGCACCAAAAGTGCAGCCCAAGAATAGTCCACCCTTATAGAGATCTGCCTCGACTATGGCGGTACCATTGACCTTATCAATGAAGGAGTATTTGGCATCTTCATACATGCTTTGATTGGCGCACACCTCCAGCTAACAATTGAAACATTATCAATAAAGTTAAGACGAGATCGAAACAGTTCGCAACAAAATGTCGCTAGATTTGAGACTTACGACGTCGTTGTTGGTTTTTCCAAACATGCCGTGTGCGAAAACAGCAACAACAAAAAGATTAATGATGAACGAGACAAATAGTGCTACACACGCTTCAATGAAGAAATAGAAGTTGGCTTCACTCACTTTTTTCACTTGCCGGCGATCGACATCTCGAGACTTAAAAGAGAATTTAAAAGTATATAAAAAAAGTATTCATAATTAAATACTAATATTACGCTTAGCATATACATATGTATGTATTGTACATACCTTTACCAATGCCGAATGCAAGTATAAATTATGCGGCATAATGACCGCGCCCACCACTCCCACCGCCTGCAGTAGCACTTTCGAATCGCAATCTTTGCACCATGGCAAGAACATGCCTTCGACGACTTCACTCTGATTCGGTGCTGACACCACATACTGCAATAACAATAACAATTTTTAGCAATATGGCAAAAAAATACTAACTCAAAGGCTTCTAAAAAGGCTTTAAAAATAATCCAACTGTAAGCCTAAGTAGCCGGCAAATCAATTTAAATTATCTTAAGGTGTCAATGAATCTTAGAACTTGTCAGAGTAATTTATCTCGAAATTGACAGTATAATTAAAATTGTGTTATTAACCCTTTCTCGAAATTTTAGTATCTTAATTTAAAAAATTGTAAAAGTCTATTAATAATACGATATTTATTTATACATTATTTTGCTTTCTAAATATAAAATTTCTTAATTTATTAATACATGGACATTGAAATTATGTAAAGCAATAACTAGATTATCTGATTATATGACAGATTTGTAAAACAGTTTTGTAAAAAACATTCAGAAGATTAACCTCACAAAAGATTTTGTAAGCATTTGTAAATATTTTGTTAAATAAATACGCATTTCTCTCTCTAGTAATCTTTAAAAATTATTGCTTGTTGTAACAATTAAAATTAATATATGATTATTTAATTTTTTATTATTTATTTCATAGAATTATTTCAAAGAGTAGACCTTGAAACACAGAGGATTCTCTCTCTCTCTCTCTCAACCACATTTTGGGATAATAAATGAAATTATGTAAAAATTGAAATATTCTCTAACTCGAACAAAGAACGAATAAATTAATTTTTAAAAGGTTAACAAATTGAAATCAAAGACAATAAAATAAGAGTGATAAACAATGTCATGACACGAATTGTCCAGCTACCAATGACATATTAACAAATCTCAGAGGTCATAAACATTTGATAATATATTGATATTGATAATGCAGACGATAGATATTATTCAGAAAGTGAATTCTCTGCAACAAAGAAGATTTTCTGTATGTAGAGATTATGCCTAACAGAGATTCTTGGAGCGCTCGAGGTGAAGGCATCATTTAATAAAGTCATTTCATAAAAAAAAATAAAAAAAGGCAATAATTATAAGCAGAAACACAAAAATGTAAGACAATTCATTATTTTCAAAAAAAGAACAAACAACTGAGTAGAAATTGCCGATAAAAATACTGTTGCAAAAAATTCCACAATACCTAAAACTGACTATGAATATGATGATATATGTATGTACATGAGTACATGAATACAGTACATGAGTACAATATGTACATGATGAAATGAGAATAAGAAGATTGTGTAATGTATTTAATGATTGCTTTTTATCAAACACGTCCAAACAATCAATCAATTTATTTAGGGTTCTACTGCTATTTATAAATATGTATATGCGAATACCATACGCGTCTGGTAAAAAGGCACAAAAATTAATAATCATACGACATGTCTCAATCGAAGAACGATTTTTCGAGATCTTAAAAGGCAGGCCCCTATACAAAGCAATTACCTCGTATCCAAATGTGATGGCCATGACGCTGATGAGGAAACCAAAAAGAAGTTCCAGCTTTCTCAGACCATATTTATCCAGAAAGAGGAACGTAAATGTATCAGCAATCGTTATCAGTACTCCGCCCCACAGAGGAATTCTGCATGTTTTAAATATGAAGAGAAACAGATAAAAGAAAAACATTACTTCGTCATTTCAGTACTATCAATTCATACAAGTATATCATGGCAATATGAGTGGTACATACATATATTTTAAAAAGCTTCCTACTTAAAGAAGGCCAAATGATAAAGTTATACAATACATTTGTATGAGTATACATATGTTTATATAGTAATTTTTATATAGTAGTATAGTATATTTTTATATAGTAAGTACGTATACATTCAACACAATAATGGAACAAAAAAAAATGGGGACATTAATGGTCGTTTTGAGAAAGAAATATCTCAATCTCTTTTAGAGAAAATTTAACGGATCTTGGAAAATACTAAATAAATTTTTTATGAAAACTACAAAAATATGAAATTATAAAATATTATGTTAGTTTCTGTATATCTATCACCCAAAGGTAAATTAAAGACTCGATGTTATGTGTTTAAACGAAGGAAAGAATCCTTTAAAACCTTCTGGGGGAAAATGTACTCCACGATCTCTACTTTCATGTACTTTTACTCACACTTTGTTGGACAGCAAATATATAGCAATCGCTGTGCCGATAACCTCTTGCATGTCGGACCCAATAATAGCAATTTCTATCATAATCCATAGAATAAGACGCGGCAGTGTTTTGTATTGTCGGTAACACATTTCAGCCAAGTGCAAACCGGAGACGACACCTAATCTGCAGCAAAAACAAGCACGAAACTCATTAATCTAGAACACTGCTGAAGGCAACAAACACTGAACTTGACTTCGATACTGCGTACGCCGTACGTAATTCAATGTCAGTTCAGTCAGCGGTTGCAGCTTACCTTGCCGCCAAGCGTTGCATCAACAAGCCCAGCACGGTCGCCCACAGCAAAACCCATAGAATCTTGTACTTTGCAATAGAGCCGCTTTGTAGATCTGATTCTATATTTCCGGGATCGAGGTACGCAATAGACATGAGAAAACCCGGACCCGTGAATGCCCACAGTTTGCGCCAACTGAAACCGAGCTAAAAAAGCAGTAAAAAAATCATTGGTTTTGTGTACGGATTTCTGTGTTTTAGAAATAGAAATTTAGGTTTAGGTCAGGCTCCAATTTTCTACGCTTCAAATTAAAGTATTACTATACTCGTATTACTTTGCGATGCTAGATTATTTAGTACCTATTTACCGTTGCGGTTAAACGACTAAGATCTTCTTGCATGCAAGGCAACTTTGAAGCGTGAAACTTGGAAATTTGAAAGGTCAACGAGAAAATAGTATGCACCTGACCTCACTAGTTTCTGGTATAAGAACTTTCTCATCACTGAAATATGCCTGCTTAGGATCTGGCTTCAAATGGGTTTCTTCATTTGCCGCAAGCGGTTGAGTCAGATTTGCGGTTGTGTTGGCGGATGATGTTGCTGGCGGATGTGATTGGTTTTGTTGCTGCTGCTGCTGCTGTTCGCCATTAATATGGTACCCCTCATTTGTAGACATACTGTGGAATAAAAAACAAAAACATTAAATACCAAAAATTTAAAGTGCGAAAACAAAGAAATGGGTTTATTTGATTCTTTGCACGAAATACGTTTAATGTGTTTGCGACGAATTTTGCGATAACACTACAGTACTCGTGTACAGTGTAGACCGTATTCTGATTTATTTCTATGCTCTAGTTAAAGAGAAATATTTACAGATTACAAACTATGTGCTTGTAAGTATACTCGTAATTAAATTTCAAGGCCTTCAAGATTCACTCATCGCTGGAGCGCCCGTCACAGGAACGTATGCACTGTTAGTTATACCTCTGTATGATGACGATTCCAGAAAGTTACTTTTAGCATATACATATGTATGTATGTATGTATGTTTTAACATATACAGTTAACCCTCGACTTACGCGGTGGAATGGTTCTCTAAAATCGTGCAATTTAGTCCTCAGTTTATATCAATACGATAGCATTGCATAATTTACAGAGACCAGAATTTAAAAACTCCTAATATTTTGCATTTAAAGTATTGGATAAATTCAAGACCGTGTAAATGGAAGCATTTTACGCGTATTAAAGCGAAAATATTTTAAAACCGTTCTAAATCGAAATCATACAAATCGACTGGCGTATAATTGGGGAAATATCATCTGTTATCTTAACTACTCTGATAGAATTTGGTATAGAAGAAAAGCACAAAAAAAGCGGATAAAGTTTAGAAGGGTAGAAATCTTTTTAAAATAAATACATACAATGTTTTGTCTGGAATTGTGTTTTTAAAATTGTTGTCTTAAAAGTTAGATAACACAATTCAGATCGCTACATTTTTTACCTTAAGTTATCTACAATATTTAATTCCTGTTGACAGTTCATCGTATAATTATCTAATCATATGGCTCGTTGTGGCTTTGAATGTTAGTAACTAGTATGAAATTATTTGTAGCGTAACTTTCATAAGAGTATGCATATATACTCGTATATACAGTATATAAATACATCTTATACAGGTTGCGCCATCTTTTATGTCGGTATGGCGTACACTTTGCTTTTTAAATAACCCCGCAAAAAGAAGTCCGGAGCACACCCGCACGCGTATACCCTCTCTCGTATCCGTGTCAACGACGACGTGTGACAATCTTGCCTTAAAACAGTTGAAAAGTTCTGCAGAAATATGATCGAACTTGGAAATTGCATCGAAAGCACGATTTGAAAATTAGATAATTTGTCAAACAAAAAGATTAGGTTGTTTCTTAATAATAGTTTTAAATCTAATCTATAATTTTCTAAAGATTAAATTTTTAAATTTAATCTATAATTTTGGTAACCTTACTCAATACCTTGTACACAAGTTTGCTTCGTACAAAACAAAACAAATATTAATAAAAATAATTTCAATAATACATTTTTATTTATTTAAACTAAAACTAAGCAATAAAAACTGCTTTATAGTTTATTTAGTACAATATACAGAAAATATATTGTAGTCTAATTAAGATATATCAATTAGTATATACTATTGGATGCATATTGATTTCAACCACTTGCATTTGAATAGCTATAATTTGTATATCATTTTTTGATTTAACTTTTAAAAGTTAAAAACATATTTATAAAATTTTACACCGCTACCGACATTGAGACGCTGACAATGCAAAATTAATTTTATTCGCACCTTTTAAGGGAAAAAATTATTTCCAAAATAAACATAAAATTTCTATAAAAGGTAGAATAATTTAAAAGTATAACGTTCATTGAACTTTGTGCTGATGATGTAAATTTATTTAAGTTTGATCGATTACCATGATTAAGTAATTTATAAATTATATCAAAATAAATAAAAAAATATCGTATGTGAAGCATTTAAAAAGCAATGAATCAATCAGAACATACGTATCGGCATATTGTATTAAAAGCTAAATTTTTATCTTTTTAAAAACGTACTAATAAAAAATCACGTTTCTTTATAAACTCTGTGGGTACATCAGCTCAATAAAACGCATTTCGTATATTTTACAATGATTTACGCGATGAATTTACCAACCGTTTTGGACCGTTTATTTTGAAAACGAGGTAAGTAAAAGTGTTGTATGTTTATTGGATTGAATAAATTTTTTTTTCTCTTGAAGCAAAGAAAACAATTCTCTATAGAATACTATTCTCTATAATAATGTTAACTATTTACTATATTCATAACATTCTTATTGTACTATATATAGCCACAATTATATTTAATTAAGCTTAGGCTTAAATTAAACCTGAATTTAAGCTGACAACTTTAAAGAGAAAAACCTTTGCATGTGCTTTCTTTATTATTTTGTTACATTAAGTAATACTGTTTTGTATTGCATAAAGACCTGCTGGCATTACTTTTAATTAGTGCCGGTAAAATGCAAAAAATTTCAATTTAAAAAATGTATTAAATATTTATTTATAAGAACAAGACCGGCCAACCGCATAAAGATTTTTTCCGGTTTTTGTAAGTAAGAAATTATATCAACGACTTAAGTCTTACGTATTTTATCGGTGACTGCGGGAAGGAGCAAATCAATTCCGATTCGAGCGTGAATATTTACACTCTCGATATAAAGTTTCACAATTAATAAATGACGTGTTTATTCTTTGAACGCACGGTCGCAAAAACGTTCCGCTCAGCAGAGAAATGATGTTACTTCATTAAGCGCTGAAGGGTGTGGTAAAAAAATATGGAATATTAATTTTGTGAAGCGGCTACAACAAAGTTGGGGAAATACACCAATATACCGGAAATTCAAAGCAACATTTCTGACTGTGGCCTTAAAATATATTGTTACAAAAAGAAATAAATTATAAAGCTATAAATACCGCAAAAGATTTTATTCAATTGAATTGTTCGAAATATTCCGAAGTCTGAAGTATTCTGACCTCTAGTGGATTACCTTAAGTATTATTTATTATATAAGACTAATAAAAGTATAAGACTAAAAAAGCAATATAAACTCTCATAAATATAAAAATTTCATTTATGAACCATTAGAATTGAAATTATAATGAAATGGCAAAAAATTTCACTGTTTTCGTACTTTTTTTCAAGATCTCAATTTATTTCATAATTATATTGTATATACGACTACTCACTACACTTAAAATTAGAAGCATTGTAAAGAAAACAAAAAACAAATCAACTACATTGAAGTTGTCTACCTTGACTTGTCGCAAGATAGATTCGTCATTGTAGTTGCTTTTGTTCTAATATTTGGCCCGTCTGTTTATCGAGAGAATGATTTAAAGCCAATTTAAGCAAATGTTACTTAACTCACTTAACTTCTTTTTAAAAAGTAAGTATGTATGTATGTATGTGATTATTTCCATTCAAAAGCTCTGACCTCCAGTTACTAAAGGATAATGATACGATATTTCAGGTTACTATTCTGAAATTTTTTTATTATCTACAAAATTTTCTCTTTCGTTATCGTTTAATATTCATATTTTAGAAAAATGTGATGATTGAAATACATAGTCTTATGACGTGTTGACTTTATGTAGTATTAATACTGAGAAAAACAATTACCGTATGTGTCTACAAGTGTATACATATATAGTAAAATGCCATTTAAAAGTGAGATTAACGGCCCTATTCTATTTGCTAACTTAACAACGATTTCTTAAGGAGTTCTTGTTAATCTGGTATTCTCAAAATGCATTAACAACTGACAACGAGTATAAATTCAACACCGATGTTTAAGAAATAGTTAAGAAATCAGTTGTTAATTTTTCGCCAGAATACGAAATCTTAACAGCTGTTAATTCTTAACGATTTTCTTGTGTGCTTGTTAATGTGCTGAGCTTAGTTAATCAGCCAGAATACGGCTGTAAAAATACAAAATGTCGAATTCAATTACACGAATTTCTTAATACGCTGCACTCTGTTTTTACACGACCCTAATTTAACACGAATATAAAGTAAACAAAAGTTTAATTTTTACACGAATTGAGTCGATCACCCGAGTTTAAAGAAAAAAATTTCCGGCAAATACGGTAAGATAAACGATTTTTACACGATTTTATTTACACGCAACGTATCTGTGGTGTAAAAACAGACTTGGGCTATTGTACTTTGTTCTCTTTTCTTCTGAAACTTATTCAAACTCAAACTCAAATACGACTTTGTATACGTCACTCACATATCATTAGTCTAACGTTACCTTTTATATATCTATGTACATACAACTTTAGGATAAACAAAACTTGCTAGAAAAAATTATAAAAATGTATGGAAATAATACCAGACCCTCATTATGATCAATATATGTATGTACGTTGCATACATATAAAGTGTAAGGATTGTTTTTCATTAAGGAAATAATAGTTCTTCAAAAAACAACAAAAACAATAATTAATAGAAAATAGTTCATGATCTAGAAAATAAATGAATATAAAGAAGAAAAGTATATCGATAATTAAAATTGTTTGTAAATACAATAGGTTTAATATAAATACAACGTACTTAACCTTTATGCTCCACACTTGGCTGGTCAATCGTCTAATTGATTAATATAAAAACATTACGATTTACTATAAATATTACGATAAAAAATACAATATTTTATTTGTAAGAAAGTCAACGATCGGCATCGTTGTCACATCATTTCATTCTTCTAGCAGTAAACTGAGGAAATATTTTATATTAACGTTAAAGGTTTCTGTTTGTTTTTCATATTTCATGATTTATCTTTGATAAAAAGTGATATATTTATATAAAAAATTATATACTTTGAACGCAAGTGAAGATGCAGTGAAGTGATGATAATAACGACATTCAAATAATAATGAGAAGGAGATAAGAAATATTAGAGGAAGAAAACAATGACTCAGTCAACAGTCAAAAAGAAAAAAATTAATATTTAAGAAAATTTATAACATTATGCATGGATTTGTATGTTTTTATATATGTATGTATGTATGAATTAATTTAAAAAAGCTGCTAACGCAAAAAAGAGGAATTGAAAAGCAATTAGAAATGCCAATTTAAAAAAAACATAATTATTGCATTACTTTCCAAAATACATTTTAGCAATATGTATTTTAATTCCTTCATTTTTTTTTTATAAAAATATGAAACTTTACTGATGTATTCGAAGAGCAATAGCCAGAAATAACCAATTAAATCAATCAAAAAGTATTGTATTCCTCAACTACAAAAAAAAACAACAATATAATACGGAAAGCAAGAACGAATAATCAATAAAGAAAATTATACTTATGTATATACACTGCGAGGATGTATTTTATAGACTTGCAACTATTTTTTGAGTATAACTAACGCCGTATACAAATATACAGATGTGAAGAAGTTTTAAACTTAATACAAATACCACCCACAATTTTATTATTGACATTATATTAATAGAGACATTTATTATTAAAAAGATTAATTAATCAATTGCAGGGCAATCAATTAATCATCTCCATAACAACTTAAAGTAGCCACAAAATTATAATTTTCAATCTTAATTACTTTAGTAGTTATTATTACACAATTAGACTCGTAAAAATATGATAATATTAATTACTTAATAAGAATCGTTAGCCATTTATGCATTTCCTTTGCATTTAGGTTTAAATATAACAGAAAAAGCTACATTTACCAACAATTGTTTAGCAAAAAGGTTACATTGGGTTCAAAATGCAAATCTGCCAATAAATAAGAAGTATTGCACTTAGGTATGTACTTTCAAGAGAAGCGACTAATTTCAAATAGTATTTCAAATAGTATTTCAAAATCCACACATAAGTTTTTTCAGTCTACTTCTCAGAACTACTTTAGCTTTAGAATAGTGTACATACTTGTTAATATTAAAAATAATTTGCCATATCAATTTATATCATATTAATAACTTCCAAGAAGACTTATGGCATTATGCCGTACTAAGCGTACGCTCATCTTTTATAAAATGTTGTTGTTGTTGCAAAACAATTTGTTGTTGCTTGCCAGCAAAATTCAGAAAGTGAGCGAAGTATGTAGAACTTGGTACAACGAACGTATGCTAACTTTTAATTTCGTTTGTACGGAATAATGCCATTATTTTCAATGCTTTGTTTATACTGAAATATGAAACCGTCTTTTAGTTAATCCAAAAATGTTTAGAATTATTCAATCTATGTGAATAATGGTTTAAACTTTAACGATCTGTAACTATGAAATTTAAAGTACACAAGATTTACAGAATGGACATTTTAAATCTTCTCGCCCTAACACAAACCCAAATCACCTGGACCACATTTGTAAAATCTCAAATGTCACTGTTGCCTACGACAGCTGTTTTTGTTCTTACGTGGATACTTTACAATTCATTTTTCTAGCGTAACACTCCCCTATGATTTCTTCAACCAACATCAATTATTATCATGCAAACTGTTGGCTACTAATATTATTCACTGTTTATTTCCGAACATTTGTGACGTACGGAAATAACTTTTCTGTAACGCTCACAAGTTCACTCACTTACTTGAAATTGTGTGAATTTTTGCTGCTCGGCAGGTTACTTATTGTGGATTGCAATTGTTTAATGGCTGCAGTTGCTGCTTATAGTTGAATTAGAATTTTTCAAAAATTACTTAATATTTTCTCACTGAATGAACTGAATGAACTTGAAGCTTTGTACTTGAACAGTTGCTGCAAACATACATTATCATTAGAACAATGGAGTTTTTGGATCTATCATGCTATTTCAAAGATGGTAATCGGGTTAGTTGTGACGTCTCGTATTCCTTATTTCTGGATTTGCTAGAGAAACATGATCAATTCCAATCCCAAAATATACTCTACAAGTGCAACAGACTTATGTCTGTTTTTCGTCTTGATAGGAGGTATTCTTTTCTCCTTTATTGCTATTGTAATAAATTCTAATTGAGAGCAGCTGCAGTTTCTTTGAACTCGAAAATTAATGGTGGTATTCTTCTTTTTCTCAATTATATCGAAATTACTATTAATTTTTTCTTATTCAATTCTTAACATTCTTTTAAAACCAATTTGCCATTTGTTTACAGCACTTAAATTCTTTATAAGCTAAAGAATACGGATAGAAATTACGAATAAAGTTTGGTTTCAGTCCTAATCAGAGTTATTCTCTGGTCCTAATTCACTTGAGAACGAAAAACACCAACAACGACTAGGCTGAAGCGCAGCTACAAAAACACTGTAAGGAACTTGTCATCGCACAGCTGCTCATATACGAAGGACAGCGCCGACGGCTGTCAGTTGACAACACCAAACAGTGTTGCTTTTAATAGTTGCAGACGTGTCATTGTTTTTAAAAAATTTTACCATTTCCCTTTCAAAATGAGAAACCTCTTGAAAATTAAACATTTGAAAAAATAGAAAAATAAACTAAATTAGTAAAATTAAAGTACATATAGCATAAACTGTTTGGGATTTGGAAAAAATCGACGGGAAAATCCACGCCTCCTTTTAAAACAAATATAAATTAAACCATCCTCAATTGGTAGAAGTTTGTAGAGTGAATTTTAAGCCAGACATTTATTACCGAGCTTACCGTTTCAGACTAAAATATGCTCCCCAAAATGGGCGTGGTCTTATCACTGGTGATAAAAATCTCGATTACAGCAAAACGACTAGAAGCATCGTCGTGCAATTCGGCACGAATATTCTCCCCCATGTGGTATTCTTTGATTTCGAAAATAGAGAAAATCTGACTTCTGCCACGCCTACATTTAAAGAAATATTAATGCATCCGATTTAAGAGCTGAAATTCTCAGCTTGCAGTCCGTATCTAAAGCTTAAATTTCATGGCCGCGTTTATCGTATTGGTGAAAGTTATATCACAAAAAAATGGGCGTGACCCGCCCACTGGTATACCATACCTTATAATGAGTTCTTTGAAAAAGTGGTATTGTAAATGAGTCAATAGAGCTAAATTTACTATCTGTAAGGTGTCACTAGCCTACTTTTTTTTATCGCTTCGGCAGATGCGGGCGTAAGGTATATGAGCTTCGGCCAAGCCGAAGTTTGCGCTCGTACGTGTTTTCTTTACTTATTTTCAGTTTTGCAAAGAAATATATTCATAGTTTTCTGAAATAAATCATTCCTTTACTATCTGATTAGTTTCTTATCTACTACGCGCGATAATGAAAACATTTCTCAATGCATAGAATTATAACTTACGTCAATAAAGAAGACGTAAACTATAGACCATTAAAAGATTTGTTTAAATAAAATGACAAAACATTTTAACATTTTTATTTTATTACTGGGACTGAACAGTTCAAATCAAAAAACAATTACGTCCGTAATTATAAAAAAGTATAAACTTATAAAAAGGCTATATATATAACTTATATATTTCAGCTTGGTAAAAAACATGAAAAATGGAGTTCTATTGAAATGCATTGCCAGCAGGAAAACAATGAAAAAGGACATGCTCGCCCTTGTCAATTTAAAATGAAAAATACTCTAAAACAGCGTAAAACGCAATCGTCACTTCACGTCCAATAAATTAGTGTTACATTTATAAAATATTTATAACACAATTTTAGCTTAAGTTATTGTTTATGGTTTGTTTGCTTAAAGTTGATTTAATGGAAGCCGCTCAACTCAGCCTGCTTGTTCTATCAGTTATTGATTGTGTTAATTAATTGCACATAGTTGGCAGGAAAAAGTCCATAGCGATTTTTACACATACCCCGCCACCAACCCTCATCGATCTACACAAAAAATAAAAAGTAAACATTATTCAATTTACATATTTTCTTGTAAGAATATGCATTCTTCATCCTCTTACCATTTCAATATGAGTAATGTCGTCATCAGGATCGAACGATATTTCATCGTCGTCCGCAGCCTGATAATCGTACAGGGCTATGGCGTGTATACCGGTGTCCTCAATATACTCTGCCAGATTCTCAGTATTTGCGTAGATTGACTCATCTGGAAGGGCATCGGCTATTTTCTCCTGCTGTTTTTTTTCTCCTTGGCATTGCGCAGTTCCATCTCGCTCCCCAACTGTTTCTGTTGCAGACACCTGTTTGACTTCACGAACAGCCTCCTCGAAATTTTGATAAAGTGGTTCTGTTTGCTCTACTTGTGATTGTGTTGGTGACTCCTCTTCTGGTGGTGTCTGCACAGTTTGTATTTCTATTGTGGGTATAACATCAGGTTGTGGTTGTCGTCCAGAAGGAATATCAAGTGTTTTTTCTTTTTCCGTGACCAGCTTAGTATCCTTGGGTTCCGGTGCTAGTCTTGACTCTGAAGCTGGCGACTGAATTTTGTTGAAATTATTAATAGCACTGCCGATGCTCCCCTCACGGCCAGTAATAATTTTGGATCGAATAGCTTTTTCTGGCGCTGTCCTCGCCTCGTCGGCGGCTGGTAATGGCGTATTTTCAATAGTCGTCCGCTTGGCCGCCTCTTCTCGATCACGGCGATCTTTTTCTTCACGCAAGCGTTTCTGCTCTTCGGCACGTTTTCGTGTCTCTTCTTCCGTATTTTTTGCGTAATTTTCAAATTTCGCCCGTAAGTTGGAAGGTTTGGCGCCTTCAATGTTCGGCTTTGTTTTCGTGTAGTTTGTGCCCACTTGTTGCTTCTCACCCTCCTCATAACCAGTAGCAGACTTATCCATTCGATCTCTTTGAATACCGAACTTTCCACCAAAACCAACCTTGTGATCTATTTGACTCTCGTGCTTTTGGGGCGCCTCAATGTGGTCCCATCCAACTGCTGATTTGTCTTTACGATCCTCTTGAATACCAAATTTTCCACCAAATCCCTTCGAATAATCTACATTTAACAAGAACATGATTATTTGTTTATTACTGTAAATTCTTTCGTCCATACCCTTCTGGGATTCATGTTTTTCTACCTTCTCCACATGATCCCATCCTACGGCTGATTTGTCAACGCGGTCTGTTTGTAATCCATACTTGCCTCCGAAACCGGTGGTGTAATCCTTTTGAGAAGCATGTTTTTCTACTTTCGCATTATAATCCCATCCAGCTGCTGATTTATCAACACGATCTTTTTGTATACCGAACTTGCCGCCGAAGCCTTCACTGTAGTCTTTTTGCGAAGCATGTTTGCCCACTTTTTCTAGATAGTCATGACCGACGGCGCACTTATCCATTCGATCCGTTTGCACCCCAAATTTACCTCCGTAACCATAACCAGGATTCGATTCCTCCAACTCTTTTTTCTTTTTATTTTGGTCTGCCTGTTCTGTCTCTGTACGCAATTTTTCCATGCTAATCGTAGAAGGAAGCCGAATAAAAACCATTTTATACTACTGCTTTCTCACAACGCAGTATGTAATACTAACTCAATGGCTCCGGCTGTACGACCGCTGCCTTCTATTGTCTTGGAGCCCCATCGTTGTTCCTGTTCGTCGACATCGTTTACAAAATCTGGGTCGGTCTCCCAATCGTCGTCTTCAACGCCCTCATTACTTTCATTACGAATTTGGTAACCTGCACTCGCCTTCCACATTTCTATGAAGTTTTTCCTAGTATTATAAGATAAAAATAAATATGGCATTAGTCATTCCAAAATGACATTTGAATTGGACTTTATAAAAGTAAACCAATTGTAGGGAGTGGCTCCTTATCTACTTTGGACTTTATGGTAATGTCCAATTACCTGTTTTATTATAGACAAATTAAAATAAGATATTTTAACAAATATGGAAGTTTCATCTATTTACTTATGCAATTAGCATAGACCTAAAAAAATGCACCTACAAAAACACGACCTAAATTGAAAATCGACTCGTACACTTTTCAGAAATTATATGTTTATTTTATTATTTGTGAAAATTTGACAGTTGTCAGCCGATGGTTCAAACCGAACCGTTCCCTTTCCATAGCAAGCTTTTTCAAATTGTAATACCATAAATTCTTTTCAGGGCCAATTGTCAGGGTTCTGTGTGCGTGTAAAGAAAACGGATTGTTGGGTAGTTTTTCGCTATTTAATAATTATTATTATTATTGTTTATTGATTATATATTTGATTTATGATTTATTGTTATTCTTCCATAAAATTGTTGGGATCCCATATAATCAATAATGTCTTTCGTCTGCGCAGATGTTATGATTACACCAACGTACTTGAATTTCAATCTCTACAAAAAAAATTTTACTTATAAGCGCTATAATAGTACGTCAATATTGCGGCCAATGTTAGCTTCAGAAATATAACCCTTTTAAATATGAAAATTTTAAATTGATATTTAAATAACAAAAATTCTTTGTATACAATTCTTTGATACAATTCTTAGAATTATCAATGTAAACATGGCGAGGGAAGAAGTAATTTATGTACTTACCCAACGACACAGCAAAATGTCAATGTAAACAAACTCATCAAATGACTGCCATCAATGAACTTTTTTTATTTAGTGGTAATTATGTATTTAATTACGTTATGATTATGTTAAACACACGGCTGTCAATCCGCGATTGAAAAATGCTGAGAGTAAAAAAAGTCGAATGTTAACAGAATTGTCTCAATTCAAAAACATGAAATTTAAAACGCTGTTTTTCGTAACGAAGTTTGTTATGAGTGCGGCTGTGTTTTATTTTAGTATGTTTCGAAGCGGCCATCTTTGATATTGTGAAAAATGGCACAGAGCTTCCGGCATATAATTTTATTGGTAACCTTTTCTTTTCGCGCTGTTCTTAAGCATGACTGGTATATCGAACAGGGTAAGTTCGAAAAAAGTGTGAAAATGTTCAATGGAAATGCTCTAAACTTTCAAAGAAACGATTAAAATTGATTAATTGTGAAACGGAAAGTGCAATCTTCCAGGTCTTAATGATTCTTTGACGAAAACTTCGGAAATTTACATGCCACCATTTTCCATAATATAAAAATTAATGGAAGCAAATATAAATATTCCTAATGTACAAATATAAATTACCGTTTTTATTCAATGGTATATTAGCGTTACTTTGCGTATTAAATCAGTCCTTTTTCATTTCAAGGCCGTGGTGATTGATGGTCGTGGCCATTTGGTTGGACGCCTAGCGTCTGTCGTCGCCAAGTACTTGCTGCAAGGGGGCAAGATCGTTGTGGTACGTTGTGAGGATTTGAATCTTTCTGGGCATTTCTACAGAAATAAGATAAAATATTTGGCCTACTTACGAAAGCGATGCAATGTCAATCCAGCGCGTGGACCCTTCCACTTTCGTGCACCATCGAGGATATTCTACAAAGCTGTACGAGGTAAATATAAGATATGGTACGGAGAATATTTGGTATTTAACCATTACTTCTCATGATGAATGAATTTATTCTTACCTACATTATTTGAATCGGAATATGTAAACAATTTTAACTAACTGATAATAATTAATTTTCCATCTTGGAACCATTTATAGACGTTTTTCAAATTAGCTAAAAACTTTCCTTTTATTTTATTTGCAGGTTAGTATACATATAAAAATGATGTTAGCATTATAATTCTGGATTAATATGATGAACAAATCTAACTTACCTACATTATTTGAAATGATATGTGTAACAAACTACATAGTTACTGAACTAAGATGTTTATACAAAAATAATCAAAAAATGGATTAGCGAAAAAAGCAGTAAAAGCCCTTCACGTCCACGTCTTTCACCCACAAATTTATAAGAAATTTAAGTCGATTGCATTGCTATTAATAATTTTTTTTTAGGAATGATTCCGCATAAAACCAAACGTGGTCAAGCAGCTCTCGCTCGCCTGCGTGTATTCGATGGTATTCCGCCACCATACGATTCCAGACGACGTGTTTGTGTTCCCATTGCCATGCGCATCCTAACTTTACGTTCTGATCGCAAATATTGCCAAGTTGGCCGTCTCTCAAGTGAAGTCGGTTGGCATTATCAGGATGTCGTTAAGAGTTTAGAACGCAAGAGGAAGGCTAAGCTACGCATTACCCTTAAACACAATCGCCTCATGAAGAAGTTGACAGTAAAAGCCCGCGAAAATATTTCCAAGGCCGCAGAACCATTTAACAAAATTATCAAATCATATGGATATGAATGTTAATGAGTTGTATAATTTTTAATTAAAAGATAAAATCACTTTTTAATATAAAACAGTTATCTTTCTGTATAGAATATACGCTTGAGTTAAGAAAAATTGTTGAAATGAGACTAATTCTTTGAAAACGCACCAAAAATTGGGGGACATAAAAATGTCGCATGTCAAAGAGAAAAAGATATAGACAGTTTTGGGGGAAAGTACTAATGATAAATATCTGGCCTATTGTTGTCTTACAAAATGAGAACGAAATCTGGCCTTATGACAAATCAAAATTTATTTTTTGATAAAATAGAAATAATTGAATACTTTTTATCGAGGACACATGGCATGACGTCCACCATCAACTGGCATATTCGCACCTGTTATAAAGCTGGCCATTTCGCTCGCTAAAAAGCAAATAACATTCGCCACCTCGTCTGCTTCGCCAGCACGACCCAGCGCGTGTGTGGATTTGCAATGTTCTAAAAATTTTGCATATGCGTCTACATCCATGCCTCCACGCTTGTGTAACTCTGTAACTATAACACCAGGATTTACCGAATTGCAACGGACACCCTTTGAAGCAAGCTCCAAAGCAACACACCGGGTAAACTGATCAACAGCACTCTTGGATATATTGTAGGCTAATACATTGGGAAAGGCACGTAAACCACATACACTGGATACATTGACGATGTTGCCTTTACTTCTCACAAGCTCCGGCACTGCCAACATTGTCAAGTGGTATAAGGAACGCATATTGGTGTTCATTATGCGATCATATTGCTCCAAGGTGGTATTTTCAATAGAACCGTTCTCTATGATACCAGCCGCATTAATAAGTATATTAAGATGCTTGTGAGTGGCTAATGTTTCGGAGATAATCCTGTGAACATCACTTTCGTTATTGACATCGGCCTGAATAAGGAGCGGTTTTGAGTTTACACTATACTTCTCACAATTCGTAGCAGTATCCTGTAAACGTTTTGCATCACGTCCCACAAGAACCAATTGAGCTCCCAATTTGGCAAATTCCACCGCAGTAGCAGATCCTATACCCGAGCTTGCTCCTGTGATTAACACCACCTTATTGCTGAAATCCATTTCACCTGGTCTCCTCCAATTTCTAATAAATGATTATTCTGGTAATTAAGGGCGACTTAAATACTTTTTGGTAAGTACTCTATAACACAGTGTTTCTCAACCCGGTTGGCGGCACACTTAAAATATCTCTGAAATAACTTTGCAGTACATCTGAATATAGGAAGCTGATGCGTGCAACACATGACTTCCTAGTATGGCTATTAATTAAGTTATATATAAAATTTTACCAAATTCTTTAAAAAAAATGTGCCCCTTCGGCACAATCGATTACAACCAGAATCGGAGGTACACACTTAGAGGTTATAACAGTCGAAAATACAATACAGGTATAAGCCACATATGAACAGGGAGCGCTAAGTTTAGGCGATTATGTAAGCTCGGCCCAACCCATTTTCAGTTAGGTAGACTTTGAATGTAGTAACCACATAACACGAGAAATAAAGTATTCACATTTTCAGCTTTATTTTTAGTTTTTAATATGTAGCTATTTCTAAATGATAATTTGTATTCAAAAGCAAAGATAATGGATCATATAACAATATTCTTTCTTAGATATGTAAGAGTACTTATTTATCGTTCATAAAGTATGCGTGTTTAAATATAGTTGAATTTTCATTTAGTCCTTTTCGAAAATTTTTATTTTTGGAATTTTATTACCTTGGACACATTGCATGTCGTCCACCATCGACCGGTAGATTTACACCGGTAATAAAACTAGCTTTCTCGCTTGCCAGAAAAACAATCGCATCAGCGGCCTCATCCACCTGCCCTGGTCGACCGAGGGCATGGGTTGTACGTGAATGTTCAAGAAATTTGGAATACGTCGCTTCATCCATACCGCCACGTTTGTGTATTTCCGTAATGATGACGCCAGGATTGATCGAATTGCAGCGAACGCCTTTCGAGGCCAATTCAAGTGCTACACAACGGGTAAATTGATCGACGGCTGCTTTGGAAACATTGTATGCCAGAACACCAGGAAAGGAGCGTATACCGTTCACACTTGAAACGTTAACAATGTTACCTTTCGTAGCAATAAGATGAGGAGCAGCTAAAATAGTCAGTTGATATATGGATCGAACATTTGTATTCATGATAAAGTCGAATTGTTTCAAACTGGTAGTTTCAATGCTCCCGGTTGCTAAAACACCAGCATTGTTTACCAGTACATTTAGTCTACCATATTTGGTAAGAGTTTCGTCAATTATGCGCTTCACATCCAACTCAATAGTCATGTCAGCTTGGACTATTAGTGGTGGATTGATGGACGAAGGAAGTCCCTTTGCGACTGCGACTATTTTTTCTGCGGTCTCTTTGAGTTTATCAACGTTCCGACCGACGATAGTGAGCAATCCGCCGGCACGGGCAAAATGCACAGCAGCTGCTGCTCCTATTCCAGAGCTGGCGCCAGTGACAATTATAACTTTATCCTTAAAGTTCATTGTGAAGTTTAGCACTGGTGAAACGGCACGATGCTACGATGCCAATTCTAAACATAGACTGACGTTTTTTCTTCATCTTTACTCTGTCCATTGACATTCAATATAGTCCCAGCCTTAGCAAATATGTTTGTACATACATATGTATGACCATCGATACCGAACACGAATACGTTTAAATACAGAATTGATAAATAATTTTAAGGGGTGTGCGCGGCGGTGTGGGATGGACATTTACTTTCTGTCGTCCGTTTGAAGATGTGGAAAAAGGGAGCGTACATATTTACAATAAAGAAATAAAAAATTTGCTTAAATTTCTCAATATCAAATTTTTGCTGATATCAAGTAATCAATTTTATTAAAATAAATGCACTTTAACCCGCTGGTAATGTTTATATAAATTTCAAAGTCGAATTACCACCACCCGCTCCAACCTTTAACGGGGACACATCGCATGACGGCCGCCATCAACGGCCAAACTGACTCCAGTTGTGAAACTTGCTAAATCACTAGCTAAAAAAGTAATTGCATTTGCTACCTCATCAGCAGTACCTGGGCGTCCCATGGCGTGTGTAGTCTTCGAATGCTCCAAGAATTTCGCATAGGTCTCGGCATCCATGCCACCACGCTTGTGTAGATTGGTGATGGTGACCCCAGGATTGACGCAATTGGCTCGCACACCTTTCGCTGCCAGTTCCAAGGCTACACAACGAGTCAATTGATCTACACCTACTTTTGAAATGTTATACGCCAAGACGCCGGGAAATGAACGGATACCATTAACGCTGGATACGTTTACAATGTTGCCTTTAGATTTGATCAGTTCAGGCACTGCCAACATCGTGAGATGGTACATGGAACGCAAATTAGTGTTCATGACACGGTCGTATTGATCTAAACTGGTATTTTCAATAGTTCCGGTCTCGATGATACCAGCATTATTAACCAATATATCCAGTCGATTATACTTCTTAATGGTATCGAGTAGAATGCATTCAGTTTGTGTTTCATTGGTTATATCGCCAACTGCGATGAAAGGAGTTGAGCCAACTTCAGCACACTGTTGAGCTACCTCCTTTAAATTATCTTCATTACGCCCGTTGAGCGCAAGATGAGCACCAAATTTCGCAAACTTAATAGCGGTTGCTGCTCCAATGCCAGAACTAGCACCAGTTATGAGTACCACTTTACCGGCGAAATTCATGGATGCAAAAGTAGATGCGACTTATTGTCCGTCGGTTCAACTGAGACTACTAAAAGATTGGGCTATACAAAAACACAAAATCCCTGAACTTTTGATAAGCAGCTTGGTCGATTCGTATTGTGGAACGTATGTATGTACATTTTATTCTTCTATTTTTTGCAAATTTGTGGAGTTCATTTGTTGTTGTTACTCCACAGCTGATCTCATTACTGAAGCAAGTCAAAATTGTTGGCAACGTAATTGTTCATGATCCATTGAATTAGGGCAGTCTGAAAAGTGCTCAGGCAAGTCAAATTTTATTCTAAAATAAAATTTTACAAATTTGAGCTGTTTGGATTTTTTAAATTGTTCTCATCAACATTAGTCGGCATCTAAACGTCTGTGGCACATTTCAGGTTTCTGGGTGATGAGGAAGTACCGAAAAAATCCCGGACATACATTTCCGGCAGCCAGATACACGACTCAGGGATTTTGTAGATTTATAAGAGAGCTGCATGAGACGTCTCGAAGGCTGTTCAAGACGCCTTAAAAGTTTTAGGTGTTGTCTGAAATTGTTCCATTGCATTTAAATCAAGCCGTGACTTTGCGAAGCGCTGCTGAAAACATTACATACACTTAGTAAAACACACTTTTATTTTTTGCGTATTAATATTTCATATATTTAGAAATTTATCGGTTACTTACTAAAAAAAGGTTACGACTACTAGTCAATGAAAAATAATGAAGTTTTTCCAAAAAAAAAAAAAACACCAACGTTTGTTACATGTTTCAATTAGTTTTACAAGCAAGGAAGAAATGAAATTGTGTGATTTTTTTTTGTTACTGTTGTTCAATTATAACGTAGGACTACGAAAAATAATTTAAAATAAAAAAATCTAATTCTACATTTTGGATTCCATAAAAAAATATTAGACTACAATTTTTACATCTTTCTGTTGATTTTAAGTTACAATACAATTTATTATTAAAAATGTAAGTTTATTTCTTTAAGTAAACAACCACATTCCTTTTTTCCCTACCGTCAGTTAATACAAATACTTTCGGAGTGGTGGGCAGGAAGGGATGGAGGTGGCCTATCCTTTTTTCACAAGAAGTGAAAGCATTCGAGGGTACGACGGGCTAAGCTTTTTTCCTATAACAATGGAAGATTTATAAACAATAAATACAATATGTTAATAATAGCGATGAAGTGATTATAGTGTACATATTATCTACTCCTAAACGTGGTACGATGATTATAGTGGCATGAAGTACAAATAGTTCTAAAGGAATAGCATACAAACGCAACGAAGGATTTAATGTGTCTAGTAGTAGAAAGTGTGTTATCTACTTTTAGGCTATTTTGTTGTTCTATTTTGCTTCTTTTACTATTAATACGATACTTCGCTTCACTGCACTTCACAAGAAACTATATAAGTATATTCCTTAAGCTTGATAACAGCAGACATAATACTACATAATTTATATTTGAGGATCATTAAGTTGTTACTGAACGAGAACAGATTTGCTGTGAAATTCCAACAGTCCAGTCCTTCTCGAATATCAGTACAATCAATCAACAATCAACAAATATTTGCAAGCTAATTGCAAATGACACAAAATATAAACGCACATGAGTGGTTAGCAAGACTTTTGTTCTTTCTCTTCAATGAAACTTTAACAAAAGTGAAATTGATTTAGCATAGAATTTAAATGGCGTGCTTTAGAGTAATTTAAATTTTGTCCTCGCTCACGTGCACAATGCGATTCTGCTGTTGTTTGGAAAAAAGATTACTTCAGTTACACAAGTAATCGCTTACAGTGCCGCAGCACAAAGTGTTGGAGCGTGCCGAAATATAAAGAAAAAATAAAAATAAATAAGCTAAATTGTAGCAGTTCTTTTAGACTTATTTATGTATGTATTCTTTAGTATTAAATAGTACTTTTATATATGTATATAATATCATTGTATAACTGTTGTTGTAGTAGTAGTATTAGTATTAGTTGTTGTTGTTGTTTTACTTCTTAATATTCCTAACATTTTTCATAATTGAAACATGCTTAAATATTAAAGCTAACGATGAACATTTTTGTTTGGTTTTTTACGATTTTTGATGTTGTTTTTCAATCAGTGCCGTTATGTTTATTATTTCTTACAAAAAATTTTATCCGAATATAGCCCAAAAAGAAACTTACAACAATGTAGATCAAAAAAGAGTAACAATAAATTAGATTTAGATTTTTTTGGAAACTATTAACTCTTTCGTTTAGTTTCTTTTCCTTTCTTTTTCCCTTACTGTATACTTCTACTTCTTCTTCTTCTTCTTTAACTCTCTTCAGCAGAGCGAAAGAAATAAGTTTTATGGAATATTTGTGAAATGAGAACAGTTTAGGAGAAATCAATTTTACTAACGTACTAATAATCTTATGCATGATTTTGAGATTTATAAATTTATTGCATTCATGCATCATCATCAGCATCATTGATTGCTTCGCTCTGCCACAGTGCTGCTATGTTAATAAATTAATGATGAGAATTAAAAATTCCACGAATTAACGTTTCGAAAAAATATTATTTGTTTCTTCCTTTACTCCGCGACGTTTGTGTGTTTGCCTGTCTTTATTTTTTTTTAACTTCCCTGCCCGTTAATTAGATCATCACAAATTTTTAACAATTCAGCGTTCTCACGACATTTCTGTGCAAGCTGCTCGTTGATGGAGGCCTTTGAAATTTCTTCCTTTTTGAGTAACGCCTTCAGCTTAGTGGTTTCTGTCGCATGTTCCTTCGACAAGGATTCCAATTTTTTGTTGGCACTACAAAAAATAAGACAACATGACAATATAATGTGCGTGAGATACAAGAAGGGTTTCTTAAACGCTGGGTTTCGGAACCAGAGACATTCTTTTCAAACTAATCGCAATTGAAAATTAATTGATTCCGTACACTAAAAACTAACTTACATTTCCAATTGTTGCATTGCATGGTTTTTCATTTTTTCATATCGTTGCTCCTGCAGTCGTAGGTTTTCCAAATTCTGTTTTTGCTCAGCTAACAACGATTCTTCGCTGGCTTTAAGGTGTGATGTCATCTCCTTGCTTTTTTCATATTTTCTATTTGACGTGTAAAAGAAGAGAAATAAAGAACATAATTAACAATATTTACAAAAAAAAAAAAAAACAAACAACGAGGTTTTTTCAAACAACGTATTATTTACTAACACATGCAGATCGGAGAATGTCGTTTCCAGTGAGGTTAAATGATGATAATTGGAATCACGATCGGCCTTAATATCAGCCAATTGTTTCTCATAATTCTGTATCAATTGCTCTTTTTCGGAAATTAATTCAGCAATCGCTTTCTCGTAGGCCTCAATCACGCCACTATAATGATAGATAGGTGGATTGAGCAGAGGGTGAGGGAGAAAGAGATGAATTAGATTAAGCATTTTAAAAGTACCCAATTATATTTCTTCACTTACTTCATTTTCACAATTGTTTTATCCTTTTCTGTTATTCTTTTGATAAGCGCCTCTTCTCGCTGTTCAGCTTCTTTTAATTTCTTTTCAATATCTTCGGTTTTGAGACTGCAAACAAGAACGCAAAATAAGTGTTGTATGCTTTAATGAAATCGCAATTATTCTTATAATAATTATTCTTTATGAAATTTTGAAATTAATTTTATTTTAGAATATCAATGATGGCTTTTTTTGCAGATAGTTTAAAATTTTCTGAACCACTATATTTGACTTACACTTCATTTTTGATTTTCTTCTCAAGTTCATCCATTTTGAAGTTATTCTGCATTGCATCAGATTGTGTGCTGCTGTAATAATGCAGGAAAAATGTATCAAATACATGCAATATTTTGAGGAGTAAGGAAGAATACTATAAATACTATCATCTTACTTTGAACACTCAATAGATTTCTTGCAATCGTTTTCAATTTGTATATCCTTTATCACGTCCACACTCATTCTGGCATTCTTCTATGGGAAAAACACAAAACATATACAAAACAGGTGTTCACAGAAATTTGAAAAATATTTACTTTAGACTTTGAATGATCTTGCGAAAGTCGTTGTTCCTGTTGTTGTCGACACTGTATAGAATCTTGTTGAACAGTCGAATTTTCCTTCGATTTAACGATTTCGGTAGATTTTTTTGATAAGTTTGATGCTGTTACTTTATTACCACCAATACCACCGCCATCATCATCAGCAGCATCAACACCTTTTACATCACCATCAACATTCACTTGTTGTTGTTGTTCAGTGGTGTCTTCGTTTGTTTGTTGTTGATCGTCCTCTTCTAGTGTTGGGCTTAGGCAAGGAAGATTGTTGTTGTTATTACTGTTGCTGCTGCTGTTAATGGCCAATAACTTTTGAAGTGGTTGCAGTTGCTGTTGCTGCTGTTGCTGATATTGATTAACCGGTACTGGCACACCGAGTAATGGATCGAATCTTAGCAGCAGAGAACTACGATCAATTTCCACATTGGTATTGCCTTTAGTAAGCAGATAATCGAAATCGGATGGATTCAAAATTACTGCAATTGAAAAAGCACACACAAAAAGGACGAATACTTTGTTAATGATTAGTCACAAAACTTCATTATAGGCATTACAGAATTTAGATATTAGATTTAGATTAAATTAAATTAGCGAGCATTTATCGCATTGTGATTTTGTTAAGGCCAACAATTATTTAATATGAGGTTTAACGATGCTTGTCACTTGCTTGCTTAATTAAGAGCCTTTGCATGCTTAATTTTAGCATGTGTTTTTGGTTTTACTTTTTGTTTCGTTTCTTATTCTTTTGCTGTTCTTGATTAACTAAATTAATTCTGAGTGTTTTAGTAGTGTTTTTTAAGGCTTTTTTCTTTTGTCGAGACGACGAGAGCGCAACTCTTGTGTCAATAATCTTGAAGAAAGAACGCTTTTTTCTTACATTCAACTTTAAAAGATATTTAAACATTTCCATTTATTTCTTTAATAATTAATCTTGTGTGCATTGAAACGGACGATAGATAGCAAAACACAGCTATTGAATGAATGAGAGAAGAGAATAAAATCAAAATACCACCAACATACAATCGCTGCGTGCTAAAGACGGACGGAGGGCGATTATGCTGAATATTTACTGGTAGTAGTTTGTGTAGAGATACGATAATAACTGATTTACTGCAGAGAACAAACAAATTGTCGCAATAGCATTGAACCTTTAAAAATTCCGTGTAGTACGAGTGTTTTCTGTTATTTTTTCTTTACTGCTCAATATTTGTAATTATCGCAGATTAAACAAAGAATACACGAATTCTCAACAAAGTTTTCATCTAGATAGATTTCATATTTCATGCATTCACACTGTGTGTGTGTGACTCATTTACATCGACTGGAATTTCTATCGAATTTTACTACGCTGAAATGCCCTTCATGTGAATAAATAATACGATTATAAGAAACATCATCGAATCATTCGTCAAAGAAAAAGAAGAAGAAGCAGCGGCAGTAGCAGCAGCACCGAATCGGAAATGGATTTTTCACAAAACTTCACTTTTCACAAACATTTAGCAACAACAAAGCAGTATGGATTTTATACGATTTTGGTTAGAAAGTCAGTCACGTCGAAATTGAATTTATACACCTTTTTTCTCTCGCTCTCTCTCTCTCTCTCTCTTTTTACACAAAACAACAACAACAACAAAACGTCGCCCACTGCCTGCCTTTTTTAACCAATAAATGCGATACAATGAAGAAAACTTATATACGATATTTTAGCACAAATCATAGCCAGCCACAGCTGTTGGTTACCACTAAAAAATTAAACACGCAAACGCTTTAAAACATATCGAACATATTTGATTTTAACTCTTTATATATATAAATATTAAAAATTAGAAACAAATTTACATGGTTCTAATTGAGTTTTAGTGGAAAACTTCTGCTCGACTGCCAGACGAATGAAGAAAAAACACAGGCGCATCAACGCAAAGCAAACCAACGACAACGACAGCGACGACAACGACTGCGGCGGCGACGGCGACGGACGTCAGAAACAAGTTGAAAATCCAACTTAACTTTTCTCCGCAACTATGCACAGTGAGTGAAGTGAATCCAACTGGACTCTGACGATGTTGCCGCGGTCGCGGTACGTTTGTGGTACATACATAAATACTCTCGTACAATACACAGGATGGATGGATGGATGAATGGCGGAAGGGCTGGATGGACGAGAAAAAGAAAATTTGGCTATCAGTGAGCGGAGAGTTGAGAGAGAACATGAAGAGAAAAAAACTGAGGGTATGTGAGAGAGAGTGAGAACAAAGAGCAAAGCATGGCAGAGAGAGTAGTCTAGTCTAGTCTCGTCTAGTTCAATAAATGTCTTACCAAAATGACAGCTCATTAGTATTTATTTTTATTTAGATTGATTAAAGAGAGAGAGAGAGAGCGAGAGAGTCGCGTATGTTGGTTAGTATCGTATCGTATGGATTCTCATTTAAGCATCGAGTTTACATTAGCGTCGAAACTTGCTGTTATAACCCGTTTTTAACCTTTCTCTCTCTCTCTCCTTCTTTGTCAGCAGAAGAGAGAAGTGTGTACGAGGGTAGTCTTTTATATTTCGGGAATGGGCTATCCTAGTGCTGCCAGCCATCGGAAAACTGACGTCTCTGTCGTAAAGTTAGACTTTTTATATATTGCAACTGATATTGTGATATTGCAGCTGATCGTCATGTGACTTATCGTGAAATAGGGGCATCCTTGGACATTAGTGGAACTCCAGCATACATTCAATATTGCATAAACATTTGGCCATCAAAAAATATGTTCGCGTTGGATTCCACATAATTTGGCAATCGCTCAAGCCAATAGTGGAAAAGTGCTGGAGAAGGTGCTTCAAAAATTGGTTCAAGCGCATGCAAAAGTGAAAAGCGATTTTCATGGAGAATATTTTGAAAAACAATGAAGCCGTTTACGATGATTAATTTTTGTTTTTTCCCTCTCTATTCCCAAAATATAAAAGGCAAGCCTCGTAAAAGTTTTTTTTTTTTAAATAAATACTATTAATCTTTTGCCTGGCAAAGCAATAATACATTTTTTACGCTGAAAAATAATGCGATACTAATGTAAATTCAAAACTTATGGAGAAACTCTCTCTCTCTCCATCTGAGAGTTGTGTGTGCGTGTATGTGTATGTGTGTGTGTTGTGCGGGTATGTTTAGTGTTGCTGTATGGCTGCATTTTTTGTTAAAATATCTCAAAGATAATGAAAAGTAGTGGTAGTAAATGCTTCGACGGTATTTCCAAAAATCACTATACAGATTATATTCAAAATTCCATAAATTCCAATTCTACTTTTCTTCAGTTTATTAAAAAACCGGAATTTTTTTCTGCAAAAGAGACACTAAAGAATTTATTAACGAATCCATAAGCAATTTTGTATTGTGCAATAACCACGAAATTAAAAAAAATACAGATGAGATACAATAAAAAGAACACCTTTTGATTAATACTCTTTGAGAGAAGAGCGAGTGAGAGAAAAGAGACACAGAGAGAAAGCACTCCTTCATATGCTTTGTGTATTCAATTCGAATCTCATTAGCCAGCATAGAATTTCTAAATGTATTAGAAATAAGAAATGCAAACGCAGAAGAATAACTCTTTATGGAAGAAACAAGCACTAATCACCACGAGTAATTTCAAATCTAAAGAAGAAGAGACGATAAAGCGATGTGGTGCTGCTGGGTTGCGTGCCAGTTAATTCACACTTTTAATATATCATTACGGTGTTCATCGTTATCATAATCATAATCATCTCAAACCAATAAAAAAACTGTACGAAAACAAAACAAGTAAAAGGCAGATTTATTTCAACTGGTCGAATTGTTATTAAGTCGTTTTCTTTGGAAAAAATACACTAGTCGGTGGTTACTTTTTCATATAACTAGAACTGTTCTTAACTAACCAAGTAATTAACGAGATCTAAGTTAATTTCATTAAAGAAGTCCACGTTAAAATATCACTTGTGAATTATATGTGCTGCATTGATGAAGAAAAAATCGCGCCATTTTTTTTAAAAGAGGCATTGAAAACTGTTAACGAATATCTAGATAATAGATTTCAGCTACTTTATTTATATGGTGTTTCCATAAAATGGTAAAAAGAGACAAGGCTATGGCGTCTAGTATTTCGAACTTCGAAACAGGATTGAAAACTGCTAAAGCCAGAAATCTTTTTGTTTTTACGCTAAACTCACAACAATTTTAATGGAGATTTTCTGGTTTTATAAACCGAAGCAAACCCGCTTTTTGGAAACACCATACATAAATCAACACATTTTATTACCTAGAAAAACATGAATTTTTACGATAAGTACGTTATTTTAAGTGATTTAATGCGATATCTTTTGATTAATATTCTTTAATAAGTTGCACATTGAATGAATATACACACGATCCATTCCGGTGTAGGGTATAAAATAAGTCTATGTTTGGTTTCACTCGCTTCCGGAGTGGCAGGCAGTACATATTGATTATTGCTTCACTCCAGACTTGAAAAAAAGAGGACAAGCAAAAACATAAACGTCAAACAAAGCATAGGAAATGTGCCGATGGATGACGATGTTTGTGAAGCAAAGAAAGAACAATGAATGCACTCGTATTTCCGTTTGCTGAAACGTGGCTGGTACAATATTTCTAGCATAACAATACGACGACTTACGGTATGCACGCTCAAGTCAACAATTTATAAATAGCTGATTGTTTTTTTTTTCAATGGATGCAACATTTTGTATCGTCTTTGTCTCGTATGAAAAAGAGTTGAACGAAATTGTTAAATAAAAGCTATATTAAAATAATTAGAAGCGTTATTTTTAACGTCGTATTTTAATTTATTTGGATTTAATAAATTTGTACAATACACAGACGGTTATATAGATCTCGTTATACGCGAGGGTTCTTCGAATATTTCGTTTAAATTGAAATCGTAAAAATCGAATATTCGGACCATTTCAAAGCGCACAGAGAAAAAGTTTAGTAATTTTTAATCATGTTAAAATGAAATACAAGTTTTTTTTTAGAGGATATGCTTCTTTAATCGCACCAGCTACCAGCTGTGTTCATCGAGGTTTGCCCGTAGTTATATTGCGTTTCAAACAATCCTAGCGAACTTTTTAATTCTAATAAACAACGACCACAACATCGACAACGATGATGTTAGTTTCTTAATTTCCATTGAAATTGTTTTTACAGTTACTTGAATTTATAATTAATTATTTTGAATTAATTTCTTCGCAATCCTTGGGTTTATTAAATGAGCCGTTTATTTTGAAAGTGACGCAAATCCATTCTCTTCTATTTCGAGATATTTACAGACTTGCATTTTTAATGCAATGCAATTCTTATGGATAAAGCATGTTTTGTTTTATAAAAATTGCATAGATTTTGTAAGGATTAGTCGCTAAATTTAATCGAAATATAAAAATCATAACAGAATAAAAGTGTTCTCATCATTATAAAATCATGATAAGATTTCATGACATGGACTTACACCACTTTCAAAGAAAACGGCTCAAATATATATACATGCCTAGTAATCATACAATCAGTGAATGTTATCGCATTGCGGTGGAATTTCTTATACCAATTAAGAACAAAAAAACATCGCCTTGAACAATCAAGTTCAAAGGCGCTTTTCTCTGCGTGACCTTCATGTAATACCACAAAAAATATGATGCAGGGAGGGAGGAAAGGAAGGGCACTGGATACTAAAAACAGATTATATCGATAGCACACACGAAGGCACACACGTGTTAGTCAGTCACAAGGAGAACCAACAAAGGTACAAGTATAGAAAAACAATGAGTGAAGGTAAAATGATTGCAAATTAAATGGTAAAACGATGGATCATGATAGCCTTCACCAGCGTGAAAAAATGTATGTTGTTTTGTAGGGCTAGAATTTTGTTCTTTTTTAAAGTTATGGAAAGGAACAGTAATTCATTACTATAAATTTTGCGACATTGAGAGCGATTGTGGCTTTAAAAAACTTTCCTTGAGGGCGCATAATTATTATCAAATAACAAATGTCCTTTTAATGTACCTCTACAACGCACACTCATATAAATCATATAAATAATTTATATACATATATAACTCATAATATAAATATAAATTTTTTTTAAAATTAAAAAATTTAAGTTTTTGTATATAAAATTAAAAAATAATTATACTCAAAGAAATTGTAAGCATAGAAAAAGCAGCAGAAGAGAGGAACAAAATTAACATAACTTAATAGAATTTAAGTAAACATTAGAAATGATACTTCTTAAAAGCAAACAAACGAAAAAAACTTACAGTTGTTTCGGAAATCATCGCTGAATTCAGTGTGCGTGTGCATCTGTGATGAATCTGCAGCGGCAGATGATGAAAAAACATGATTAATGGTTTTAGTCTGATCAGCGGAGGATGCAATATTCTCCACAACTATATCCTTCTCATCCTGTACATTTGACTTGATTTGCTCTTTTGCCGAAAGCATTTCAGAATCTACTGTTGAGCTAGTGCAATGTGAACTTTCGACTGGAGTAGCAGCAGCAGCAGGAGCTACATTTTCTACGAAAACATTCGACGACGTTTTCTGTGGCGTTGGATATTGCTGCATTGAAGAATCAACATCCATTGGCTCTACATTTTCGCCAAGTTCTGGCTCTGCTGACACTGATGGCACCACCACCACCATCGTGCTGGTGTCGGTGGTTGGTGGTGGAGGTAGTGGTGGTGGAAGCACTACATCAGAAATTTCATGTGAAATAGATGGAATTTGATTTGGTAAATTTTCAGATTTTGAATTCGATGGACTGAAAATATTAAATGTGCGACGTCTGTCGCTCGCCGCAGACGTTGTCGCCAATTCATGCGACGAGCACGTCGACATCGACATCGTAGAAGACAGGACATTACTGCTGTCAAACGTAAAGTTGAGAACTGGTTGGGATGATGCACACAGAGGCGGCACAATTGTAGCACCGCCGGCTCCCAAAGACTGAACTGAAAGTGTGGAAGAATTGTGACTAATTGAGGCGGAAGTCAAGCTACTCATGCTTCTGGTTTCATCCAGATGCTGCTGCTCAATTGATTGGCCCGCTGATGATGAGCTGTTCTCAATGTTGGTGTCTCTTTGGGCTGAAGGCGATATTTTAGCAGCATTATTATCGGTGTTGGTGTTGTTGTTGTTGGGACTATAATCCGATTTCTCTAGGAAAATACTCGACTTTCTTAACGGAGGAGATTGCGGAAATTGTTTATTGTCTTTGACTGGCTTAAGCGGAAATGAAGGCAAATGCGAGGACGATTTATCATTGCCGGCTGCCGCTGCTACCGTCTCAATAGCAGTGTTAATACTCAAGTTTGAAAGCGGGGGCACCTCGGCCACAGTAGCTGCCGACGTTGAGGACGACGACGACAATGAAGTCGGTGAAGAGTCCAATAGCTTCTCCTCAGGACTACTACTGAGTCGAGGAGCGGCGCTCTCCGCTGCTGTTGAGGTAATAACTTGTGTGACATTATCATTGGCGCTCATTGCGCTCACTGATGATGAACGGTGCGCGGTTGACGCACTATCGTCAACCGGAGGAACCGCTACCGACAGCGCCAGCGGCACCATCGTATCGGTAGCACTGTCGATACTGCAGTCCTGAATGAGATTACAATTATTTTTCACTTTACTGCTTAAAGCATTTGCGTCGCCATTTGGCTCATTTTGAACAGTTTCTTCTGTTTTTTCATTTGGGATGGAGAATGTTAAACGCTTATTCACATCAGCGGCGGTTACCAAAGCACCCGCTGAAGAACAGCTCGCTTCTGTGGTATCGTTTACCAAAAGGTTGTGAGCGACAACATGAGTGTCCTCAGGCACAGGCGACTTCGGTATTATGGGTTTTTTTAATTTTTCTCCATTCGACAACTCTGCGTTGTTTGTGATTGATATATTATCTTGTGCAGATTCTTGTTGCTGATTAATCTGTTCATTATTTGAAAAACTTAAACGATTCTGTGTTGGTGGATTTTCTGCAGTCTGTGCAGAAGATACCAGCGGCAAAACCTCTTTGTTTACGCGCACAGCGGCGGTCTCCACTTGCGCTGATTCAGTTATTTCAATTATAGATACGTCCATAGGTTCATCTTCGACGCCATCAAAAGTCCTATTAACCAAATCGTTAGTTAATGAAAACCCTTTTGTAGTGTTGTTACTGGAAGGTGCCGGTACGTTTTGCCCACCCATTTCCGTCGTCTCATTGCCTTCTCTGAGAGGTTCAATGAATTCATCACCAATTTCTTCCACATTTTCCATGGTGGCATCGATGTTTTCCGATGGCTCATCGACTGCCGGCATATTCAGCGTGGCATTAATATACGAATTCTGTGCACTGCGAAAGGTATCGCCTTCAGAAATGGATGTCGCATTATCGCCATCACATTCAAAGTCATTTATTGCTAAGAATCCTCCTCCTCCTCCTCCACCTTTGTTTGTACTCACAGCATCTATAAATGGCTGACATTCGGCATAGGTTTCATTATCCGAAGATACTGCTGACGATATGTCCGTTTCGTAATTCAACACTTGCAACATTTTTGATGTGGTACCAGCGTCTTCTTATGTTTTTTTTTTTGATAAAATCAAAACAACAGAAAAATTTTAAATTTCAAAAAGAAACCATGAACAAACAAATTAAAAAGCACAAAAAGCACACGACAAGAGAAATAACAAAAACACAAAAGCAAAAACCGACTCATTAAAAGAACCAACCTTTCTTTGGTGTCGAATTGAGATCAGTTCGGGCGCTCGCAGTTAAGGTCGGTATAAGATCTTCTTCAAAGGTTAGTTGTTGCTGATCTGAAATATAAAAAGGAAATGGAAATAAACTTGTATAGACTACCTTTCCTGCGCCCCAAGAACTTACCTTCTGTGTTAGCTTTTAAATGTATCGTTGGTATTTCAGGCAACTTGGTTTCATCAAATTCTGTTAAACCTGAGAATTGGAACAGATTTAAATACTTTGCTTTGCGACAAAAAATCGCATTGTATAAGAATATATTAGTGTTCTGTTCTTACCCATAAACTTGCTACTTGTTGTTGTCTTCTTGGTGGCGCTGCAGTGATTGAAAGCCGCCAACGAATGAGTTTCGCTGTTGCTTCTAGTTTCAGTTTCCGAATCAAGGCGAAATTTACTAGCGCTTGAATTCGTTTCAATAAAAGCCGACCCAGCGGTTGGTGACAATGGTATAGAGACACTTGAAGGCGTTATAGTTGTTGGAATAGTTGGAAACTGAGACGTTTGTGGCGTTAACTTATTTGTAGAAGTTAATTTAGTCGCTGGAGGTGTTAACTATAGAAAAGAGAGAAAATATCACCATACAGAATTATATGGAAATTAATTTTCGTGATGATCTTGCATTGAGTTCAATAATTTTTTATATCTCACTAATAAAAAAAAATTAAATAAATAAATAATCCATAGGCCGACAAACCGGAAGCAGACGGGAACCAGAATTATCCGAACAGATTTTCGAATTCTGAACTGAATCGGAATCTTGAGAAATTCTCCCTGAGAACGTGTCATATATTTCGAGATATCGTGCTCTTAAATATTACAAAAATAAGACTTTTCAAAGATTAAAATCTGCCATCTCCAACGCTGTTTTTACGCGAGTATCACGTCGCCATTTTCCCCATAAGAGATGATGAAAATTCCATTACGAAAATATGATGTATGCACATATGTACTCGTACATATTTTTAAATGATCGCACACGAAAAATGAACTAACCACAACGCAGTTCAGTTCAGTTGCGGCGTCAAAAATTATTTTTAACTCAAAATTTCAATGCATGAAAATAATTAAATATTCAAAATAAATAAGAGTATTTGTATTACGTTGATGATCTTCACTTTGGGCACTCTTCACTCTTGTATGTACACAGGCCTACTTTTTTCCCTTTTTTTGTTTTGGCGACACGACAAATTTTCAAAAGAAACAAGGTTAAAGTCATCTCAACGCCATTTGCAGCTATTAATGTAAGAATAAAGAAAAAAACCACACCCATACACACACACGCACGCCTGTATATACTCGAGATGATGTTTGCGAATAAATGATAAGGCATTAGTTATAGGAAATTTTATCATTATGCAAGCAAGGAAAAAGAAAATGCTCTTATCAGCAACTGAACCAAGTTTTTTCAAAAATATTAATTTTCAAACCAAACGGTTTATTTCTGGAAAAACGAAGGTAGGACTAGGAAGGAAGGAAGTTTCATTCTGGAAGAACTATTGACTTCAAGTGTCAATTTAAAGACTATTTAAGACTAATTCCTTTCGGAAAAGACATCCACAATTTGTTCCAGAAAAGAATAAAAGCAGGGACCGAAAATAATCATTATTTTACAAAATTCAGTGAAAAAAATCGACATGTTCTAAATGCCGGAGAGCAGAGTGAAGTACACCAAAATGACACTGGTTACATGCTTTATTGAAACCAGTAAAGATTTTTATTTTTTGAGCGTTACCCATAAAAATTAAAAATAATTATTATTGATTGATTTTTATTTTTTCGTTCGGGTTTAAAAATTATTGTTTGATTTTTATTTTTTTGCTCAGGAATAAAAATTATTTTTTGAGTTTTATTTTTCTGCTCAGGAATAAAAATTATTGCTTGAGTTTTATTTTTATTTTTCGAAATAAAAAACTCAAAATGATTTTGAAACTGCCGAAAACTTAGTCAGTCAATATGTTATCGATATTTCGGACTCTTGATCTGATGAAGAGACCTCAATCGAGTTCAAAAGAAACCCAATTCGGGAAGTTGACCTTTGGGATTCGGGAAGTTGACCTTTGGGATTGGGTAAACACAAGACCAAAGGTCTTTAAAGCTTGATCGATTGGCTTCAGTCATGACAATTCCTGAGATGTGTTTGCTTCCCATTCATCCGCTCCATTAATCTTTGTAATGAAATTTTAAATATTTATTAATAATTGCATTCGAGCGTAAGAGTAACTAGTTTTTACCTTGGGTTTCAAACTTAATATCTTGCGAATTATTTACTTCAAATGGAAATTTTTGAGGCAACAAAAAATTTATCACTGTACTCACAATAACAAAGTTGTAGGACAGGCAGGTACAAAGACGCACATGCATTTTGAGTTTTTTATTTCGAAAAATAAAAATAAAACTCAAGCAATAATTTTTATTCCTGAGCAGAAAAATAAAACTAAAAAAAAAATTTTTATTCCTGAGCAGAAAAATAAAACTCAAAAAATAATTTTTATTCTTGAGCAAAAAAATATTACTCAGACTATAATTTTTATTTTTGAAAATTAAAATAAAAATCATAAGCTGATTTTTTCGATCGAGCAAAAAAATAAAAATCAAAGAATAATTTTTATCGCTGATCGATAAAATTAAAATCACAAAATAATTATTAAATTGTGATTTTTTTATTTTGCTTATAATGATTACGGTCCCTGATAAAAAGCTTTTGCCGGAGAAACAAAATAAATAACTGGCTTTAATAGAGCTCAGGATGCTTTAAGAAAATTATCAGCATTGACAAGTCTACGATGACGATCTTTTTAACACCTTTTTTTGGAATAATTATAAAAAACTCTCTTTAACAAAAACAAGCAAACATGTTTGTTGTCTTTAGAATTAGAATAAAGTAATGTTTCCTTTAGAATTTAAATATTGATATTATATTTTTATAAACATCAATAAATGAAATTAATTTTTCGGCAAACTGACGTCTCTGGCTGGTCTAGGTTTAGTGTTAAACGTATAGAGAAAAGGGGCGTATAAATTATTCAAAACCAAATTAAAAAACTACGCAAATCCAATGACAAGCTAAATCTACACAAACTCTTTCTATTTAAAAATTCATAATGACCATAGACATGTTCTCTATACGAGTATATAATTGATGGCGGCAGATGTTGTACGAAAAATTCAATTAATTTAGTTTTGACTAAATGTAAAAATTTAATTACCAACCAGAGCCAACGCCGACATCATAGCATGTAAATCCCATTTAGATTTCAAGCTTTAAAAACTGCGGATGATGCCTGCCTAGGCAGTTTAAACTACCATCTATATATATATAAAACCTAAAGCAGTGCCAAAAAAAAAAAAATTATTCAACAAACTCGCGAGCTTTTCTTTTCGACCCATTGACCACCTTCCGCAACCCAACAACCAATCTATGCCCTTACATACCACTAGGACCGACGGTAATTCATTTGATAGATACTCATTGGGCGAATCATTGTCACTGGTGTCCTCCAGACTGGCTTGATTGAGATTATCATTGATCTGTAGGAGTAACTCCTCGATGGTGTTTGAGGTGGAGTTACTGCTGGTGCTGGTTTGGAGATGATGGCAGGCAGATTCATACTCATACCCATCACTTGTGGACTTGCTATCGCCACAAGCACCAACATCGATCAACGGCGTAACAGCGGAGCCGCCGCCATTGGCCGCCATTGCTCCCGCCCTGTTGATGGGCGACGACAACAACGATGACAACGAATTTTCAAAACAATCAAATGATGATACATGATTGCGATGATTAGTTATCACATTTTTGTTGATGCTGCTGTCAACATTGACGTTTATTGTTGTGGGCTTCATTTTGATAGCGTTATGATTGTTGCTGCTGCTGTTACTGCTGCTGCTGCTATAGTGATGATGATCTTGACGTTCTAAACTTGAACTAGTATTAGCACT
This sequence comes from Conops quadrifasciatus, assembly GCA_949752815.1. Classification (NCBI taxonomy): domain Eukaryota; kingdom Metazoa; phylum Arthropoda; class Insecta; order Diptera; family Conopidae; genus Conops; species Conops quadrifasciatus. The sequence continues at coordinate 13,317,220 of OX457078.1, read as the reverse complement.
AATTTGTTCGGTGGCAGATTCGTTTAGTGGCAGACTAATTGGCCGTTTGATTAAATTCGAAATGAATTCCATTGTACTCGTAGAATCAGTTTTGAGCAGAAGAGGCGTCGTCACGTCACGTCACGTTTAAACAATTGCAGACAGAAAAAGAAACTTTTTAGTATAGACAATTAATAGATAGAAATTAATTCATTGAAATTTTGTTGCTTCATTAAAGAGATCGATCACAGCGACGAAGTATGCACGATAAATACTGTTAGACAAAATTGATGAAAATACATTGAACGATCGATCGTGCATGCACCACTTGGTAGCTTTTAATTTGTTCGTTTTTTTTTTTTTTTGAAAAAAAAACTTTTCTGTTTTTGGACTATGAGACGGCGGCGTGGCGTATTGGCGCGTCGACGGCAACAATAACGGCGGCGTAACCTAATTATCGAAAATAGCGCGTATTATACTAGAATGTTTTGGCAATACGCGCGCGGTCGGTAGACGCGAGTTTTTTGGTTTTATTTTTGCTTTATTTTGCTTTATTTATTTGAAGGATTATTGAAATTTATTTTATTTCCACTGCTTTCGTCAAAATATTCAAATACGTTTTGGCGTCTGTCAACAAAAAAAGTACTCCTATTTGTTTTTTTTTTGCTCGGTTTTTTTTTCAGCTCTGTAAAGTATCGCAATTGGAACGATACTATGGACGGTTTTAAACGATATCACGATTGTGTTTTACGTTCCACACGATAGATTTACAAGTAGCGCACTTTATTTCTAAGCGTATTACGCGCTGCTAGTTGCGGTTTGCTGCTGCTGCTTCTCATCTCCGTTGAGCGATTAAATTCATTTCAAATCTTAAGATTTCTACCGACTCGAGTGTGAGAAGATGAAGAGCTCGCTGGCTGCTCTTAGTCAGTAGTCGTTCGTTAGTTTTGTATTTGCTGTTGTTATTGTTGCGACAATTGTGCGCTCCTGATCTGATCATATGTTTTATTCTCAAATTTACGTACACAAACAACTATGAGATGGCGTTTTTTTTTTGCTTTTCTTTAAGATGAAGTGCGCATAGATTGTATTAGCAGCGGCGGCGGCTACAGCGATAATAATGCTACTGATTCATCATGAATTCAAAAGAGAAGATTTTAATATGCAGCGACAGAGAGAGAGAGAGAGAGAGAGAGCAAATTAAGCCATAGATCAAATTCGTAGGTAACGAATAATCAATTTATGTAAATATATACGAGTTTGTGAGTACTTATTAGTGATGGGACGGTGTCAAAATTTGTAAAGATTCCAAATAAATAGACGTACATATATAGTACACACGTAAGAAACTCATGGAATTTACGTTTCCGATTTCAATTCTCGGAAATAGTGTCGATACTTCCGATTTCCGATTCCGATACCAAGAATCAGCCCATCATTTATTAACATATAACAAATGCCTTACAATCCGTTTTTAGGAATTAAATTGCATTTTGGTTCGCTCTTTAGAAAAAGAGAGCGGTTTTTTTTCTAATTACAAAAAGCACCCAGACTCAGTCTCTTGAATTTTAGCAGTTAAATAATTACTCAACTGAGACGGATAAATATATTATTAGTGCTTATTATGCGCTACTCTACCACGTAGATATACAGGGTGGGTGCGCCGCATAAGATGCATCAAAAGGTTAGGACGTGTAGGTTGGCGTGAGACAACAAAAAAATTGTATTGGGGCGGGGTTATCTGCCCCCGTTTAGGAACTAGAGGGCATTTTTCCATTTAAAACATAACTTCAAATCGAAAAAAATTCTGAAAAAAACGGTAACATTTTCAGGATTTTGTTCAACCTCCAGCATTTAAAAGTTAAATATCCAATCTTTTTTATATTTTTAGAATTAGGTTCCTAGCTTAAAAAGTTCTCGAGAAAATGATTGTCAAAGTTTGCAAAAAAAAATTTGAAAAAAATTTCAAACCAGTATGTGCTAATTTTTTTAAAAAAATACCTCAATGACCAATTACAATTTCTTTGTAATTTCAAAATGTTCTTATAAATTCTAAATAAAATACTTCAAACCAGAAGGAGCTATGTCTTGTAGTTTTTGAGTAATTTGAATTTTAGGAAATATACTTTTCTCCCAAAGAAACGCTTCCCTGGTTCTTGACGGTTCTTGACACCTTTCCTTAAACTCATTCTACTTTAAAACAACTACATCAAAGAGTTTAGGAGATGTTGACACTTAGTGCAAATACTTTTCAAATGACTGTATTGTATCTTGTAATGATCTGTTGCTAGATAAAAGAGTAAAAAACAGTATAGAATTGACCGGAAAAACTACTGACAGTAAAGAAAATATTCACGATTAATTATCATTCGCCAAATGGACTGCAATGAAGTTTTACATTGTACCAAAAAAGTATAGTAAAGTAAGTAAGAGAAGACATTCATTATACGTACTTTCCATTATGATAAAGGAAAATTGTGTGAATTCGTGGCCACGAACAAATGAAAGCATGCAAGCGTACGAGGATGATGTACAAAAAGATTTATTCTATTTTTTGTTGTTGCTGATAGGATCGTATCGAGTACACACGCTTCACAAGAGGGTGCTTCTTCTCATTTCTCCCGCCACCGCTCCCACAATCTTCTACAGATAGGTACTATGCCGTTTATTCAGCCTCAACCTTAGCCGCGTTGCTTGGGATTTTTCTTTGTTTGTTTGTAACTGACTTGACTGCTTGAAAAGTGGCTTCTTCGTGCTGTTTTGGCTCAGTACGTCTTTCGGTCTTTCGTTACGTTCAATCAAATTGCGTGCTTATTTTAGAATTTGCATTTTGATCTCAAAACATAACCCACACTTTTTCAGGAACGCAACGAGTGTTTTTTTTTTATTTTGCAATTAACAATTTCATTTGCTTTCATATCAGACTTTTCATTTATTTTCTATATCTTACTATTTGTGTGAGGCCATATACATTGTATAGACTTTTTAACACTTTTTCAACGACGTATACAAAGAGTATAATAATGAACATGATATTTAGTAGTTTCTACTTGCATTACGATAAATCAAATCAGCCTTTGTGGCATCTTCTTTATTTAAATAAGAGGGAGCATTTGCAATTATCCAAAGCATGATGATGATGATGATGACCTCCATCTTCATATTTTTTGTAGCATTTTCCCAAACGGGCGAAGGGTTCGTCTTTATTAAGACTAAACATGCTACATATATGATATACATGATATACACAAATAAGAGAATAGTAAAACATAAAAAGAGACAATAACGATAAAGTAAAGAGAAAAAAGAACACGTTAAAAATAGCACAAATTCAGCAGTCGAGTAAAACACACGAATGGTTTTAAAAATAAAGGAATAATCCATGGTCGTCGGCGTTGGTGGAAGCAGAGCACCAATTTTATTATTGTTCAACGAACTTTTGTTGCGTTTTGACACTGCGCGCGTATGTATTCACACGACTGTCGTGCACGGACAGACAGACAGACGGAAAGACGGACAGACAGACAGACAGACAGACAGACAGACAGACAGAAATTCATTGGTTATGATACCAGAAGACATTGCTGGAGAAGCGCCAATTGCGCTGTTCTTGTAACGCATTCAAGTTTTTATGAGAAAAATATTGTCTTCTCTTCGTTACGTTTGTTTTAGTTACGTTTTAAAGCAGAGCTCGGCAAACTTTTAACGGCCGCGGCATTATAGTGATTCTTTTTCGAAAATTTCGTGGCACATTGCAAGTTAAAGCTTGCCAAAGCAAAGGACAGAGAAAACAACTTCGCTTCTTGCCTATTGATCCGTAAATCAGCGTTTCTCTACCTATGTGCCGCAAGAAATGGTCAATTATGTCGTCAGATTTTTGACAAATAAACTAAATTTTATGGCTTTTGTTATTTTTTATATTACAGAATTTCAGGCATTTTTAGTGTGCCATCAACCAAATAATATTGAGAAACCCTGCCGTAACTTAATTTTTAGATTTGTTTTATTTTCACCCCGCGATTTGTATTCTCTAGAAATTATCGCGGCACTGCTGCAATGAGGAGAATGCACAACATTGAACTATACTGAATAAAGAAATTGCATCATTAAATATAAATATAATATAAAAAATTTATACATTTATAAATTTATAAAAAACCAATATGCTTGAGAAACGATTAAAAAATTCATCATAAATGTTTGATAAACATTTTACTAATAATTCATCAATTCAAGAATAGTCCACTGTTAATATTTTTTTGAAGAATAAAATATAAAACTTATGAGCGTAGAATATATGTATAAAAATATCTATATGTAATAATAAAACACATCTTTTTATTTTTGTTAAATATGTAATATTAATTGTTGTAAAGTTTTTGTTGTAAAGCAAAAAATTTTCAATTTTTTTTAATTTATTAAAATTTTTTATAATTTTATTTTGAATGTTATTTTCTTCATTCTCAGTTTTTGTACCTCGAAAGTCGGTCAACCAGAACGTAAGTAGGTATTGTACATAAATATAAAAGAACATTACAAAAAACCAATAAAAAAATTAAAGCAGTAGATTTTCTTTCTACCTCAGCCTTTTTCGAAACTCCAGAAAAAGCCAATAACCGAGCTGTGCTCTTGGAGGTGCTTTCTTTATCAGAGGCATTTAGTAAGACACCATAATTGCGAAAATATGTAGATTTTTTAAAGACTTGCAAATAATACACCGCCTCTATTACGCCCTCGTTGCATTGCGTTAGTACAAATGCAATAAACAATAGAATGGAATAAAAATAAATGTAACTTTACCCGTTGCTTAGCATTAAAGTTTCCCATTCTAAGGTTATTTTTTCACATAACGTTGAAAAACTAGTTCAAATAAACAATACACAATGCGTCAATAGCTGTTATTTAAATATATACACCATAGTATTGTACTCTCTCACTATAATGTAGATCGAGATAAATACAATTTGTTCAAATGCAATCTGATTTCTTTTCTTTTCTTTTCAGTCTTCAATTGACACTACTGCACTCAACACTTCAACGCAATCATACTTTGATTAAAAACGAAATTAAAATATTGAACAATTGAGCATGCAATCAATGCGCTACAATAGATATTTAAAATCGTTGTATGGAATCGTTCCGTTTCCGTCAAAACGTAAACAACAAACTGCCACAACAACTGAAAGGAATACAACGACGGCGACTAAATGTACGATCATTTGTTAAGTTAGTCGGTTGCCTGCGGCCTGTCGCTTGATCATGGAGAGACAGGCAGACAGACAGACTTTCCTGCCGAACTCACCCGCTGTTCAATACCTTCCCAATTTCCGATTTTATTTTATGTACATATTTGCATATGTATTGAGGAAAAGCTGACAGACAACAGCACAGCCAAGTAATTAAGAATTATTGTTCTCCTTGTTGTTGTCGCCTTTTGTTGTGCGCTTCAGTGAGCAGAAAACGACAAAGAAACAACTGATTTTTCGGCCCACTAATATTACTCTGGCTGCCAGCGCGCCTTCATTAATTGATCGGTGAACGGGTGGAGTGGGGCGTTTGTGGCCATAATACATGCACAAGTCGAAGAGATAATCCGTTCGTTTATTGAATATTAAAATTAAACGACGAAAAGAGGAATAAAAAGCCACTACGTGTGTATGTATTGTATAAAAAAATGCTCTATAGCTTTATAAATGTTCGGCTTTTAGGCAAATTGCCGCACGATCGTGCACACCAAAAACGTTAACAAACACAATGAGCGCCTAGAATTGAAAAGTCCACTTGAGAGGGAGAATCTGCTGCGATAGTGCGTCATCTACCAAATGGTTTTCACACACGTATGTACATACATTCACGCGATCGCCTGACCACCCGCCCGCCCAACGAACGGTTTTCACGTTTAATCCAGGAGACAAACGGGTACAGACGCTAGCGATGAAAGCAAGCAAACATTCGTTGAATGATCGAGTGGTTGAGACATCAGGGAGGAGAGAAGAGGGTGAGGAGCTTTCGGAAAGCCGTCTGTTATTGTATACGGATTTTTAGTTTGGAATGAATTGTGGATAAAGTAAACATTTTCATCTCAATGTAGTGAAACTTTTCAAGATATCACGAATTTAGGGCTTCTCCAAGGAACTTCAAACTTATTGGTTTTCAACTAACATATTATTAATATTTTAATTCGATTGCATTTATTAAATACACAAGAATATTTTATCTTTCAGTAGAAAAATAGTATGCACTGATATACACTTTTCTCAAAGTGAAAACTTATTAGCTAGAACCATATTCTTTATTACTATTAGAATCCAATTTAATTAAAATTCTCTTAAGAACTATAGATGCCAATACAAACCGATAAATGTATTGGAATGCGAAATTATACTTGCCTTTTTTAGGCGTCTCTTATATTGATTTTTCACTTTCGTTTTCAATCGAACGGAACCAGCAAGCAATAGAGGCAAAATATAAGCTCAGTCAACTGATGGAGCAGCATTTCTGTGTACTCTCTGCAATCGAGTTGAACGAATCACACCGACAGCGTCCACAACGTGGTCAACTAATTGAATTATGAATAAGACAAAAGAAAAGCAACCTTAGATGCACCGACACTGATTGGTGGCATCACCGACTGATTTGCTAAACGATGGTTAAAATTGCGACACACAACCGCGAACATTTCACACCTTTGTAATCCGCTTGAGATTCTTCTATTCTCCTTTTGAAAACGAAATAAGCCGGCAAAAATTTCCGACACTTCGGTAGCCGGCGGTGGTCCTATATTTTAATTCTTTTAAGCGATTCTCTCTACTGGAATGAATATTTCTAGATATTCCTGTCGGCGTACGACTGACCACCATCGGAATCTGTCACTAGCAATTGCCTGCAGAACAGCTGAGTCCTGTTAAAGAGGCGCATGTCCTTTGACTTGTATACGACGACGCATAATCTGCTTTTGGCGGCGTTTTGGAACCGAGTTCAGTTGCTAATATGTGTGAATACTTTTCATGTTACTTACCACCTTTGAATCGTTACTATTTAATTCCTTCAATACAGCACGATTGACATGACCGATATTGGATTGTGGCGCGGCACCGGCATTCCCTGCTTCTGTATCTCTGTAATCTTCTGTTGTAATTTCCATAATTACTCTGCGTTGACGTAATGTTCACACTCGGGAATGTTTAAAGTCTTGAGAATCACGCAATTTTATAACACTGTAATCCGATTTTTCCCCCAAATATAATCAATATCAACTCTTTAACACATCGGACCTACTTGTAAAAACAATCAAACCTTGGCATGGCAGATTTTGCCGTTGGAACCACAAATAAAAATTCAACTTGCTACAAATTTCCATGCATAGTGACCAACCTAACGGCAAAACAATTAAACAGCGATAGCACAGCCATCTGGCTGTGAATTTTCGAGACAAAATAAAGCTGGAAACAGAGGATCTATATAAATAATATTGTACATATTGGTTTATTATTAAAAAAATGTATTATATTAAAAAATGTACATATGTATTTATTTAACAATTTAAATAAATACATACTATTAACTTTGCACATTGCAATTTTTTGTTTACTATGCAACGTGGAAAAGATTAGCAATGAAAAACTCAACCAATGAAAAACCAAGTCATAGAATTAAAAACTGAGACCTTAAAACTATGGTTTTGGAAGATTTAGTGAGATATTTAATTATTTGGGTACACGTTTATTTTTGTGGATACACTACACTAATTCTGTTTCTTTAGTTAAATGGAAAATTTTAAACTTCTTATCTAATTCCTAAAACTTTTATACTTTTTACCTTTTCGGAAAAACTATAAAGCAGTGTGCTTAGTTTAAATAAATATATATATATAAATATTTATAAAGAAGAATATATAGAAGAAGAATATATATATATAAATATTTATAAAGAATATAAATGAGATAGACTACACTCAACATTTAGTTTTTAAATTTATTTATTTAAAAAATATTGCTCTCTACATGCTCTATACATTTTCGCATTTATTAAATAAATTTGGAAATACATACTCGGTTTGCTCAAATTGAATTCTAAAACTTTTTTACAGTGGAATAATAAGATAATAATATTAAGAACGAAACGAAAATAATTTTACTTTACATAGTAGAGTTATATAAAACAAAATCCGGAAATTTTATAATAATAAATTTTAATGTCTTTTTGTGGCTATTATATAAAATAGAGAATTTTTTAATGTATGTATGTATATTAAAGCTTGTTCTTGAATATTCAATAATTAATACATAACATTTCTATAAACTTAGTAATTTCCAACAAGTAATGTGAGTAATTTAAGTGTCTTTTTCTAACTTCAGTGAGAATTATTAAATATTTTTAACAAATACAGTTTTAATATAAAGATTTTTTCATACTATATATTCATAAAGAAATAATACTTATGTGATATTTTTGTAACATTTTTCTATTATGAATTACATAAATAGCGTATTCGTCATTGGATTATAATTTAATTATATGTATATGTAATTAAATATAAATTTGAAATTTTAGGTACTTTTATTACTATGAAATTTGTTTTAATTCTAATTTAATTTTTTGTTATTTTTTTACAATATATACAATTATAACTAACTATTGTATATATTATACAAGCGGGGAGAGAAAATCAGGGAAACAATTTTTATTTCAATTCCATTGAAAAAGGGAAGTAATAAAATATATTATCTACATTTACTAAATTATTTAAATTTTTTTTTGTTTTTCATAATTTCTATTTATTGAGCTTTAATTCATTTTTGTATTTGTTACTAAACTATCAATCCATTATTATTATCTGTAGAAAAACGTTTTCAATAGAAAAATATTTTTCAATATTTTACTAAAATACCTTAAAATTAATAGGAATTTTAATTAACATATCGTATTTACTTATAATGTAATATAAGGAATTGCACAGGTTTTATGGGAGCTAATACTCACTACTTTTATTCAAAAGGGAGATTCTACGATATATAAAATGTTAAATCTAAATGGAATTGAAATTTGTAAAATTTTCAAAATTTGTATTACTTTTTACTAAAGGAAATCCTTAAATGGAAAACGTTATTTAAGAGTTTTTTCAAATCAAATATTTGAGTTGACCGGTGCGAATAATTTTCTACAATAAATCTAGATTATTTTTACAAAACTTTCGAAATCATTATTTTTCGAAGTATACGATAAATAAAACAAAACCAACAGAGGGGCATATTTTTCTTTTATCAGGAATAGATCAATTGGGTGGGTTTTCCTGATTTTTTATGGTCCAAATACCAGGCAACAGTTCTGGAGGTAGATTTGCTGTGTGCGGTGCAGTTAGATTGGTAACGCTTGTGAAGACAGGATTCGTGTGTCCTTTTGTATAGAAGCCTTTCTCGTCATGGTCCTTTATGGAGCCAGCAGCCATTTGAGTGGCCGTCGCCATATTGGTTGTGAGTGTAGCAGCCGATTTATGGCGGACAGTGCGTGGACTGGTTATTAAAGCGGTTAAGGCACCACCAATTATTGCGAGTGAAGCGAACGCTGTCAGCGGCACCAATTGACCAAAAATAACAGTAGCTCCGATAAATGGGGCGCCGAGTAGCCAAAATCTAGCCCAACAGATTGTGGAGAAAGCACAGATTTTCTTTTTCTCATCGCTAACCAATTCCACAGTGCACGTGGTGAGTATGGATAAGGTGGTGGATATTGCTATCTTAGAAACCATGGCGAGCAGCATGAGTAAAGCGACGCGGGTGTTAAAATTGACTGAAAGAAGAACAAGAAGAAGACACAAAACAATTTTTCAATTTTTAAAATATACGTTATGTGTCATTATGAAGATTTAATAGATTTAGAAGATTTAACGTAGATTTAATATAGGAATAAATGGAAAGTTAATTTATTAGATGAGAATATTAAAAAAGGAATTTGTATGCTTCTAAACTTTTAGACTATTTTTACGATTTGCAAGGAATATTCACCAAAAAACTGTGAAAGTAGAAAACATTAACTATAACCTTATTCCGTAAGAGTAACACAAGTCGACTCTCGTCGAAACTGGTTTTTTATTGTCTAAATTTGTTGTTGTTTACCAGAAAAATGTTGAAAATGCACAAAACAGCATCGACGAGGATCGTCTTGTGTGAGAATACGGAATAAGGTTGTAAATTGTTGGATTTTTGTTCAATTATTACTCACTATTGCTCGGCACCAACCAGCTCAGAAATGCAACGAATCCAGCAACTATATTAAATAAACCGGCCCACAACCATTTCCGCGATGTCTTCAAGATCAAAAATAAACCTATAAAGGTTCCGATGATCTCGCTTGAGCCGGCCACGGCTGTATTCACCTCCAAATGATCACGACTGAAGGAGCGTATATTTAGTAGCATCCCATAGTACACGACGATGTAGATGGCCCAACTTAAATGAACGCATACCATATGCCGCACCGCTTTTTCACCTTTCCACAGTGACCACCAGCCAGCCGGAGGAGGTGCATCCATGGCGGTCATAGCTTGCAATTGTAGCTGTTGATCGATATCGTGCGGAAGACTGTGACGTGTGCCATTCACTTCGACACATTGCAGCAAGATCTCTTTAGCCTCAATAACGCGCCCGCGGGTTATCATCCAACGCGGCGAATCGGGAATCCATCTGAAACGTACATAAGTTAAAAGGCATTTAAAGAGAGTTTACGATAGAAAAGAAGAAACAGAAACTTTCGGCTTCGGTAAATACTGACCGCCACAGGTAAATGAGTATCAGGGTGGGCCAAGAGATCGCCATGTAGAGATGTGTCCAACTCGAAAAGAAACTCGCCACACCGGGCAAAAGTATGACGCCTATTGACCAGAATTGCTCGAAAAGTGTGGACACACAAGTTTTATACTTGCCGCCGGTTATGTCGGCCACTAAAACCAGATAAATTATTGTCAAAGTTAAGAACTTAACTCTAACGATGGATGGTATTGATATTGGATGACATTGGATTTGACATTCCTCTCAAAATTGAGGTGAAGATACACGTAATAAGAGCAATGAACTTGACATTGAACTGTCATTGATAACATGCATAAATCAACGGAGAATTAAACACAAGTAATATTATAGAAGGAGAGATGAGAATATAATTATATGTATAATGAACAATATAAGAGGATTTTAACTGACACAATGCTCTCTCTTACTTACTTATCATGCCACCTGCCGTGTACATTTGAGCACAGCAGACAGCCGAGAGACAGCGAAAGAATACGTGCAATTCGTACGAAGCAACATGACCGGTTAGGTTGCCACAAATTATTTGAGTTATCATGCCAAAGAGCATTACATGGCGCGGGCTGAAACTGTGAAAGAAATATACAACAATTTGTATAAAAGATAATAGACATTTGTGCGAAAAGAAGCCGCCCGCCAACATATAAACTTTATACAGGCCAGACGCATTTGACAGGTCAAACACATTGCGGCAGCGGCAGCGGCAGCTACTCTCTCTCACGCTCACTCTCTCTTTCAAAGTGTTTTGTTTTTGTATCCTGTATTCCATTCGCTCGTCTTTGAAGAGAACTTTCTCTTTGTATATTTTTCATAAAATTTTTCGTATTTTCGTTAAAAAGTGGCAACATTTTTGGAGAAAAAAAGAGCGTAAGCCCAGTTGGCGTAATAGAATCTATTTTACAGCGGCAGCGGCAGCTCCTTTAAGTTTTTGTGCCGCTGCCGCTGCCGTAATGTGTTTGTGCTGCAACACTTACTACTTGAGCAAATGATTAGCAAGGATTCCGCCGGTCAGCACTCCAAACAAATGAAAGAACTGCGTCACCGACACGAGAATGTCACGTGAACACACCAAGTCGTATTGCGTTATCACCGATTCGAATTGCGCCTCATGCTGAAACGTGTTGCATGGTATCACATTCGCATTCCGTGCGGTCGGCTCCTCCCAGATTTTCGGCTCCAACTCTCGATGCTCATAGTGATAATAGTGATGAGCATGCTCCAATGCATCCTGATATACATTGCAGAAATCTATGCTGAACTCCTGATCATCCGCCTCCTCTTTCTGTGGGTGCGAGACTTTGATCCACATGGTTTGGTTCTTGGCGCCGACAGTGTTCGGTGGCTTGCAAAAGAATTCGCCGTGTCGCGGCGCGGGGGCGGTGAAGATGATGCAGGCCATAAACCAGGACGACGGAATCTTACACAGGAAGATGAGCAGGACGGTTCGCAGTTGCCATTTGCCCCACTCGCCGGTGATGCGACCGACAGCATCGACTTTCGTTTGCATTTTAGTGGACGGTTTCGGGGCGAAACCGTCGATGTTGGTGAAGGAATCTTGCGGATAGGGATTCTGCTGATAGTTGTTGTGTTCGTGGCGATGATGGACAGGAGTATTTTGATGAGTGGTATAATTGTTATTATTGTAGACGATACTGTTCTTCAATACTTTGCTATTACTAATTCCGTTTGGAAGGTGTTGAGGAGTAGTGAAAGCTGTTGTGGTTTCTGTTGTTGCTATTGTTGGTGGTGATGGTGGTGGTGGTGGTGGTGGTGGTGGTGGTGGTGTTGGTGTTGGTGTTGATGGTGTTGTTATTGTTGTTACTGCTGTTGTCTCGATTTTAAATGTAGGTGTCGAGTTTCGTTTACGACATAAATACAATGGAAGCGGCGACGACGACCACGACGACGACGATGTTCCATCCGTGCAGGAAGATGCTGATGACGTCGACGTCGGCTGATCTAAGCTACCGGTGCTCCGTTTGCGCGCATTTGCTGAAGGCGTACAACGTTCCGAAGGATTAGCAGGAGTGGCGATGTTCGTGAAATGTTGTTGAGGTGCCTTCGTTGATATGTTTTTAGATGTGGAAAAGGAGTCCTTGTTATTGTTGTTATTATTATTTTTAAAATAACTGTCATGTATGATATCAACACCAATTGACGGAAGTAGCGGCGATTCGGCCTGTAGAAAGAAAGACAGAAAGAGAGAGAGAGATTAAGGCAACATCATAATTTATCATTAAGATAAATTATTAATTCCTCATAAACAAATATCATTAGCTTCATTATATTATTAGCTTCATCTAAATTAACAAGTAATTAATGAGCAACATTTCTTTGAGAAACTCTAGTAATTATTTATTCATCTTTAGTCAACAGTTATCTCACTCTACATTCGTACGCTGTTGTGCCGCCTCATTTATCTTCACCACAAAAACGTTCACCACGCAAAACTACTGAATAAATTCTAAATGAACTTGAAAACGTTTCTTGACATCATTGCAGCTGTGAAAGGCAAGACCTGTCAAGTCATGCAGTCGACAGTCGTATCGACGACCCTTTTGCACCTGTTGGTTTAGCTGCTTTGTCTTGTTGAAGCCTCTCCATCATTTTTTTACTCTTAATGTTCTCTCTATTTCGTCTTTTTGTTTATTGTATGGAGTTTGACGACGTCATGACTAACGTTGTTCTCTGAGAGCATCGCAGTGTTTCGTTAGTATGAGTAAAAACTACCTGACGTGGCCGGTAGTGTGTGCGGTCAAGTCGGTCGGTAACTGGGTCAGGGTCAGTTGTTGAGAATAAATGGGTTAAGTTGTTTATTTCGTTGCTTAACATATAGTTGTTTAATCCTTATACTGGAATACTTCTTGCTCGGATAAGTTTGTTTTAGAATTTTAATGTTGTTCAAAAAAGTATTGTCTGTTTAAATAAATTTTTAAAAAATAAATATTTTATATATCACTGTGTTATATATATAATTAATTATCTTTTATATTTTATTTTTTCGTCGTTACAAAACAAAATAAATTTTTAGATTTTTGTATTTTTTCGATTTAGATTTTGTAAAATTTTTATATGCACTGTTTTAGCATTTTTTTAGCATTTTATAGTGAATTTCTTAGTGAAGTGAAGAAGAATAATGGACCATCAAAAAAAAAAAAAAATTTACTAGGATATCTCAAATAACCAAAATCGCACAATAACAATAAAAAAAAAATTTAATGCAAATACCTCCTTCGGGGCCACTGCCATTGCAATAACAACAATATTTGGGTTAACTGTACAAATGTGTGTAATCACTTTGAGGTCAGGTCATCGCTCGTACCACGCACGAGCCACTGATCATGTCCGGAATCATACGCGTAGTTGCTAAACGAACGACAAAAGGCGTCTACTGTCGACTAAACGATAACGAGGACTGCCAGTTAAGTTGGCCAACCGTTGGGTACTCAAATAGCGAAACGCCAATCCCAAAGGGAATGCCGGAACAGCCAGCCAGTCCGGGTGGCAAGCAAATGCTTAACAGCGTATAATAAAGCTCACATGATTATCTACGCTACTGCCACTATATTTATCGACATCGTAATAATGTACGATCTTCCTAGAACTTAGCGCGAAATTTTTTACATACATACATACTCGTACATACATGCTTGGTACCATGCCAGTCAATGCTAACAGGGAACGATGGCCAGTATATGCTGTGCGCGCTGCCAAGAAGTCCGGTAGCTAAAACGACGACTGGCTGGCAGAGCCTGGCAGAGCGTGCAGTGTATCATTTGTAGTGAAGATTTTTTACGAAATGTTTTAAAAAATATATGTATGTATATATAAACATGTCTAGAAATACTCGTACATGCATACAAGAATGCACCTTTCAAAGCTCATCACAATTAAAAACAACCAAAGAAATACAACAAGCAAAGAAATATACAAACATTTCTTCCGTACTGTATCGTAGCTTATTTGTTTTTTGTATTGAAAATATAAAGTATAGAAATTCGCCTTTTGATCTATACATTACCGTTGCTTTTTTTTTCAAAAGCCTTCAGTTCTCAGTTTAAAGTCCAGAAATGCTAAAATTTATACTTACAAAAATGTACCTACATTTGAATATGTATACACATCAAATAGACAACAATATTGACAGGATTTTTGAAAAAATCTTCTGCCCATTATACGCGAAATTTGTTCTCATGAGGTCAATTATATCGAATTTTTACCCTGGATAAAATTATTAAAAAAAAAACTCGGCCAATGTGAATTAATTTGAAAGGAATCTCTTTAACATTTTGATCACGTACATTTTGATCCTATTTTAAATAGAATTTACGCTATTTGATTTATCATGATTTAATTTCGAAAAACTTGACAAAATCTTTCATCCTGTTGTCGTCCCGTCCAATGTCTGAATATTACTTAGAAGAAAAGTAATGTTTTTAAAGCCGCTTTCTCATTACCCGAGAAACTGATAAAAAAAAACGAGACGGTATCTATTTAGGTCCACATCCTCACGTTCTCATTTTCTCCGGCTTCTGCGTTACAAATTCTGCTTGAATTCATTTCTAAAGTATCTCTTTTCTTCTATTCTTGCTTCGTTAATTTTTGTTTTTTATTAAGCACTTCCTCTTCTTCTTCTTCCCACGTCGTAATTCTCGTCACGGTTTCCGCGAATGTTGGTTGTTGAATTTTTGGAATGATATTCCTTCATCCTCGGCACAAAAAATCGTTTTCGAGATAAACCGGACTCGGCGTTGTGGAAAAACACACGCACAAAAACACAAATCCCTTTCGATTTTCTTTGCTCTTCCTCTTGCTCTAATAGCGCATATTTGCTCGAAATTTGTTTTCGTCAAATTTGTGAAAGATTTTGGTTTGATGAAGTGATGAAGAGTGTTTGATTTTTCTTAATTTCTTTAATTTCTGCCATTAAGTACTTAAAGGAAATTGCTTTGGCGGACGTCGGTACGTGCATTCAGTTTCACAAACTCGTAAAATATTTGTTTAATAATTTAATAGCTAATTTTTTTATGATTGCTATTGAAATTTTTAACTTATAAATAAATGAATTAACTTAGTTTAATCTTTCTGAGAGTATGAAGAAATGAATAAATGCGCACAGGCAGCGTAACAAATTTTTAAAATTGAGTTTTTCTAACTCAATTTTTCAAGTTATAAAAGGTCAGTCTGGCCCTTTTTTCTACGCTTGAACTTTTTCCATTATCCCATAACAACAGTCTCTCATTTCCTAGATTTACTTTCGTTTCTTTTTGCAACTGCCGGCAACTGTTGTTTTGTTGTTTTACGATTGAAAATTGTCCTTGTCGCCTGATTAACATTTGTTGAGACTACCCAAGTTGTTATTAGAATAAATAAAAGTTTGTTTTTCTTTGTATGGCTGGCTCAATTTTTTAAGAAAGAGAACGGGAGGGGAAAAAGAAATAAACAAATTAAGAGTATTTGCATTTGCATATACATATATTATATCGTATATTGTCTACGATTATTTGTATTTATTTCAAAACCGATATGGTATGACATAGTTTATAATTTATAGATCGATAATAGTAGGTTATATTAAGTTTTAGGCAGAGCAATACGAGAGAACATGATTTCGGGTTTACTTAAAAACTTTATTAAGTTAAATTGAAATTAAATTATGTATTGGCATTGCTAAAGGAAAGTGATTTTCTTTAAAGTCATTGAATTGTTCTATACCTTTTCTTTTCCATTGTTATCATACACTCACACACACACACACACATACACGCAATAGAATATTTTCTATATACTTTAAAACATTTAAACGGCGTCTAAACAATTCAAATAGTTCCATTGAACGTAAACAAAAGGCACAACACGGCGTATAAGTAACAAAAGATACAAAGAAATTCCTATTAAATAGTTTTCATACGCTCTGGTGCATGCATAAGATTACGCTCAAGCCCAGTATGATGACGATGGCTATGATCGCCAGAACATTGAAGGATTTTGAGAATAATTCAAAACTATTAGTAAAAAGCATTGAAATATTTGCGCTTCAACAAATAAAATTTCTGAAGATTTATATAATACGATATTTTTAAATTTTTTTAATGAAAATAATATATACATAAGTTTATACATATATAAGTACATATATACATATATAAGTTTATAAGTTTCTACATAAATTTTAAATGAAAATAATAAAAAATAATAAATACATAAGTAGAAATGCTTGTGGAAAATATGAAAAATGTGAAAAATATTGTGAAAAATAATTTCTATATATTTTTCTGGTTTTAGTTTTCATGTAACATAATGATGATTTTTCATTCCTCAGAACAAGGAAGAAAAGAAAAGAGAGAAGTACATACGATACGATGCGTTCCGGAGATTAGAAAAGAGAAGGATCGAAGGAAGCATCTACTTTTTTTAATTCGATACGATACTTCTTACTTGATAATATAATAAAATACTATAAATTTTGAAAAGAATATGCGGTAATTTGGCAGAGTGTAAGTAAGTGAACCCATCGACAACTGTTTTCCTTCGCGGAAGTAAACCTTCTCGAAAATATGACCTTAGAAATCTACTTTAATCTTTATTATAGTTAATTATTATTGATTGATTGATAATTGATTGATAATTTCTCATGAATTATAAAAACTTTATTTTTATAAGTTCTTTATGTATTTTGTGACATAAAATTAAATGATTGCCCGATCAAAATATGCTCATAATTCTCCTTTTAAGTTGCTGTGATTTGTAATAAAAGAATTATAATGCTTCAAGCTGTAGCATTTTTATTGATCTTATTAATGCTAATGAGGCGCACACATGGCATGGCCTGGCATGGCATGGCTTGTTTTGGGGCTACATGAAAAAAAGTCCTACTGAAGGAAAATACCTTTCGTTTAGTAAGTTTTTAGGATGGCAGCGTCGTACATACGATACGATACGCACGTGTGTATAGCTATTATTATAAATCTTTCTCCATTATATCTCACAAATGTTTTCCACAAAAAATATAAACAAATTTATTTCAGTCAGTGGCTAAGAAAACAATAACATTCTCATAACAATTGCATGAAAGGCAACTTTTTCAACTTTCAAACTAAAACTTCTTGACTGAAGTCATTATACGATAATAATTATAATCGCAACAATACTAAATTTTGAACAGAGAAAATGTGAGAAAAATCACCAAAAAACGTAGTATAAGTTTGGTAAGGAATGGCGTTCATGATGCCATTTTTCTATTGGATTAATTTAATTTTGTCCTCATGAAAAGAAAATATTAAAATAAAAAAGTTTAGAGCCAATATTTAT
The DNA here is from genome assembly GCA_949752815.1 of Conops quadrifasciatus. NCBI lineage: Eukaryota > Metazoa > Arthropoda > Insecta > Diptera > Conopidae > Conops > Conops quadrifasciatus. The sequence continues at coordinate 13,299,125 of OX457078.1, read as the reverse complement.
TTCTGTATAAAGTCAAGGAAAATTTAAAAACTTTTTATTGTATTGTATAAAAATCGAAAGCTTATTATTACTATATTAATCACAATATTTATAGTAATACTATTTTTTATTAAAACAATGAAAAAATTTCATATAAAAAATTTTTAATTTAAATTTAGAATTTATTTAATTTAAATTTTCATATATAATAGAAAATATACATTATATGAACACTTTTTTTTATTGTTTTAATGAGAAATATTTTAAATATTGTGGAAAATAATTGCTACATATTTTTCTGCTTTCAGTTTTCAATGCTTGTTGCATGCTTTCTACCAAGAAAACTTTCAACTTTTGAATTTCAGCCTGCGTGTGTTTTTTGTTTCAAGGCTAAAACATTTTTTTTTTCAAGGACAAATACATTTCTCATCATGCGACGAGCGTTGCCATGAAGTCCCGTTGCGCCCTCAACGCATGTGCATATAACCTCAAGATGGTTCCAATTTTTTTAATTACTTGAGCCGTACTTCAGTCAATCGAGTCTTTAGTAAATGAGTTTGTTTGGATTTGGCCAATCTCAAAGCCAAAATCTTCAAACCCAAAATATCTAAGGTCGAAACTTCCAAGACGAAATTCTGCAAAGACTCAAAGAGTCGTCACATTTGTCAACTCAATAGAGTATGTCGTGGTACCATTGGATTTGCTTTTGAGTAGATCTTATTGAGAGTTCTTATCAACTAAATTGAGTCAGTGAAGTATTTTTTTCTACACGATAATCGTTATACCAAATTCAAGGACATTCTTTCATTATTCTTTATATAGAAAGAAGAAAATCGCATGATAGTATATCCTTACAATTGATTCAGTCCTTGTAGCTGAGTCATTATTTGTCCTATCGACCAAGTTTTACCTGCCATGACAACTCTTATGAGTTTTGCACCATGCAGAAGTTTCGCTTTTAAAGCTCGTTTAGCGACTGTTACTACACCCTTCCGGTCCCACCAACAACGTACCAGCGTACCACCTACCCCTCTTCTTCTGATGCACAACCGCCCTTCTTCTTCAACGTAGAGCGCGAAGTCTTCACATAACCTCCAGCATCTTTGACCTTTCATGGAATCCATTCTTTCCATTCTTTGTCATCTTTAAGTTTATCTTAAGTTTTGTTTCTTTTACGCGTGCCATTTTTTTACTTATCCGGATTCAGTTTGGTTTTAGTTTTCTTTTCTTATTAATTAAAATTTTTTTGCCAAACGAAATTAATTAAATTTTATTTCACATTCGGTTATTAGAGCAACGACGCCTCCTCTTCCTCCACTCGAAACAAGAGATTGTATACGCTTTAAGGAAAACTGTTGTTTTATGAAAGACTCTTGTGATTCCTGATAATAATCGTTCCCCTTCAGCAAATTTTCTTCTATAAGGACTAACCTTTTGTTTATTGAAATCATCTTTTGTTCTGTGAGATTATTTGTTGCCGTTTTATCGCATCTTCTTCGGTTTGATGAAATCATTTTTGTTTGAAAAAATCGTATTGGTTTTAATGAAATCATTTTTTGTAATAATCTTCTATAGTCCTTGCACTGTCCTTTATTGCACCGTACACAGTATAAATTTAAAAGCAACTAGTAATTAAATTTGTCTATTATTATGACCTCTTGTCATATGATCTGCTCTATTCTATTATTTCTTGTTATTTTATACTCTGTTGAGAGTTCCTCCATACACAATGGACACCATGGTCACTCATTGTTCCACTCAACCAACCCTTTTCTTGCACGCTGAGGCAGGCAAAAAGAAAAACAAGTCCTTTTATGACCTCTTTTGAACCTTAGCGTTGTTGCCCTTTTCACTGTGTGTGTTTGTGTGTGTGTGTGTGCGTACGTGTATGTGTATGTGGGTGGGTGGGGAGGGCGGCGTGTGCGAGTATTCTATCTTACTTTAACTCAATACGAGTGTGTTGTAGCTTTAAGGCTGGCTGATTTTTATGGTACGTTTTCAATTTAATTTAGTAGCGTTATTATTGAAAATCTTCAAGATAAATAATCTAAATTAATGTAAAACCACAGTAGCCGGGCCGCAACATCCATTATTCATAAAGACCGAAATCGAAAGCACAATCGTATTCGAAAAACAATAAAAAAAATATAAACGGAAAGCATTCTGTGTGTTTTTCTTTGCCGATCAATTTAGGCTTAAGCCGATTTAAGCTTGACGATGGAATGGATTTCTGTTGTTAAGGTCGTAGTGTAGGCGGTCTTGATGGAGGCAGAGATTTCGACATGATTTTAAAAACTCAAAAATTTATCTCTTTAGTTTTTGACATCGATTCACAAAAAGGTTTTATCCCATTTAAATGTAAAAAATATTATCCATTATTTACAAAAGTGTATATTTTATATAATACAATGACAAATATTGTGGGGAAAATGTTTGCATGTAATGTTTGCACACCCATATTTTACATACATATGTATGTATGTACATACATACGTTTATACTTAGTAAGAAAGTACCCTACAGGAAATGGTGCAACTAGTTACACACGAACCTTTGATTTACGAGCTGAACTGGAAGAGGTTTTCCATATAAAATTCATGCAGACTCTTCTTTTCTTTCTCTACAAAATGGTCTCCACACAGAACCAGTTAAATTCATCTGTAGGACTTTTGTCATTTACTCGGAAACAACCCACCAAAAAATTTTAGGGCATTTCATGGGAAGTAAATGGCACAGAGTTAAGTCCATTGAGAATTTCAAATTATCCTCTAACTGTCGTTTCATATTCATTTCAGTTTGTTTAGCTCCAATGTTTTTGTACGTTACGCACTTCATTTATTTATGACGTCATATTGTCTTCAGTGACGAATTATTTGGATGAAACAAGTTATAAAAAAACAAAAACTTAACCCATGTTATGTATCTTTTCAATTTCGATAGCAACTAATAGAAAGAACTTCATCTCATTTCACATTGTTTGTTTGTTTGTTAGTTTTTTGAATTTGTCCATATAAAAAATTTGTCCTCTTCTCCTGATGGTCTTCTACTTGCTTTAATATTTGCTTTTCTTTTATTTTCTGTAGTATCATTAAGCACAAATTATAGTTTTGTGCATTGGTACGCCTATTCTTGTATGAGATATTACGTATTGCAGCCGCCACGACCATTTGATTCCGCCAACTGAATTTAAGTTTATTTGTTCTAATTTGAAAATATTATACATAAAAATGTGTTATTTTTCTCACAATTATTCATGGATTTATTAATTTAATTACAACTACTGTAATTACTGTAAATACGGCGCAGTTTCTTACTGCGTGAAGTGCTATGAATTAAAAAATATTCAATTTTCTCCTCTCAATCTTTTCGGTTCTTACTCAGTAAGCAATATTTTATTTAAATTTCTATAACATGTAACGTTTTTTTGACTCGTTCGAAGAAAAGTTCTTCGCCTCAGAAATAAGAGAAATTTAATAGTTTACATTAAAAATATGTTATTAACAAAATTATCGTCTATATTATCTAAAATAAATTATACTTGTAATGAACTTTGTTGCTCGCAATATTTTTTATATTTTGAAATATTTATGCTTATTTTTTATTATTTATATATCGTGAGTATTTATGTATGTATCGTATATGGTATAAAAGGTATGTACACCTATTTTAGGATTTCTTTTATGTTTTCCTTTTCGTCTTAAAAACGCAGCAGCCATTGTTTGTTTCCTTTACTCAGTACTAAATTATGTAATTTAATATTAATGTAGTTAGTTGATATAAAAAATAATGAAATCACGTTGAAGACGATTTGGAGACGATTTGCTCGTAATGAAAGAATTTTCCGGACCTGCTTTAAACTCATTCAACGATTTCAATTGAATGGCAGAGGAGCAAAGCCTTAAAATCGCCAAAAATACTCGAAAAAAAACAAAAAAAAAGGACACGCAAAAAAGACATGGATAAAAGTGTTAATGAAAAAGGAATGGATTATTGAGCTAATAGTTGGAAAGAAAATAAGTAAGTTGATTGGCTTGAATGATTGACCAATTTTAAAATGGGTTTGATTTAACTGTATTTTTTTTTGTTAGAACTATTTTCTTTCTCATTTGCTCGCCCGCTTGATGGTTGTTGAGGCGTTCTGATAACTTTCACAAAAAATAGAAATTAGCTTTACTTTGAAATTATCGTCAATTTGTCAAATCAATAACTTATTTGTAGACAAGTTAATGAAAAGCGTGCGTTGGTTTCTTCACCAACGATGTTGAAATGGCCGTCAGTAATTTGATGGGCCGGCCGGTTGATTGTTTTATTTATTTGACTTATCGTATCGTAAGAATTAATAAACCCATTCAAGCTCAAATAAAATGTAATTTGGAATGACTGAGCGAGCCGTGGTCTTTTAAAGGCTTAGCTCACTTAGTTCACTTAAAAAATTAAACAAATTGAAATAATAAAGAGAAAACTTTTGTTTTTAGTATGGTTATCTTCTTTCTATACAGTTCAGAAAACAAGCTTTTTAAAAGTTCCTTATTGTTTGGGTTGGATTGAGTTGGATGGAAATTGGGGATGAAATGCAAAGCGAGATAGCAAGACGAGAACTTATGAACTGTCTCCTCTCGTTCGCATCATTACTTGGAAGATAATATTCTATCAATACTAGTATTTTCTTAAGCATTTTCTGGACAGAAATAAAAATATGTATCCTCAATAGCCAGACATAATTTATTACGAGTATATTATGTAATATATTTTACATCTGCATAGAAAATATGCTTTGATTACGAACTACGATATCTCAATGAGAAGGAAATGGTTACGTTGACCTAAATATATCCATAGCTACCACAAAAAAAATTCCAATTAAATAAGAGATCCTTCTTTACGTAATTACATCACATTGATTTAGTTAGCGAGAAAATTTTCAACCTAAAAAAAATTATGGAATTATGGGCATATTTTGATTAATCAGCGTCAAAACTATGTAAATAAATAATATAAAATGAAATTAAAATTATAATATAATGAAATTATAATTTGTTCATTATATTTTATTGCCTATAGATTTTTTTTTATAGAAGCCGGTTAAAACAAGGCGCTGTGCTGTGGACGAGTGCAGTAGAATGCTACAAAATAAGGTCAAAATAATTCAAAATAATTTGAGGAAATAACAGAAAATTATAGACATAAAAAGGCATCAGTTAATAAAAAAAGCAAAATTCTATATATATGTATGTATGTACAAAAAAAATTCTCTATGTATGTATGTACATACATATGTACATCGATGTAACGTTTCTCTTTATCTTTTATAATACTCGTATACAATAACAAATCGGGTTTCTTCTGCTTCAAAAAGTACTCAAATATTCGGGTCAAGTATGTTTGTATGTAGATATTCATGAAAATAAAGTTATTATGTAGGTGTAATAAATATTTTATCTGTTTGATAACAGCTTAAACTTTTTAATTAAGAAAATGGATAATAAATGCTGAATAAATTAGGAAAAAATTACTTAACTAAAAGGCAAAAATAAAAATGTATATTTTGAAAATAAATTATCATATCATATTTAAATCATATAATTATACTAATCATATTGCTAATACAATTAACTACAAAATACTGTTTTACTGTTTACTGTTGCTCTTGTCATTATCATGTTTTAGCTGTTTTAAGTATATAATCTACGTGTTATATACCGTAGCATCATCATCTTCATCCTCTTCCTCTTCCTCTTCGTCGACGCCATCACCTTCAGCTGTTGTAAAAGTATCAACGCTAATACTGCTGCCGCTACAGCTGCCGCTACCACTGCCGCTGCCGCTGTACGTCATCAACATCGCGTCTATAATAATTTGATGAATTTGACGGAGATTTAACAAATTACACCGCCGGCAGTCATTTTACACCTCAACTTCACGGCTTCACATTTTGCTTGTATTTTCTTTTGTATTTTTCTGTAGTCCGCAAATTAATTTGTTTTTCACTGTCACAATGTTTTCTTGCTTTCTTCTTGGACTTGCTTTTATTTTGTGATTTTTTGCATTTTGCGAATCTTTAAAAAATCGATTGTTATTAAATTTTTATTAACTTCTATGCAAATGTTGCTCACCAAACTTGACCTACTGCGAAAAATTACAGTTACATAGAATACTTTTTCAAAAAAGTTTATATTACAAGAAGTACGTTGATATATTTTATAAAAAGTACGATAAAATTGAATTCTAACATAAATAAATTCCTTCTTGCGTTAATCGTCAAAAAAGGCGGTAATGTGAACACCGTGAGCACCAACAAGCGCAACGAGAAGACAGCGACAACGATGATTACGCCGAGCGAACGACTGCGAAGGTCTGCGAACAACTGCTGCTGTTTGATTAAATGAATATCCTTTAATTTAAAGGAGCCTGAAATTATGTATTGCAATTTCTTTTATACTCTCAAAGCCTCGATGCTCACTCACAATGTGAGGACCTACAAGTATACGTTTTGCTCTCTCATTTGAAGTTCAATCACAAAACTCTCACCCATATCAACCTTGCTTTGCTCTTTCTCTCTCTCTTGCTGTTTGGTGAGGCGTAAAATTACGAAAGCGAAAGTTTTCATGTATAGGTTTTTGTTTTCATGTATAAAACGCAAATGTGAAAAACTTCTTTCGACCTACCGGAAGCACGATGTAGTTAAAGCTTTACTTTTAAAAGCTTTGGATATCAGCTGATTTTTAAACTTTTCGCTTTGCTTCCTGGCGTTCTATATACTCGCAGTACCTATGTATAAGCAAATGTATATATGAAGCTTATGGAAGGCGGAGTCCCTTTAGTTTCTCTTTAAGAAAACAAACACGAATCACGCATGACGTTGATATTTTCGGTATTCGGTGGATTCATCGGAAGCAATTCATTGCGGGCAATTCATCGCAAGACAAATTCACCGCGCAGCAATTCATCGCAAGCAATGCATCGCAGAACAAATTCATCGCACAGCAATATATTCATGCGATGAATGAATGAATCGATAATTTTATACGAGAGCATCGTAAGTTGTATTATTTATTAACACATTTGACGTTTTTACGGTAGGTTTGGCAGAAATAAAAAGATGTATTTATATGAAAATTTGGTTTATTTTAGTAATGTCGATTGTAAACAAATTAAATTAATAAAGAAAATGAGGAATCTTGGCTTGTTTTCACATTTTTATTCTAATAAAGATGAAAACAAAGGATATTTAAAGTCTTTCGGCTGCTGCATTTATAAATTTTCCTCATATGTTAGATTCATCAACGATTTGTCATGCATGAAATTTTTAACTGTTGAAAATTTTATTTAACTGAGAAAAGTGTTGGCATGAAAATTTTTGTATTTGTTTTGTTGTTGGCGTTTATGGTGTTGATGGTGGAAATTATGGTGTAGGCACAGCTGCCTACTTTTTATTTCTATATTTCTCTATATACGAGAACATACAAAGATACAACGAATGAAAATGAACATTTGTGCTAACATTGTTTTTGTAACTACATTATGAATCCGAAGGAAATCCCGGGCGCAATTTTTGGTGTTTGTTTTTCTTTTTTGGTAATGAATTTTTTTTCCCCCTTTAGGAAAACACAATTATGAATTTCTTCTACGGGAAACTTTTGACCATATACGAATATGCTGAAGTCTGTATGCGTTTATACGTTTATATGTGCGTTTCTTTCACTTTTACTAACTCTTTGGTAAAAAGCATTTACGTCTTAAAAAGCATTACGTACAAGTAATGGCGATTTTCTTAAGTTGTTGATAATCATTGGACATTGATATAGTATGTATATTTATTTAAATGGAGCTCATAATATCTATAGAAAATTCTAATATTATATAATATTATATTTCAGTATAGAAATGATGGTATTAATATTCTAAATATGCAATTTTTCGTGCAAAATTATAGTATGTAAATTCTGTGTGTTAATATAAAAGCTAACAATTATTTAAAATGGTAACAAAAAATATTAAAAAAAAACCAAATCTTTTTTGCTTACAACTTTAGTAATACTTTCATTAAAATTTTCTCTTTGAGTCTGAGAGTCTCAGTTGTGTTGGGTTGACCTTAAATTTTCAGTGTCTGTATTAAGATGAAGGTCGTCGCTCATGTAATTTCATACATTTTATATATTTAAATGAAATACATACATTATAACTATACCAAGCTGTGAAGTTATTTCCAAACTGTCTTTTAACCGTGTGTTGTTTTCTTTTCACTTTTACTGCTTCAGTAACGATCAGCAGCAGCATCGAGTGAATTTACTAACTTTTGACTACCGCGACAGGTTTGTCATAAAAAATGGTCTCGTAATCAATGAAATCCCCTGTTAATTTCGTACTCATTTCAACTTGGGCAATACCGTCTGCACTACTTTTATTACTTAATATTCACAAAAACACTGTGGCGGCGTTTTCTTTAGCGGCGTGGCGTCATCGACATTGTGAAGGTTACTATGGCCAAACGATTGGATATACATAAATACGTTGCAAGGAAACTTCACCTTGAATTTGTTCTTGTTGTTTTTTTTTTGCAAGTCCTTGAAGAACACATTTCTTTATTTGGTACAATGTACAAGTTTGTTTTTGCTGCTTTTATTTCATATTATCATTTTTATGTTAATCTAATATCCTTTTTATTTGCACTTCATTAAGCTTTTAAGAACTTTTCTTTCATAAATACGAGTGTATATTTCTTATGTTGTTGGATTGAATATGTTTATACAATCACGCTGTGAAGTTTTTTTGAGAAGGAAACCTTTTCATATATTGCTGTACTGATGTCATTAGGAAAATTCTACTATCTTAAAGATATGCATATCATTAGCTCATTAAAAACACCCTTCTATAATAACTTATAATATCTCGGTTATGATATTTTCAAGAGCAAGAGTTTCTCAAGAAAAATAAGAATTTTTGTTGGATAGTCTCCTAGTCGTAGACCATACCAAGCATAAAATGATGCACGTCTTCTTTAACGCGTTACAAACGGGAGAATAAAGTATAGGCTATACTGATGGATAGATAAAGTGCCTAAAAACAATATCCATCACTGCCACAATTGAGCTGGTTGGTCTGAAGGAGAGGACAGTGAGGATTTCAAATTCGGTCAGTGCCCAGTCAAAAAATGTTATACTAGAAAATGCATTTGTCTCAGATATTTGCCATTTTATGTGTCTGAGATCCTTCTTAACTTAACGCATATGTTTTTGGGGTTATTGATCTCTGAAAACCAGCCAGGATTTGTTGTCTGAGGGTATAGTAAAAGTTTTTCTCTGGAGTGGATTCTGTGTGACGACCGCACCGCCATCAACGATTTTGATATTTATGTAACTATAAAACGTTCGAGATTGTTATAACAATGTCATTATATCGTAGATGTAGCATTATTTTGGCAATATGATAAATTTCTTAAAGGTTAACTTCTGACTTTTGCGTAAACATCATAATGCATTATTTGTGTCTTCTTTGAATCAATAGCGTTAAGTTTAAATTTGTTGTACTGTATAAGCTCTAAAGAATTATGTACTTATTATGGTGATGTTAACAAAGTTAATAAAAATCACATTATTTTTCAAAAGGAAGAATATCTTTCTCTTTGGTTTTCCTTCGCTTTGCTTTGCTTTACTATTTTATCTTCTACATTTCTCTCCTCTGCTTGAAGCAGTATTTTCTTGTTACGAAGAGTAAAAATAAATACTGAGGAAAAAAAATTTGGCATCAAAATAATTCACTTAAAATATCAAAGCAATCATCATGATACCGAGAAGAGTCCAAAGCAATTGGTCAATGCTATTTTTCTTGGCAAGTTTGTGGTAGGTTTTTCCTCAAATGGCAAATAGATTTGAACTTGAACTTATCTGTCCGAAAATAATGTAAACGAGCTCGTACAAGAGGAAGTTATTTTTATTTTTATTGACACGTTGCATACTGTACGATACAGCATAATAAATTCGTAATATCATTTGTATAAGATCAAGGTAAACTTTGAGATAATTGACATTGAAATAGAGAAATACGAAATAGTACTTCAGTGATGGAACCAATTGCATTGATTATGAGAATACACCAAAAACAACTGACTCAATATAGTATTGCAGTAGAACTCTCAACATTTCGTATAGTTTACACTTTGGTTTACCACAAAAATATCGGCAATTTTTCAGGAAATATTGTAGATTTTTTAATAAGCTTCATTCGCACGCTTTTGTTATGAAAAATTCAATTTCTCATAGACACAAAAAATATTATCTGCTAAGTATTTATTTAATGATGAAAAAATTAATTCTACCCTAAATTTCTAAATGAATAATACAATTGAATTCAATTGTATAACAAAAGTATTATACAATTTTTATATGCACGCTAACTCACTCACTCTATTTTTGTACAAAATTTACAATCGATGATGATTCACTTCACTTCGCATCCTTCGAGTAATCAATAAGGATCAACATATCCTCACTCCAATGGAAAATCAGTTTAACTCATAAAGTTACATTTTCAAATTTGAGTTTTTAGTACTGTGGTCGCGTTCGCATCAAGTCAGATTTTCAAACTGATGAAAAATAGTCAATCGAATATTGTTTTCTACTCTTCGTTACAAACGATGATCTTGTTGACTCCTCATTGTTAACCAAGATATTAACTTATCATCTTCATCGTCTATCCTCCCGAATTAATGAGTTCATCAAATACATAATAATAAGATCGATCGCTCACTGTTTTTTGCACCGTTTTTATTATTTAGCACTTCATTCGCACTTGTCAATTTTAACGCAAATAATAAATCGTATCGTATCGTATATGACACAAAAATATTATTTTCATCGCTCCGCTTGGAAACATGCATAGTCAACAAGGCTATGTAAATATGATAGCTACAATAATAAAATTTTGCACGAAAAAAATAAAATTAAATGAGCATCTGATCGAATCGTTTTAGAGTTCAATACTACTACTTCGTGTACTTCAAAATACGTACAAATACAAAATAATACAAAAAACAAAAACATCTATATTTTTTGGGTATTCTTCCATGCATCGTATAAATTTTTTGTTTTCTTTCATTTAATGTAGGTATCTTTAAGACGTTAAAACTTTTATAAGACGTTAAAACTCAAATTATATGCAAGTACATGTTTTATACAAGGATGTTTCTTGATTTCTTTCGATTGCAGGTTATTTCAAATTAATAAATTTCAAATATAAATCATGTACTACTTATTGAATTAATTTTTTTTTTGTCTCCAGATAAATATAAAATAATCCTTCTCAAATGTTCTCAAGTGTTCACGTGATGTCTACAACTACTTATTTATTTTCATATAAAAATTATTTTAAATCCAAAAAAGCATATTTAACGAAAATTATTTTCGAGTGTTCTGTAATACTAATTTTTCATTAATGGATGTTAATTTTATTTAACAATAATTTTAATAGATTTTTAATAGACTTTTTTCTTTTTACCTTTAGCGCAGCAAGTGTTGATTGATAGAATTTTTTAAGTACATATACTAGACTCATACAATATATTTGATTGGGTCAATCAACACATATTGTATTTGTTTATTTATAATTTATCAGTATTTAGCTTGATCAATTTCATTGGAATTTCATATTAACCATAAATACTCTCGCATATATCGTACAGAACAGCAAAATTCTGTCTGAAAAAGGAAATTTCAATCATTGAATGTATGTATATTTTTAATGCGTATTTCTTTTTTTTTTTTTTTTGGATTTTACAGTAGAAATACAAATTGTAACGAAATTTTCCGAATTTGTAATCTCTTGAAAAGACTAATCAAATGAGCAAATCTTTTTCTGCTTGCTGATGAAAATACTGATTTTGTTTGTCAGTAAATATGTACATATATTGGGATCAAAGCTATCGTATCAATGCCATCAAAAAAATTGAGAGAAAGTTTTCATATTTGTTAAGTTAATTTGTAATTTTTTTTAACTGGTTCAATATTTTTGAACACAACTTCGTCAAACGATCTTCTTCAACGATGGGTTAACTCTTTTCTGATTTGCTGCGGGAAGATATGTTAATAACGTTCTCGTACAGTATAAGTTTCACAATTACTCGAAAATTAGAAAAGTTTCTTTTGAAAATTATCCGATTAATAAATCTCACTCAACAAAGAAACGGTTTTGGTTTTAGGTTTTTATTTTGTGGAGAAAAAAAATCTGAATATTTGATCTTAACTTAAGTGTTAAAGGGATCGATTGCGGGTAAAACTATGTAGAATTCAGTTCGGGAATCGAGAGTGCGAGTCGAACTGTCTTGAGAGCTTAAAATCTTTCAGTATTCAAATTGTAGAGTCCTGAACATCACCATCAAGCTTGGTTAACGCCATGGAAAAAGTTTGGAGGCATTAAATCACTCCGAGAACATGACCTAGTTCAAGGTAATAACTAAGGTAATAACTAAGGTAATAATTAAGATTTTTAAATTAGTCAATGAATATTGTGCGTGCGTTTTATTCTTTGGCTCAAACTATTAAAATGTTATGCGTTGTATGTGAAATGTTATGCGCAACGAAATTGTATAACTGAAGCGTTGTTTATTTCTCACTACGTAACGTAACGTAACGTAATGCAAGCGAGTCCGTTCAGTTCGATAAAGTAATTAAGTATAATAAAACCGCTAGAGAAAAACATTGTCAGTGGTTTAAGAATCATTTGCATTCATAAATAATCGCAAAATAAATTTATAGAGATCAGTAGAAAATTTTATACTTTCAGGGAATTAATGAATGTGAAATGAAATAAAAGAAACTACCATAAAAAATTCCCATGGAGTTAGTTATACCTAACGGTCTTGCCCATAAATCATACACTACTTTCAATTTATAGCGTTGCAATCATTAATGTAACTGCATCTATTTTTACGACTCTTCATATTTTATTGCATTAATTAGAATTTTACAATTGTAATAAACATTTTGTTTTTGGAAATTTATGTACATCAGAACAATGACAGCTAATTTTAGGTAAGACAGTAACGTTATTTTGTCAATATCCAAATTTAAATTATTACCTTATTTACTAATAATTTTCTTCAAAGAAAAATTAATTATCGGGGACTTCCCGACACAAATTAACTTCAATTAACTTCATGTTAAATGGTAGAATTTTCATTTAGTTCAGTAAAAACTTTTCTCCATTTAAACTAAATCAATTACAGTCTTTGTAAAGTAATACTATGTTATATTGTGTACTTACTATATAATACTTACTTAATACTTTGTAAAGAAATACACATTGAAAACAATGATGAATAATGAAGATAAATGATGCTATTTTACAATTATTTTTTTTTTAAATGTAACAATTGCTTTTAATACATCTTAATAGAATGCAGGCAGATGGAGGAAAAGTTTGTCTTTTTTGTATGCTAACTTTTCGGGTACTCCCAAAGCTTTTACTTTTTTGCACTTAACAGTTAATGTCTAATTAAATAAGTGTAAACTTGATGTTATTGCAATGCATTCCACAAGCATTGTAAAAGCAATATAATAACGATGCCTCTTGCTAACCTTTTTTTCAATCTGATCTTGAGAATCATTATTAATCCATTCCATGTGCTCAGTACTAGCCGCCATTTTGTTATCCTTGATGCTTATTATACGTTCGTTTCAAAGTCAACCAACACGTAGCCAAAAACAGATTTTTTTTAAAAATTTCACAGTACAAAAATGTTGCACTCCATAAAACTGCATTATACTGTATGTAGCAAAATATTGTACAATATTTCCCACAATCTATGTACATATGCGTATGCTATGTGCATTAGAATGTTTAACAATATTTCGAAAACTATAGAAAATCTCCACTTTGCGTACTCGATTCTGCCATTTCGTGTTTTTCAATTTCCTTTCCTTTCCGAAACATTTCCGTTAGACGCGCGAAGCGAGCAACTTTTCCGAGTGATTGATAATGAAACGACCATTCCTGAACGCGCTCTCCGAAATAATAACTGAAAATTTTAAATTGTTTGCCGCAGATGGTTTATTCAATTTTAAAAATGTATTGTATTGTATATGCGAGTACAATAGCATCGCGCGGTAAAAGTTTGTAGGGCTGAGTGACGTCACCGCCGATTTTTTGTATGTCGAAATATTTTAACAGCTGATTGGAATTTATTTTTGAACGAATTTAAAATAAAAAGCCGCAATAATAACAATCAAAAGGAAAAAAGGTATATTTATTCAGTGGTTTCGAACAAAAAAAAAATGCATCTTTATAAAAAAGTAAAATTATTTACACGGTGAGGCTTGCGGTTCTGATGAAATATGCACTACCCTACATTTTGTATAGAAATGGAATGATTATTGCCGGACAGTATTTTTCTCTTTCAAATTGAATACTCAAATTAATACTCGTGTATTGAATTGAATCGCTGAATTAAATTGAAACTCATACTGAATGAAAATTTTTATGCATAATACTCGTACTTGCTATATTTTATCAACTAAGAGTTAGCATTGTTGCAGGTCATCGGAGGTACAACCAGTATTTTGGCTCTCTTTTAATTTCATTAATATTTCTGACCGCTGTATTGAAAACAATTTGCTGGAATCGACGGGTGGTTCTTCTGGAATCTTTCAATATTATATTTTTGAAACAACAACAACAGCGGACAACACAACACAATGGACAAGAATTTTTGTTAATTGCATACCTCAGTACTTTTAAGTATATTTAAAATAAAGACCATTTTAATTTGTAGAATTTATTTGATACATCTTCTTGTTCTATTATAGCTTATAAAAAAAGTCATAAACCAAATTTAATTTGTATTATGTTTTGTATTGTATATTTTGGTTTTTTGTACAGTTATAGACGTCAATTTTCTTATTTGCTTTTTATTTAAGTCGTTAAGTTATTTATTATAGATTTTATTAAGATCTTTTTTAAAGAATATAGCAGAATCTTAAATCTCCATCTTTAGGATAATAAAGTTGATACAAAAATTCAAAAATAAATCCATTATAAATAAATATGAAACGAAACATAAATTAATCACTCCAAAGAAATTAATAAAGTTCAAGGCGCTTGCTTTTTAGTCCTGAAAAATACATTAATAATATCAAAAAAATATTATCATAAGATGACAACACAAAATATAACAAAAAATACTGTTTATTTATAATGGATACAACTCAACAATTATTGTTGGTTAAAAAAAATTGGCCAAATACTGTGAACTTCAGATAATGCGGTGAGAATTTATTAATATTAAGAGTATTCGAACCATCTGCAACTCAGCGGTAAATAATGTAACTCAGCGGTAAAGGATGTAAAGTGCGTAAATTTGCTTCGGCATAAACCTTGTATACATTTTTGTTTGAAAAATTATTTACGTTATTTACACATCAATTTTGTGAAGTAAATGAAGCGCAGATTGCGTTTTTGTGAAGTAAATGTCAACCCTGGGACTGTCCTGTTAGCTGTTTTCATTTTACATTGAATACACAGTCGTTGTATCTATGGTACCTTCACGCTAAAATAGTTTTGTTACGACGGCGTATTCTTACCTCATTACTCGACTACACTTACTATAAAACAAAAGTGGAAAGAATAATAATAATCTGTTTAAGAATCTCTTAAAGAATAAGCTCTCAATTCATTACGTTTGTGATTTTAGTGCTGTAAAACCAGCTGTCTCATCTGGTATACGAGTAATTGCAAATTTTGAAATCTCCTACACTTAATTATAGTTGGATTTACTGAAGCTCAGAAGAGTATTGTGGGCACGTCTTTAAAGTAGATCTATTTTGTACTAACCATTTAAATGTTTCTCATTTAAAAATTTTTTCGAACATCAATTCTGTTTATTAAAAGCAGCTCTTGCTGAACGACCCCTCAGTTGTCAAATTGAAGTTTGACATATTCCAACGTTTCAGAAATGTTACTACTCGTGTTTAATACATTTAAATGCAAATAAATGTATTTAATTCACCAAAGTTCCAATAAATAAACAACGTTTAATCCCAATTCTTGCTAAGATGCCACCAACAATCAACAATGGAGCTGCTAATGCAGAAAAAAGACCACAACGACCTGCCGAGCGAAAGTAAGTCGTGATTAGTTCCATGGAAAATAGCCCTAAAATTAGTTTATTTTGCATTTATTTCTTTTATCCTATTCTACAGATCTGAATTGATTTGTCGTGTGAAGTACGGCAACAACCTGCCTGATATTCCATTCGACTTGAAATTTCTGCAATATCCTTTTGATAGCCATCGCTTCGTGCAGTATAACCCGACATCGTTGGAGCGAAACTATAAGTACGAGGTTTTAACCGAGCATGATTTGGGTGTCACAATTGATCTGATAAATAGAGATCTCTACCAAGCCGATCCGTACGCACAACTTGATCCAGCAGATGAAAAGTTACTGGAAGAAGACGTACACACACCGCATGACTCCATGAGATCGCGGCAACATTCACGCAGTGTTTCATGGTTACGAAAGTCGGAATATATTTCTACGGAACAGACCCGATTCCAGCCGCAAAATCTAGAACAAATTGAAGCTAAAGTCGGCTACAATGTGAAGAAATCGTTGCGAGAGGAAACACTCTATTTGGACCGCGATGCTCAAATTAAGGCGATCGAAAAGACTTTCACCGACTCGAAAGTAGAAATTAGCAAGCATTACAGCAAGCCAAATGTGGTACCCCTTGAAGTGCTGCCTGTTTTTCCAGACTTCAAGAACTGGAAATATCCGTGCGCACAAGTTATTTTCGACAGCGACCCTGCCCCGGTGGGTAAAAATGTTCCAGCCCAGTTGGAGGAAATGTCCCAGGCTATGATACGAGGTGTGATGGATGAGAGTGGTGAACAGTTCGTCGCCTATTTCCTTCCCATGGAATCGACGCTTGAAAAACGCCGAAAGGATTTCGTTGATGGCATAGTCTACAGGGACGAAGAGGAGTACGAGTACAAAATTGCTCGAGAATATAACTGGAATGTCAAAAGCAAAGCTTCAAAAGGTTACGAGGAGAATTATTTCTTTGTGGTACGGCCCGACGACGGTGTCTATTACAATGAGTTGGAGACGCGTGTGCGCTTGAATAAGCGACGTGTTAAAGCAGGACAGCAGCCCAATAACACAAAATTGGTAAGTTCTAAGCTATTATTGCTCGGTCGGGGCGGTCTAAGTTTCGCACTATTTCCAGGTGGTTCGACATCGTCCGCTAGACGCCAATGAGCACCGAATGCAGCGCTATCGCGAACGGCAGTTGGAGCCGCCAGGTGATGAGGACGAAGAAGAAGAAATGGAAGTAGATGAGGAACAGGAGGGAGATGCTGAAGAAACAGCGACTCAAAATCAAGCAAATTCGCAAAGTCGAGCAAATGACAACTCAAATAAAACTGACGAAGAAAATGGAGAATCTGATGCACAAGTTGCAAAGGATCGTGCATCGCGATCAAGATCTAAATCACATGCAAAATCAGTACGTTCTGGTTCGGGTTCAAGGTCGGGATCTGGTTCTCGTTCAAATTCAGGTTCGCGATCAGCATCAGGCTCACGATCGCGCTCGCGCTCACGATCTGGTTCTAAGTCGGGAGGATCACGCTCGCCGAGTCGTTCGAAATCTGGTTCCAGATCACGTTCCCCTTCGAAGACTCCATCGCGCTCACGCTCGGGCACTCCCGCCGGTTCAGCGAGGAGTAAATCTAACTCCCGTTCGCGTTCTCGATCTCGATCGCCAACCAGGTCTCGCTCGGGGTCACGTTCTAAAAGTCGCTCTACCTCACGATCTAAGTCACGTTCCCCCTCGCAAGTATCACAAGGTTCGAAGTCGCGCAGTGGTTCGGCTTCCCGTTCTGGGTCAGGATCCCGATCACCGAGCCGTTCCAGAAGTGCTACGCCAAGTGGTTCTGGTTCGGGTTCTGGAAGTGCGACCGAAGAGGAGTAGAGAAGAGCGATCAATTATAATCAGACAATTTTTATTATTTTTTCCCATTGCCATCGATTATATAATTATTTAAAGATCTATGAAAATAAAGATATTCCTTCGAAGAGACTATTTTTTTACCGTCTTTCCTTCAAGGATATACGGTGTTGTTTTCTACTTTCCTTTCTGCTTTCCAGTTTCCTTGTCTTCAAATTCGATGGTTATCACACTTAAGTCTATTGATCCTTGTTGCGTCGCTTCCGAAAATAAGGAAGCACTTGAGCTGGTGGCTAAATTATCTGCAAGGATTTATTGTATCAGTAAAAAGCACCATTTTCTTGGATTTTATGCTTAAAACGAAAATAAAAACCTTTATATGAAACGGAAGAAATGTCAGAGCGTGCGCTACCAAAGGAAGCAATGCTGCGGGTTTTCCGCAACAGTCGTAGTGTCTGAATTCCGGCCTCATGGAGAATCCTGCTTATTTGTGGACCGATTTCTAAGTCGTTTTCTGCAAAATCGGAGAGAGCACCAAGTGCTCGCAGGTTTCTTGCTTCCAGCTCGCGCAAGTCCAGATCCTTTTCATACAACTGAAGCAATTCGGGGCTCATGTTTTGTTTCTTTAAAGTTTTAATGGTCTGCTTCAAGTCTCGTTCTGCACGCTCTAATTTCATGTTCTGATCCTCGACAGCCTTTTCTAATTTGCTGAGAGTTTCACTATTTTGCATTCTAGAAGTAAGCAATTTTCGTGAAGAAAAGGAACAGCTAAATAGGTCAGTGGTACTCGGTACCTTTTCCAACGGATTGACTGTACAGTTTTTTCCAACTCTTCGTTTCTAGCCAAAGTTTTCTCATTTTCCTTCCCCATTTTTAGGATCTTACTACGAAGACTTTTAAGTTTTTCCAATGCTTTGCAGTATTCGCTTTGGAAATTTTTCTTTGCATTCGAAGATGGATCTGTAAGAAATATTACTCACTCCGAATCCGCTTATTTTTATTAGCAATTTTTATTAGCAATTAGAGAATTAGCTTATTTTTTATTATTTTTACCCTCTTCGTCTCTTGCCTTGTATTGATTGCGATATGATTCATTCGAAATATTAAACAAACGCAACGTGTTCTCTAAAGCTTTTACTTCTTGTTCCGCTTTGAGAACACGCTCATTCAAGATGTTACCCTCGTCCAGCAACTCCTGTTTCTCCTGAGCCATTTCAATTTTTAATTGCGCCGCCGTCACCATACTGCCGTCTTCATTTGTTCCCATCAGTTTTGAGGTCAATTCGAAACGAGCCTTTACCGCCTTAATGCGCACTGCCCGCTCTGCAATATCAGCCTTCAGAGTGCTCTTCTCTTCGTTCAGCTGCTTTCGTTTGAACTGCAATAAGTCCATTTGACTTTTGATCTCGACTAAGCGGTCCTTGAAAATGCGCTTGAGGTGGCTGCGCTGTCGTTCCATGTCGTAAGTCTGTTCATCGCACCTGGCGACTTCATCTTCAACCTGTTTGACGCGCAGCCGCAGCAGGCTGAGTTCCACCATGAGAGTTTGATTTTTACGAGTCTGCTCCTTAAGTCTTTTAATGCCGCCCTCGCAATAGACTTCGGCTTCTTTGATGCTAAATTCCTATAAAGGGAAACACATTTCTTTAACTCAGGGATTAATTGGACATGCGCTTTGGAAGCAACACGCTTACCAAGCGCTCTTACCAATTTCGTCATTTCTTTTGAGTCATTATTATAGTTTATCGTAAGATTTCGCATGTTGTCATCGAGTTTCTTATTCTGCGCCTCCGTCGCTTGCAACTTTCTCGTTACTACAGTATTTTGCTCTTCCAATTTTGCCAGATACTGAAGGTTCCTGTATTCAATTTCGGGGTCTATCCCACTACCCTGTAGACCTTGGACTTGGCGCTCCATTTGCATAGATTTGTAAGCCTGTTCATATAAACATATACACATACATACATATCATATCCATGGACATACAAAATGAGTGCTCTTAATACCTGATTATAGTAGTCTTCTGTTAGGCGTGCCAAATGTTTCTCCGTTTTCTGCATGTTATTCTTAATGGCAGTGATGGTTACTTGCAGTCCGGCATTCGCCACCTACATTTAGAAATACAAGAGTCCATTATGATGGTCCATCATGATGGTACATCACTTACCGTCAATGTTTTCTCTTCCCCTCTGTATTTAGCTACCTGTTCCTGGGTCCGATATAACGTTCCGTTTAGTCGAAATATTTGTTTAGTTGCATCCTTTTGCGTTTTCTGTTCAGCCACTATCAGTTCATCCAACATCTGCAGCCTCTGTTGAGCGTTCATGGTCTTATTTTTAACGCTGTTTAATCGTCTCTCTAGTTTCATTAAAACTTTATCGAACGACTGCAGCTCTATGAGTTTCATTTCTTTTCGTTTCAGAGTGCGCGCATTTTGGGCTCGTTGTTGCTGCACTCGATTGGCGAGTCCTTGCAGTTCTTTCTGTACCAATTCGATTTCGTTCTCCTTGAGAATGACCATTTCCGCAAACTTCTGTATGCGATCCTTGATGTCGGATGTCTCTGCATTGATCTCGTCGATGGTTGCCTCCACTTCGTGATTATTTTCAATGATCCTATTCAGTTTACTGTCGTACATTTTACGATCATTTTCCCTCTTCTGGGCCTCAGCTTTCAGCGCCACCACTTCGGCCTCGGCGTTCACGATGTCACTTTCGCGCTGGATCATTTGTTTTACCGCAGTCTTCCAGGTTTCAATCATTTCCCTGCGTTCCGCATGAGCCGCACGATATAGATTTGAAATGCTGTCAAGGTTCTGCTCCAGGCATTTCTGTTCGTTGTAAAGGTCCACCAATTCAGCTTTACTCTTATCAATATCTTTGCCCAGCTTTTGACGGAGATGATCCATTTCGTTTGCTTTCTGTTGATCCTCTTTGAAGTATTTTTCGATCAAGATATAACCCTTGTGGCCTTCGGACATAGCCTCTTCCCAATCCACCATGGCAGCTTTAGCCCATTTGATGCAATTGGTCTTTTCATTGATTCTATTTCTGACGCGAGACAGTTCCTCTATAAAGAAACAGAACTCAACGATTAGATTTTAAATTCGTGCAATTTAGTGCATTGAATTTCGTGATTGACTCACGTTCTGTTTTCTCCTCGTATTTCATGACATATTCCAATTCTTTGTCCAGATTCTTTATGTCCTGACTCAGTTTGGAACTCTCCCGTGCATGAACTTTGAACAGATGAGTCTCCGTTCGCACCTCTTCCTGATAGGCTTGAATCAATTTCTAAACGAGAATTTTAGATATTAAACACTTGATAATATTTCACTCTGCGGCTTTGGTATCCTTTTCATTTGCTCTTACCATATTGTAAATGATATTACTCTCGGCATTCTTCTTATGCTGCAGAACCTTCGTCAAGCGATCGCTATAGATTTTATAGTTATCGTTGAGCTTGGCTCTTTCCTCCGTCAACTGCGCCACCTCTTTTAGTAGAGCTTGATTCTCTTCATTGGCCATCGGGATCTGCGCACTGGTGTCCCAACCGATGGCCTCCATAGCCTTGAGAATAGGATCTTCCTGCTGCATCTTTTCTATTCTATATTTTTCGTTAATATTTCGGTTGTGAATTTTTCAGTAAGTAATTTTTAAGTGTCGAGATTCTAAACTATATGATTTGTTTGTTTATTTGAAAGTAAAATCAATATTCTAGAAACAAATTTTCGAAATTTTGCTATGGCGACCATTTGTTGTTTGCCGAAAGGTACCTTCTTGTAGTTCCTATGATAAATCAATCCTAATTCTATAATTAGAGAACCCAAATGACGTACAAAAAGCAAAACTTTTTATTGTCATAATTTTAGTGCGATAAACCTTTTACAGGAAAATCCCTAAATTCAATTTGAGAAAAAAAAGTATTCTGTAAACATTTCTTACAACTATTTTCATCACAAAAAGAACTATTAATAATCATTAATTACACTAAAACAAGCAGGTTTGTGGTGAACTTTTTTAAAAAAAATTTAATACTTAACATTAAAGCACATTTTCTTCATCAATTAAAAATTGTGCAAAATCTTCCACTTCAGCGCCCACCACCGGATGCTGCATTTGCTGCTGCCGCTGCTGCTGTTGTTCCTGCTGCATCATTTCCGGTGAATAAAGACGCATTTTTTCAAACTTTAGCAACGCCGGATTATTTCCCTCAACAGACCACACTCCCGCGTCGCGTATTCCATTTCCAACCGACGATGGAGGTACTTGCATGTTGTCGCTCCCAATGCCCAGCTTATTACATGACTCTACCACAATATCATCTATGGTCTGGGAGAGTATTGCCTCTTCATCCATGTCATTTTTGCCGCTCGAATTTCTAAGATTGTCCAAGTCGGTGGAATTGATGATGGCGATTTCTACACTGTTCGGAGAGCTTCGAGATTCTAACAGCGCAGCCGCCGCTGCAGTAGATTCAAGAAAAGCTTTTATAAAACTTTCGGAAATTTGTTGATCTTCACTCTCGTCGCCGCCAGCGGTGTTGCATTGTGGCGGCATGAGCATGCGCGTCTCGACGGCGACATTTGGTGGAACACACTTGTGCGTACGTTGCGAGACCTTATAACGGAAACTCCTCAGGCAGATGTCGCATCTGTAGGGCATAACTCCGGTGTGGATGCGCGTATGAACCAGAAATGAAACTCGTTGGCGAAAGCTTTTATCTATCATAATAATAATGAAATATAAACATACTCACTGGGCGTCATTTATTTTAAACTTTAAATATTTTTTCGATTCGGAAGGAATAAATTTTTAAAAAGGCATGACCATACCTCATTATAAAGGTATGGTTATAGTATCTATTATGGTAAAGTCCAGTACTCACCACAAACTTCACATTTAAATGGCTTTTCTCCGCTGTGAATGCGCTCGTGGTTGTGCAGAGTGGACAGTTCCTTGAAGGCACGCCCACAAGTGGTACAGACGTGTGGCTTCTCGTCGCTATGGTAGAGCAGATGCTTGTGGTAGGATTGTTGAAATGTAAAGGTGCGAGCACAAATTTCGCAAGTGTATGGCATTTCACCTGAAATCAAAATCGAAAAATGCATAAAGCAAAGGAACGGAACAGCATTGGAAAACCTGGAACCAACTGACCCGTGTGCAAGCGTTTGTGTTTTTTTAGAAAATATTTTGTTGTAAACGATTTCGCGCAGACATCGCACTCCCAAATTTTTGTATTCTCACTGCGTATCGAATTCTGCACAGACTTTTCGAGCTCAGACTGTTGTTGTTGTTGTTGGTGGTGGTGGTCGACGGTCGGCGGCATTATCTCCATTAACGGTTCATTATCTGAGGGCAGCGTATTCATCACTGCATTGCCGTTACTTTGCACTCCTATTGCTAGGAGCGGTGCTAAAGGCACTGGAGGTTGTTGCGCGACATCTACAGCGAATGACGACAGGCCGCCGTCTTGCTGTGGTGAATTCATTTCAATTACGATGGTAGTGTTTTTAGTTGCTGTTACCGTTTCTCTGTGTTCCTTTTGCAAGCGAATACGTTCGCATAAATTAAATTTCGCCGGAACATTGGCGGCGTTGATGGCCAGAGTAGGCAGACCGATCAAGTGTACCACTTTTAGGTGCACTCTTAAGGAGCCTTTCATTTTGAATGTCTTGGCACAGAGATGACACTTAAAATGGTGGTGCTCTTTTTTACTGCTTGTTGGCGGCGTCAGCGGCAGCGGCGTTGGTGGTTCATCCCTTACTTGCTGCTCTGGCTTGTTTTTCTCTGTTGTGGGCGTGGCGGTAGCGTTTTCATGAACTAGGCGATAATGTAATTCGAGAAGATCCGGAGTGCGATAATTAAATTCACAAATATCGCACGTAGATCGTGTTAATGACCTTTAAGAAAAGTAAGACAGTGTATTTTCTTAATGGATTAAACTGAAAACTTTTAGAAGACTGTATATAACTGAGAATTGGTTTTATAAACTATTCTAACCTCAATTCATATCTTATTATCATTAAATTTTTTGTATTCTTTGATCAGTGGAAGATTTGTTTTTACAAGAATTTATATATAACACAAGATCCTCCATCAATTTACTATTTTAATATAAATATGATGACTATAATTGGCATCATTAGTAAATACTTGTGACAGGACTAAGAAGGCTCCATTTAAACTTCTTCATACTCACCAATCATTAATCAGCTTTTGCGAGGCATCCGCTGCTTTCTCGTTTACTGATCCTTCGGGCTGTGCCCGATTATCTGTGGTGAACCCAATCGCAATTGCACCAGAAATGATATGCGTTGGCAGAGTCGGTGCCTGCAATGGCAACGCTACATTAGCGTCATCCTCGTTATGGACCTTCTCCGGTAAACTGATAATTTTCATCTCATCGGAATGGGTTGTTGCTTTAGCTGTTGCTGCTGTTGTTGTTGTTGTTGTTGCTTTAGTTGTCGTTAAAATATTCGTATGACTGAATAAGTGTATCGTCAGTTTGTCCAATCCTAAGAGTATCTCATTGCAGATGGGACACGGCAGAGGCCCGTTCGCTGCGCGTATTAGATTGAGACGCAAAGCGTCGATGCTGGTGAAACTGGACTGCGTACATAGAGGACACAACACTGACATTGAACACATTTTCACTAATATTTTTACGGACAAATTATTAATATATACATATAGTATATAATTATATGAAAATATATTATACATACATGGTATATGTATACACAATGGCACTACTATGGCACTTAGTTCTGTAAAATTTCGACTAATTAAGTAAAAAAAATTATCGTAATTTCCTTAATTTTCCTTGGAAAATTTACGCTAAGGTAGCCTTTATCCAATATCGTTTAGTTCTTGCCTTTTGAAAAACTCAAAAAATAGAAATTTTCCATAAAAATGTCTTGAAAGCTAAACAACGAATAGAAAGAAAATCATGCTTAAGAAAAATCTATATTTTTAATTTCTTGGGTTTTTTTCTAAAAATAATACATAAATAAAATATTTGAGAAAAAGCATAAAATTCTCTCGCGCATTCGGCCTATTCGGATGGGATGGTTCACTCTACTCAGCAGGTCTGATGCAGATTTCTCAATAGTTTTTACTCTCTCGCGTGTTTAATATCGAGACATGTACATATACTCGTACATACGTTTTTGTTGGTACGTATGTATGTTTATCTTTTTTCCTCGAATATTTTCGAGAATTGAATCTCTTTCTTATTTCAATGGATTTTTTACATTTTGTTATTGTAGATGCGTCTTCGTAACGCGCCGGTATACAACTGCGTTCTACATATATATATAGATAAAAATATGGCCCTTATGTATATACTTTTGCTTGATCGATCTTTGGTATGAATGACGAAATCAGAAGAACTGAATAACTCTTGAACGATTACTTAGTAGATCCAGGACATTATTTGACGGGGTTTAACTCTTCTGTATTTAGTGAAAAGGCTTGTTGATATCTTTTAAAAATTACTAATTTTGCTCGTCACTAAGTGTGCATCGTCACTTCCTTCGTTAAAGCTGGCCTCTAGGTTAAGCGCCAATGTATTACTTTCTAGTAAATCCTCTCCTTTTTGAAAAGGATCGTAAGAAATAAATCATCAAGTGGGTTTATTCAGCTTTAATAATAGTTTCTTTAGACCTCACAACTCATTAGAAAGACTGAATAATAGAAATCTTTGTTCTGCGGAATTTGTGCTTATATTCCGCCGAATTCAGATTGAGAAAAATTTTCTTCTCAATATTGCTACATAAAATGTTACTCCTGAAGAGATCCGTTAAATTGTAGTTGACGGTTTTAATTTAGCAATTTAATTTAATAATTAAAAAATGTGATGATTATAAAACGCCGATTCTATTACCGTCTTGTAGTGGGCAAAATGATGCCCCACTAAGAATTTATTTACATTCAAAACTAAAATAAACACTTCGTTAATCTCATTGGAAGAAGTTTCCATCTTCCTACGATAGACTTGGTTGGTGGAAAATCCAAATTCAGCGATATGTACATCTTCAGTTTCAATACAAACTTGTTTTTCCTCTAAGCCAAAGATATTTTGAGATATTATCATTTGAGATAACTCCATCTATGACCCTTTCAACAGAAAATGGACACACTACATGATCCCACTTTGAAACATTCAAACATGACGCAACTGCTCATTCGAGCAAACAATGACGCAATGACGCAAACTGCGATTCAAACGCACAACTCCTTCCTTCCTGTACCGACATATCCCTAAAAACAGTGTATTCAATGAGCCCATTATTTTTATAATGATTACGATCACTTCATTATAATACGGCACGGTGATAAGGATCGACGAAATGGAACCAAATAAAAAATACAATTTTTCCTCAGTATTTTTTTATTAATTTTATGTGTAATATTTTTACCTCATGTAAGTTTGTAAGTTTTCACTTGACATACGATATTTCAAATTCACATTTATGCTTTCATTTTAAGTTTATTATTTTTTTTTTTTTGTATATGTATGTATGTACTTATTATTTTTCACATCTAAGCAGAGACGATTCCAAATAGTTTTTAAGTTTAGTTTAATAAATGAACAAAAATACGAAATATGTATATCTTGTTTAAATTGTAGGTAATAGCATTTAATATATGTATCATGTATGTCCCTATTATTTATAGCAAGGTATGTGTATGTATGTATATGCGTATCATATGGTATTAATTTATGTAAAATAACTAAATTAAACTTTAAATCATCTTAAGGACACAAAAGAATATATTCTCCATTTCATTATTTAGATACAGCAGATTATGATTTAGATTATGATTATTCGTACTTATTAAAATAAATGTAAAAAGAAGCATTATTTCATTGATTTTTTTCCTTTCATTTTACCATTTCATTTCATATATTTATATGCATAGAATATTTACTAGAAATTTACTAAATTTAATTCAATTAAATTAAAGCATTAACAAAAAGGATAGATAGACAAATAAAATATAAAAGCAAAAAGAAGCAAAACAGGTGGTTTTGTAGTGTAGTAAAAACGTAACGTAATTATGATTCAAATTGACAACTTCTTTCGTGAATGTTGTAAAACAAAGTATTGTAAGTTAACAAATGTAAATCAATTGTATTCGAAAACGGGAAGACCAAATGAAACCGAACAAGGAAGGCTAAATCTTGTATAGATCTTAAGCCAAATTTATAAAAGCTTCATTGCAATTAAACAAATTGAGAATTTAAATCTATCATTTAAAAAACAAAGTATGTATTAAAATTAAATTATTTGCAAATATAAAGCACACATTTCATTTCATTTTATTTTCGGGTACTTAAGAGAGATAACTAACGAATCTTACGGTTTTTGTTTTAGTTATTTTATTCACTTATTTTTAATTATTTATTAGATTACTTTTGTTTCCGTTTGCTTGGTTTTTCATGCCGAAACGAATTAATAGCCAAGTATGTAAAGTTTGTAATTAATTTCATTTCATTTTAAATTGTTTTAATATTTAATAGATATTATATTAAATATAAATCAGTGAACAGTGAACTGCCTGCCAGATTGTTATTGATGAAATAAATAAGCGACGAACCTTTTGGAGAATCGACGACGTTCGTTTGGAGAAACTGTTGCGAGCTGTTACGTTAATCTTTCAGCACCGAGAGGAGGAGTTTAACGCAACGCAAGAGTCGCCAATAAACGCCAATATTCAGTTTAAACGCCAATAGAATCGTTTGTTTTTTCTTCGAGCAGACGGTAGTGGATGCTAGCAGCGGAGGAAACGTTCTCAACTTATCCATTGCGTCAATCAGTAACCCATCTGGCAGTTATGTATCTATTCGAATTATTCAATTCAATTCAATTCAAATATATGCATACGTTTAATATTTTTAAGTAAATTTATTTTGCTATTGCTTGGAAAACTGAGACAATAGCAAAGCAACGACGAGAGCGATGATCGAAGATGGAAAGAACGAACGATCATCCAGGTGTTGTGTACTATCCATATCTTGTGTACTATCCACTATGTGTCGGTAACTGCTTATGACAAATGAAATGACATGCTGCCTTCGCTTGCTGCCACTCTCAACTTCTTACGCATTACATCGCGACTCGAATAGTCGGGCAATTTCAAATAGTTGACACAGGTCATCACAGACGGCAGATAATCGTTCGGATTCTGATTGCCATCGAGCGTTTTGCGCACAATGGTCAAGGGTGGCGTTAGCGATTTAAAGCCGCCGGTCGGCAGTCGCGGTGAACCAGTAACGAATTGCAAAAACAATCGTTGCTCATCGCGCGTATACGACGACAGTATATCGTACAGGTATTGTATTGCTTGTGAATCTTGGGTGAAGCCATGATCGGTGCGACAGCAATCCTGCAGCATTTTGACATCCCAGCGTTGGAAGTTGGCTGTACTCGAGCCACAGAAGACATTCTCCAACTCCTCCGGATAAAACATGCGCAATCTTTGTGTCGGGAATACGGAATCAAAACCTAAGAATAGAAATAAAATTATGGAGGATTAATTTTTTGGGGGGTTTACTTGACACACACTTTTACTTTTTTTACGGAAAACTTTTATTTGTAACATAAACGTTAAGCGTTAAAAAAGTAATTTAAAAAGTCTATTAAAGGCTTCCACCATTTGAAATAGTTCTAAATTATGGGTTATGTAGCGAAATTTTAGAAAACGTCAGAATTTGAATTAAACTTTGGCGTTAATCTGGTTAGTTAATCTGGCCTTATTGCTGTGCTCACCTTCACGCAAAGCTTCGAATTGTTTCTGTACTCCTTCAACCAGAAACCAGTACGTTACTAATGATATGTACTGATGTAGGTTATGTATGGTAACGGGTATGTCGCGACCACCGCGTCGTAACTCGATATTTGCATGGCCAGGCAAAACGAAATCCAAACCCAAATCGGTAATTGGGCAGCCATCCAAATCCAGTGCTTCAATCTTAAAATAAGGGATGAACACAAACAAAGCAATTAATTGGAATTCTTATAGCAGCTGGATAAATCAATCGGCATACTTTCTCGGTCTTTTCCATTGCGTCCATGGAGAGATCAGACAGAATGTGCTCACGCTGACGTACAACATCTTGCAAACGTACCAGAGTGGCTTGCACTTCGGGCGCAACTCGCGACAGATCTGCCAGACCGAAGGAATGCTCCTCGTTGACCAGCCAGCGATAGAAGGGTATCGAGAATGGCAAATCAATCTAAAAAGGGGGAGAGAGTAACAAGATTAAACGTAATAAAATAAACGCTTGTTCTTTTCAACCTACCATTCTGCTATCCATCACTGCCTTGGCCATGAATTTGCCCAAGAATTTAAATTTACTTTTCGATTTAGAAATGTGCGGTAGTTTTGAGGATTTTCCAAGTGGCAGCGGGAACAAGCCGTAGCGGGCACTCACATAACTGACAGCAGTGTGCTGCGTTACCGACGGACTTTCAATAGAAGCGGTCGTTGTCTGTACAACCGAGGTGCTATTCGGCTGATCGATCAGTTCACCGCCAGCGACAGCGCCAACACCAATAGCGGCGACGCTTCGTTGGTGCTGTTGTATTAAGATATCATTATCACTTGTTTGTTGTTCTATAATCATATTTAATGCATTCTCATTTAATGAGTGACCACGCTCATTGTTGCTGTTTTGGTGAGTAACCGACCCACTACCACTACCACCACCACCACTACCAGTAGTGCTGCTGCTACGCGCTTCGTTAGCACCTACAGCAACGGCGCCAGCACCATCACGATGGTGCCGTAAACTGGCACGACTTTGGGTGTGGGTTATGGTTGTTGCTGTTGCTGTCGCCGAATAGCGACCGGTATCAATATTATTTGTGTTTGTTATTCTTGTTGTTGTTGTTGTTCTAAGTGAAGTTGTAATATTGCCCTCTTCGAGATGCAATGGATTCTCCTGCGCGTCATCGATTTGTGCCGACGTGGACTTAACAACGTCCGCAATAGAAGAAGAGTTTTGCTTATAGCTATCACTGCCGTTCCATAAACCTAAATCACATCGTTGCAGCTCGGCGGACACCAAAGCATAAAATTCCAGTGTTGGACCCAAACCAGTGCCGACCTTAATGAAAATATGTATTAAGATTGAAATAAAATCAAGAAAAATATTTTAAATAATTTGAAAACGTATGATAATCCCTTTGGGACACTTTTAACTGTTCTTTTCTCCTGTTTTATTTCTGTCTCGAGTTAGAAAATCGACTGAGAAATTGAATTAGCTTTAATTATTGGCAAAAAAAAAACTAGGAATGTGTGTCGTAAACAGACAATGGATTTCGTTTTTGAATATTGAATTGCTCAAAACATATCAATGGCTTTCACCCTGGCAGAGAGCATCTTAACCCAGGCCAGTTCTTAATCGGCAAAAGTATGAACACTTTCTTGGTCCCATTGGTCCCAACAGTAGCATATATATATGTATATTTATTGAATTCTTCCACCTTTCAGGCATATAAGGCACCAACTCTTCACGTTAGTGATGTTATTTTAACCCACACTCCCAAAAGGAATGATGGTATGCATAGGAATCCGCTTGAATTGACCTCCAGGTCATATTATTTAAAATAAAATTCAGTTTTTAGGCAGCATAATAAATACTGTTGTAGAGCCAGCCCTAATTAACAAACTTGGACCTGCTCCCTTCATACTTTAGCTTTATACTTTAGGTTTTATACTTTAGCGAAATCTTCCTTAAAAAATTGTATACAAACAAGTTTTTAGTTTTTTAGTTATTTTTTTACATTAACCTATCTTTCCATTGTCTGACAATTGTATATTTGAATCTTATGTTATTATATTTCAAATTTACTCACCTCATTTTCATACTGAATTTCCAATAACGCTTTCGAATGTCCAAAATCTTGTATAATATGCTCAGCCTGTTTCAGAATGTCTTCGCGAGCTATTGCACGTTTTCGGCGATCTAATCGAGGGGCAACACGTTCCGAGGACTCCGCTGAATTCAGATCGGGCGTAGTGTCCAACAGACGCTGTAATGCTCGATCACGATCGAAACTGGTTGCGTAGAAGAGCAAATGCCTGGTCTCGAAGGGAAACAGGAACGAGCAGGCCATGCCAATTTGCGGCAGCCATTGCGGCAAATTTCCCGTCATTATTACAAGCGGATCTTGTAGTTGACGATTCGCCTTGGCCGTAATCTTGGGATGCACGAATTCCGATTGCGGTATAATGTTCTGGCGCAAAACGCAACCGTACAAATGTTCCCAGTGACGATTGAGAGCGTTTATTATGCGCAACATGCAGAGAGCATCTAGAGAAGCATCCTGCACGGTCACCACTTCGGTGGGCAGTGTATTGGTGAGGAATGGTTTGAGTGCTGAGATAATAGCTGGCGCTAAGCCGTCGTGCCAAAGCTCGGTCTTCTTGCGTAGTAACTTTGAGCCAGACTTGCTGCTGCTCTTCTTCGCCGAAGTTGAAGGCGCCGATGCGGAAGCGGATGCTGAGCCGGCCCCGTTGCCAGTCAAGAGACTGGCCAGCTGCTTATTCGTGGCGCTGTAAGCACTGGTGCTTGCACTAGCCGCAGTATTTGTATTAGTATTGTAGACCAGTTCTTCTTCGACAGGCCGATAATAGATTGTATGCTGCTGTACCCAAACACTGGCGTTACCTGATGGAAGTGAAGACAAGAAAGAATGAGTGAGCCATCAGGTATCAGGTACACACATGCTTCACTCATTCTACAGCTAACCACGATCAAGTGCAGCTTCTTAACTTACCCAATGGCGTTTCTGTGTCGGTGTCGGTTTCCGACTGGTCATTAACAAGCGGTGAAAATTGCTTAACCGCTTGATAGACGGTCATATTATACGGCAGGGCATGATCGCCAATCAGAAATTGCAGCTTATGCTTGAACCCACTCTGCGACATCACAACAGCGGCCACATTGTCGTCCATATCTTCCTCGGAATCATCGTCGGACTCGCCACGAATGCCTCCGTAGCCACGCACAACTAAGTACCGTTCTATAGCTTGCACCATGGCAAGTGGGTCGATCTTGACAGTGCCACCCTTCCACTGACGCAAATTGGTGCAATCTGGATGGCGTTGCAAGTTACACTAAAACGACAATGATCAAAAAATCTTAAAAAATGCTACGAAATGTAGCTTTAGAAGATGAGAGGAATGATCCCTCTTAAAAACAAATCGCTTAAGACTATAATGACTAACCTTCAACTGATGCGTGTTGAAGAATTTAAGTGCACTTGTATTCGATCGGCCGCCTGGTCCGGTTGGAAAATCGTGCACTTTGACGGGAAACTGTTCCAATTGCGTTACGCAGCCATTTAGTTTAGCCACAAAGGCGTTGAAGGCCAGCGGCTCGATGTTGGGCAGCTGCCCGACATGCATGACCGGCTCCAGCGGCAGTCCGGCGAACACATGCAGGAATGTGCGCAAGCGTGCATCGCGATTAACGATTCCCTCCTCGCATGTCATAAACGTTAGCATGGCCTTTATCAGGCCGGAGTGATTAACTTCGAAAGGCGAAATGTCGCTCTCCAACAATATGGTTTTCAACTCGAGCAGAGCCTCGAGACAATCTGGAAATCCGCCAGTGAGTTTGAAAATAATCTCCCCCAAACGCTGCAGTACGTTTGATGCGCCGGCCAGGCTCTGCCCTGCCACACCGCAAGTGCTGTCCACAGTAGCAGCCGTCTCTCCACGCTTACTCGCTGCTGCTGCTGCTGTCTCCTGCTCCGTGTACCGCTTCACGAACGAAATCGCCTGCTCGCGCACCCACTGACGAGCCTTCTCACGATTGCCAGCCGCTATGAGATTGGCATTAGATATGCTCTTGCTTATTGTTGTGGCAACAGAAGTAGAGCTGTTCGTGTGGAAGGCTCCTACACTGCTCGAAGCGCTGCTGCCGCAATTGCCGACGTTGCTGCCGCCACTGCCGGCCCCGGCACCGCCATTGGCACCGTTGCTCCCGGCATCCTTGGCGAACGACGAACTGTGATGAGATCCTTGACGTCCCCACCGGGCTGGGTTCAGCGAGGCGAGGAAAGATGTCTTCGTGGAGCCGCCGGCGCTGCTGCTGCCAACGCTGTTGGCGCTGCTACCACCGGCACTGCCGCCGCTGAAGCGAGATTTGCCGCCGCTCGAACTGGGCGTATTCCGTCCAGTGCCTGTGCCGAGACCTAAAAAAATTGCATCGCATGAAATTGCGCTCGATTTTTGTATCGGCAGGGCTGAGTACTTACTAGTCGCTCTACTGAGCAGCTCGTGCACCGAAGACTCCTCCTGACGGGTCTTGGAGCGGCTGCTGGACTGAGATTTTCGTTTCGGTGGGACCTTGCGCTTCAGCATATCGGACATTTTGCTCTGGATAGCCAATGCGGAAGACGAAGACGAAGGTGCAGCAGCACCTGTAGAGGAGGACGCCGTTGGAGCATGTTGGTGGTGCTGCTGCTGGTGGTGCTGTTGTTGGTGGTGGTGCTGCTGCTGCTGCTGCTGCTGGCGATGGTGATTGTGATTGTGTTCGGTTGACGCTGTAAAGACTACCTGCGGTAGGTGCTGCTGCGGCGTGGGATGCGCTATGATGGTGGTAGAGGCCGCAGACGGTGGCAGGCCATGGTCGACATGATGCGGCTGGAAGTGCGGGGGCGGCGGTGGATGTGGATGGCCATGAAAATGTCCGTGCGCTGCATAATGGCGTGGATCGCCAGCGGGGGGCGGTGGCAGTGCCGTCGCGGCGCTTGCTGAATAAACAAAGTAGTTCGGGTTGCCCGGCAACAACGTGGTGGCTTGATGTGCCGCGTGTTGCTGCAGGTGGGGCGGCAGGGCGTATTGCGTGGGCGGCGGCGGAGGCGGTGCACTGTAGTGGTATTGCAGCTCCGGGGACATGCCAGATGTTCCGATTACAGTGACCGGCGGTGGAGGAGCGATGACCGTGGAGTTGAGAGTTATTGCTAAAGAGGCCGCCGAATTGGCGGACACAGAAACACCGCCGACGGAGCCTGCCTGGAACGGATGATGGGGTAAGGAGGCGGCAGCGACGGCATTATTACCAGTCGGCGGCAAGGCTAGCGTTACCTTTTGGTTGCCACCGACTGTGAGCCCTGCGGCTGTAGTGAGTGCACTCATGGCGTGAGAAAAACTTTTTACTGTATATTGATGATGATGTTGTTGTTGTTGCTGTTGATGGTGATGAGATCCGTGCGTCGTTTTCGAAGAGTTCGGCGTGGACGCGGCCGAGCTGGCCGATGTAGTTGTCGCAATGCTGCCGCTGCTGGCGGCAGCCTGGGGGTGGTTGTCGATGAAGAACGGGTTCACCTGAAGACTGGAAGCAGAAGGCGGTGCACTCTGCGACCCACCGCCACCGGCAGCAGCGAGTGGCTTCGGAGACGGATTAGCACAAATCGGGTTGTTCGGGTCGGTGAGCTGGTTGATCTGATAAATGACGCCTTCGCGGCGGAAGTGCGTGCCGAAGACAGCTGGCAACTTTTGCATGAGGATTTCGGCCATTTGCAGAGCGCCCACGACGATGCGCAAGTCATTGCTGGCCATCATGCCGGCGATGTGGCTGGAGACCAATTGATTCTTCAACACATCTTGCAAGAGATCCGGCGTGGCATAGAAGACCATGCGCAGCAGAGCGCGAAGGCATTTGTAACGCACATTGGGTCCGGCCGATGAACTGTACACCTCGTAGAGAACGTTGAAAAGGTTCTTGATGAACTCAGATGCGAGACCACGTTCCTCCTTGAGGCAAGCAATGCGAGCATCGACCGAAGCGCGTCGTTTGGCCAGCGCCAGTGCCTGAGACTGTGAGGCGACGACCTGAGTAGCGGCACTGTTTGGCGGAAGCACTCCGGAAGCTGTGGCCGCGGCGGCAGCAACACCGACGGCGGCGCTAGCTACTGCATCGCCTAATACGTTCATGGCCGAGGCTGCTGCCGTGGCAGACAAATCCTGCCCGGTAAGTGATGCCGCAGACGCTGATGCCGCCGTATTGGGCACATAGTTCGGATTGACCTTGCGTTGCACCGGACGCGTGGTACCTGTGTCTTCGTTAATCTGTTGCATGGAGTGGAACTCCACGGTGTAGGTGCGTCCCAAAGTACTTAGGCTAAATTCGTCTTCAGAGTTCAGATGCGCCGCCTCGATCATGCGCGAGTCGATGGTGGAGTAATTGTGCCAAGTACCGCGATCGTCGCGCCACTGCCATTGCACCTGATCTTGCGTATTGAGAGCAGGTCGGTCGAGCAAGGCGTCGACTTCGAATATTCCGTCCGTCGGAAGACGCGGCATGAGCTCGCCAATCAAGCAGGTGATCTCGTACAGCTCGGAGGGGCTGCGTGTAATGAGCTCGACGTGACTGGAGGCAGCGTGCGGTTCGGCCGTTCCAGTCAGCAAATACAGCAACGTCGCCGCAATGTCGTTCTTCAGCAAAGCGATGGCCAGATCCGGACAATTGCTGCACATCAGACTGAGCATGCGCACCACTGCGGTAAAGGTGCCCGTGTTTAGTAGAGTGGGCGTTACCACCAGTAGTTGTTGGCAGTTCTTGAGTAGTTCTTTGCTGGCGATCTCCTGTAAGCGCTTCGGATCGTGCTGGAAACTCTCGACCAGGCGACAGAAAGCGCTGCAGACACTTTCCACACACTTCTTGTCCTGCTGCGCCAACAGGCGCGCCAACAACGATAGGCTCTCGGCCACAAAGTGAAACTCTTCGGCGTGCAGATTCAAGCAGCAGTTGGCCGTGATCGACAAAGCGGCGCGTTGAGCATTGATGGAGAAGAAGTCCAAGTAGGTGAGGCAGGCCGAGATGCCGTTCGCCTGCAAAATGGCTTTGTTGTGGCGGCGCGATAAAATCTCCAAAGCAGTCAGACTCTGCTCGGCCACGTCCATGCATTGGATGACTTGAAGCTTCTCGAGGAACACAGGCACCGCCTCCACAACCGTGCCGGAGGAGCGAGGCAAAGCTTCCAGCATGTACGCGAGAGCGCGGCAAGCATTGTTCATTATATCGAAGTTATGCTCCATGCGCAGCAAGGTTATTAATGCCGGCACAACCTGCTTGATGGGAAAGCCGGCCAGAGTGTCCTCATTGCCCATGACCAACATTTGGCACATTTCGATGGCGGCCTGCAGTTGCTGGCTTTCGTCGTGTGCCTGCAGACCTTGCAGCAGCTGTTGGGCCTTCGACGAACTGCTATTGCCGATGGTGCGGTGCAGTATGTGCGTCATGCGTGGTCCGAGAGCGCCGAACAGATGCGGCGGCAGGCCACGAGCCTCGAGCAAAGCCTGCAAACGTCCCACCTCGCTGTCATCACTCTCAGAATCGGCATGTGAGGTGGTTGCGTTGCCGCCGGCGTTGGCGTTGGTGGTGGCCAGAGTTGCGGTTGCGGCGACGGCTGTTGGTTGCGTGGAGGAAGAGGTAGAAGTGCCGCTCGCGGTATTAAGTGGCGTCGACAAAACTACACGGGATATAAGGAGAAGAAGAGGTTAATTAAGGGGTTAAGATTTTCAATTTGTGGTACTAAAATAAACTGCGAGTAAAAATGATATTATTGTAAGACTTTATACACTCTCAAATGGAATACTTTAATTGTTTTTTTTTTACTTTCAAAGGCTAAAAGGCATCAAGGGCTAATAATGATATAGTAGTATACCATTCCACAAAGTACACACAAAGTATTGGTCTAAATAAAAAAATTAAATACTCATAAAAAGAGTATATTGCACAGTGCTGTTACCTTAAGGTTAGTGGTTGGGTTCTACTGCAACTTATTCTGCTAAACATGAGTACGTTACCTGCATTGGCCGGTCCTCCAGGCTGCGAGAGTCCGTTCGAGGTTTGCTGTGCCATTAAATTATAGCTTAATGCAGTGTCCACAGGAGCTGCTTACGATGCAACGAAAAATAGAGAGGAAGGAAGGAAGGAAGGAAGGAAGGAAAGAAGGGAGGCATGATTATAATTTTGTTGTTAACTGAATTTTATCTGAATTTAAAGGCTAAATTATTCAGTCAACCTTTATTTCTGACACCAATAAACACTAACATACATGCCACCACCACACTTTCTTACTATTTATACAATTTAACCATTTTCCCATGTAGAAAAACAACAACAACAACAACTGATTCCTCCTACTTCATACATTATTTCCTCTGCTGCCGGCTTTGCGATTTTTCACGATACGACACGCGTATTTTGCGTATTTTTAATGAAAGCAAAAGTTTCTGAGATTTTGCTGTTCTCGTTCTCGGTTATTGTCTAGAAAAGCTTGTCTCCACTCCATTCGGAATCTTGTCGTGACCAAAAAGTACTGTTTTGTTCTTCTCGGTATTTAGCCTCGATTGAGAAAGAGCCTGTCTAGTTTCATGATGTCGTCTTAGTTAAAAGGTATTTCGTCTTGACTACAAAAGGCCTGTCTCTCTTGGAATCGCGTTTTGACGCGAAAAAGTACTCCCAAAGTCTGGGAATCTTGACTCGTCTCAACTCGACAAAAAATGTGTGCTTTATGTTGGCCTCTTGTTTTGGCTGAGAAGTAATGTTTTGTGCCGAAATCTCGCGCTTCAAGTAAATAAGTTGTTGTGTCCTCCTCTTTCAAGCTACTCTAATAGTTTAGTTTAACGTCTCTCGTCACGGAATCTTGTCTTGAATAAAAAAGTCTAGTTCGCTCGCAAATTTCAAGACGCATTTTCGCTTCGTACATCCATCTTTCTTTTCGTGAATGTTTCAAGAATAATGAACTTATCTCAAAGGACTGAAGACTTGACGACATACGGACAGACCTTATTGTAATCATACAACCTCTCCAAGGATACCAACTTCCTGCTACTTACTACTATTTACTACTACACTTGTAAGCGACCCTACGACATTTTCTTCTACTACGCCACGCCCACACTCTACAACTTACCAGTCGTCGCTTTATTTGGATTATTTATATTAATGTGTGTATTTGCTGTTGCTACCACAGCGGCAGTTTGTTGTTGTTGTTGCTGTTGTTGCTGCTGATGGTGTTGTGAGGCACCGGCCGTAACGCTATTATGCGCACGATAGCTATACAAAAATCCTGGCTGTACTATTGTTGCCCTCGCCGTCGTCGGATGCTGCTGCTGCTGCTGCTGTTGTTGTTGTTGTTGTTGTTGTTGGTGTACAGAAAGTACTGACGTTGCTATACTCCCTCCAATGCTATTGCCGCAGCCACCACCGGCGGCACCACCTATGGCTACAACAACAGCAGCCCCACCACCGCCGCCGCCGCCGCCACCAGACGTTAAATTATTTGTGCTGCCAAGCGCTGACGGCGCCGCTGGTGCTAACAAAGATGTTGCCACTGTTGCAGCTGCAACCGCTGCGCCACCGCCGTTCGTGCCACTGCCGCCGTGTTGCGCCGCCGAACTCACACAAGAACCCGTCTTGCCACGAGAGCTGCGTCTTAACGTTTGCAAAGAGGCGACGGCGGCGACGTGAGGATGGGGTGGAGGCGGAGGCTGTAAGGGTAAGGGTTGATTACCACCGACAAAAGTTGTTGTTGCTGCCGCCGCGGCGGAATTGTGCTCAACCACGAGATTAGCGTTGAGGTGAGGATGATGCGACGACGGCACTGCTTGATACGATATCAGATGGTGTTGGTGCCGCTGTGGCTGGTGCTGCTGCTGCTGCTGCTGCTGATAGTGATGATGAGACGTAGGATAGCGACCAATTGGCTGCTGCTGTTGTGGTTGCGGATGGAAGGTGACTGTTGCTCCTCCTGATGATCCTGTCGATTGATAGTGATTAAGATTTAAATTTAATATGGCTGCTGAGGAGACGGCGCCGGAACCAGCAGCGGTAACTGTCGTTGGGAATGTCTGATAAAAGTTCAGTTGTGGATGCGTATGTGGATGCTGTTTTTGTTGTTGTTGATGTTGATGTTGTTGATGAAGATGATGTTGCTGCTGTGTGTTGAAGAAAATTGGTTTTGGTTGCTGAGGCTGTATGTGATGATGATGCTGCACTCCGGGCCGTAGTGTTTGCTGCTGCTGTTGCGGAAGTGGATGCAAATGGTGCGCAGGTCCTCCGCTAAAGTCGTTACCGTTACCGTTACCGTTACCCCCGCCGCCGCCACCACTTCGTGCCAAACGAGCCCCCAGATTCGGGGCCTTGTTGTAACCCGGCGTCGTTGGCGTCGTTATCGTCGTCGCAGTTGTCGTCGTAATCCTCTCAGGTGCTGCTATATACTGGTGATGTGGCTGATAAGTTTGGTGCGACTGGTACCGAT
This sequence comes from Conops quadrifasciatus, assembly GCA_949752815.1. Classification (NCBI taxonomy): domain Eukaryota; kingdom Metazoa; phylum Arthropoda; class Insecta; order Diptera; family Conopidae; genus Conops; species Conops quadrifasciatus. The sequence continues at coordinate 13,259,916 of OX457078.1, read as the reverse complement.
TCGAAACGCCGGCGGCCTGACCTTGGCCTTGATTCAGCGTAGGAGGAGGCAAGTAAAATTTACGAACGGTCACTGTTGATGGCACTCCGCCAACCGCCGCTGTGGGCGGTAACGACCCGGTGGTAGCACCTGCTCCCGCCGCTGCCACCGAAGAGGTTGCCGCGCCCACCGTGCCGTCAGCGCTACTGTTGCTGTTGCTGGGCGGCGGTTTGCTCAGATTTGTTGCACGCCCGAAATTCAGTTTTAAACGCTTTTTGGGCAAGACTCCCAAGTACGCCGCGGAGGAAGAGAAGGACGGGGTGGTGCGCGAAAGCTGCGGCGGAGAGTGCGAGTAGGAGGTAGCAGCGGCAGCAGCAGCAGCAGCGGTAGTCTGCTGCCGGGCCGGTGTTGAGCCTAAGCCTGAACTTGTGGCGTTCACGTGCTGTGAGTATAATCTTCGGGAGGAACTTGTTGTTGTAGTTGTTGTACGAGTATGCGAGAGATCAGCAACTGACAAAATTATGATAAGAGAGTAACAACAACATCATCATCATCATCATCAACAACAAAGTGTGTGTTTTGGTTGCTTAATTTTTTATTTATTTGTTAAAGTAAACTCAATGGATCAGAGATCAATCCTTTTTAACTAAAGTATAAACTTTTTAGAAAAATCATTTTCGGCTTTTTAAAAAAAAAAACATAACAACAACAACGACGACGACATCATCATAATAACGAAATAACAACAACAGCAACAATAACAATAACCACTAAAACTGCAACAACAACAACAACGTGCATAAGAAACTAACAATTAAAAGATTTTACTTAAAAAAAACCAACCAAACCAAAGATTGTGTAATAAAATTGTGTAAAGGAAAAGTTTTGATGACTTCCAGACGATCTGATCGGCCAGAGCTGTCACCAGCCGCCTACAAACACAACAAACAACAGACCCCGACCCGAAAATATCGGAAAAAATTTAACCCAAATAGCGCACCAAAACACAGACAGCTAAGGTAACTCACAAAAATTTTTTTATTTATAGCCGGCTTTTAATTTTTATACCAACAGCTCCATATACCAACAACTATACATCAACTCTAATCATTTTATTTCTTTCCTTCGCGGTCATTTATAGCCATGCCCAACAATGTCGAAACAACTTGCTAATAAAGTATCTTTTCTACACCTTGTTTTTGGTAACTCTGCTGACCACATCGAATTTTAATTGAAAAATCTTTAAATTTTCCAAAATGACTTAAATAAATATTTCAAACATGGTAACTATGGCCAGAAAAGCTCATATACCAACCACAACTTTATTGCAGCTTCAGTATTTATGTATATCATCCACAAGTCAACGCGAAGAAAAGAGGCAGCAAATGACAGACAAAAGGAACAATAGCCGTATTTTTTCGTCACGTGTAATCTGATCAGATCAACTATCAACTGCATGTGAAGCAAAAACAACAATTGATCCAAAAAGATTGTAGGTTCAAATTTGTGATCCAAAATTTCATTTATTTTTACTAAACATAGATAGCACTGACACATAAAATTTGAGATCATTTGCTGCTGTCAAAAAACTTTCAATTTTTCATATTGTAATTTTTATTTGTATTAATTTTTGTATTTGTACTAAATTTGTCATTTGCCTTTTAATGATTGATAAACAGCTGATTCTACACCAAAATGTGCTACCAAACAATACCTTTCTCAGCGGCATCTGTTCGTCAGATAACAAACTTGATCTCTCTATCTTGTTTTTTCACATTTGATCTAATCGCATCAGATCAAGAGTGGAAAAAAACGGCTAATATAAATGCTTACACACACGTGCGATACCCGCGTCGGGTATTTTGGATAGCCATATTTTTTTAACGAGGTAGGTCTAATAGTAACGCGACGCGACGCGACGCACGAATGTGAGGGCGAATACCGAAATAAGGTTACAAATATATCCTCCAAGGGAAAAGTCAACGGTAGTGTACGAAAGCAATGATGGTTAAAAACATCGAGGAAATTTAACATTCCAGTGTCCTGGCAATGTAATGCCTTCTCTTTTGCAATAATATCTATTTATCTCTTAAATTAACTGTTCCCATTCTTTACCATATAACTGACGTACCGTACCATAAACATAACTGCATCATATCATTATTATTTTAAATTGATTTTTTGGACCGTCTAGTCCTTGATGATATGATGCGTTCCATGAAGAAATATATAGAGCATTGTTCAGTTATCTGTCATATATGCGACGGTCGTCGTGTGTCTATGTATGCGTGTGTGCATGTTGAAAAAAAAAAAATTAAGATGCTAAAAAAATTCAAAGTCGCAATAACGACTGATAATAAAAAACCTGTCTCCTCATTTTGTTATAAATCAAAAAATGTTAAAAATAAATTTTTTTTCCATTATTAAATTAATGGGTGGCTTGCTCGATACAAGGTGACAGCACTGTATTTTGGTTATTACCCTGCTTAAACAAAAAAAAATCACCACAACTCAAAGTAATAGAATCTGAAAAAATACATATTTCGTTTCGATTTCCAAGTAATAAATAAATTAACAAATAAGAGCTCACTGAACCTCCTCTTTCAAATACCTTCTTCCTCTCATTAATATGTACTCGTAGTAATTAATATGATACAATTTCGGTTATGAATATAGGATCCTATATTAAACAACAAAAACATAAATAAAACGTTTAATATACGAGTACTACGTTCTAAATACATATTTACTACGAATGAATGCGTTCCAATTATTGATCGAATAAAGATCGATAGTCATTAAAACTTCATCTCTCAATTCTTCTAATCCTCAGTTTTCTGTGAATTTGTTTTATATACCGTACAATTCATACGACGCACATAGGAAGGAGTTTTTCTTTCTAGGAAAAATCCGCTCAAAAATGTTCTATTTTTTTTTGCAATAAAAAAGAAGGTCTTTAACATTTGCATATACATATATTTATTAAAAACAAAACAACTGACTGCAAAAAAATTGCCTTCTTCTTCACATTTAATCATCTTCAATTTCACCGCTCATACTGTCGATGATGATTAGGTTAACATCTACTTTCAGCGCACCAAAAAACAAAATGGCATATATGTATATAATGTACATATTTGTATTAATTACTTGAGTATAACCGTATGTAACCACAAATGTGTAAAAGAATTTAACCTTGACAAGTAAACATACATATAAACCACTATTCAAATTTTTAACAGACGAGAAAAGCGCTGTTATCGCATTCGTTTATTTGTTCAGCTCTAAGACGCATTACTCAATTTCGAAATGAATTAACTAATTAAATATAATAAAATAAACTACATACCTTGAACTTCCATTTTAAAATTAATTTTTTACTTACAGTATCTATCTAGATTCTAGAAGTACTGAGGACCAACAAAAAATTGTTTTAAACAATGTCTGTTTTCCAACTTACCGCACAGCGTGGGGCTTGCACATAAGCCTTTCATATTATTGCGGTTCGGCAGATCGGTTATTAACCTTAAACAAAAAACTGTCTTATCTCACTTGATATTTTCGATTTATAATCGGACTTGTTAAACAAATACTCTTTCCTATGTGCGACGACGACGAAGTCAACATTGTCAATATGACTTCGAAGGGCTTTTTTAAATACGTATTCTCCTATCGCGACCAGTATTACGTTTTGTTTTTTGATATTAAAATGAATCAAATAGCACAACGCAGTAGTCGGTCGAAACCTGCTTTTAACTCATACAGAAATACAACTGGTAATCAATTCCAAAAGTCTCAGAATAGATTTTTTATCTATTTGCATTAAATATAAAATATTGTGGTACAAAAGTAGTAACCATTTCTTTGCTTAACGATTTCTTGCTTCACCAACCATAATTTGTGTACATACTTTAAAAAACATAGTTTTTTTAAAAAAAAAAGCAATTCATTCGACCAAATCTTTTGAACGCATCCTTCAAAATGAAAAACCACTTCATAATTGTCTACTAGTTACTAAAAATATAAAATAAATATTTATAATTACAACTAAAAAAATAAACATATGTAAATAAATTAAAATTGTTATTGCGTTGTACAATATTTTCTCACAATCTTTCTTTTGTCATGAGCAGAGCATACGGTCGACTGACTGGCTGATTGGCTTTGGCTTTTTCGACTTACCTTCGTTAGCTTCTTCTGAATCTTCAGTGGCTAATTCTTCGTCCTCCAAATCTTCTTCGACGTCCTCTTCCTCCTCTTCTTCGTCGTCGTCGTCGTCGTCGTCGACGTCCTCCTCTAGTATAACGTTGCCTTCGTTATTGGCCTCACCACCGTCGCCTGCTTCTCCTTCTCCACCACCAGCAGCTGCTCTCCTCTTAGTTTGCTCAGCTTCGAATGAGAGTAACTGATAGTTTCTTAACAGGTGATTGGTCTTATTTGTCAAATTTTTACGATATGCTCGCAATTTATCAAAGCGCGAGGAATATGCTGTTGATCTTGCTGCTGCCGCCGCTGCGGTTGCAGTTGCTGTTGCTGTTGCTGTTGCTGTTGCAATCGACGATGCAGTCGAGCTGGTTGCGGCTTCTATAGCTTTACTATTCAACGTCGACCCAGGCGCAGCTGATGTCGAAGCGAAACTTGCTGCTGTCGCTGTGGCTGTTGCTGCCGCTGCCGCTTTTGCTGACGTTAACGCCGAGTTGGTTCTTTTATTAAGTTTTGCTTTACTACCAACAACTGATAACAAACTTCTAGAATTCTGCGATTGCGATTGTTGTTTCTGTTGCTGTTGTTGTTTCTTATCGACGCCTGCAGTAGTCGATTCAACGCGTTTCGTGGCAGTTTTATTATAGGTTTTATATTGCTTGGAATTGGTCGGTGTTTTTTTCTGAGATGCGCCGCCGCTGCTGCGTTGCGAGCTGGACTGTGATCTGCTCTGGGCTGACGCAGTCGCACGGCTTACCTGATAGTCCCGGCTGTTTAAACTGTTATCGGAACTATAGTCAGCAGCACTTGTTGTCGTTGTCGTTGCTGTCGCTGTTGCCAGTAACGATGTTCGCTTCTTGGGCGTTGCTGTGCTCCGACTGTGGCTTAGTTGACGAGTTTTTCTGTAATAATTCAACAAGCTACCTTTACTTCTCTGAGGAGTCGCGGAGTCGATACAAATGTCAGTGCCTGCTGGTGCTACTGTTGCTGTGTTTGTGCGATAGCTGCTGCTGCTGGTTGTGGGCACTCCGGTTTTGATATTTGTGTGAGAGCGCAAAAATTGAGTGTGTGAACCGTGACCGTAGCGACTTGTGCTGGGCTCTTCCGGTGAGATGGTTTTCGAGCGCGTTCTCTGTGCGACACAATCGGTATAAAGTGATGCTGCTGGAGATGTCTTCGATGGCGACGCTTTGTTGTTGGTGGGAGTAGCTGTGGCTGTAGCTGTTGAGTTTTGCAAGCGACGCCTCTTACTTGGCGAAGTCAAATCTGTGGGATTGTCGTTCAGCGCTGCTGTAAACGAAACGAATATTAATGATGTATATTTTGAAAAATATTAAAATTTTGACATTATTTAAAATTTTCCCAGATATTGAATTTTGAATAGAAACGAAATGAAAATTGAAAATTTATGAGAACAAAATATGTTATTATCGGCCCTTTCATTGGCTTAAACTGGAAAAAATTGCTATCCTCGCTTAACGGTTTTTACAATTTCCGAAGCAAATAATAATAATATAGTAAAAAAAGCAAGAGATTTCTCATTTTTAATCCGTTTTTTCTGTCTCCTGAACATTAGCTAGCAGCTCTCTTTCCAAGCTAAGGACTTCTCTCAAATCTCAGAAGACGCGAAGCGAAACCTTTGAAGCCGCAGCGAATGCCGTTTAAATATCACTTGTCTTTCCGTCCATCTGTCTGTCTGTCTATCTGTCTGTTTTTACTTACATTTTCGCTTCTCCCTTTCTTCAACTGCTGCGCTGTTCTGACGTTTGCGATCACTGCGCCCCACAGACGTTGGCTTGGCGGACGCGCAGAACGCGTTGCTGCTCGTGAGAGTACTCGGCACGGTTTTACGGATTTTGCTGCTGGAGCTTTTATTGATTGCGCTCGTGGTCGATGTTGATGCTGATGGAGCGCTGCTAAGGCGGACGTTGCTGTGGCCACTATTTGGCTTATTGCTGTTGCTGCCGCCGCCGCCGCCGCTGCTACTGTTTCTGACGGCAGTCGTTAATGCTACAGGTATAGAAGATGCGGTCTTGTTGTTGTTGTTGATTTTACGACCCTGCTGCTGCTGCTGCGAGTTTTTATTTCTGCTTAGATTTTGTTTTTGTGTTTGTGTTTTCCACTGTTGTTGCTGCTGCTGCTGCTGCTGCTGTTGCACTTGCGTACCTCGACGAGTTTTCGTCACTAATGCTACTCTCGTTCTATTATTGAACGATAACGTTCTCTTTGTTGCTGTCGCTGTTGTCGTACTGCCGTCGTGCCCCTCCGTCAGTGCAGAGAGCGATTGTTTGCTAACGGATTCGGCCATAGACGACACTTAACCGTTGATGCGATCTCACTTAACATGCCACCAACGACGCTTTTTTCCTTTTATATTATCGCGAATATTTTGTACGTCGAATGAACTTGAAAAAAAAAATTATTTCAACACATAGACCTCGACGCAGTCCTTGCACGCCCTCGCACGCCGAACACACTCGACCAATTACTTCACTATAACGGGATAATGCACGAAATCGATAGTCCTTGTAGCTGTTGCAAGAGTCGTCGATTGGGACTAAAAAATTAGAAAAGACAAGGAATTATTTTGAGAACTTAAATAACTTGAAATTTTTTAACAAAATAATTTAACTAGTAGAAAAACAAATATCAATAGAATGAAAAAGTAATGCTGACATTTACGCTTGATGGAAATTTCAATTCGAATGATATTAATTTATTGGAATAAAAAGCAAATGATCGGGGTGAGGCATATGTAGAATAGAATGGGGGCAAACATTCTATTCGCAAAACGTCATGCGAATATTCTTAATGGTCTGAACCCATCGGCGGCCAGCGGCGCTTGATATCTGCAGCGCTCTCTCACTTTCCAGTGTCTTCAACTCGACGGCTAGTAAATTTCTTATATCGCTCATAAGACTATAGCATATAGAATGATAAAGATGGCCACAACTCACAACTATCGGACGCAGACAAATCCATCCATGTGTTAAGACTTTAATGCTTCGAAACAGCTGATGCGATAATTCGCATTAACAAAGTGTTCACTGTGTGAAAAATGCCTCATTTGACGATTATATTTCTTATGTGAGAATATATCGTATTTCTCATTATTATCTACGATATATGCCGTCTGATCTCTATGTACCGTCTGATCAGTGAACAAATTAATAACGAAGATACATAACCTAAAGGCAGCCAGGCCAGACGTATTCGTATTCGTACATTCATACATACTGGATTGGAAAATATGTGTTATATTTAGATTAACACAAAAAAAAAATCACAAGCACTCATTCGCAATATGGCCAGGAGTGAGCTAAAGGGGGGGGGAAAGAGAGGGAGAGAGTTCTAAAAATGTACCAAAACAAAATTGTTCTAAGGTGCTGCAGCGTTGATAACCTTTAAACTGGAAATGCGCAGGATAGAATGCAATGAAAACCAGTACCAGTATTCTCCTATACGCAGTTACGAAGGGACAATAATGCGTTCGCCCAAAAACCCATTAAAGACTTTAAAAGCAGAACTGCTCGTTCCGGTCGGTGTCATGTCGCAGAGAAAGCGACGAGAAACGAACGATGAAGAAAAGTACTTGGGTATGGTGCAGAGATGCCAAGTCTTGGGGAATTCCCCGAATTGTGGGGAATTTTTGTATCGGTGGGGAATCGGGGAACAGACTGTTTTATTGGGGAAATTGAAATTCAGAAATACTCAAAATGATATTCGGACAATGGAAAAAAATAATTGGCATCCAATCCGTGGGGAATTGTATACAGAATTGGGGAATTTTTAGTGAACGTTTGTGGAATTCTCAAATATGACTTGGCAACCCTGGTATGGTGGCTGGCTGCGGTGCATTCTGAGAGTATAACAAACAAAACAAACAACCGGAGGAGCTACTCTACTCTACTCGAATTTTGTTGCACTTTAACGTTAACGTTTTAAAGGGAATGAGAAGGAAAACGAAAATTGTGGTGCTGTTGGACTTCTGGCACCATCGAATACGAGTATGCATATCAAGTGTGTGTGTGTGTGTGTGTTTAAAAAAAGAGATCTCTCAAAAAAGAGAATGTGAGATACCAAATGAGAGAAAATAAGCACAACTCTGTTATCTCTGCAGTTAATTGTGTAGAAAAACTCATTTTTTATTTAGTATATAATTTATTTAGTATACATATTAACGTCCAGACACAATTAATGATAAAATCAACATACACACACGCGCGCTCGCTCGAACACACGTGCACAGCAATAAATTGCAATCAGCTGTTTTCGGTTTGTTTATATTCTGTTTATGAATTTTTGTGACTTCAGTATGTACTTCCACCATCTGTTTCTGCGCTGAGAGAAGCGGTGGTAGGTATTTCATAAAAAGGCCCCACACACATTCAAATGCATACGTCATGGACGTAACATAAATGTGGATGAGAGTAGCCCCTAAACGACACTGAGAGAGAGAGAGAGAGAGAGACATGACACGTTATTCAAACTGTGTGAGTTAGAGCACAAGAGCGAAAATGCTGACTAATGAGAATTTTGTTGGAAGAGGCGCGAGTAGAGAACCAATACTGGTAATAAATATGTAAATAAAAATCGGAAGTAGCAGAAGTACCGATAAAGATACGAAAAATCAAAATCACAGGATTTCAAAATAAAAAAATATGAAAAAAATATATAATACTCGTACTATGAAGAAGTTATGCCCTTTGAACGGTATTCTCTCGTATATATTTACACGAAACGCACATATGTACATATATAACGTGTACACATTTGAAGGCTATAAATACACAAACACTCACATACAGGTTACATTTATATATGATTTATGTAGACACTACTGTACATACATAAGACATAAGTCTGTACATTAAAACAATTACTATATGTATGTATTAACTTATCCATAACATTCTGTGGATAACATGTGTCCATATACATATACCAAGGAAAAAAGGGCAATTTGAAAACAATTAAAGAGCCATGAAATGATTTGCCTTGATTTGGCAGAGAAGGCTACCTATGTACATAGGTACATATACGATATACTACGATACGATAAAAAGATTTTTACGGTAATGTTTTGTCAAAAGTAGTGTCAAAAATTCTCTAAGCTTTAAGTTCTATTAATACTTTTGTAGTCAGTCATAAGCTAGTAAAACCATATTTATCATGCCACTGCACTGAGTTATTACCCATTATTGCTCTGACGTATTTACTGGATTAATGCAGTAAGAGAAATTTTTATGGTTTTAGTTCAATACTTTAAACATTTTATATATTCTATAGGCTTAGCAACACAATGTACCAAACCATGTACATATGTATGCACAATGGTATGCACAAAGCCAAAGCCATACATGCATTTTTCATACATGCGTACTAGAGGGCTGCATTTGACAACACGAAGGCTCGTTCAAGACGTCTTGAAACGTGTTGAAAGGGGTTGTCTGAAAGGCTACCATTTGCCTCCATTTCAAATCAAGCGTTGACTGTCGGGATAGCGCTGCTGAAAACATTACCACCGGATATACTAAATCCGACACTTACGGCTTAATTCGAAATCAAATGAAAGCACTGCATCAATGCAAAAGTTTTGTAATTTGTAATGCAGCCCTCTAATGCCTCCAACGGCTTTAGTATATTCTTATACGAGTACTATAGATTTTAGCAATCCCTAATAGTTCATTTCGAACCAAAACTACATTCAAAAACTAAATAAATATCATAAACGAAGTTAACATTTTTAAGAAATTCCTTAAACAAAATCACAGGATTATCAGTTATCTTATATAATTCTAAAATAAACCAAAGCTAAGTGAGTATTGCTTAATGAATTATCTTCAGATATACAATACATAAGTAGAAAGATGCAGATACATACATTTCGAAACCTTATCACCGAAACCGTAACCGTAACTAAAATGAAACAACGTAGAGGGAAAAATCGTAACGTTTGGTAGAGCCGACGGAACAGACGAAAATGCAAGAAACGAAAAACGAAAATCGAAAAGATGAAATGAAAAATGATTATGTACTCGTCGCGACTACGACAATGATTAAAAACATTATGAGTATAATATAGAAACATGTTGTTTTTATATAAGACTCTTTGATATATATATATGTATATATGTAGACATATGTACATAGATACTATATATAGTAGTCATGAATTCTTTACTACTGCACTTTTGCACGCACAGTCTATAAAACTTTTTCCCTACAAAACAAAAATTCTCTATTAAACAAAAATTAATACCGACCAAAATAGACGGAACGCATTATGGTGTTATGTTAATACCACTTCCTAAAGTTGGAAGTTCGTTTCTCTTCAACCGAGAGTTTAATTTTTGTGTTTTCACTATGAAAACAACAACAAATACGTGACCAAATCTAACCAAGTTCACCCTTATGGAAGATTATGTCTCGTTGCTTTGCAATCAGTCCGTATGCGTAATTTGGACAGATATACACGAGTATAAATAGGACCATTATAAACTCGTGCCTACTCATTTCGTCTGTCATGTTTGAAAGACAAAAAAGAAAGAAAGAATGAAAGCAAATTCATCATTTTTCTGGGACGATAATAAAGTAGTCCAAGAGAAGTGGGCTGAAATTGAGTTGAAAACGAGTTTACACAACACTCGTTTTTTACATTTACATTTTACAACACTTTACTTTACATTTACAGTCATTAAATATTTACAAATCTTTATAGTATATATATCGTATATATTTATGGTAGACAAGTTTACGCTATATATACATATGTATGTACCTATGTATATATACTTATGCATATATATGTACTTATGGACGGAAATATACAAACTACCTCAGTGAAAAAGTGAACACCACTTGATTTACAAGTCAAATATGTGACACACACATACAGACACACGGATATTCCAGATAAAAGAACTTAAAAACCTGCAGATATAAAGACATATAAGTATATAAATACGTATATAAGGCTAGGTGGAAAACATATGGTAATTCCATGCACATTTTACGCAATACCAAATCGAACTCGGACGCGTGTTGTGTTCGCCGCGTTTGCAAATAAAAACTATAGTAACTTTGAGAAAACTTCTCATCTATTGACTAAATACCTATATATTACTATTATATACTATATTAACTCGGGCAAAACTTGTATGTATTTCCTACACAGAATGTAAATGGGCGAAGGTAAAACTTGATGAAAAATGTTGCAGCAAAATGTCGTTGGCTGTGTCTGGCTGTCTCTAATGCACACACCTTGTTTTTTCTGCTCTCTTTTTTTTTATGCAATACTTTTCAATATTATTCTATTTCTCTATATTTTTTATATTTTCTTTATAGATTTATGATTATATACATACGTATATATATTGTATATAACAAGTAAATACACGTAAATATGTACGTACATGCAGCAACTGTATGTGGTGTATATGGTTTATGTATGTACACACGTATTACCACTTTTTTTTATTATTATTTTCCTTTATATACTTTAGTTAATTTTTTCTGAATTTTTTTAATATTTATATAATTGTTTCTGTGCAAATAATCCATGACGTCCAACAAATAATCCAAATTTTCTCTATAGTAGATAGATAAATTTATCTCTTTGCCGTTTTCGATTACTTAAATATGTCCGTACGTACGCAGCTCAATTTTCAGACTGATTCCGCACAACGTCGAAACGCTCGAATCTCATCTGTTTGACTCAATCGACTCTGAATAAGCCCGTGTCGTGTCGTGTCGTGTGTAAAGTCGTACCTAAGGAAAGGTCTTCTTGCTTTCGTAAACCTGCATGTGACGGAGATAAGTGAGCACTTGGAGGAAGAGAGAGAGAGAGAAAAAGAGAGATAAAGAGCGCCATATACTTAATTTATTTATACATATGCATTTACAAATAGATATATACATTGTATATATTAAATGGAGAGAAAAAATATGAGTTTTTTTGAAATTATCTTTGCATTGAGTACCTGCCTGCTTGCCTCTCTCTCTCTCTCTATCTTTCTTATTGTATTTTTCGAAATACATTTTCTTGTTTAGTTAACATTTTGTATACACTAAAAATCATATTGAAATAATATTGAAAATGCATTTTGGAACGAATTTCGGTGGTCACTTGTCAAGTTTGGTTTGAAGACAAGCCGGTATTTGCGACGATGCCCAATCTTCAGTGCCTTTACCCTTCGTTCTCATTGAACGAAAGTTACATACGTAGTGCAGTGTCTTAAATACAAATTGACGCACTATTATTTTTTTACTATTTGTAAGATATACCAGATGTGGGCGACATGTGCTTTCAACAAGACGGTGCCACACATTCCGTACATTCTGATCGTGCAATTTCTCGTTTCGGCGATCAAATTTGTGCGTGCACGATCAGAAGAGCCCAATATTGGGGTTTTCTCTAGTCTTAGATTTTGTGCCAACAAGCCCACAAAAAAAATTAACAGAAATTAATATAAAGGTTCATTTAATCAACCTTTTTTTCAGTGTTGATTCTTATAGTTTTTATTTAGTCACGTTAAACACGTCAAAATCTTGAGTCCAGATCATTTTGTTGTAAGAGATTCGACGCATTTTTAAAGAAAGAAAAATTCCTGCCTCAGACAACACAGCCCTTAAATAAAAAGAATAATAAACAAGTAAGAGCGTTATCTTCGGCCTGGCCGAAGCTCATAAACCCTACACCCGCTTTGGTCGAAGTGATTAAAAGTGGGCGGGTGACACCTACTTTTTTTTTAATTTACAGGGAGCAAATTTTTAATTATTAACTCACCTACAACATCGCTTTTCCTACAAAACACCCAATTTTATGGTATAGTATATAAGTGGGCGTGTCACGCCCATTTTTAAGAATATATTCTAGTCTAAGATGGCGGACTCGGAAATAAAATTTGAGCTGAAAATTCGGTCTACAAGCCAAGAAAATTAGCTAAAAGCACGAATGAGTGCATATTTTCTATAAAAAGAAGGCGTGGCACTGGTCCATTTTCAATACCAAACAGCGTAGGATAACAAAGAATATTTGTGCCAAATTTCATGACGATACCTCTATTCGTTCTCCTGTAATCGTGATTTCCACAGACGGACGGACGGACGGACGGACGGACAGACAGACAGACAGACGGACGGACATGGCTAAATCGAATCAGGAGGTGATTCTGAGCCAGAATATATATACTTTTCTATACCTGCCACGCCTCCTTTAATGCGTTACAAACGGAAGAACAAAGTGAATATACCCTCATCCCTTCGGGTGTAGGGTATAAAAAATATATATATGTCGTTTTGTTAAACACGACACGACACGTCATTCTTTCAAAACCCGCATTTTGTATTCTTTTCTATTGTTCCCTTAAACAACCCTTAGAAAGAAAAAAAAAAGCAAAAGAGAGAGAGAGAGAGAGAGGACGGAAATAAGATCAGCTGACCAGACAATTTTCTCGATAGTTCTTTTGTGTACATTTCAGCTGTTTTGATAGCCATAAATTTGCTGCTGATGCGGAAGAACAAGCATTTTAATCTCTAAATTGGTTCTCATAACACGTATTCGAGTGATGATAGACACACGAGCGAAAAAAAGAAGAAGATAGTATATACGTAAGCCAGGGGTAGCCAATCTTTTAGATAAGCCAGAATATGCAATTTGGAAATGCACGATAATCGCGTCAGCTAAACATAAAATGGCATATGCCTATAAAAACTACAATACTTTTTACTATTTTATAACTATTCGACTATAATTTATCAATGAAAAAGTATACTACTAAAAGCTAAAATGCCAAAAAAAAACCCCTTTTTGTAAAATTGTTTTGCGGGCCGTCGGTTGGCGGCTTCTGATATAGAAATTTTATATATACTTGTAGAGAAAACCTATACACAGCTACCTGCTGCAGTGCCGTCTTTATTTAAACCAGTCTTTTTGTTACTTTATTGCGATTTATCGAGCAGAGGAACATTATATACTATTCCTTTTACAAATACAACACACAATAACACACTTATATTTCTTTTTTAATTGTGAAAATTTTACAATCAGTTTTTAAACCACCTTTAAATATCCATGTTTTCTAAAATGCTCCCTCAAACGTGATTTTCTTTGATGATCATTACATTTTTAATGGGTTCCGTAAAAGCGTGCACACAAATATATACTGAATGCAATAAATGTCTACATTATTTCTACAATTCTTCTACAAAAATTATGTTGGTAGCTTGAAATGTACTTCATTCAAGCGCCCCAAAAATTTTAATGAATATGAAAATTTAAGGGAGTTCAACACGAACAAAGAGTTCAATCGGAGCTTAAAGGGATGTTTCGCGAAATACGTATGTATGTAATTTGCTGCTGCTGCGAGATAAATTCATCCACCCTAAAAGTGCTAAAAAAGCCTTCTTCTTCTAAGATGGATAAAAGCGACATTTATCAAAGCAAAGGAAACATCAAAACATTAAAAAAATTAATTTCCCAAATAGCTTTGACGCGCCCGAATTTTAAGATCGGTCTAAAAATAAGAGTACATTTAAGATTTACTAACTTAAATTTAACATTTGTAGATTTAAAAAATTTCCTTTTATAATTTTAGTCACTTTGATCATAGTCTCGTTGTTACAATGCTATAGGCCTTTAGGATAAAACGTTGATATCGTTAAATTCTGTTCATTACATAATACTTCTCCTAAATTCTCCATAGTATTTTTCCTTTAAAAACGATAAGTTTCTTAAAAGTCTTCGTATTTATTGTTTTTAATCAAATACAAAGGTGAGGAGAGAATTATTTTGATTATAAAAAGTTAAAATAAAACCTGAAAGCAGCTAAAACAAATTACATATATCAAAATTTATAAAAATTCTTAATGAAAAAAATCTGATATACGATATTAAAATAATTCGTAGAAATGAATTTTAAAAGTAAAGATAGTATTTTGAACGCTATAACGAGATTTTCTCGTGATGTAATATAACCTCAAACAAAGGGAAAGCCAGATTTAGGCCCGGAAACTGGACTTGATGGCAATGATTCTGAGGAATCGAATTCAAGATTAGTTCAGTGAAATTTGATTGCTCGGTCTTATTCAACTCGCGGCAAACATCCTAAAAAGAATATTTTCATTTAATACTTTCGATTCTTGTGGTGTGACTACCATAACGATTCCAATTCTAAAACAACCCTTCGAAATAGAAGTTATTTTAAATGGAGTACGACCGATTATTATTGCTTTCTGTTGCTATTGCTGAGGACTTTATAGACATAATTTTGTGTTTGAAAATAATATTCTCTAAAATTAAGTAAAAGTCATTGAGCTTTTAGGGTACATTTCGGTATCCAAATCAAAACAAAAATGTCTTATAATTAATGGCGTTAATAAATGACTTGTTTTTGCTAAAAAATTTTCTTTAAAAATCGTTAGACCTAAAAAAATGTGGAAAATTTTTAACAATAAACAGGCGCATTTTAAATATTTTTCTTTTACAAAATGCTACATTTCCAGCAATGGGTTATTGTTATTAAAACTGACGAGGTCAAAAAAAAATTGTAAAGTACCTAAAATACGTTTTGTTTTATTGTTTGCTGTCTCTAGTTATTGAAACTCATTAAATTTATTATATTGTATTCACCACAATACAGCATGAGAAAAATCTTTAAAAAAATACACAAAAACAAGCCGCAAAAAGACGAGAAAAAACTCCTGATGAAGAAGCAAACAGGAATGAATGCACAAAAAACCAACCAACCAACTAGTCCATTGCCAAACTAGTTAAATTTGAAGTTAAATAAAGCAATGGCAAAACTCTGAAGAGAGAGAACACTCGCACATAGTGAGAAAGAGCGAACGAAAATTCATTAGTACTATTAACAGTATGAGCGGCGAGCGATACTCTCGAATTGGGCTTTATATGCGTTGCAATTTGATTGAATTTGAGCACATATATATATATATATGTACATATATGTCAGTACATCAAATGGCTGGATGTATAGTATACCATTTACCTACATACATACATACGAATACAATGTGTATTTAAAGAAGTACTGTGTGAGAGAAAACCGGACTAGCAGACTTGATGTTGGGAAGATTTTGTAAACATTAAAATCCAGAAACAACAGCTTCAGCTGGGAAGGCCGAGTTAGCAGAGAAGGCAACAATCATGCAATGAGAACTTAAAAAATATTAAGAAGCAAGGATGCAAAAATTATGTGGAAGAAAATGGCAGTGAGCACCTGAGAAAACAGCCTGAAAATAAAGTCTTCCATCGCAATAGATTCTCTAGGATTTTTTGATTCTCTTTCTCTCTTGATACTTGAGCCATACTGTAAAAATATAAGGTGATTTTTATAGAGAATACCTTGGTTTTGAGTTTTTATCTCGAAATACTATTACGCATGCCGAGTCTCTGCAGATAGAGACAACTCAGAGCAAGAGAGAGTGAGCGACTTCGCATACTACTAACACTTTAATGAAAAGCTGAATATCCCCCTTGAGAAACAAGAAAAACAATCAGGACAAGGCGCAAGTAAGCGCATTGAGGTTGCTGCAAAAATGGGCACAAGATGAAGGAAGCCAATGGCGTCACATTTTATCAAAATCAAAGCATTTGTTGTGCTTTACGCTCGCTCGCTGCTATGAAATTAATTTTAAAAGAAAATTCAAATTTGCTTTTTTAATTTTAATTGTTAAATTGTTCACCTTCGGAGTCTCAAAAGGCAAAGGGTAGTTTTTCAAGTTATTTATACTGACTGCTTTTTACCCCCTTCTTTTTACTTCTTCCTTTCTTACTAGCCCTAAACAAATATAAATAAATACGAGTACAATACAATAGAATACAAGAATCCAGAAGAGCTTGCTTCACAAACAAACAGCAAAAGATGATATTCCAAAGAGAACTTTTCGCATAAATCCGGAATTTATACTTTGAGATATTGTAACTTTCACCTTCTTCTCATGGCGTTTGTTAAAATAAAATGCAAGATGTCTAAAATCAGAGCAGTTAATATATATTACTGAATATGGTCTTCCATACAGCTTTACTATTACTTTGTATAATACTCGTACGAAGCCTTTCAAGGAGAATTCTTAGAAATGCCAATGAAGGCATTTTTGCAAATTGAAATAATTGCGTTTTCCTTTTTAGAACTGTATTTTTGCTTATAGAACGAAATATGAGAAAGGACTTCAATCGTCATCATAAAGTATTTCAGAAGTATAGTATATTTATAGCGGTCAGGTGTCATTATTTCCTTAAATAAGAACAACTTATTAATTCAGCAAACTCTCATCGACATATTTTTGTAGAAACTTCGTAATTCGCCAAGGTTTTTCCTTCCAACATTTCAAATGCAAACCGCTGGCAGTATCGAATGTATAACAATACCTGGACGCACATCAACCTCCATATGAATCATATTATCGTCATCAATGCCACATGATAGCTCCTGTGTGGGCACTTGCAGCGCGGAAAAGAACAACGCTGTCTTCTTACAATCGACAGAACATGAAGCCTCTACTAGATCTTTTTCCTTCTCTTCGTCGCTTGGATTCAGAGCGCGTATTTCGAGGTTTCTGTACCTGGTTGTTATAGTAGCCATTTCCGTTTCCGCCACCACGTTCATTTCACCATTCGAGGTCAGATAGAAGATGATATTTGGCGCCAGATTTTTCATTTTATCGACCAGACCACGCATCAAACGATTCGACGGCACATTCAGTACCACCTTACAGTTCGGTATTGTCGGCAAATTATAGATAGACCAATCGCTGCGTGGAATAACGGTGACGGGTACGTCGTGGACGAGCTGACGCGACCGTTCGCCAGTCTGCAGCAAAACGTCCAGCTCAACGGTCAGGCATGGAAATTGAATATTGGTCAATTTGATTTTACAGCGACGTGTGTTGTGACGTAGCACACCCAGGGCACGTGCCATGTTCAACGCGCTCAGAGACAGCATTATATTCGGGCACTCAGCAGTAGCGCCCTGCATCAAGTATTCGTCGAAATATAAATCTGTTGCGATCTCCACCCACACCAAGGGAGCAGCACTGCCCGTTACCTCGTTGGCGATTAAGTAAATCTTGTCCGTTGAAATATTCATAACGAATTCTTTAGCCAATTTCGAAAATGTTAAGATAATATTCTGAAATTCTCGCATATACTGTGGATCCTTGATGACAGCACGAAACTTCATTTTTTAAATTAGTCGAATGGACTTGCATTAAATGAATAGCGGCGGTGTAGTGATGAAGGTTATTTTCTTATATATGAATCTTTTTTTATTCCCTGCACATTACGAGAGAGAGAGAGAGGAATAGAAAAAAAATGATTTTTGTAATATTTGAAGAGGTACGTGTGTACCTTTATATAAAATGGTAATTAAAGGCAAGTTTTTAAGAAGTACAATAATATGACAAGGGCAACGAGAAGAAGAGAAATGAACCTCTAAACCAATATATACATAATACAATATAATATCTTTAGAGGTGTTTGCATTCTTAAGTAAATTTACAAGTTCTTTTCTTCACTATTTTATAAATATCAGACAGAGAACAACATCCTTAAAGCTTTCGTAAATAATATACATAAATAAATAATAATAGAAACTTTTTTAGCAATTTTCTTTATACAAATAGGTTTAAAATAAATATTATTAATGCTGGAGGTGTAAGGTATAATTTTCGGGCGAGCAGAGTGAAAAATAGGGTTTCTAGGCTGTGACGAACCATAATTTTTCTCATTAAAAATACATAATTCTATCCAAGTTTGCACTTCGAGTATATACTTCTCGTTGGAACTGTTTCATTTTTCAGTTAAAATAAAATTCTCATATACGCTTTACGCTCGGTGAAGTATTTAAGCTTTTCAACTTTAAAGATTTTCAGAATTTATTTATTTATATTGTTATTATATGCGTTGGTATAAAAACCAACTTTGGCAGATGACTTAAAATCGCGCTTCAAACACAAATTTCTTTTTCTTCCTAGTAGCAAGGCGAAAATTGTATTAATTTTAAAAAGGTTGATCTTTAAATTGAATGAAACTATAAAGATCATACCAGAATGAAAGTTTATCCATCATTAACTTCATTTTTTCATTATGTGGACTTGCCGCATTTCTTTAATAAACGGATCATATGAAGCTTTATTATTTACAATATATTGCGGCCCCCCTGTGCAGCTCACAGTTTGGGAATCACAGCTATAATTAATAAAGGCTCTAAAATAAAAGCTACTGCTTTTGCACCTAATCTTCAGTAAGAAGAAATAAGTAAATACTTATGACATTCAAATACTTAAATGAGATAAAAATAAGATTTTTTATGGTGAAATTTTTAATTATTAATCTTTATACTCTCAAATTGTAATTAAATAATCTTTGACGAATCTCAGAATGAAGAATATTAAAGTAAAAATTAAAGTAAGAAATCAGAGAGAGAGAGAGACACTTTTCCATGGGCTGAAAAGTAGATTTTCCATCAGCTGAAAGGTATACTCAATACATACAAATGCAAGGTATACTCAATATGTGGTATTGTATACTCAATATGTATACTCAATATTTTAACCAATGCCTTTAAATAACGAAATAAAATTCTGTTACCTTTTTATTGGAAAGTAAAAAAACTTATGCTAATTCGCGAAACAATTAAATTTCGATTAGGACTGCCATTATTTAATCAATGCGCACATTTTGATGAACCTGCTCTTCGGATTTACTGTGAAAAATCAATATTGAAATGCATTCAGAAATTTTTATTACGTACGAAACGTATTAGTTAAGATAATCTCATGATTTTAATATTTCCCATAATTTACAATAATCGAATATACTTTTCTGCAGAAATCAATCGAATATACTATAAAAAATCTGGGCAATAATACAAAAAGCAGAAATCTCTATTAGGTAGACATTTTGTTTTTCTATCGGTCATTGTGATGGACCATGATGAAATAAGCACATTTTTCTGGTAGACATGGAATGAAAAATTTTAATAATTAAAGATAATTCCTCTTTTTCTTAGAACTTACCTATTCTTAAGAGTTTTATGCACGTACTTGTAATGTATTTATTAGATAAGTTGAACAAATTATTTAATTATGGAATTTTTTAATACCACGACGACACGGAATAACCCGTCTGGTCTCGCACGGAAAATAAAACTCATTTCAGCTGTGCCAGTGCTGCAAACTCACACTATTTTCCGAGAGCAGCCAGAAGAATACGGCAAATGATGTATGGCATTTGGGGCTAAAATATAATAAAAAAGTTTCGAAAAATACTAGAAGACTCGTACCATACCATACCATAAGGGCAAAAACAATTTCTTTTAAATATTTCTAAATTAATGATAATATATAGAAGATATTTGGCAATTTTGTAAGCGTTTTAATCAATAGTAAACCCGTTTCAAAAATTGCAAGAGCATGATTAAAAATATTCTTTAAAATTCAAAATAGAAATAATAGATGAAAGTCCATAATAAAAAACAATCAAAACGTCCTTATATTAACTGAAGACAATAATTTTAGAAGTCCGATCAAATTCCATTATAGCCTTTGAAACTAATTTTCGGTCAAACCATAGAAAGCCACGAACATTTTTTTATTTTGCAACCGTGGTCTACCTTCTTAACGTGTGATTCAGGTCTAGGGCTTTATCAAAATTTTGTTCAAGTCATCTCTATGTTTGTAATTAATTTTGGATTTCCTTAATTGACATTTTTTTTATATGTTAAAGCAACAGTAATTATGATTTTCGTCAGTCATTTCACCGTCGTCTGACGCGTTCTATGATAATTCCTTTTTAAGCAGAATTTTGTGGTGCCATGAGAAATACCTCATGTAATAAAGATACCTTCAATCAAAGCCATCGTGTAATCCAACCGAGTGTGCATGAGAACACACTTTCCACAATTTCGGATCTTTACACAACGTGGTAACCTTGGTGCTGTCATGTAATATTTGACAATACAAGCAATTGACTTCGAAAATAGAAACGAATTTTCGAAAGATCACTTTTCTATTTACATTTTCAGTATTCTTAAAGATCCTAAAAATAATGAGAAAGGCATAATTTGGATATAAATGTTAAACAGTATAAATCTGCCGGTGAATCTATGAACGGCCATAATTTTAAGCAGCTTCTCAAACTAAGTTTGTTGTTGTGAAGGATAAATTATCAAGTGACGTTGCTTAGTCTGATTGGTTCGAAGTTGTACTGAACGCAACAACAAACAAAGGAAAATAACAAAACAGGTGCGTACGGATTGGTGAGTCCGTAAAATTCTTATCAGTTTGAACCGTGGCAGTGGAAAAATTGCTGGCAAGAAGTGCTGAGTTTACAAATAGAGTGGGCTCGAACTAAACACTATTTACAATATTAAAGCGCGGATTTCGTGTAAGCAAAATGTGTGGCTCTGAAGTTGCTGGAAGGGTTGGTACTCGTGCTCTAATACTTGTCGGTGGTTACGGAACTCGTCTGCGTCCACTAACATTAAGCACGCCGAAGCCGTTGGTAGAGTTTGCTAATAAACCCATTCTGCTGCATCAACTAGAAGCGTTAGTCAGCGCCGGTTGTACGCAAGTGAGAACAAAGCAGGTTCAAGCCTTTTTCCGGAACTTGAATTAATACTGCATCTCGTTTTGGACCATTTCAGGTTATACTCGCAGTTTCTTATCGGGCAGAACAAATGGAAGCCGAATTAAAAACCGAAGCTGATAAACTTGGCGTTGATTTGGTGTTCTCTCACGAAGTAGAGCCTCTGGGTACTGCCGGCCCTTTGGCGCTGGCTAAACTCATACTTGCGTCTAGTCCCGATCCATTTTTTGTCCTTAATTCCGATGTTATCTGCGACTTTCCATTCAAGCAGCTTGAAGAGTTCCATCGGAATCACGGCAAAGAGGGCACCATTGTCGTTACTAAAGTAGAAGAGCCCTCCAAGTATGGTGTGGTTCTATACGATGAGCAAGGTGGCATTAAAAGCTTCATAGAGAAACCGCAAGAGTTCGTTAGTAATAAAATCAATGCCGGTATATACATATTCAATCCTTCGGTGCTGGACCGAATAGAGGTCAAGCCAACATCGATAGAGAAGGAAATATTTCCAATGATGGCCGGGGAGGGCCAATTGTTTGCCATGGAGCTGGCGGGATTTTGGATGGATATTGGTCAACCGAAGGATTTCTTGACTGGTAAGTTGACTGTGCAGAGTACTTAAGAAGTGAAACCCAAATTCTCACTGTTGCATGGCTGCCTATTCTCTACTTCAGGCATGTGTCTCTACCTGACGTCATTGCGCCAGAAGCAGTCGTCAAAACTTCACACCGGCCCCGGCATTGTGGGCAATGTCATTGTAGATCCTACAGCAAAAATTGGCAACGGTTGCCGTATAGGACCGAATGTCACCATTGGACCGGACGTCGTGATTGAGGATGGTGTTTGCATTAAGCGTTCGACTGTACTGAAAGGAGCTATCGTTAAGTCGCATTCGTGGCTTGATTCGTGTATTATAGGCTGGCGATCCATTGTGGGTCGATGGGTACGACTTGAAGGTATTACTGTACTCGGCGAAGATGTGATAGTTAAGGATGAAATCTATATCAACGGTGGACAAGTGTTGCCGCACAAAAACATAGCAGCCAGTGTGCCAGAGCCACAAATTATTATGTGAAGAAGATGAGCAGGAGCATGCATTCAAATTGAAAGCCAATGGAAAATTGAGTGAGCGAGGAATACTTTGCGTACAGAACCTTTCAATGGTCGGTAGATCGGTCTACACGCGTGATACTTTTAATAACTTTTTACATAAAGTTTCATGTAACTTCATCATTGTCATCGTCGCATAACGCAATATTTACCAAGGACGGAGTGACATTTTTGGCATTTCTGTACACAATTTTAAGATTTATATTAGTTTTTTACGATACAATTTACGCTACGTATTGTTTGAAAAATTAAAAAGTAAAACATTTCCAACAATTAGAATTTTTAAAGCAAATTACGATATGTTAATTATAATAAAAAGATATTTTGTAACAACTTATGGCATGGCTTAAGTTTCTGTCGCACATTATTGTTTTATATATTGATATATTGTATGTACTATGTATTTTTATGTACTCGTATGTAAAACTTTTACATATTTTTATATACAATACAAAAATAATATTTTATATTACTCAGTGCTCTAAACAAACAAATTACATACGATATTTAACAAACAATTATTTTAGATGATGCAATTTTGCTGAGCTACAATATTATTGCAATTGAATTGTACATATTATTCTGAGTTCAAATGAAAATGTTTGTATTAAATTTTATAAACGGAAGTATGTATTTCGTAAAAATTATTTAAACAAAAACAATTTCTGCTTGGAACATTGCAATTTCCAATTACTCTTTTATATCTTTTGTATGAATGTTGATAATAAATCGCAAGTATGTTCAGACGTTAAAAGGCAATTTATACGACATTCGAATCGTCATATTTTGGCACAGGCAACGTTCGATTTACAAACATTTGAAACGTATCGGATCGTATCGTTTTGATGAGATCAATTCGTTTTCATACAGCGAGATGATAAAAAATGCAAAGTTATACTATATAGTCTGTAATTATTCATCCTTCTATATTCAAATATTCGTATTTCGTAACTTAGCAACAACAACAACAACCGAAAGGCCTGTGCTTTCTGACTGCCGACGAAGAACCACAACACAAAAATTTGTGCTAAATAGAAAAGTTGTGGTTAAAAATTATGTCTTCAAAAACAGACTTCAAGAAGATACTTTGGCAAAATAAGGAAATACGTTTCGATGTACCCAATTTGTAAGTGAGCAAAGCGGTCTTTTTCAGGAAATACAACTTTAAGTGTTAGGAAACTGCTGAAATGTTCATAACTCTTTCTCTTAAGGCAGCATAAATTGCGTAACGGTGAGCTGGTGCTCCATACAATTGATCATGTTGAGGACACAAAAGGAAATCCAAATGATAAGGGTCGTTTATTGGCGACAAACTTAAGAATTATTTGGTATTCACTCAGCCACAAGAGATTTAATATATGTATGTAGCATCTATTTATATACAAAATTTGTGATTACCGGTATTTAAAAACCTTTTTCTAATTGTTTCTAATTAACCCTCCTATTAAGCAGCCATCGGTTATGACCGCATCGCAAGTTTTAACAGTCGAGAGGTCTATTCGAAGGCGAGAGGCAAGTCGCAGGCATTGCACATTTCGGCTTTTAATATTCGTAATAGTGCACGCTTCGAGTTCCTTTTTACAGAGACGTCGGGTGAAACTGCACGCAGGCATGCGCCCATATTTACTCCCATCTTAGAGATATTCCAGTAAGTCGACGTGGTTAATTGGTTTCGCCCGATTAAAGGTTTTCGGCTTTTTTGTTCCATTTTAGATTGTATCGTACCTTTGTAAAAACCGTACCTTGTTTTTTGATACCTTGATTGTAAACGTACCTTCTTGTATCGAGAATTGAAATTACGCGGAGCTATTATACAATCTGGTCAATTAATTATTATGCCACAAGAGCAGGTTTATAGCAATGTGCAGGGTGTCTGGAATCTTTCCAGTGATCAGGGCAACTTGGGCGCTATTGTGGTAACGAATATTCGTGTGGTCTGGTTTGCCGATTCGAATGAAATGTTCAATATAAGCTTACCGTATCTGCAGATAGCGAGCGTGAGTATACCTAATTTAACTCAATGTTATTCAATTATTTCTAATATTTAGCTGTAAACAGTAATTAATGAAGATGAATTCTTACGTACCTTCTTCCCAAACCGCGCACAGATTCGTATACGTGAGTCGAAATATGGGCTGGCTCTAGTAGTGCAGACGAGTGCAGCCAGTGGCGGCTACGTTCTCGGTTTTCGCATTGATCCAGCTGAGCGTCTTACCGAAATCTACAAAGAATTAATCTCGCTTCACGCAATCTTCAGCGAGAAGCCCAATTTTGGGATTAGCCATGCACCAAATGCGCTTAGTTCAACTCAAGCTAACGAACAACAAGGCAATGATGATAATGATAATTTTAAATTAGACCACGAATTTGAAGAGATCGACGAGAGGCAGGAACGTGAAATCAATTCCAAATTGAATGCGTATATGGCGGCTGGCAGTGCGAGTAACATTGATGCCGCCAAGAGGCGTGAACCGGTCTACTGTAAGGAACTTGGCTTCGCCATGGAACGCATTAGAGACGGTTATAAGCTAAAAGATTTATGGGATGTGATGCCAACGAGAATGTATGAAGACGATGAAGATGCTCAATGATTTTACATATACACAATATACACGTAGTATACTTTATAATCTTTTATTTAATGATATCTTTATTAATAATCATTTCATATTTCGTTTTTGCTTTTCCTTTTTAATCGTTTTTAATACATACGCTTTTTTTAAAACTAAGTAAATAGTTTAGTAGCATACAAATGAAATGAAGTCGTCCTCTCCTTTACATATAGATTCTGTGTAATGCTTTATTAATAGTTAATAGCATTTTAATAGTTTCAGGCTACAAACACAAACACAAACACACCACATAAAATTTCGCATTCTCATCCTCTGGCAAATTTCTTGGCCAAGAAGTGTCTGTTAATATGAAGAAGTGTGTTGTTGTTTTTGTAACTTTTTGAACATAATGATTAACATGACTTAATATTAAGAAGTAGTTACTATTAATAATAATAATAATAGTTTATATATATTTTATATATAAGCATTTAATAGTTCTTATCACAACACTCAGTTTTTCGCAAGAATCGTGTCTTCTCCTCTTCTAAAATCGTTAGCATCCGTCGATTGTTACCCAAAGAATTCTACAGATCAAAACTGATATTGATTGATTCCTTGACTACTGATGTGCGCGAACAATGTTCGTAAAGTGTTAAAGTGTCTCAGCCTACAAAGAATATATGTACGTTCTTAACTACTTAAAGTATTAATCTGGCCGCTGCTGCTCCTAACTAGGAATGATGTCTTCTTCATCTTCTGCACCTTCTTCTTGTGTACTTTATAGCAGTTTTCGTTTTTTTGTTTCTGGGTTTTTTTTAACAGTACATTTTACATACTTAAAATTAATATAATACTTCTTGCATTTTATTTAATAAAAAAATAATTAATTTGAAAATATAAGAGCATAAAAATTAGTGCCATTCTTAGACTGTAAGCGTTTTTTTTTTAATATCTCTTGAATAGTTTCGTAAAGAAAGAAGTAGAATTATGTATGTCAGAATAAGATAAAAGAGTTTCGATAAAGTTTTTCCATACAAAGAAAAACGATACAACTTTCGGGAACAGTATAGTAAAAAAAAAACGGAGTATATGATGCAGCCAATATTTGCGTTTGTCGATTGAAATCTTCTTCCTAATCAATTCAAATACAATATGTATTCTTCTGTACAGTACTACATACTTACTATACTTATCACAAATAGAGAAATTTATCTGTGGTATTAATTTAATTTGTTTATAGGATTTGTATTTTACAACGGTATATATAATGACTATATATCGTATTTCTGATTTAACGTTTAATCCAGCGATTAAAATTCGTAGTAAATGCTGCAGAGCAGAGTCAACAAATGGTTTTTAGGGGGGAGAGGGAGGTATGTAAATTATTCCCTCATAAAAGTCAGTGGCGTATTTAGTTAGGATGGTTTTGTAATGAATAAATAATGAGAAAGAAATCAAAATATTAGTAAATGAACTATTAAAAATTAAATTTGTTCTCTTTAAAAAATAATAATTTGTCTAAATTAAAAGCTTTAATAATTAAACATAAAAATCTATTCAGATATTAAATGTGAATTAAATTGAAATCTTCACAATATTTATAAAATTTTCTTTAACCCCGAAAATTACAAAAAAGGTTTGTTAGATTACTGCACATTACCACCCCCCCCCCTCCCCCCTACACAATCATAAAAAAAAAATTTAAATATACTCAAGCAATTTTTAATTTTTCAGTTTTAAAGAGAAAGAGGATTTTGATAAAAATTACGGGCATTATTGAAATTAATCTTATTTCATTATTTAATTTAATTGAAAAAACTGAAATACCTAAAAAATACAGTGAAAATTAAATATATTAAAAGGCTGAAACACACGATCTTATTGCCACTAAATTAACCACTAATAATAAATTTTCTTAATTATTTCTTAAAAGGTTTTGTAAATGATAATGACCGAAATATCAGAAGAATTTTTATGACTTGAGCCTTCGTTTGAGAGTTCGTTACGATTTCTCTGACGTATTTCGCCCGTTTCGGTAACAATTCTTATCTACTCCAGCCAAAAGCTATCTTCCTTAAATGGTCAATTACGCAAATGAAAATATACTCAAACTGTAACTAACTTAACTTTAAATTCTCTTAATAAAGGAGGCGCCGCGCCGCGTTGCGTTACAAGCCTTTTTTTACCTTTTGCTATACAGATAAATTTATTTGTCGTTATAAAAATAGTATAACTAATATATATAGTATACATATAGTAAAATATTTATATATTATTTTAAATATTTTTTTTTTCGAATAATAAAAAAACTTAAATCTAAACACGAAAAGGCTTAAGACAAAATGGAAAGAAATGGATCGAGAAAAAACGAGAAACGTTTGCATCACGATACACATTATTGGTATGGAAAAAATTGGGGGCCGACTATTATGCCAAAGGAATCTACATATTTTCTATGCAACATATTGAGATGCTTCGAAGATTTCAATTTACGTAGACAATTTTCAAAATTTTCAAAGATACAAAGATTCTTAAAAGACTAAATTCTAAAACTCTCCAATACATTATAAGTTCGTATCATAATCTCGCCTGCATGATGCATTTCATACTCGTATGTCGTCACGTAAATTTTGCACGGACAGTAATTTCAATGAGCTTGAACATCTTGATTTGTTCTCAATTTTGGGCAATGAAATAATTTATTAATTGCTTGCGATCAACGTGAGGAATCGACTTTAAGTTGATTTCGATTGTAGCATTTGCTTCAGGCGTGACCGTGTCAGAGGTGGAGTGAAAACGGTCGTGGAGCGTGATGCAGGCTCTCGCTTCTGGGTTGGACGCTTGGTGTGGCGCGTATCCGAATTGCTGTGACTAGTAGTGATCAACATCAACTCATTGCTGCTGCTGTTGTCTTTCGACAGTCGGCTACTTTTGCGCAATGGCGGTCGAGCGTGATCGCCCTGTCCGTCCAGCATGTCGGCATCACCTTCATTCGAGCTTTTGGGAGGCTTGCGCTTTAGCACTCGACGTTGTTTGACGACGCTCGGTTGGCCGACTTGACTGTCAACAACATTATTGTTCTTTTTACTACTATTATTATTATTGTTGTTGTTGTTTTTAATGCTAAGGGCGGTGGCGCTGCTGCTGCTATTGTTGTTGTTGTTGTTGTTGTTGCTGTTTGATTTGCTCTTCTTGTTGATACTGGCAGCGCTCTTACCACGTACTACGTTTGCTTTCGTCATCGATTTGGTCACGGATATTTTCGCATTTGATTTAATGACATTGACATTACCAGCTGCCGCTTTGGGGGCGGCAATACTCCACTTTGATTTGTTGTTGTTGTTGCTGTTACGTTTACTATTTCTGGTTTTGGTAATTTCCGTCTGTTGCGGCAAAAAAGCTTGATACGCCAGCGACAATGAGCTTGTTCCTCGTTTGGGCGGCAAGAGCTGTTCACTTATTAACATTTTGGTATCGGTGGATTTTCTGTTCAGAGCGCTCGATTTCGGTTTTGTTCGACTACGGCGCGGTTTTGTTCGGCTTTTAGTTTTGTTGGTTTTTCGCAGATTCCACACTTCGGCGGCGTTGGTTGTTGTCTTGCTTTTTGTGCTGGCGACTGTTTTCATTTTGGCTACCAGGCAGACGAAAGCAGATTGTCGTTCGGGCGTCGTGAAGATAGTAGTCAAGAGAGTTGAACTGGAGAGAAAATTGGCACATGAAATACACAGCAAATAAGCATACTAACTACATAAGCCTTACACTAGCAATGCTCATGAAATAGTGAAGGATTTCAAAACTAAAACAAATCACCACAATTAGAAGGCGACAAAAAATTTTCGTCTGACTTCTTTGAAATGTCGAAAAATATATCTCAATGATTTCTTTGTTTGAAAAAAAAAATTTCTAAAGCTTTTCAAAAGGGAATAAGTCGCGACGACTTGCGGCAAAAAGTCCTTCCTTCTCTCCATCCCCGTCGATATCGTTCTATGAAATTGTTACGTTTCGCCTTTTTCCAGAGTTTTGTAACGAAGTCTCTGTTTAGAGCTGAGGTAAACTCGCCGGCTATCCAGGTTCCGAACAGAAATTTATAGTTCGCAGGAATTTCTGTTAATATTTCTTTATTGTGGCCTTTATCCTATAACGCTTATTCTCTATCTAATATTTGTTTCACTATAATCGAAGCCGTAGAGGTGGGTGACAAATCTCGTGTGAGTTCTAAGTTTTCAAATGTCGTGTCGTGTATGTCGCGTTGTTATGTCCTGATAACTGAATAAGAATGGCAAGGCTGTCCGGAGATTCGCAATGTCGGCAAAACTATCCGAAGATCCGAGTTGCCCTTTACTCTTGTCCAGAATTATATTTTCTGTGGGAGTTATATTTTATGTCGTCCTAGTCACGAATGGGTTATAACTATGAATACGAGTGACAGAGCTATCCGAAGATCCGCAATGTCAGCAAAACTATCCGAAGATTCGAGTTGCTTTTTACTCTTATCCAGAATTATATTTTCTGTGGGAATTATATTTTATGTCGTCCTAGTCACGAATGGGTTATAACTATGAATACGAGTGACAGAGCTATCCGAAGATCCGCAATGTCAGCAAAACTATCCGAAGATTCGAGTTGCTTTTTACTCTTATCCAGAATTATATTTTCTGTGGGAATTATATTTTATGTCGTCCTAGTCACGAATGGGTTATAACTATGAATACGAGTGACAGAGCTATCCGAAGATCCGCAATGTCAGCAAAACTATCCGAAGATTCGAGTTGCTTTTACTCTTATCCAGAATTATATTTTCTGATAAAGATAATGAAAATAAATTGTCTCGATGCTTCCGTTTTGTCTGATTTGTCCGCCAC
The DNA here is from genome assembly GCA_949752815.1 of Conops quadrifasciatus. Lineage (NCBI taxonomy): Eukaryota > Metazoa > Arthropoda > Insecta > Diptera > Conopidae > Conops > Conops quadrifasciatus. The sequence goes on along the minus strand of OX457078.1, from coordinate 13,229,602 downwards.
AATTATCATGCGCGTTTTCCTATCACTGTATACTTGTCTGTCTTTAATCAAAATATATTTCCGTCAAATCAAGTCGCGTCCACCTCAGTCGCTCGTCCAGCAGCTACTGACTTTTGTCGAGAGTATCAACACCTCAGTAGCCTTGCTTTCTTGTTCTTCTTTGCCCGCTTATATTCGGCTCGTTGCTCCACTCTCTTCGGCTTATTTACAATGTTTCCGCAACATGTGTGTACACATTGCATACATTCTCCTATCTAATTTACATTGTGCTTATGTATAACAATATGTTGTCAACATGAATATTGAAATGAAACTTATGTATGAGTAATTACAAATTCGCTTATAGTAAAGTAAAGTTAGCTCAACTTAATAATTCAATGGGAAATTTAATGTACAATAGAAAAATCCAGTTATGATTTTAATAGGGAAAAAAAAACGGAAAACAAGAAAAGATATATCATATGTACAGTTCAAAAATATAAAATTCATTAAGGTATGTATGTATATGGTGTCAAAATGTGTCAATGTGTCAATGTGGCACTTCACATTTTGGCGCGTTATATTTCCTCCTTACTTCGGGGTGCCTTCTGGATGCCATGTGACTTTGCCGGTCCGAGAAACACGGAATCGGTACCACTTATCATTGATGCATCGACGGGTGGATAGTTTTTGTCCCCGTTTCCAACGGCTTTGTACTTCGCTAGCTACATGTCTGCAGGCAGACTCTATTTTCTCAGCGGGAACGTTCAGAGTTTTCTCGGCGTCGTTGTCTCCCAGTATATCGCGTACGGATGTGTCAGGTAGGTCGGCGTTGATGAGGTCTAGTTCTGACCACCAATCGGCATCCACCGAAAGCGTATCGTCGATTTCCGACAGTGCATCTATGAGAGCGTTTATTTGGCCCACCTCACTGTTGCTGGGTGCAAATATAGTCTCTGATGCGGCTGTTATCTCGATTGTATCCTCGGTATTGGTTATGGCTGCAGCCTCGGTTGTCTCGGCTGCGACTGTAGTTTCAGCAGCGGCGGTCTCGTTTGCAGCGGCGGTCTCGGCTGCGGTGTTTTCGTCTGCGGCGGTTTCGGTTGCAGCGTCGGTCTTGGCAGCGACGTTTTCGGCTGCGGTGTTTTTGTCTGCGGCGGTTTCGGCTGCGGCTTCGACAACTGTCGGCGGTGACGGACATGTGAGACGTGCAAGGCCCGATGCTGTGGCTATGTCTTCTTTTCCTTCGACCTCTTGTGTAATCTGTCGTGGTATTACCTTTGGCCAAGTACCTCTATGGAGGTGGTCGTCTGTCCAGACATCGGGATCTAAACTGGTATGGGTGATGGTAAAAGTGTACACCCTCTGAGTGTACCCAGGACCCGATAGTACGTCCACCATGGTCTCGGCATGGTAGTGTTCACGACCCACTTCATCACCATCGCTTCCTTGACTTTGCGCTGCCCACTCTTCGTCATCCGTTTCTTGGTGTATTGACACGTCTTCGGGACTTAAGAATCCTGGTGAGTACCTCTCCGTATCCGCGTCCGTCTCACTCAGAGGAGGTTCAACCTCAATCTCCCCTTCTGTAATATCGTCCGAAATGTTTGCTTCGGAGGCGGGCTCCTCCATGCCCGATGATGAGTCCCCTATTCCGGCGTTTTCCTCCGCTGAAGGCGGGGTTGCTGGTATGTCTCGGGACGCACTTGACGGTACAACCCGACGGATTCGAATTCGAGGCCATTTTTGTTCCGGATGGTCCATAACCTCCTCGTCGTTCTCACTAAGCCGACGTATACGAGGCTGTTTCCGCTGTTCCTCCAGCAGTCGCGTTCTCAGTCTGTCCTTCGACTCTTCGAATTTATTTTCGTAACTCATGATGTTCACAGGTCGGCAGTTCACAGTAAACTGAATGTGATTTGTGTCATTGCAATCGTCTACCCTACGTGAATGAGTTGCAACTTCGGGGTGGCCAACTGAACTTTTGGTTATTCTTGCCGTGTTGGGAGCCAAACGAGTTGTCGTATGTTGATCTGCTGAATTTTCTAAAATGCCTTCGTCTTCTGTAACCGCTGCCTCTGTTGCGCTGCGGTAGGGATCCTCCTGACAAATTTCTGTAGTGTAGAACTTCTTAGTGTCGGCCAAGTGTGCTGTTTTGGCGCGCTTCTCGCCCTCCTTTCGTACCCTTATTATTACGGGGGAGATGAAACCCTCTACCTTGTACGGGCCATCATAACGTGGTGCCAATTTCGCTGCGAATTTATCTATGGCTTTTGAAAGTGGGTGCTGCTTGACCAAGACTAGCTGCCCAACCTGGGGTTTCCATTTCCGCCGCCGTAGATTGTAATGCTTGGCTTGGGCTTGTGCTGCCGTTTGCATGTTTTCTCTTGCGATCCGGAATGCCAGCTTTAGTCGCTCTGCTTGTTCTCCGGGCGTAACCTCCTCATTCCCTGTTCCTAGGGTTTTACTGTCAAAAAGTGTCTTTGGCAAGCGTGGCTCTCTTCCTTGAACTAGAAACGCTGGCGTGTAACCTGTCGACTCTGACTTGCTAGTGTTAAAAGCCAGATTAAGCTCAGGGAGTAATTCGTCCCATGTGGTTTGTTGCGGCCCTGTAAACTGCGATATCATCGTCTTTATTGTGCGGTTGGTTCTCTCGGTTGGGTTCTCCTGCGGGGTATAAGGTGCTGTGTATCGATGTGTCACCCCGAGCTCTCTCATGAACTGTTGAAATTTGCGGCTGGTAAATTGGACACCATTGTCAGAGATGAAAATTTTTGGAACTCCGAAATGGGCTAAGATTCGTTCGCGGAAATGTTTAATTAATTGTTCAGTGGTGGCTCTTCTGCAAGGTACCAATTCTACCCACTTTGTGAATTTGTCAGTGAATACTAACAACGTCGAATTCCCATGCTTTGACCTGGGGAGAGGTCCAACAAAATCTGCGCAGACCGTGGCCCAAGGCTCTTCAGGAAGATGGGTTAGCATTTCTCCGGGCGGTTTTTGTTGACTGACCTTATGTTGTTGGCAATTCGCACAACTTTGAACGTAGCGACTTACTTGTCGGAACATACCAGGCCAGTAATATTTCTGAGCTATTCGTGTAATGGTCTTTCGAGTACCAAGATGACCAGCCGTGGGAGTGTCGTGGTTCTCAACTAATACATCCTTACGTAGATGTTCTGGAACACATAGTTTCCATGGTGCAAAGTCCTCTTTATTGAGTCCACTGGGAATATGCCTGTATAGATTCCCGTTTTCGATACAATAATCGGGAAATTTCTCCGGATCCTTGCTTACTTCTATCAGTTTTTTTGCATGCCAGGACGTGGGCTGTGTTTCCTTTTGTTCATGAGATCGTGAGCATACTGTTTCATTTGGTTGTCGCGAAAGCGTATCAGCGACCACATTGCTTTTCCCTTTGCGATATTGAATTTCGTACGTAAATTGTTGCAACTCTAAGGCCCAGCGGGCGATTCGGCCAGAGGGACTTTGAATGGAGTTCAACCATTTTAAAGAGAGGTGATCGGTGATAATCGTGAAGAGATACCCTTCTAGGTATGGGCGCATTTTCCTTACCCCCCACACCACTGCCAGGCACTCTTTTTCGGTAACTGAATAATTCTTCTCGGCGTTGTTCAAATGGCGACTGGCATAAGCGATGACCCGTTCTTGTCCATTTATCATTTGTGTCAGCACCGCACCCAAACCGTAATCGCAAGCATCCGTCTGGAGATAAAATCGTTGACTAAAATCGGGGCAAGCCAGGACTGGGGCTTCTGTAAGTCGTCTTTTAAGCTCGTCGAAAGCGTTCTGCTGTTCCAGTTTCCATTTAAAATGCTTTCCTTTCTTGAGAAGTTGTGTCAGAGGGTGTGCCACGGTGGAAAAATCGGGTACAAATCGCCGGTACCATGAAGCCGTTCCGAGAAATCGTCTTAACTCTCGTACATTTTGAGGTGGCTGCAATTCTCTAATAGCCGCTACCTTCTCTGGATCGGTGTGAATGCCTTCCACGCTTATCTCGTGCCCTAAGTATTTTATTTTGTTTTTGAAGAACTCACACTTTTCAGTATTCATACGAAGTTTAGCTCTTCTTAATCGTGCGAAAACTTCTCTTAGATTTTCCATGTGCGATTCTAATGTGTCGCCTGTGACAATAATGTCGTCCAGGTACGCGAACGCTACTGGTTCCAATTCGGGTCCGATTACAGTGTCTAGAGCCCGTTGAAAGGTGGCAGGGGCCGAATGGAGGCCAAAAGGCATAACTCTCCATTGGAATAGACCCCGCCCTGGGACAGTGAAGGCCGTATAAATTTTGCTGGACTCTTGCATCGGAACCTGCCAATATCCGTTTTTCAGATCAATGCTGCTGACATATTTCGCATCCCTCAAGCGCTCCAGTATATAGTTTATTCTAGGCAGTGGGTACGCGTCCGGTACGGAGTTAGCATTGAGTTGTCTGTAGTCGATACATAAGCGCCATTTCCCATTTTTCTTCTGTACTAAAACTATTGGTGCACTATAGGGACTTCGCGATGGTTCGATACAACCCTTCTGTAAGAGGTCGTCGATTTGTTCATTGATAATCTTCTGCATCGCTGGGTTCTTGGGGAAGTAACGTTGTTTTATGGGACGTTCATCACGCATGATTATTTGGTGCTCGGTTATATCAGAGGTGCCCTCGATCTCTTCAAACTTTTGTAATTCTTCTGCAAGAAAGGCTTCGATGCGCTTCTGTCCCTCCGGGTCCTCTATTGTGTTTTTACAGACTATCGTTTCATGCTCACTTCCCACCATAGCGACTTGTACTCTCAGTGCACCACATTTCAATTCTGTTCCGATGCGGCTTAAGAAATCGAAACCTAGAATTACGTCATCTACCACTTCTGGCAGAATTAACAGGGTTATCTCACAGCTTTTCGTTCCTAGGGACACTCGTGTATTAAGTGCTTCTGTAATTTTTTGTACTGCGCCGTTTGCCATACACATCTGGATCTCAGTCTTGTAAATTCTGTTTGCAATTGCCAGTTTATATGCTAGGTTTCTACTGATGAAGCTCCGCGTTGCGCCCGTGTCTATTGTTGTATCAAGGAGTTCATCTCCCAGGGCGACCGTAGCGACTATGCGGTGGCCTTCAATACGCAGACTTTTTAATGGTTTCGAGGACTTTGTGCCACTTGTACATCCCCTCGAACTGGATGTTGGCCTTGTTCGTTTCCCGGTTGTCGTCTGCAGCATTGGTTTGTCCTTGTTCCTTTGTGTCCACAATCCCAACAAAACAAGATTTTATCGTTGCGGCAATCACGAGCGAAATGACCAGCTTGTCCGCATCGTCGACATGCAGAACGTGGATTGTTGATGGGGCTTTCGGACTCGTCTACCACTTGTCGATGTCTCTCTGTCGTATTTCTAGGGTTTGGCAATTGTTGACGTGGCCTCACATCTATTTGTAGATTCTCCCAGTCACCAGCTAAAGCAATCAGTTCCCCTAGATGTTCGAACTCTCGTCGCTTTATATACAGCTGTAGGTCATGATGGCTGTTGCAATATATTCTCTCGAGACGTTGCGTTTCGCTCAAGTTCGAGTGGCGCATTAGATTTTGTAATTCAACCACGTAATCTTTAAATTTCTCACCAGCCTTTTGTTTTCGTTGTCGAATATCATCATCCAAGCGTTCGAAGAATCGGGATGGCAAAAAGAATTCTAAAAAGTCTTGCCTAAAGGACTTCCATGAGTCCCATCTTTTATTATTACTTCGGAACCATTGTAGGGCTCGCTGCTGTAAAAGTTCCGGCATTGCCTTGGGTATTATGTCTATATTGACGCCATATACGTCGGCTAATTCTTCTACCCTTTCCACAAATGCTAGTGGATCTTGTACTCCGTCGTAATGTACTGTCCATTTCTTAACGCGGTCGAGGATGGCACAGTAGCTTCCTGATGAGTTTGCTGCCATGTCGATCATAGGATACCATTGGGGATAGACACCTGGTGGTGGATCCGGACCTGGTCGAAACTGTTTATGCTCTTGTGTTTTGGACTTAGTTCCTGTTTGCTTGGTAATGCCTACAGTAGCTGTTTGTAGTGGCACTTCTAATCTGGCTGGGGTTGAATCAGAGCCTGGGGAGACACTTCGCCTGTGTACTTCTTCTAGTTCTTGGAGGCGCGCTTTTGCCTCTGAAGACAATGCAGACTCGTTAATAAATTCCGAGAATCGCCTGCGCAATTCCTCCACTGATCCTTCTGTCTCCAATCCAAATTCTCTTACGTACTCTACAAGAGCATCTTTCCGCAACGTATAGATCCACGTCGTCTTTACCATGGTGTCAGTTTTCCTCTTGGCTTGCGTTATTCAAATGTCTACGGCTAACAATTGGTATTCAATTCTTTCTGATTTTGAATATTTAACAGGGTCCCTGCTCGGGCGCCACTGTAACGAAGTCTCTGTTTAGAGCTGAGGTAAACTCGCCGGCTATCCAGGTTCCGAACAGAAATTTATAGTTCGCAGGAATTTCTGTTAATATTTCTTTATTGTGGCCTTTATCCTATAACGCTTATTCTCTATCTAATATTTGTTTCACTATAATCGAAGCCGTAGAGGTGGGTGACAAATCTCGTGTGAGTTCTAAGTTTTCAAATGTCGTGTCGTGTATGTCGCGTTGTTATGTCCTGATAACTGAATAAGAATGGCAAGGCTGTCCGGAGATTCGCAATGTCGGCAAAACTATCCGAAGATCCGAGTTGCCCTTTACTCTTGTCCAGAATTATATTTTCTGTGGGAGTTATATTTTATGTCGTCCTAGTCACGAATGGGTTATAACTATGAATACGAGTGACAGAGCTATCCGAAGATCCGCAATGTCAGCAAAACTATCCGAAGATTCGAGTTGCTTTTTACTCTTATCCAGAATTATATTTTCTGTGGGAATTATATTTTATGTCGTCCTAGTCACGAATGGGTTATAACTATGAATACGAGTGACAGAGCTATCCGAAGATCCGCAATGTCAGCAAAACTATCCGAAGATTCGAGTTGCTTTTTACTCTTATCCAGAATTATATTTTCTGTGGGAATTATATTTTATGTCGTCCTAGTCACGAATGGGTTATAACTATGAATACGAGTGACAGAGCTATCCGAAGATCCGCAATGTCAGCAAAACTATCCGAAGATTCGAGTTGCTTTTACTCTTATCCAGAATTATATTTTCTGATAAAGATAATGAAAATAAATTGTCTCGATGCTTCCGTTTTGTCTGATTTGTCCGCCACAATTATCATGCGCGTTTTCCTATCACTGTATACTTGTCTGTCTTTAATCAAAATATATTTCCGTCAAATCAAGTCGCGTCCACCTCAGTCGCTCGTCCAGCAGCTACTGACTTTTGTCGAGAGTATCAACACCTCAGTAGCCTTGCTTTCTTGTTCTTCTTTGCCCGCTTATATTCGGCTCGTTGCTCCACTCTCTTCGGCTTATTTACAATGTTTCCGCAACATGTGTGTACACATTGCATACATTCTCCTATCTAATTTACATTGTGCTTATGTATAACAATATGTTGTCAACATGAATATTGAAATGAAACTTATGTATGAGTAATTACAAATTCGCTTATAGTAAAGTAAAGTTAGCTCAACTTAATAATTCAATGGGAAATTTAATGTACAATAGAAAAATCCAGTTATGATTTTAATAGGGAAAAAAAAACGGAAAACAAGAAAAGATATATCATATGTACAGTTCAAAAATATAAAATTCATTAAGGTATGTATGTATATGGTGTCAAAATGTGTCAATGTGTCAATGTGGCACTTCACATTTTGGCGCGTTATAGTTTTTAGAAGAAAATTAATGCTAAACTTGAAATTTGCAGAAACAAAATTTGCGAAAGTGCGTTTCGTAATTTTTAATATTCACGAAATCTTCATAGAACAACCGCATAGAACAACCTTCCAGTTTCCAGCGTTTTATGGTCAATTCAGAGGAGATTTTCGACTTCAAAATGGTAGTAATGGAGGCGTTTTTCCCCCAAGAAGATCCGGGAGATATTTACATTTTTATTCGAAATTTTATTTGTTATCCATGAAGGCTAACATTTTACTTGTATCAGGAGCTAGCTGAGCTACTAGCCCACTATACAGATAATGACATGATGATGCGTTGGGGCTTTAGCTGGCGTGTTCATTAACAAGGACAAGCGATCATGTTTTTTTTCGTTTCAGCATTTTTAGATCAACAAAAAGTTTATCAAACAAATTAATCCGCATTATAAGTCAGGCCATTATCAAAACTGAATCCGAATTATAGCAGAAAAATTTTGATTGATACGCAAAAAAAGTTAAAAAATAAATTAAAACTTTAACTTACAATAAAATTTATGAATGAATAAACCCTTAAGACATAGGAATACATACTCCTATGTACATAGATACAGATATTTTAAAATTTTCAGAATAAGTTTTTAAATGAATCAATATTCTGTATTGACTTTCATTTCATTGACTCACTTCGGCTTTGGTCGAAATTGTAAATGTCTCTCAGCTCCCGCAAAAGCGTCTTCATCCATTCCTCCCCTTCCTCTTGACGAAGAATTTAGATTAACTTTCTTCGCTAAGCATGCTTTGGGCATCTTCAGAGAGGCGCCACCACGTGACTTGCTATTACTACGAAAAAACATAAAATTCAAAAAATTTAAGAAAACAGTGCATTAATTACGAGTACCTCTTCCAAGGCGTTGTGGGCGCCGTGCGAATGGGCATAAAATGGCACATTTCCGTTTGCAAACTGTCGGTGCTGTTGGCATTTAAACGCTCAGCTGGAAAACGATGCGTCGCTGTAGGCGGGACAGTGTACAGATTCAGATTCAGCACCGAACTAAGGTGTGTAGGTATCTTCGCGATAAAAGCCTTCTGTACGGTTTCTTTAAGAAACTCGGTGCCGCGATTTAGGCGTACTGATAGGCTTTTCATCAGTGCGTTGGAGGCGCCAGTCGTTGTTGTGATACCGTAACCGCTGCTACCGCTGTTCCTGATGCCGCTACTGGTAGCGGTGGTGCTTGTAGTAGTGGTCGTGTTGGTGGTGCTGTTGCCGTGATTGTGGGAGGCGGTAATGTTGTGTTTGAGGATGGTGGTGGCGTTGGTGGTATTGCCCGCAGTGGATGGCGGCAGTTTTATACAACCTGCACAATTGCTCGCCAAGACATTACGCGTAGTTTTGTTACCCACATTGTTGATGACATTTTTAGTGCTGCTGCTGCTGCTCGTGGTGGTGGTGCCGTTGGTGGTGCTACTAGAAGCGACCACATTGTTGCTGGACGGGTGACACGGTTTCTTGGAATGCAGCGCAAAGGATGTGGCCTGGCTAGGGTTTGCTACCAGCATTATATGGCCTGAACCGAAGACAGCTGCAACGCTCTAACAAAGAACATATCCAAAAGCAAATCGTTGATAAAACTGTAGGAGTACAAATGAAAATGCATTACAGCAAAAAAAGCGGCTAGTTTGTATGCCAAATTGTGCGAAAGATCAATTTCCAACCCGCCCCTGCCGGAGTGCGGACCGTGTGCAAACACCGGAACCGGCTACGATGCGTTCAATTGTTCCTCAGAACACCTTGACCCATTCATAAGCGAGATATTTTTAATGTATTCTACAATTTTACTATGCTTAAACACTAGCAAGTAGTATTGAAGTAGTACTGCCACTTCAACCATTCCTTTTGGGGTGATGTTCTTCCATTTCTTACTCTCATTCTATCTCACTCGTGCGGAAACCTCAAAATTTATTGTTTTTTCTGAATTTTCCTATAAATTTGCATCTATTCATCCTACCTGGAAATATAATAGTTTTTACCTGTTCCTCAATCGTCGAAGTATTCTTTATTTCTCTTATGTTTTGTTCACAATTTTATTAATTTATCCACTTATTTCTATTTAAAAATTACTATTATCCCAAAAATGCAAAGATCTACTTCGCTTTTCCTAATCGTTTGTTCCTTTTCTTATGGTTCTCCAATACACTCTTTCTGACATCTGAAAGCGAGAAGTTGAAGAATATTCCTAGTTCTGCCGATTCGTTCCACAAACGTTTAGGATAAACGTCAAAAATTGGAATCTATTTTCGTATTACTCGTTGCTCGTTGGTGTTTGCCAGCTGAAAATAAACCCAAAAAAGGCGATAAGGGATATATTACAAAAGTACCCTTTTACATTCCAATTTTTGGATTAATCAATCTGTCAAATTGTTTGTCTTTTCTATAGAAATCTCTCAACTTCTCTCTTATATTCTCAGGCTTTTGAGTGATTTGCTCAAAAAAAAAAACAACACAAATTGACGGATTGATCAATAAGAAATTTTTTTGAATTTGAGAAAAGTAAGTTTTTCCTTTACCTGCAAAATTTAATGAAATATATACATATTATATTGTTACGTTTATAAAAATCGGTGTAAAAAGTTGTTGAGTCAATAATATTATCTAAATGAATTTGGATTTTGGTTTACTTTATGAAAGGATTTGAATAGCAATCTGATGTTCTTCATGTTTTGTTGCTTAATTTTTGATTATTGGAAAAAGTTTTGTAAGCTATTTGGAGAATATGTAATAAAAATTTCGTAAGTAGAAACACTGGTTGGTGTAAGCTTTGATTCACACAGTAAGTAACGAGTATTTATGCAAATCGGTTCTTCTTATTGAGAGTTGCCAATATGAACAAATTATACTTATTTTCGAATTGACCACTAGATGGCAGGCGGAAATTTTGTCTGTGCCTCTAAGAACCAGGGTGACCACGTTTATTTGACGATATCCCGATCTTCCAATCAAAGATCGCCAATTTTTAATACCATTTCCACCACTTAAATAAATAAATGTATTATATGTAAAAAAAAATTATATTTCCTGCTTTGTTTTGGTAAAAAACTAATACATATATACATAATGTATTAAAAACAAAACGAAACGATTAATATATTCATCTATAATTATTTTAATGTTATGTTTATTAACATTATTTATTACATTAATATCAGAAATATTATTAGTTATTCTAACTTTAGCGATAGCCCGTTTTGATCTCTTCTATATTGTGTCTTGTTAATTTAGCTTTTGTTAATTTAAAATTTTCATTGTAAACTTTCGATAAGCTACTCCAACATTTCATTAGCTTAAGCTTAGCCGGTTCTTGAGCATTATCATTCTTAAAAGGTTTTTTTTCTTACTTAAGATCTCTTGTTTTTTAAAGATCTTCATTATTCTGAAGATCTAGAGGTTTTAAGAGTGCAAAAGCAATACTCTAAAATACTAATATACTAAAGCAACATACTAATATACTAAAATATCGTAAATTACAACAATCATCAATTAGTCAATTAGTAATTTCTCCATTGGAAAAACGTTTCTACATAGAGGTTAATACCTGAAGCTGAAATAAAGGGAAATGAAAAAAAAGGAGAATAAATTTATGACTATTCATATAATTTTTATTATAAATATTTTTTCCTTGAATGTTTTCTAACGAAAAGACTTCTAACGAAAAGATTATTATCCTTCTCTTTCGAAGAGAAGACATAAGCGCCGCCAACATGTTTTCACACTTTTAATTGAGAGGCGTGGCGTGCCTGCGCAAACTGGCCAAAAACAAGTACACATACAAAAATTGGCAAAAACAGGTTGAACGCAAACAACAAACAACACCAACGTCCCGCCAACGAGCCGAATTGGTAACACCTTCTTTCCAACGACATCGCAAAAGTACTCTTGGGAACCAGTCAGGATGTCTCCTACTTTTTACTCGTATGTATTGTAACAGGCTTCCTCATGACATGCTCTGACGCTTAGTTGCGGTACCGAGAGGAGCTGCTGCAGCTGCTGGGGCTGATATTCCCGTTTCTCATTCGTTGATTATGCGCATGTGTAAAAAAGAAGAAAAAATCTGGAAGAAGTGAAAATAAAATTTAGTTTAACAAAGACTAAAAAGTGGATCTAATATAGTCAATCGTTTATGGAGGATCGATTTCAATGGAATAATAAAATATTTCATGTTGAAAAGAGTTTTTTCAAAATCTACATACCATTTTTATATTTAATAAATTTGTTGAATTTTAGGATTTTTAAGAGGTGAAACTTTCCTTAAATCGTATGATTCGAGGCCTCCCTAGACAACTTCCATCTTTACTTGAGAGGTTTCGAGGTTATCAGAAGACCTTTGGAAACTAAATTCTCTCAATTTGCGGCTCTCAATCTAAACGTAAAATCTTAGAAAAGCTCCCCTCATCGGTTATCGACAGATTTTTGCTTTTAGGAAAAGCCTTAGTAAATCCCGGAATAATATTAAGCGCTACAAAGAAGTTTTATGAACTGCAGAATTCTTCGGAATCAGGTTAAAAATATATAGAATTTAATCACATCAACCGGACCATTGGAATATCTTCACAGGTAAAAATATAATTGGTAGTGTGGGACCCAAGACTCTGCCTAGAAGACGGTTACCCTCTAAAAGCACTTTTTTTTGATTTTAGGGCAAAATGTTCTGGAGCAGACCAGAACAATTTGGTCCCTTTGCGTAACCTTCGCAGCACCGGTTTGCTGTGATCGCCTAAAAAAATCGGTCTTCCTTCTGATAACCAGGTCACATGTCAATTCGGAATATGCGGCGACTCACAATATGCCTATAGCTCCGCTCCTCCTGGCCTACAACCACAGACATAATCCCCAAAAAGACCCATCTTACATGATAACTGGATGGTTTCAATTATCATCTTGAAAAATTTCAATTTTCGTAGTGAAAAAATCAACTCTAAAGGTAAAAATTTTGTATACTATATATGTATGTATTATTTTTCAACAGTTATGGTAGAAAATTTGAACTTAAAATAACATTTTAAATTAATAGCTTAAATCTCAAAATAATACTTTCTATGACTGAACTATTTTCAAGCCTTGAATTTTGTAACCTTTTTAACCAATTCGTAGTCATATTTTTTTTTATAGAAAATTAGACATTTTATTAAGTGTCACTGTCAAACTTGTCAAAATATGTCACCTAAAATAAAAAGATTACGAACACTTTTTTATTGTGACATGCGCTGAGGTGAATTAGTGAGAACCGACCCGACCCACCTTTGCTTGCTGAAGCCTTTTTGCCTTCACTCATAATTTCACCTCAACCTCGTTCTCCCTACCCCGTCCCCCTCCACGACCATTCTGCTCTACTGGATACATCATCCTTCGCCTAAATCCTCCTTCTTTTTTTATCTGCTTCTGCCGTTCTTTTGCCTTCGCCAAGGCAAAGGACACCAAAGCGTTGAGAAACTGTAGTACGCAGCAGTATTTGTTATAATAATACCAACCAATAGATGGCGCATGCTGTGCTCAAAATTGATCAGAGGAGTCCCTGCCGTTTGAACTATGACGCCATATGTCATCATATTTCGCTTGTCCGTCCGTCCGTCCATGCGATGGCAACACCCAGCCTCTGAACCGCTTCGCATCTTCACCAAGATTGGCCAATACAGTGGCGTATTATTGGCAAATTGTTGAAGATGGTGAAATTGTTTGTTTGTTTGTGCTGGTTGTTGCTGTTGTTGCGTCGAAGTTGAAGTTGAAAGCATTTGTGTCAAATAATCTTATGGATTTTTTTATAACCGGCCATCATCTGTCCGCTGCTGAGAGGGCGAGATGAAGCTGCAGCAACTCCTTTACCACCAAACGCCATCATCATCATCAGCATCATCTAGTTTTCAACCTCATCATCATCATCATCATCATCATCATCATCACATCGAACACTGTGTATACCGTGGAACAGAGTAAGTAGCGCCAGCTCATAACTTCTGGTTACGTGCTGTTCGTTGGTTCCTCATTTCTTCGGTGGCCGGAGCGTTCTGTGGACCGTGGACAGTTCGCCGCTCGTTGAGGTTGTTCGTGGTCTTGTCTACTTGTGTTTAGTATCCTGCTAACGCTCCTGCAGCCACGATGATGAGTTGTCTGGACGGTTGTTGGGTTGTTTGGTTGTTGCTAAGATGCATTCATTCCTGGTCCGCTAAACGTTTGCAGTGCAGCAGCACCCCCGAGGCGTTGGAATCTTCTGTGAATTGTTGCTGCTGGTAGAGGATGCTGCTGCTGGCAGTAAATGGTGCTGTTGCCATTGCAGTGGCTGCAACCGTTGGTATGGTTTTTTATTTGTGGCTACCGCATATCAATTTTTCGAAAAGTTTACACAATACAGGGTGTTACGTACATACTTGTAAATTTATTAATATCTACTTATAATTATTTAAAATTAAAAAACAAAGTAATAGATAGTAAAAAGCCAATTAATAAATGAATGCAGTCGATTTCTAACGATCGTCGATTGTATTTAACGACGATCACTCGACGTTACCAGCGATCACCCTTTACGAACGGTGATGCCAATGATGGCCTCTAATAACACTCTACATTCTAGCAGCAAATTCCTCTCAACTATTATCAATCTTTGCGACAATCACCATTAACGACGCGATCTCTCAATTTTTAACACTTCTAATAAAGGTCACTACTCTTTTTCTTTTAAAAGATCTTAAAGATCACTTCTTAAAGATCACTGAAGCTGCCCATAACTTTGGTCTTAACGATCATCACTCGTAATACGGTAACCCCTAGCAATGATCACTCTGAATGACGGTCACTGTTATTAACAATGTCATTTTTCTCTTAACGATGGTCACTTTTCACGATGATCACTTTTAAGCATCGATCACTTTTCATTTTTCACTTTTCAAAGACGATTGATCACTCTTAACGAAGATGACTCTTGGCGATTCTTCTTAACGAAGAAGGTAATAAAAATCACATACAACGAAGTTGAGTCCCTGCAACGCACCCACGCCCACTTAAAGAAAATCACTCTTATAGAAGACACGTTCCAGACGAAAGTGGTTCGTTACAATGCAAACCATTTTGTGCGATTACTTTTTTTTTCGCAATCGGGAATTTCAAAGGAAAAAAATATTACTCTTTCTAAATTTTTGATTCGTCTCTTACTGATTTTATGAGTCACCCTGTAGTTAGTTCTTCCAGTGAAGACATAAATTTTGTTGGTTTGTTTCTGTTTTGTGTTTTCTGTTGTGGTCTCTTTTCGTATGATCTGAAGTGATGAATGTTCGATCCTTAATTGAATTTCTGTTGCGGGCACAAGATATTTATGTATATAAGAATATATCGTATAAATTCATTATAAGAAATTCGACGAGTAAGAAATTAAATTTAGAAAACTTCTTAAAAATGTTTATAAAGTTAATATGATTATTTACAGTTTGCAGATAACTTAACAATATATTTTTGGATATAGTAAGTATTGTATGTACGATTGTATTGTTTCATTTTTTCTGTGTAAAGCCAGCTTCTATCTAAAGCCAGCTTTTGCCTAAAGCCTGCTTCTATCTAAAGTCAGGTTCTGTCTAATTTCCGATTTTCCGAATTTCCGATTAAAAATTGAACCAAATCGAGATATTCCGGATAACTAAATGGATAATAATGGTCTTTAATATAATTTTTTCTGTCTTCATCTAAAAATTCCTTTCTCCGGAAATAATTACTTAAACGTTTTTAAATGCATCGACGAATTATACCAAAATTAACAAATTGAATTGAATTGAGTTTTTACAAAATTAAAGGCGAAAGCTATATGAACACAGAAAACCTTTAAAGTATAGAATCTATACAATCTCTTTTTCTTTAGAAAACTGATAAAAAATTTTAGTTCTATAAAGACAGATTAGAAATCTAGTTGATACGAGAATAATACACAATTTATTTATAACATGCACTATTTTAAATGCTGGTCTATGCTGGTGGTAAAAATTAAAGAAAGGCCTACAACAAAAAGACCCCCAACAAAAAGACCGCCCAACAAAAAGACCCCCAACACAAAGACCCCCAACAAAAGACCTACCTGAAAGGAAAAGAAAAAAAAACAATCCATGAATGCTTATCGTAAAGATAATGCAGTTAGTTTTCCGTAACTTTTCTTCTTACATCAGAGGACCCTTTCTTTAATTGTTGCAATAGCTTATATATAGCAAACCATAGTTACTAGACCATATTACAATCATATTACGATACAATATAATAGCTCTTCAAATGCATCAAAATATTTAATTGGTTTTATGATGGAAATTGCTTTGGCTTTCCATTCATTTTTCATTTAAGAAAAATATTTTGTAAAGAAATGGAAGACAGATACTCTTACCTCTTTTCAAAATTTTCGTTGAATTCGTAACAAAAAAAAAACACAAAAATAATAAAACAAAATTCTTAATGAACATAACTATTATTCATGATGCTCTCTCGTAATTCAGCAGATGCTCTGCGATCCACCAAAATCGTTTGATTAATAAATGATTTTCTAATTGATAGCATTTTCTTTTCTTTTGTTTTTTTTGAGCAAAAGGCTCTTGTAAAAGTGATCGATTCCTGCTGATTTTAAACACAAAGACATTAAAAAAAATAATAATAATACAATAGTAATAATAATAATACTCGTACCAAACAAAAGAAACATTTAAAATCACAAAAAAAAACAACCGAGAAAAAAACTAAAGAGAAAATAAATGAAACACCAACACTAAAATCACAAAGGAAATAAAAAGAAAAGAAAAGAAAGATGAAAGAAAAAAAATGGAAAACAACAAATACAAAGCACAATACAATAACAATAACAATAACAAAAACCACAAAAATATAACACTCGTAGTTAGAAAACGAAAAAGAAAATGAAAAAATTTTCAAATTAAGCGAAAAATTCATCCACAAACGAAGCGGATGGATACATGGATCGATTGATTGATACTTTGATACTCGTAGATACTCAATAGTATGATACTTTCATATAATAAAATGATGAGATAATGATGATAATAAGGATGATGATGATGATGATGAGATGATGAACGTGTGAGGTCAAAAACTAATGGATTTCTTAACGTTACGGAACCGAAAACAAGAGAGAAACAAAGAAGCTGTTGCCTCCGGAAGGTGCTGTCTGGAAGGGGAAGGGGAAGGGGGTGGAAGGTAAGGAAAAACCATTGAAGTGGTCTAGGTGTAAGAAGTGCCGACCATACGCTGCGGTTCAACTTCAACTTCATACAAGTACAACCACCAACAACAACAACAACAATAAGACGAAGATAAAATAAAAAATGATTAAACATTTTCAAATGTTTCGTTCGTACATAAACAAATTTCACTCACTCTTTCATTCAATTCTCGTATTCTCGTGGTGGTTGTTGTTGTTGTTGTTGTTGTTGTTGTTGTTACCTTTCATCATTCAACCAAAACAGCTTTCAATATTTCATTTTTCAATTAAAGTTTCTTTGTCGTTAATTTCACAGGTGACGGAGAGATAGTTAGAGCGTAGAGGCAGTGGTGAAGAGAGACGGGGGGGGGGTTCTAGTAGAGTGTACATTTTACAAATTGCCTCTAAATTGTTGTTGGTGGGTGTGAATATTCTGCTTGTGTCCGCCTTAACAAGCAAGATCTCGTCTATTTTTTGTCTTTCATATTTTTTTCTAAACGAAATCAATAAATCATTTTCTCACATTTGTAATGCGTTTTGGTATATAATTTTTTTTTTTATATTTTATTTTGTATTTATGTATTTTTTTAAAATTTTTTTTCTATTTATTATACACGCCTGCCGGCTGTTGCTGTGCTGTGCTGTCCATTGTAAAGTGTAACAATTGATTAAGCCTTAATTCTTCCCAATTGTTTTTAATTTTTTCCTATTTTCTTGACCGCACAAGAATAATTAATTTTTGATTTAAAATAATTAAAGTTAAACATTTATTAAACTCGTCTCATCGAGTCTTTTGTGGTCATAATTACGAGTTACTGCCATAAAATTTAAGGATTGAACCATAAAGGAATAGAGACTAAAGGCTTGTTATTTTACATAAATAATTATTATAAAAAAGATTAATTTAAATTGAGCATATTCACATTTTTTTACAACTGTTTAAATATTACAAATACACACACATAAATACTCTTCACATTTAAATTAACAATTCGTATGTTTTAGCTAAAGCTAACCGCAATACTCACAAAAAAAAAAAATGAAACAGTTCTATTGGTTTGTTGATTGGCAAACTTATTAACAACAACAACAACCACCACAACAACAACAACAACAATAACAACAACAACCACCACCACAACAACAACAACAACAATAACAACAACAACCACCACCACAACAACCACCAGCATTCATCTATCATTCATTTGTTAGATGATACAAAGTACAATACGAAACAATATTAACTCATAATGATTATAATTGAAGAGAAGCTTTTATGTGGTTAAATGTGTACTCGTCTGTACGTCATTATCTACTTGCAATAATTACGTACCTGTTCTCCATAAACCACATGAAACAGTTCGAATAAAATACTATTCATTTTGCGGTCAACAATTTTATGATCGTGGTAAATTCGCTGCTACTGGCACGCGGCCAAAGAGTGCGGCAAAGAGATTTATTTTTGTTAGATATAATAACAACAATAATTATAACAATGATAATTGCAAAATATGAGTATGTTCATTGACATTTTGCAATATTGCAATTTCAATTTTATTTTGTAATTAAAGAGAGTGTGTGTGGAAAGAGAAGCAACCAACACTTCGCGACTTTGCAGGAATAAAACAAATTATTTCGAAATCGTCATTATGTCGCCGGTTAATGATAATTCTATCATGAGAATATTTGAAGTAGAAATACATAAAAACGATGCAAAAATTATAACATCTTAAAAAGCAAATGTCATCAATTAAATTATGATTTCACTTATGATGAACTTGTGATTAGCTTAACCTTGAGCTTAAGTTGGTTTAGGATTAAACTTATCAGGCAATCCTTTTCCTGATTCAGCTCATCCACAAATTGATTTATAGAGAAAAATTACGATCGCTGTCTCTATTGTCTCTTGCCATCGGTTTAGAATGAATATAATTCATCAATTCATCGAGTTCTGCTCGATCAACTTTGTGTGTTCGAGACGGTTCTTCTCGAAGAAGGCTTAGGATTAACTTGAGAGTCCGTTGGTGATCACCTTCAGCTTTGAGTTTTATCATGGAATTTTTGTTTGGACAAATTTCTTAATCGAGATCATTACTTTCTCGACTAATAAGTTTAGGTTAAATTAAAAAAAAACAATTTAAACAATTTAGAATAAACTTCATCATCCTTTTGTGACCGGTTTTTTTTTTTTTTTGACCAAGCTTATCATTGATGCACATTGTGGTCATCAAATTTATCCTTTAGGTAATTGCACCATGCTAAACAATTTTCATTTCAACTTCGTTGCTTGCCATAAATCCTGCGCACAAAATTGAAATGTCAAAATATTCTCGTTCTGCCGGGACATCGTGATGACTTCTAGACATTAATTTCCGCCGTCGAGCTACCGGAATCGAAAAACAAGCTCAACCGTGCTGTAATGTCAGCTGCACGAGGCGAAGACCTGCTGATCGCAGACATGATCGGGCAATCAGTTGCTGCCTCAGTGCACGCACCAGTTAAGAGGTACTTGACTGGCGCTCTACGTGCCGCCAAACGAAAATCGCGTCTGCAGAAGCCAAGCGGCCAAGCGGTCGCAGCGACCAAGCGAGATTGACGTTGTTTGACGTTGCGAATGGCGTTGCGCTGATTATGACCGCAGAATTTATTTATGTACTTGCAGCCGGCGCACGCGCACGCGCAGGCTTGCGCATAGACATCGTCTCTTTCCTCTTGGTGGTACTGTGGTGCTGTGGTGGCATCGTGAGTGGTACCTCAGGGGGTTGCGCACTCGATGACGAGGACGACAAACTGCGGCGATCTTTTGCTTTTCGATTTTGAGAAATTTTCATCGCCGGCCCCGCCGATTCGCTCTGGTTGCGCTAATCGTAGACAATATGAAGTGCATAACGATCAACTGCTCAACAGCGACAGCAGCCGCAGCCGCCGCCGCCGCTGCCGCCGCTGCAGCGATAACGATGCTTTTTACAACTCATCAAAGCGCCGCGGCGTTAGTCTTAACTATTAAGCATGAAAAATCAGGCACCAAAGCTTTATGAAAGAAGAGGTTCTTAAGTGTTAACCGCACCTCTCCCCCCCCCCCCTGCCCTCCTCCACCAATTCACCCTCACTAAACCAAGCGACGACGCTCTCCTTCCTGCGCCCACCTCTCTCTTACGCTTTCGCCGCAATTGCTTCGCCGGCTCTCTTTGGCTTGATTTTGGCATTCGACATTCTTGTTCCAGGCCGCCTGTTTTTGGCTTGTCGTTGTCCTTGTCGTTGTTGTCAGAAGCGGCGATTCGTGCTGCTGGGCGCTGCTGCTCCGCTGGATGCCACGTTGTCGAGTGGAAAGGACGGCGCATTGCTGCGCCCTCCCATTGTGGCACCTCAGCACGCGCGCGCGCCTTTTCCGCCGCAACGCATCTTGCCGGCTCGGCCTGCGGCAGCGCACTCAACAGCTTGCGCTTTCCAACCAACCAACCACAAGCGCACGCGGTAATTGTGGAACACCGAACGACCGACCGACCGGCCGATCTATGTACTATGACAAACCACAACAACAACAACAACCAAAGCGCTTGTTTACCTCTAAAGGGCTTGAGGTCGTCGCAAACGTCAGCGCTGTTGCCGCAACGAACGAACGAACGAACGAACGAACACGTTCACCGTCATTTACTTTTATTTATTCAAAACTAAACTTGCTCTGCATAATTACGTTTATTAAATGATGTTTAGCGTGTACTCTCAAAGGCTTTAGTAACGCGTGAAGCTGTCAATTCTGCGTCACTGTAGTCGACCATCATCGTCAACGCTCATTAACACTGTTTTCCTGTTAATTGTTCAATTGCGGCGAACGCATTAGCAGCAAGGAGCCAGCCATGCGATCGAACTGTCGGCCGGGCGGTCGTCGTTCGGTCGTTCGGCATTCGGTGGGTCACCAAAAGGTGTGTCCTTGCACGCTTTGGCTGCCGCTGTTCAATGAGCAGATCCTTGCGGATGTTTGCCGCTGGGCCAGCCGCCGCCGCCGCCGCTGCCGCTGGTACTAAGCATTTTTTCTATCCATAAACGTATTATTTTTGTTAAATTAATTTCAGCTCGTGCTGCGTCTTCCGGCTCTGCCTGCATTCAATCAGCACGAAGAAGAGTTGATGGTTAACGATTTTCGGTTTTATTCATAGTTAATTTTTAATTAAAGAAAATGGTTTTGGCGCTTATTTTTTAAATATTTTATTTATATAAAAACAATAGTTTTGTCATAGTTTTGTCAAAAATAAGGTCGGCGAGAAGCGATCTTTTTGGTGTAAGGATTTTCATCAATCAATCGAGTCTCAAACAATCGATCTTCAGGCACGTTAACGTCTTCAGTGCCTCTCTCTCTCTCCCTCTTTTTTACTTACTTATGAAGTTTTTCTGGGTTTTTGGATTGTTTCGCGAGTTCAAATTTGACCCATTTGACCCCTTTGCCAGTTTGCACCGTTTGAATATTTGTTTGGCTCGCTTTTTGACGTGCTTGTCATTTTGCGTTTGACATTTCTCAGTTCTCGCTCCCTTGAAATGGCTCGCTCAAGCCATTCAATTCGTTCGTTCATTCGTTCGTTCGTTCGATTCCGTTGCTAACGAGTTTTATGATTTAATCGTACGTCGCTAATTCAACCCTGGGGGTCCTCCTTTGGGTACGCAGTTTCCCGGAATTCAAATGCAGAAATCATGATATTTTCGAAAAATGAAAAAAAAACTTTTGTTTTTTGCTTTAAAAAAAATTGACAAAAGCGCAGTTTGCGCTTTGCATCCATCCTTCCTGTTCCTGTTTGAGTGCTGTATTTTTTGTGGTGTGTGTTTTGTTTTTTTGTTGGTTGTTGTTGTTTTGTTGTTTATTTGGTTGTAGTGTTCATTGAAGTGTCCATTTTTTGTCAACGCGTCATTGTCAAGTATTTGTTGGCTCTAAAACAAAGAAATCCTCGCACTTAAATGCACATACTAGAGTGCTGTTTGGTTGGTTGATTGATCGGTTGATTGGTTGGTTGATTGGTCGGTTGGTTGGTTGGTTGGTTGGTTGGTTGGTCCGCTGGTCGGCTGGTTTGTTTGTCTTTTGATTCAATTCGTTTACAGCTCATTTCATTCCTGCCAAATCAAAGTCACGGTTTGTGGTTCATCGGTACAGCTCGACTTTTGTTCACTTCATTGAAAAGGGGCGTAACACATCACGCTGCTGTATAAAACAATTAGAGCTTAAGCAACAAAAAACTTCAATTATATATTGCGCAGTTTATTTTTTATTCGTTATTTCTTTTATTTTAATTTTATTCAATTTGTTTTCGCTGAAGGATAAGCGTCATTTATAAGTTCGAAAAAAGTTTAATAATTACTTAAAAATTGCAGAAATTTAAAATTTTTAAGATTACTTATTGTATGCTGAATGATGCACGTAATAGATTGAATAAAGCTCAATATTCCATTGGCCTTGCTTCGTCTCGTTGATAGTTCAACGAGTTTTCATGAACGAGATTTTCCGAGATTTGCTTCAGCAGTTCGTCGCGATTGAAAAGCTTCGTCTCATTGCAGAGTGCAACCTTGCAACACTCAAGGACATTCAATTTCCATTGAACTCAATTGAATCGAGAGAAGGAGGTGCCACCTCTCGATGGAAAAGTGTTGGCTTTAGTATCTTTCATTGTCATTGCATCATTTCGCAGCTGCCGACTGGACCAAAAATTGCACCAAAATAAGCGCACCACACGAGCCACATTTCTCGTCCACAATACAATAGAACTTTCCAAATGTTTAAATGATCCTGATGATAATTGAATTGAAAACAGAGCGCCCACTGTTTTTTTGGAAACTCCTGCCAAGCTCTTCTTCCTGCCGGTGAAGGAGTCTCTTTCTCTGAAAAGCTGAAAATCATAGAACAAGAACAATCATCAATGGAAGTGGGATGAAAGAGACGAAGAAGAAGAAGAAAAAGAAGACAAGTAAAGAGGCTGAATTTCAAACGAAGTAGCAAGGAAGAGAGATAGCAACGAGAACTGAAGAAGCGGCCGGCGGCGCATTGAGTTAACAAAAAAGATGTTCGCGTACTAATACAATTTTTATTGCTATAATTTCACAACAACCACAACAACAACAACAACAGCAATTACAATATAAAGAATGGAAATAATAGAATTTCGGAAACGGAAATGAAACAGTTGGACCGGTTTTGTTACATTTCGAGATGGCGACGGACACGTCATATAACACCATACACCGCCGCAGGCCACAGCAGTCACCCGCCAGGAGGCGTGTGGTACAATTGCTGTGTTGTTGTTGTTGTTAGTTTTCAGCCTCTAATAAATACAACAAGTTAAAAGAATTGTTATGCCGCGCTCTCTTTTCGGGCCATTCATAAAGGTCGGGCCCCTTTTGACCATATAACAAATATGTATGTATTATTATTATTGTTGTATAATTTGTGGCATGTGCGACATCCTGTCGGAATTTGTTAGCTACTTTTCATGCGGCACCAGAATAACCGGAAATTGAATACATCGAGATGAAAACGGAACAATGAATTTCTAGCAACCGATTTCATACCAATTTCATCTGCTCTGTGGCAACACTTCAAACTGTGAAATTGTATTCGCCTTGCATACTCTTACACTCTTTCTCTATCGCTCTCTTTATTTTTGATTGCGATTTCTTATGGTTTCAAATGGTTTTCGAGATATTCTAAAATAGTACGCTCATACTATTTTTCTTTTATACTTTAATTGACATTGAGTAACCGTGTAAAATCGAGATGAATGAAAGGAAGGTGCTTTGTTAAGCATCACTTTCATCACTTTCTGACCCGCTCCATGAGGTCTAAACTCTTTTTCCAGCTGCCACGTCGTCGACGTCGACGTCGACCAACCGCGTCACACCATTTGGTTACCATAACATTATTATTGACGCTAATTTTGTTAGCCCCGTGGCGTATACGCTACACCCGTCCCTTAATCGGCACTATGTTGTCTTATCCGTATTTATTGATTCACAGCGTGATCGATCTATCATTTTCGCAATTTCGCACTTCTTTTCATTTCATCTTTATCAATGTCAAAAATCTTGTTTGTCTTGTCATTTGTTCTGGCGTCTTGTCTGCAGTCATTTTTGTTGTTCATCATTATCAGCATCATCAACATAATGTGAGCACCCAATATAAGATGTTGTTGTAATTGATAGTTCACCCCCGTTAGTTGATTGCGGGCCATTTTGGGTCACTTGAAAAGTTTGATTTATGGCTGAAAAGTTTGCTCGACAAATATTAATAATATTGAAAAATTATTAATGGATGCCTTTAATACATAACTAACAACAAATATCAGTGTTCTTGTTGAATAATTTTATATTAATTAATTTGAGAATTTTGAAAATTTAAAAATTTCCTACAAAAGAACTGTTTCTCGTCATTTTTTCAGCATATTTTTTTTTGCAATTTCAATATTTTATACTTAGCTCTTACTGTTTTTTCATTATTAGACACACTTTAAGCTGTGGTTGTTGTAGTTGTTAATTTTGGGGTTAGTGTTGTTGTGGTTATTGGTTTGGTCGCTGCTGTTGCCGCTGTCGTCGTCGTTGTATTATTTGTAATTTATGATCGTGACTCGTTTTTGCTTTTTTTAATATCTTTGCCAGCAACAACACTACCACCCCTTGCTCTCTCTCTCTCTCTCTCTTCTCCAACAAACACTGTAATACACTCCAACTTGTAACCTTTATCCTTTCCTCTTCTTCCTCTTCTTCCTTTTTTTAATTACGAACTTTGTTTCTGCTTTCATCGTATTCCGTACGTAAAATAATTAGATTTTATACCGTTTTCCAGTATCTCAGTTACTTACTGTTAAATACAATTTTAATTATTTTTTTTCTGTTTGTTTTTTTTTTTTCGTTTCCTTTGTTGTTGCTCATTAGTGAAAGATTTGTGGAAGGGGCGGGCAAGTATCAAACTGTGCGTGATATTTTCGACAAAATTATAGAATAAAACAGTTTTGTCTATCTTTGAACTTTTTCAAAATATTTCATTTTCTAGCATGCCGATGAGTATGAAGGGAGGCGGGGGTGCGGAGGGGTAGGAAAAACTGACATGAACAAATTGATATATCTTTTGATATAATAATCTTTTATAATAATATATTTTTGATATAAAAATTCATAAAAGGGCTCAGAAAACAATCCTAGAAGGCTGAGAAAACAATCATAAAAGGTTCAAAAAGAAATCATGAAACGTTCAGAAAAGATTCCCAAAAGGCTCAGAAAACAATCATAAAAGGATCCCGGAAAAATTCATAAAAGGGCTCAGAAAACAATCATAAAAGCTTCCGGAAAACAATCATAAAAGGCTCCGAAATTATTTTTGTTACTGAAATTTTAAACTCACAAAACGCACATTTTATAAGTCTTTTCTGACTGCTATTTAAGACGACTCTTTACAGCGAGCCGTCTAGAAAGGAAAAAGCTTTCATTTTTTACTCGTTTTTAAGCGTTCATAAAGAGCGTATTTGTTCACACAAATATGAATCTCTCCTGAGTCTAAAAAGACTAGCATTGTTTGCTGGTTTAATATCGATTAATATTTACATAAAAGACATAATTATTTAATTCATTCCTTTAACGATGTGTGAGCTCCAGACAAAGGTTTCATAATTTTTCCATTAAAATTTCGTCATACCAAACTTTTTATTCTGCTACAAATAATTCACAATTTTCATATTTTAGAGTTTTCATTTATTTTTTTTCATATTAAAATATTGAAAAAAGTATGTACCTATTCTGAAAAAATTATTTTCAAACTTTATACAATACTAAAAAACTTAATTTATTTCATCAGTTATGTAAGACTACATAATTATGATAATCAAAATAATCATTAGGTAAAATGATTTTTTTTTAAAAATCGTAAATTTTCATAACACAGCTTGACGTTCGTATTTCAAACTGTGAAATTCTTGCTCTGAGAAATGTCTTACGCCTCTTTTGACGAGAATTTATGACAAAAGAAAAAAAGAATACAAAATTAATTTCAACACTATGCAGAATAATAGAGAGCGCCAATAGGGCAAAACTACAAAAACGAATCCAAATGAATTTTAATAACAATGACAACAACAACAACAGGGATTATATGTAATAACGGCACCAATAACAGCGTCGAGAGAACAATGTATTGTAAAAGGACAATATAACATGATAACTATTTATAAACAGAGCAATAACATCAGAATTATGACAATGTAAAATGTAAAGCAATAACACAATGTGAGAGAACACAACAACAACAACAACAAACACAGAACAACAACAACAACGAATGAGCGAACTAACGGACGAACGAACAAACGAATGAAAATATTTCGACATATGCGACATTTAACGCTGACGCCTTTCAATCTAATCACAGCACATAGAGAAGCACACACACACACACACACACACACACACACAGGTACGTGCAAGCAGTTTAAAAAAATTAACGTTGGCAACGCTGCTGAACGACGGCGTCGTGAAGAGAAACGAACAATTTTGACGCGCAGTCAAAATCCAATCAAATTTAAAGAGGATCAGATCAAGCAGAAGAAGAACAACAACAACAACAACAACAAGCTTGCTGATAGCAGAGTTGTTGTTGTTGTTGTTATTGTTGTGAGCTACGTTCTTTTGCTAGCTTATGATTCTTTGCTTTTTTCGTATAGACCATAATAAAAATAACAACACAACACAACCGCACAATGGATGCCAAAGTATATCAAACTAATGAAAGCTAACGGCAAAATCAAACACACACACACACGCGCGCCTTTAAACATATATATGTATGCATGCATGCAAGCATGTAGGCACCACTACACCTAGAGACCATAATGACAGAGATGCCGCCACTATGAGAAACCCAATGGCGTCATAGAGAGGATTTTCTTGTACCTATTCCATTATAGCGTATTTAAGTACATATGTACGCACATAATATTAACAAAAAAAAAAGCATTAGCCATCATAAAAAAAAACGCCAACAGAAACAACAAAGCGCAATGGGAAACGGTTCCGCAACGATTCTGGGGTGAGCATACAAACGAGTATAACATACTCGAAGGAGAGGTCCCTCACAATCCAACCAGGCGGCGGCAGCGACCCTTAACTACTCGAAAAGCCATTGTTGCGAAAGAAACCTGATAAACTGTTATTATTAAAAATTAAACAACGGTTATTTGACAAGTTTTCATAGGAGTATGTATATATGTATAAGTAATGTAAATACTCGTACATGTATCGTAAATACATACGAGTATTATGTAAGTGTTGCTGCCGTTGCAGAAAAAGGGTCTGATTTTAACAACCAACCAATATCAGTGTATACTCTTGTTCGAAATGCTCTTGAAAACTTGCCACCAGCAAAGTCATGGTTTAATTGTATCAAGGATAAAGAAGCCATTCACAGCAAAAGGGCATCTTGCAGTCCTTCCAGCATTCAATCATGCCATAGACTTCATAGTAATCTTAGCGAAATACCCGTTAAAAAAGCCTCGTTCGAAGCAATGAAGTGTGAGAGTAACTCTTTTTAGTTTTTGAAGTGTTTTTTAAAGCTGACTTGTTTTTGTAGAGCACTATAGTACCTACTATAGTACTTCCACTACCACCCTTTTTTCGCTCTCTCTCTAATTTTCTCTCCTAGATACCGATGATAGTCAGTAACTCTTCATTGAAACATTTATTGGCTGAGCCTTTTTTCGAGTACCAAAAAAAAAGGGTTCATTCTTATAGAATTCTTTTATACTTCCAAAAAGAAATACAATTTTTAATTTTATAAAAATAATAAGGATATAATAAGGATATTCTGGAATTTTTTAATTTTTCACTCTTGCCACCGCCGACCATGGTTTTTTTTAATTTTTGGTGTAATCTGTTCGTTTTGTCGTTTGGAAAAGACGACGAATTTTTAAAGAAATTAGTTTTATAACTCTTTAAAACTGTTATAAAAGTTAAGTTATAACATTAAATTATTATAAAAATTGCTATTATAGAAACAATAGAAGCTTAAAATATAAATCGTGTATCTCATATCTTGTGCATATTAATCGTATTTAGATATCTCACCATATAGTTATAGTTCTGGCAAAACTTATAAAACTTTTTTGTAAATAATAAGTATGAAAAAAAAAATATAATATATACATATATATATACTATATATTTGTGTAACACGGAGTATATACAATAGTTTTAGAGTTATTACGCTTATGAGAGCTAAAAATTAGCCATTAGCGAAAGGTTAATACTTTTGAAGTTCAAAAAGTATGAAGTCAGTATAGTTCATGGTCTAAGAATTTTACAATATTGAAAGGTTATCTTTGGGTTGTTGTGGTTGTTAGTGTTTTTCATTGAACAACGACACCGAACAACGATAACGTATAACGATAACGACTGCTCGTTGGGCATAAATCAATGAATGAAAAGTTCGATTTAAAATGATCGCTCTTAATCGTTCATCTGTCACATTTTAATAATTTCATGGCGCGATCACAGGCCAGCCCCCAATGGCGCCTCGGGCTAAATCTCATCAATAAATCCCACAACATTGTTCAGGCCACAAGAGGCACATACTCGTACGTACGAGTATGTATGTATGTATGTACGTGCCATCATCCAAGACAAGACAATAACAACAGCAGGCTACAAGCAACAACAAGTAAAAAATTGCTGCCGTTGAGTGCGATTCCCAGGCTGCGGTTTCATCTCTATATGCGTTGCGATATATCTTCATATATGTATACGCAGAGTACAAATCTGGCCGTCTTTTGGACCTGTCTATCAGTTTGTATGCTTATGAATGTACGTGTGTGTGTGTGTTTGAGTGGCTGTGTGTGTGTTTGTTTGTGAGTGTATGTTTGTGGGCACATTTTTGTTGTTAACCATCACAAATCATGTAAACCAAAGTGCTAAACAAACAAGTCCCTTTTTCCCGTTTCTTGCCGCTGGCAGGGCAGTAGTATGTAGTAGTATGTAGTAGTAGTAGTAGTAGTTGTTGTTGTTGTTGTTGGTGTTTTCCTGCTGCTGCCGCCACCGTCGCCACTGCCGCTGGTGTGTGTGGGGACCACTTCAGCGAGGGCCACTCGCTTAGCTTTGAGGCCAGAAACTGAGAGAAGAAGGCTTTTATGTTCTGTTAAGAAATGTTATTTATCATTCCTCGAAGCAATTTTTCATTCATGAAGGAAAGAAGCACAACGACGGCAACGGCGACAACCACGAGTATGGTGCAGGGCACTGGTTACGTTTGCAACGCACCAACCAACCAACCAACTTGGTCAGCAGCACGCAGCTTGGCCGAAAGGCTGCGATTTCGATGCAAATCGAGCCAAACAACTCACGTGAAGGGAATCGTTCCATGTGTCTGCTGAGAATGAAATGCGTTCGATTTGGCGCTTCGGCTGCAGTATATTCGGAATTTTATTTGCTTTGGTTTTTGACATTCACTGCACAATATTATTAATTTTTATGATTCCCCGCGAAAATCCCATAAAAGCCACCAAAAAAAAAAAAAAAAGAAAAACGCAGCGCATCCACAGACAAAACGGTTCATAAGAACTTTGCGTTGCTCGCACCGCATACCGCGTGCCGTGTACTGCAGACCTTTAGGATAAACGGTATACCTACCTTGAAATGTGATGTGAAATGCGATTTTGTTTTTGTTTCTTGTTGCCTCGCGTGTCGGGCCATAATTATTCAAATGCTGCATTTGTTGAAACGAATAAATGAAAATGTTGTTTATCACTTTTTGGGCCATTTTCAGTATTTCGCCAGTTCCTCACAGAGGAAAAGGCGAAACGATGAAGTTATGGCAATATTAAAATTTTAAGTGTCTCTCTCTCTCTCTCTTGCAAAGTGATTTTAAGACAGAGAATTTCTTCAACTCAATTTTTTAGTTTTAAGTGTTCCGTATCGTTAATACTTTGCAGAGATCGGTTAATACTTTGCAGTGGAGTGGCCCAAACCAAATCTAATTTCTTATAATTTTTTCTTATAATTTTAGACTACAATTTATTTATTTAAATTATACAAATAGTGATTATTTAGTGATTTATTCAAAGTCAAACAGAGTCCTTTTTGAAAAATCTCTTCGGAAAGTATTTCTTCTGAGAACTGATCAACAAATTTTCCATTAAAAAAACTAGGAAATAGATATATATTATGCACTTTTTTTAGTGATTCGCGATATTTTTTAGCCCTTCATTCTTCATCACTTCTTTGTTGTTGACTTTGGATATTTATTTGTTAGGCCTCAGACCAACCAAAGGTACGAGTGCATGATTCTTCATTTAACGTTAAGTATTTTTTGCTTCATTTAAAACAAAGTATTCATTCTTCTTCCGTCAAATCTTCAGTAAAATGCAAATTCTTTTTCCATGAAAAACCAAAGTCGAATGAAATCAAGAAATATCAATTGAATATCAGAAGGTTACTGAGGCAGTGAAAACTAAATATTTTTCAGTTAAGACCAATTCTTCAGTCAAATCGAAGTATTTGCTATGAAAACAAAGTATTCTTCAGTCAAAACGGAGTATTTCAAGACAAAACAAAGCTTTCTTCTTTTAAAACCAAGAATATAGCGTTCAAAATCAAATATCTCTCATTCTTACACTTTTTTCACCCAAAAACAAGTAGTTTTCATCCAAAGTCAAGTATTCTTCAGTCAAATCGAAGTATTTGCTATGAAAACCCAGTAATCTTTAGTTAAAACCGAGTATTTTGAGACAAAGTAAAGCAATTATTGTTTCGAAACTAAGAATATCGCGTTTAAAATCAAATATTTCTCCTCTGACCTTACACTTTTTTCACTCAAAGACAAGTAGTCTTCATCCAAAGTCAAGTATTCTGCAGTCAAATCGAAGTATTTGCTATGAAAACCCAGTAATCTTTAGTTAAAACCGAGTATTTTGAGACATAAACTCGCTTTCTTCTTTCAAAACTAAGAATATCGCGTTTAAAATCAAATATTTCTCATCTGACCTTACATTTTCTTGATTTAAAGTCAAGTATTCTTCAGTCAAAACTAAGTATCTTCTATTAAAATATGTATGTATATTATTCCTTAAACAAAACCAAGTTTTCTGTCGTTAAAGTTAAGTATACCGCTTAAAAAACCAAGTATTTCTTTTATTAAAGTCAAGTATCCTTTAATGAAAATAAAGGATGATCAAAACGTATCAAATTCTTGGCATGAAAAATGAATTGTTTCCACGCCCACGCAAATATTACTTACTTCTTTATCTGTCCTTATCGATGGTACAACCTTTTAAGATGAAAAAAGAAGAATTGTTGTTTTTCATGCCATCTTAATTGGAAGATAATTAATTTCATAGTTTATTTATTAATTAATTAATTAAGCTCTTCGGCTAGCTCAATTGAATTTAAAATACATAGAGACAATAAACGAATACGAATGGATGCGGGACATATTTCTAAATAAACAAACCGCCTAATCCTTGATTGGGGCAAAGGCAGGCAGCTGTTTTTGCCCGAAAATTGTTCAAGATGCTGCTGGTTTGGAAGAAGTCAAGCCAAGTCAGGCCAAGTCAAGTCTAAGGATGTGTGACAAAAGACAATGTCACGCAAAGCCACCCTGCCGCGCGACAGACACCAATAAACGGACGCTGTTGTCCGACATTCTTTGAATTTTGGTGCCTGCCAAAATGATGCCTCGATTTTCTAATAGCCATGACGAACGAAGGTAACCAAGTCAACAACAACAACAACAACAACAACGGGAACAACGGGAACAACAGTAAAAACACAAAACCTACCTTTCGCCATGAAAACGAAGGTAAACCGACTAATTTCGAACACCTACGAAGCTGCAAATGATCCTAAACTAAAATGTCCTTTCGTCGCATTGAAAAAGGACGCCCAACTGTTAGGATAGCAAATTACTAGAAGTATTTGAGAAGAATAAGAAAAAGATGACACCTTATTCTTCTCACTTTCTCGAGTCGAGCCGCCAGCGCAAAAACATCTCTTTCCACACAATTATCTTGCAGCGTTTCGTGTCGTTTCGTGTCGTTTCGTATCGTATTTCAAGGCTCATTCATTCATTCCTTCCCATTATGCATAAAGAATAGTTTACAATGTTGTGTCCCGAATTTGTTTGTTGGACCATCTCGCCTCATTGTCTTGTCCTGAGGGTTTGTCTCTTTTGCTTGCTTTCTGCTGATGTTTCATTGAAGTTTTATAGCTCGTGCTGCACCAACGTTAAGGTGACAGTGAGCCCTCGGTTGACAGTGCGAAATGTAGAACATGAAGAAGAAAAAAAAGAAAGAAAGTGAGTTAAGCAGAAGGCTATGAAACGGTTCAATATTAAAATAACAACAAGAACAACAGAGAGCTCATCATATTAACCAAGAAATCATCAAGCATTCAACCGACCGATCAACCCATCAACCCAACTTTCCGACCGAACAACGATCGTCGTGCTGGCGACGACGGCGTGACCATCGAAGGATCTGCCAACCAACAGAAACTGACACCAAAAACTTGACATCAAAAGAACCGAACGCAACAACTACAAGCAACCAAGTCAACCAACCTACACACCAACTAACCAACCAACCAACCAACCAATCAACCAATTACCGTAACGCACAACACAGTTGACATCGGTCATAAAAGGTGCCAAAGGCGCTTGTTGTTCACCATCTTCGTGTTTAGGCGCAAAAACTCTTCGACATTTTAATATTTGATCTGCTATTTTGCTGCCGGGGTCGGTGTCGGGGGGGACTCCCCGCTGAAATGGATCCCGAAAGAAGTGAATCCGCACAAGCATAATCAAACCGAAACCGAAAAAGAGGAGAAGACCGAAACGAAGTGTAGCCAAAACACAACGAAACGAAAGACAACGAGAAGGAAGCAAGTTCGGTCAACAAAAAAGTGTTGTTTTCGTTGTTTTTTTTACAACTAAATTGCATTTAATTTTTCCAATTTTGGGCATGATTTTGTCAAAGACTGTGCCGAATCGAAACGAAACGAAACTTGTGGTGACTGCTCTTCATTTGCACGGCACGGAGGTTCCTTTTTAATCCTCCTTTGACTCGACTACGAGTCAAGTCGACTCCTTCGACATTGTTGTTGTTATCGTTCATATACAATACATTGTATTTTGTATTGCATTATGTCGCATTGTAAAGCAATCGTTTTGTATGGATCGTTTTGTATGGATTCGTTGTGGCTGGTTCTTTAGATCTTTATATGCCTCAATTAAATTTCAAATTTATTAAGGAGTTCGTTGTTGTTGTTGTTATTGTTGTAAAATCATTGATAATCAGCCCACAATTTATAAAAGGACTGACTAATTTTGTAGGAATCAGAATATTATTATTCGTAATTATTTATTTATTAAAACCCATGAGGTTTTTAAATCCGGATCGATACATACCAACAAAATGAACTAAAATATTGAAAATTCACTACAAATATGGATGCTGAGAATGAACAGATATGTAAATCGTTATCGTCAGCAAGATCATGATTTTTGAAATAAAATTATTCTCAGTTACGTAAAATAGCAAAATTTTGGCATCTGGTGCTCTGAAAATCTAGGAGAAATCCAGTCCAAAAATCTCTCCATCCACAAAGAGTGACAGTTCAATGCGATTTTGTGGACTGCACAAAATCTAGCTGCAATTACGCGAAAACGGTGCTAAAAATTCCACCAAAAGCCAGACCATTCGTACTTCGAAAAACCATTTTTCATTTTCATTTCTCTGGTGCTTTTCACAAGAAGAAAGTTATATTTTAAAAAAATACTTTATAATAGTTTTTTACAATTTTTGTTTTAACTTTCTCCGCTAACAATTTATACGTGATTTTACAACAATTTTACGTATTTATCACGATATTTTTAAACAGAAAAGAGAAAATCTTTTGATAATTTGGGTAATTTATAAAATGAATGCGAAAAAGATAGAAAGGAAGGAGCGAATTTACTATTAATAATGTTATACAATAAAATCGTATTAAGATTTAATAGTCTGTAGATAAAATCATAAAAGTTTCTTGTTAAGCTAATTAATATAAAAAACTAAAAAAAAAAGCAAAAGCTAATTAAAAATTATGCAATTAAAATATTTAATGTATTTTCCATATATACTCGTAAGTATTTGCACATATGTATATACGTATATATACTCGTACTTATTTTGTAAAATAAAAGCCATTACAACTTCATAAAATTGCCGTTTAAAAAAAATACTGCTAAACTCTTCTCGTATAGTTCGCGACATAACATATTTAAAATAAATTAAAAATTATAATAATAATAACTCGTTATTATTATAAATTTCTTAGATCTGCGAGCATTCCCTTTCAAACATATCAAAACTTTCAAATCCATTTAAAGGCAATAAAATCAGAGTATTTCTGAATATAAAAGAAAATTGCGATAAATGCATGAATTTTTCTTTTTTTGCAACCTTTTTTTGCAATCTTATCGTGGTACAACATGCCATGCCATTAAGTATGGCTCTAAACCGTGGCAAACTCAGCCAAGCATGAAAACACCTCAATATTTTAACAGTTACCTCATTTCACAATGCACTCAATGATTTAGAAGAAGAAGAGAAAGAAGAAAAAGCAACCTTCTTAAAGGCCTCAAGACCAGCCAAAAAAAAAAAATAGTTATTCAAAAGAACAAAAGTCATTGAATCGAAGTTAAATAAAGGTTTTTTTTTGCAGGCACAAAATAATGAAGTCACACAAATAAAAGGACCATACAACTGATTATAATTTGCAGTTTGAAGGACAATAATGACACGAATTCGCGCGTAACCTTGTGAGACGGGCAGGGCAGGGCATGAGGCAAAATAACAATATACCACTAGAAATATGCAAGCAGAAAAGAGCCAGAGCCGAAGGACATTTCTTGAGCAAAACATTAATGTCGCGTCATCTTGTCGTCGTCGTCGTCGTCGTCCCCTTTTGAAGTCAATCAGTCAGTTCATCGTTAAATCGTCAGCGAGTTTATGAAATGCAATGGCTCAAGGCAACGTCCTTCTGCTGCCAAAAGTAATGCATGTAGCTATAGATGGATGGATGGATGTATATTGTCCGCCTAGTAGGATTCTGTTGAACGGAAATATGATACTGAGCACCGGAAATAAAACAATCAGTGACGAAAGGAAAAGGAAAAAGGCAAAGGCAAAGGTAGCAAAGGTTTGCTATGCTATGCTATGCTAGTGCAAAAGTACGGGCGCCACCCTTAAGAAAACACGCAAGCTTAGGAAAAGATTTTGGCCGAACATTTGCAATGTTCACTGATGTTGTTGTTGTTCTTTTGAAACAACAAATACCAAGAGCAACGATAGGAAAAAGTGAGTACATTAAATACCATTTAAAGCACCTAATTTTCATTTTGAATACTACAAGTATATAATTATGAAGGAAACTCCTTCGAATTGCGGCAGCATCATGAATAATGGTGTTGTTGTTGTTGTTGCAGCATTTCAAAAGACTCCGAAAGTCTTTCGCTGAAGGACTAAACAGTGCAAAAGACCTCTCAAGAGGGTGCGAACATAAAAACAGTGCTGTCAAATTGAGGTTCTTTTGAAAACTTGACATTTTGATTTCAATGAAAAGTTTCTTTGCAATTTCAGGCTGCTCCGCCCGGCGGCCCGCCTTTCACGTTCAAACGGACGACCGTCCATTCCATTTGTCCCGTTCGTCACGTTCGTCCCGTTCGTCCCATTCGTTCCGTTCGTCTGGTGCCGGACAGCAGCAGCAACGTTTAGCAGCGACGACTTTTAAGTATTATTCAATTTTTCCCACGATCAATGTTCACTTCAGTTGCGCCCTTATTGCGAAGGGCAGAAAATGCTTTCAAAGTCCGGGAGCTGCCTTTTTCAGAAGTCTTTCAAGCCTCAACGGTCTTCATGGTCCGTAAGAAATATTTTTCCTCAATACACGTAATTGCTAAAATCTTGAACGTTACAAAATCTTAAGCATTTACGCAATGCCAACAATATTAGCATTATTGTGTGTGTGTGTGTGTGTGTGTGTGTGTGTGCGTGCACGTTTTTTCTTCAATCTTTTTTTCACTGCAGAGTTATTGAAAAGTGTTGAACTGGCAAAGTTTTGCACTAACTCTTTTTTCGTGTTTTCGAAACTTTTTTGCATAAAGTGGTACTCGTCGTTTGTGCGCTCATACGTACGAGTATATAACATGAATGGTATTGTATTGTATTCTATTGTATTTCTCAAAACAATGGTTTCGATGGTCATTCTTCGATCGTTGCGATTTTTATTGCCAAAACTTAATTGTTTCGGATCGCTTGAGTGTAAATCTTTTCAATACTTGAACGTTGATTTTTTTTTTTGCTTGCTCGAAATTCTGAATTCTGACTTCGAACAATGAAAGGTTTTGAAGGAACCTGGAACGTCTTCCTGGAATGGAATGCATGTTCTCTTAGTGGCCGCCACACTTCGTCAAGATGAGAGAAAATTGGTATAAATCGCAAGCATAATAAAACAAGTCGTCGAAAGAGTTCCAACGATCCCAAAATAACTACTAATAAATCCATAACTCCTAAACTATAACTCTTAAACTTAAGAAACTTGTATGGATTTCAAACAAGAAAAAAAAAAGTAAATCTCATTTAATTTAAAAACAATTTGTTAACAACAAAAAGACACCCAAAAAGTCGATAAAGAATTAATGACTAAACTGAAATAATTGACAATACGATTATTCTATTTGCTTTGAAGTGTCATGCGTCAGACAGCAGCGCTACTACGCCGTTGTCAACGTTGTCAACGTTCGTCGTCTCATCTCTATTAAAGGAATCTCGTATCCTGCGGACATCCTCACACTTAATTGTGTGACACTTTATTGGATTTTAAAAAGGGCTTCGTTTTGGGTAATTAAATTTCTTCTCATCAGGCTTTCACTGAATGGAGCCGTATGGAAACCGTACTGCTTGTTGTTGTTGTTGTTGTATGTGTGTGATTTTTTTGCTTGGCATGCTTTTTTGATTGAATTAAGTTCCATTGCAGTTAATAATAAATGCCAACAGTGACAACAACAACAACAACAAGAGCAACAACGAAAGAAGCCGAAGGATAAAACGACACTTTGGCGACACAAGTGTACAAAATGGGAATTAGTGGCGTCATCAGAGGGGGGTGGGGCCGAGCCCCCTGCGTCGTCTTCCATCTCCCCGCCCTTCCCCCTGAAGGGGAGCAAGATCGAAATCGAAAGAGAGTGAGAAAGTTCAATACGAAATTACAGAAGCATCCCGTTGTTTGAGAACACAGGGTGCCGGCCGGCAGTGTTGCCAACAGCAACAAGAACAACAATGAAAACAGCAACAACAACAACAACGAAAAAATAACGTTATCATCATCATTTCCACCGTGTTGACGCTATCGATGACGATGACGATAATACAGCGCTCCTTTAATGTTGTTGTTGACATTGTCAGTGTTGTTGTTGTTGTTGTTTTCATTGTTGTCGTCATTGACAGTGTTGTTGTTGTTGTTTTCATTGTCGTTGACATTGTCAGTGTTGTTGTTATTGTTGTTGTTTTCATTGTTGTTGTCATTGACAGTGTTGTTGTTGTTGTTTTCATTGTCAGTGTTGTTATTGTTGTCATTGTTGATGTTGTTGTTGTTGTTTTCATTGTTGTTGACATTGTCAGTGTTGTTGCTGTTGTTGTTTTCATTGTTGTTGTCATTGTCAGTGTTATTGTTGTTGATGATGATGTTGTTGTTGTTGTTATTATTGTCGTTGTTTTCATTGTTGTTGTTGTTGTTGTTGTTGTTGTTGTTGTTGTTGTTGTTGTTTTCATTGTTGTTGTTGTTGTTGTTGTTGTTGTTGTAGCAAATGGCTTTTGCGTATTAGAAGAGAGTTACTTGAGCCAATTAATGTCGCTGATGCTGATGCTGATGCCGTTGCTGATGGCGATGACGATGATGATAAAAATCCTGTTATAATGGCTGTTAATGAACATGATGACAATGTTGTCGACTCACACACACGCACACTCATGCACCGCATGAAACTCCCAATCTGGAAATTCCTCTGTCTCTCGCATCGTCCGCATTTTCCCGGCGGACACGCCACTTTATATCGCATCAAAGCGTCAAATTTTGAGGGAGTGTCGACGAATTACACGGAAAACATGGTAGTGGGGGTGTGCGTGTGTGTGTGTGTGTGTGTTATGCCATGCCACTGATACCACAAGTTACTAAGGGTGACGTTGTTGTTGTTGTTGGTGTTGTTTGTGAGTGGGTGAGTGTGTTTTGTTGTATGTATGCGGTCATGGCTATTGCTTGCTCTTTTGTTGTTCGTTCCATTAAAAATGCTCTTTTTGTTGTTGTTGTTGTTGTTTTTGCCATACACTCGAGGGTAATTTGATTTTATTAACCCCTCTGTTGACTCTTAAAACAATAACAGCGCCTTAAGCGTTGAGGCATTACTTGTTGATGGCGTAGATTCTGACGAAGCGAGCGACCACCGGAAGGATTGTCGCTGGTAATATACTCGTAGTAACAACGTCTTGTTGCCTTTTCTTTGGTAATTGAGTTAAATTATGATAATACGAGTACAATATTTTTCGTGTGTGTTTTCTAATGGTTTTTTTCTATACCATAAACCGTAGCGCACTGTGTTGTGTTCATGCTTCTCGTATTTTATTTACGATACAACACTTAATATGAAATAACTCAATAATAACCTTAAGATCGAAGCGTATGCACAAAATTACGGTTACTTAACCGTAAGCCATTAGCGTTCAATAGCTCTGGTATGAAGTTTCTCTCATGCTACGAGTATGAGGACCTAATTTTCATTTTGAATACTACAACCTCTGGTTTCAATCTATTTCTCGATCCCAGCTTAAAATTTCTTCCTATATCATTTAGAAGAACATTTAGAACATTTTGTTTTACATTTTCATCAGCTTGAGATTTATTCTTATATTCGACCTATAGAGACCTAATTTTCTGGAACTCACATTAAGATTTGTCGCCTTATTTTATTAATGTTTTCAAACTCGCTTTTTCTCGAATGTTTCTCTCTGTTTTCAACCTATTTCTCGAGCCCAGTTTGAAATTTCTTCCTATATTCAAGGTACATTTTCTTCAACTCTCTCTTTTCTCTAGTCTCTAGTATAGGTCTCTCTTTTAATATTCGACCTATAGAGACCTAATTTTCTCAAACTCACATTGAGATTTGTCGATTTCAAACCTAGATTTGAGGTTCTTTCCTAG
The DNA here is from genome assembly GCA_949752815.1 of Conops quadrifasciatus. Classification (NCBI taxonomy): domain Eukaryota; kingdom Metazoa; phylum Arthropoda; class Insecta; order Diptera; family Conopidae; genus Conops; species Conops quadrifasciatus. The sequence goes on along the minus strand of OX457078.1, from coordinate 13,190,326 downwards.
ATTTAAGGTTCCAGCAGCTGCTCACTACAAGGACTAGCAGCAGCCTCCGGCATCTTTACGTGCAACAGAAGCTTTCTTTACCGTCGTTGCGTAATTAATTGTTGATGTTGTTGCTCTTCTTCTTCTTCTTCTTCTTCTTGGTTACCAGGAGTAATTAAATTTTGTTTCTTTTTGCATTTTGCACAAAATGTAAGAATAAATTCGACTTTATTTATGGTTTTAATTTTAGCTCTTATTATTGTTATTGTTGTTGTTCTTGTTTTCCTTAGTGTCGTTTCTGCCGTTCTTATTGTTGTTGTTATTGTCGTTCCTGTTGCTGTTGCTGTGTGTGTGTGTGTGTGTGTGTTTTCTTCTCATGTTTATTATCTATTTGAGCTGGCGCAACCAACTCGGCCGAGCCTTTCAGTTTGTGCACCTCGCTACAATAACAAATGTATTTGCAGGCGTCTATCCGGGGCCCTCCTGCGCCGGCAGCTACAACTCCGGCTGGCGGCTACACGATTTCGCTACTAAATCATTTTTGTATACGATTTAAGCGATTTTCTAATGAACGACGCCAAAGTCATTATAGAAAATTATGAACAAGCACTTTTGCATCCGCGTCTTCGAAGGATTGAAAGAAAGAAAAAGAAAAAAAAAAACAAAAAGCGCGCAAAAGAAGATCTCTGCGGCAGTAGTCAGGCAGTAGTCAGTAGCAGTAGTCAGTAGCAGTAGCCGATTGTTCAAATATCGTTGCTAAAGCCAAAGAAAACTAGAAGAGTTGTTAACCAGAAGAGTTTTAAGCGTTGCCCGGAATATATTTCTTATGATGAGCAATGACGGCGGCACTTTGACGTCGGTTAATAACGAATAAGTATCATTTGCAAGAACAACTAACGATTTACTCGGCGCATTATAGTAACGAGTAGTAAACAGGTTGGTTACTTCTTTCTTTCTTTCTTTCTTTAATTTATTGACGTTTCGAGAGCTACTTCGAGAGCTGCGCGCTCTACTATTTTTATACGCAATTTTTAGTAATGTTTTTTTAAGAATAAACTGAGATAAAAACTGTGAGAAAAATCCAGAAAATATCAGTTAAATTAATCAACCGTTCGATATATACAAATCTCTTTTGTGTGACATTCATTTAACCATGATTAAAGTTTGCTGAGAAAACTCTACGTTTCGTCTGGAATTTCTAGACGTCATTTTAGAACAAAGCTTTATTCCGTCGAGTCGAGATCTCATTTAAAAACCAAATTTTATAAAAAAATACTTCTAATATTTCGAAAAGTGGATATATGTACTCATGAGCATCATGAAAATCAACCCATTCAGTTTTTTCTGATGCTATAAATTGAATAATTCATCTGATAGTTGGCAGACTGTAGACAAAAAAGCCTTGAGGAAGGGGAGAGCGAGAGAGAGAGAGAGAGAGAGAGACAGAGAGAAAGAAGGCCACAAAAGGTACTTAAGCAATTAAATGAGGAAATGAGCCGTCTAGAGTGAACAAATGAAATGAAATTCAATTAGATTGAATGAAATGCATTCAACGAGCAACGAGATTGATCCATCATTCATTGGACAAAATTGAATGGAATGGAATTGAACTGAAATGGAAGAGAATGGACTGCAATGAATTGGATTAAAAAGTACTGAAATAAACGGTCCGGTGAAATGGAATGCACTGAAATGCATCGGACTAAAATGGACCGAACTGAAACGGACTGAGCTGAGTAAAATGATGGCAGTCAGTCAATTTGTACCGGCGTGTATAATTCGCAAATTATACAATTTGTCAAAACTAATTTGCCACTAATTTGTCCATCACGACGACGGACTGACAAAAGAGCAAGAGTCTGTTGTTTGCTCTTGACTGCGTTTGACATCAATTGAAATGTTGGTTTTTTTATTATGCGATAGTCTCTCATGCGGGCACAGACAGACAGACGACGACTCTCTCAATGCTTGTGAAATTGAAACCGTCGTTATCAATTACTTCATGATCTTAATGTGGATCATGCAGCATTAACCGACACTTCAAAGGAAGCATAAACAGAGCACTTTTTTGTTGAAAAGAAATGGTAAAAAAAACGCAAAGCTACAAATGGTTAATGGTTCAAATTAAATTAATATTGGGTCAAGTGGGCCGCCAACGAATAAGAGTTTCAAGTAGTCTGGGCTGGGCTGGTCTGGCCCTTCTGGTCGGTCGGTACTAAGTGGTCGCGTTTTTCTTTCCAGTCTGCCTCGTAATCTTGTCGTACTACTCGTAGAGTACTCGTAATAACGGAAATCTCTCTCTCATTCTTTACACACCGCAGAGCGAGAGTGACATAACCTCATCATTTCACTTCATCATTTCAGCAAGTTCATTCATCACTTCGGTGGGCAGCACTGTTTGTGCTGTTTCTTCAGCGTTTAGAGAGTTGTCGAGTGAGACAGTTTGAGTGAGCTTCAGTGAGACGACGGCCTGGCCTGCCTGCACCACATTGGACTTCACTGCACATTCGCTCTAGTTTACAAGCTACAAAAATATCTATCTATTAGCTGCATTCTCATACGTTTTGTTGTAGTTATTTTCCTTTCTTTGGGTTTTTTTTTTGTGGTTTTACTTTGTTTTGTTTCCATATTAGAAATTTCAATTTTTCAGCTGAATCGCATGTCGGTCGGCAATTCGTCTCTGACGACGGGTTGTCTATTATTTTGTTTATTTGTGTTTATTTTCCTTTACATCAGCTTTGTCTCTCCCCTTCCCCTTCCCCTTCCCCTTGCTACACCCACCCTCCACCGGCCCACTTCTGCCTTATATGATTTCTTACTACACTCAACACCTTCATAAATCTCTCTCCTCTCTTCTCTTCCACTCCTGCTGCACTTCTTCCTGCTTCTTCATACTCTCGCCAGCTCGCTCGTCTCTCCTTACTCTCCTTCTGACGTTTGGTTTTTGACGTCCTCGTGAGCTACTCTCGTGTAGACAGCTGTCATTTAAATTATTTTCAATTATCTTTCTGTTTCTGTTTGCCATTTTTTGCTCCAGTTCGGGCTAATTTTTTTACTGGTTTTATTTTTTTTTTTTTTTTTTTTTTTTGTAATAAATTAGTTCGTATCTACGTAGGTATAATATAACGTAAATGTTTCATTTTTATCATGGTTGTCATTTTTAAATTTGATTAAATATTTCTCTTTGTAATTTCAATGGTTTTTATTTATCAAATAGAAAAACAAATGACGGTTCTGTTTTTTTTTTTCTCGGTCTGATCCGAAGACTGGGTGAGAAGACTTGTGGTTGGATGGTACTCCAGGAGTACGGTGCAATGTGCCGTAAAATTAAATATTAGATTGGCTAGAAAGTCATGACGCATTTTCATGACGCGAGAGTGCTTTTATTTAGACAATAAACCAAGATTTTTAATAAATATCAAAAAATCTCTGTCTTAGAAAGCCTTATGGTTGTGATAACCCTCTCTTTCTTTCTCTCTCTCTCTCTCTCTCTCTCTCTCTCGTTCTCTCTCTCTCTCTGATTGACGGAGAGAATCAAAACGATCAGAGAGAATCAATCTTCTGGTGAATAAAAGTAATCAATTTGTCCATAAGAGTATTTATAGCTCTCTGAAAAAACGGGAGTTGTAATTAGAGAGTCATTACATTACTCTCCTACTCTCTCACTTTCTCTCTCTCTAATTAACGGAGTTAATCAAAACTATCAGACATAATCAATATTCTTGTGAGTAAAAGTAATCAGTTTATCCATAAGAGTATTTGTAGCTCTCTGAAAAAAACGGGAGTTGTAATCAGAGAGTCATTACATTACTCTGATACTCTCTCACTCTCTCTCTCTGTCACACTTTCTCTCTCTCTGTGATCGATGGAGAGAATAAAAACTATCAGAGAAAATTAATCTTCTTCCGACACGCGACAAAAACTTCATTCACAAATTCATTATGATGACATTTAAAAATATTGTCTGTCTCCGGAAACGATTCTACCCTCTCTCTCTGCCTTTCTAATCACTTGTCACCAAGCAAGCAAAGGACAGACGACAGGACGGATAGGACGGTACAGGCCCGCAGCAGAATCACATAAATTCAATTTATGTCAATCGACAGACAGACAAGACAAGCGTGCGTTCTTCAAGCGCAGACGTAACATTTTTACAATTTGTTGTTTAACAAGTGTTTCTTTCTTATCTTGTCAAGATGTTCAATTTTAATGAGTTAAACAATCGGTGATCGTTGATCAGTGGTGGCTGGTTGGATGCTTGGATGGTTGATGGTTGGATGTTTGGATGGTCGGTGGTCGATGGTCGATGGCTCATGATCGTTCGCATCACATCGTCACCAACGTGGTAAGGTTTGTTGGCAGCCAAGGTCATTTACGAGTAGTCATGATCAATTAGTGCGGTACAAATTAGATTAAAGAGACAAAAAGGGATGCGTGTGGAATTCCGAAAAGGAGGAAAAGTGTGGAAGGTGTGGAAGGTGGGTGCGTGTGAAATAAGGCGACATTTTATAATGATTTTATCACAGAGAGAATAGGGAGAGAGAGAGAGAGAGAGAGAGAGAGTGAGGAAGAGGGATCATCGGATGATGTTAGCAATTATAAAAGTGTTAAAAAATACCTTAACCTTAATACCTAAACCTTAAAAAAAAATGTTCTCTTATGAATTCTTTTTTTTGGATCAGTCTTCGTTACTGCTCTTTTTAAGCGATTTTTAAGTGAGTTATTATTGTATTTTATTATACGATTATGCGATCATTCTAAATCGTTTACACATTTTGGGCGTTTTCGAGAATACCAATTTTGTGCTAAACGCCAAACGCCTTCTACCAACGCCCCTGCCAACCGACCAACCGACCAAACTACCAACAACAACAACGGTTACCAACAACTTACGGATACTAATTGTCTTCTCCAATCCAGCAAAGCCCTCGAGCGTAAACGGTGGCTCGTTGTGGCCAAAGCAATCATTGCGGATCCATCCATATGCCACCGACTGGAGATTTTCGTGGAGCTCACTTATAATAAGTAAAGTCATCATCATCATCATCGTGATGGTAGTTACCGCCGCTGGTTGATTTTTTTACGCGGACCTTAACTGTCCTCCTTCTCTTTTCAGTGTTTTGAAAATTATACGGCTACGCCCCTCGACAAGCTCCACAGCACAGTTTTCAGCACTTCGTTCTATTATTTAAAGAGTCGAAGAGAGAGTGAGAGAGAGAGAAGAGAGACCAAGCATTGTTTCGCTCTAATGAAACTTGGGTTAAGTGAAAAATAAAATAAACATTAATCATTAAATTAACCGCAATAACTTAAGGGCTCAAAATGAAACCAAAAGAAGAAGAAGAAGACGAAGAAGAGAAACTGTAACAACAATAACAACAACAATAACAACAACAACACTAACAAGGTACCTACAACGAGCAGCTACAACAAGGACACGATGTCGATGCCGTTGAAAAGAAGGCCACAAATAAAGGCGTGTCCGTTTTTATTTTTTAAAGAGGAAGAAGAAGAAGAAGAAGAAGACGTCGAAGTAGCTGGTGGTGCGCTGGTGGTGCGCGCGTATGGAGCCGTTGGTTCGTTTGCTAACCGCACATGCGCGCACCGGCACCGTCACCGGCAACACGGCCGACAGACAGCAAGCAACAACGTGTTTTAATTAATTAATCATAAAATATGACTTCTGCTGCTTCTTCTTCTTGTTTTTTTTTTTTTTCTGGTTTCCTTTCTTAATTTTTGATTGCTTTTGCTTAGTTTTTATTTTTCTTTTAAGGCTTTCAATTCAGGCTTTTCAGGATTCAATTTTTCAGAGTATTCTTTGGTGTTTTTATTTGTTGTTGCTTTGTTGAATTTGTTGAAAATTTTTTTTTATATATTTTCCTTCACGGCTTCTTTTTTTTTGTTTTGTTTGGTTTTTTTGTCTTTTGTTCTGAATTTTTTGTTCTTTAAATGATTTTTCATTTGAAGATCTTTTGAATTTTTAACAAGAATCTTAAGAAAAAGACACCTGTTTTTTGTCTTTATGTATTTATATGTACTTCTTTTTGATAAAACAGAGTGTTTTTCTATGGAAAAAAGGTCAGGGCAGGTCAATTAAATAATTTAGAAGAAGTTGTTGTAAGAAAAAAAGGCGACCAGCTTAATTAAACGCGATGAGAAGGGACTACTCTATCTCTATCTATCTCTCAAGCGCTACCAATTCTTGATTGAATTTAGAGCTTATAGTTTTTGTATATACATAAGTATTGACTTAACCTCTTAACCTTATCCGTCTACCTACATACTTCTCTTTTCCGGTTATAAAAAAACTTAGCAGACTATTATTTAGCTTTCAAAACCCAAATGATGTTCATTACTTAACGTATGTAATAGTATTATTATTGTATTCTTTCAAAAAAGATTCAATTTGAAAACTCTTTTATAGTAGAAAACAGAATAAAAATCTCTTTTAGAAGATATCTAATTAATATGAAAACTCTTCGCTCTGCACTCTCGTAGACTTTATCGATTTGCTGTTTGCTATTCTTTGGCGCATTTTTTGCCGTTTCGCCTAAAGATTAATTCGTTTCAAGTCATAAAAATTCTCTACCGAAGCTTCCAAAGCTTGGCTTGGAAAAAACCCTGGCGATTTTTCTTGTGAGAAATCGTTTTGTTTTGCTGGAAAAAATCAATTTCAATTTCAATTTCAATTTGATTTCTATAAAGAGCTAAAGAGCAACCAATGAACGCTTATGTACAACATGATCCTAAGCGATATTGATGACAATCAGACGCTCTTCTATACTGAGCGAGTATAAAATGATATGATATCAATCTTTCCGAAATGATGCAGCATCATAAGACTGCCTGCAAGCGCCCACAAGCCTGACCGCAAATGAGACTGGACTGGTACTCGTAGTAAACAAGACGTGCCGTGTCGTGCCGTGCCGTGTGCCGTATGACGTGACGTGACGAGAGTGCCTCAGGAATTGTTACGCTCAGTCAAAAGCATGATGGAGTTCTTTCAGCCTCGAAAGAACTGTGGCCAAGTAAAACTTGTTGATAATAGTGTTAAAGCTGCTGATCATGTTTGTTGGTGGCAGGTGTTGGTTGGTGATGATGATGATAATGCTAATGATGGTAGGAGCTATGATGGGTTATGTTGATTTTGTTGTACTTTATGCTTTATCGGTCGCCTCTCGGTCGCCTCTCTCGGTCGTTACGTTTCACATGAGAAATGTTCTAAATCATATCGTGACATTTTGATGTTCAGTGTTGCGATAGTGTTGCCAGATTTCGTTTCGTTCGCCAGCAATCGTTAGTGATTTAGGACGGCAGAGCAGAATCGATGACCAACTTCATTTATTTTACATTTTAGAGCTTTAGAGCCATTCGAATGGGCCACCTGAAGGGGACTGCAAAGGTACTTCATCCGTCTTCTATCCATCCTTCATAACCATCCTTCACTATCGTCTATCACCTTCCCTTCGAACACTTTCGCCTTCGAAATTTCTTCGCTCTTTCAAAAAAGACAATTTCGTTTTCGGTCTGCCGCTTTCGAAGATTATTCAAACTTTAATTCTTTTTACGCGGACAAAAAAAAAATTATGGGAATTTTTTTGGTTTTTGTGCTCCACAGCTTCGACCTCGTGTCGACGACCAGAACAAGAAAGCTGCGTTATTGTCATAAGAATCTTAATCCCTGAGAAACTAATGCTCGCTCTCGCTCTTGCTTCTCGTTGCTTTTGATGCGAGATCGGTCTCTTATTTTTGTTTTTTATTATTCGTTGCACAACTTTTCCATTTTTTCCACCAACTTTTTCTCATTACGTTTGCGGTCATCATTCGGTTGGTCTTTTTAGTGATCGTTATCGTTATTATCGTTATCAAAAGCAGATGAGTTCAGATTTTTGTCAGATTTTTTTTTGTATCCTCCTTTCAGCGTCAATCGCACCAACAAAAAAAAACGGGGTGGGCCGGAGGGATGACGGCAGGCGCCTTTTGTTCCTTTTGATGGCGCTTCGATTTTGTTTAAATTTTTTAAGCGCCATCATTTATTACTGGCGACTTTTGATTTCTCCGTCTTGGCGTTTGTCTTGTGGTTTTTCTCTCTCTCTCTCCGGGAAGGATTTATGTGATTTTTATGCGTGGACATCATTTAAGCGGACACGGGCCGGCCGGCAGTACGGCGCTGCAGCTCGTCGTACCGGCCTCGCTTCATCACACAATTCAAAAAGTTTGTGCGCTTTCATAAATTTTATTTTATGTGTAAATTAATGATATTTTTGGCTTCGGTTTATTCTGGCCAAGTTATTAATGAGTCTGGTGGTTGCGTTGGAAAGGACGTTCGTTAAGAGTTGGTTCGTCGCTTGGTTGGTTTGTTGGTTGGGATGGTTGGTTTTTTAATTGGTTGATTGGTGGCTGTGTGGCTCGGTCGCTCGGTCGCTCGGTGGCTTTCTTGGTTTATACGAGAGTAGGTTATTTATTTAACGCAGTTGTAAAAAAGACAGAAATGTTGAAAAATATTTTATGATCGTGAAAGAGTGGCTTTAATTGTCAAGTGTTGGAATGTTTTTCGACTTCGATTATCGATTTCGGTGCTTTTTTTATTAACCGTCTCTAGTAACAAAGTGGTTTTTATGACCCGCAGAAATGAAATGAAATGTATTCGTTTTCGTAACGATCGCCAGATAATCTTGTAAAACGTATTAAAATTTAAAAACAGCTGTTTTTTAGTTTGATTTGTTGGTGTAACCTCCCCTTCTTCCTTGCATATAAATGAATTTATCCACCGAAAAGTTATTTTAGTCGTACCTAATGCTGCGAATAATTCTTAGGCTACAACTAAGAACTTATAACTGCCGAACAACTTATAACTGTCGTCCTCTTTTTTAATAATGAATTTTCAAATTTTCATTTTATAAATGAATTTGATTAATCAACAAACAAGACAAGACAAGACAAGACAAGACTTCTTTAACTCTCTTCTTTAGCCTCGATGATATTGTAGATCATCTTTAGACGTTTAATGTACCAAAAACTGGCATTATTTATTGTTTATTCCTTGAAAAACTGTTGAATTTTAAATAAAACCATCCATCTAATAATCATTCAATCATACTTTTAAAGAAATATTTATTCTATGACAACACAACGATCTATGATATATCGTTATAGTATCGTATGGCTAAGTCTTTTATTGATTTTATTAACATATATCAGTAAGATCATATGCTGCAAAACACAAGAAAATTGTCGTTTTGTTCTCGATATTTTGTCACGAGTTTCCAAAAGGGAATGGCTATTTTTTCCGTCAAGACGTATTCCAGTCAAACGAGATTCTCGTTTTCGCAGGCCATACGAATGAGGCGCTTTTGAAGTTTTCCAGATTTTTTGTTAGACAAAAATACAAACATTTATGATTATTTTAACTATTTATAAATTCTAATTTTTTTATAAATTACAGATTTTTTTCGTGATTTTTTTTTTTGTTAGAAAAAGACACAAACCTTTACGATTATTTATAATGAGACCATGAGAACTATAACTAAAATTGAATACTTAGCACAAATTTATTCCTAGAAAAACTTTTGGTTATTATGAATAAAGAAAAGAGTAAAGAGACAATCAGAGAAGAAACTCCCTCAAAACGGAAAAAACCTAACAATGGCCGTAGTTTTGTTTTTCGAATATTATCCAAATGATATAAAAATCGATAACGACCACAAAAGAAGATGATACTATTAGATATATTTTTCCAGATGCAACCAACCAACAAACCGAAGAAAATTATTGGATAATTATGTATATTTTTCAGCCAAAAGAGACAAAAGAAAAACACATTTTGTTTTCCTTTTTAAACGTGTCTCGAGTGTGACCAGCATAAAGAAAAGGTCAAAATATGATAAATGTTATGACCCATTAATAATTGTTAACTATGCCGAGAGATAAAGATCTCGAAAATGTTAAGGTTAAACTTGACTTGAGTTGAGAGAAAGATGCAGTAATATTAAAAAAAAAATACTCTACGAAGGAAAACAGAGAAAGAAAAATTAATAAATTAGACAGCAATTTTTGAGGAAATTTTGTTCAAGGAAAATTAAAATAAACTGAAGACTAATTTTTCGAACAATAATAATAACAACAACAACAACAACAACAACAATAACAAACATAATAACGCCAATAAAAACAGAGATTATTTTGGAAAAGGGCCCCCCCTCCCCAAAAAAAAATTAAACCAAAAGAACATCTCAAAAAGCGGAAAAAAGTGAAAAGGGCAGCTGATCCGCTCCGGCGCGGCGACGCATCGGCTTCATAACTTCAAAATCTGGCGTTACGTTAAACGGCAACGTCGGCACGTTGCTCAACCGAGATCGTACAGTTAATAGAACTGTTCACTGCCACGATAAGGCTGCAGCTAATTTTGATTGCAGGCGACGTTAATGAATACCGCGTCACGAAATAAAAACAAATCATGATCGAAATCTTGATGACTTGATGATTACTTTGCGATAGCGGCGCAATGTAAACGGCTGGAACTGATGATACTCGGTACGGTACACGGCTCAAAGCAAGAACGTCATAAAGATTAACAGTTCAAAGGATTGAGATGAAGTTGATAGAGAACAGAGAGAATTTAAGGTGAATCCTTTGTAGGCCTTGGAGGGACAAAAAAAACAAACACAACAACAACAACAATCGGTTACAAACAAGTGTAAACATTGTAAAATCATCTGCTTCTCGAGCCGAGCAGCATCCCAAAACGCATCCCAAAATGCATCCAAAAATGCATCCCGATTGAACGGATTTTAAAGTCAGTTTTACCTGCTTCCATGCTTCCTCTTCTGCATGATCGCCAGGCGTTAGTATGTCTGTCCCCGAATTTTGTTAGACATTGTTGTGGGCGTTGTCTGCAGACCATCCTCTGGTTTTGGTCTTTTCTTCTGTTTGTTTCGTGTAAGACGATACATCTTGTGATGTTTGTAAATATGTCTTACCAAGAAATTTGTTGGTCAATATGTGTGTGTGTGCACTGACGTACATATGTATGTACCTCACTGTATGCCAATAATTAAGTTGTAACGGCACTTGTTCTTAGTACGAAATAATTGTACCAAAATGGATTTAGTTGATGGATGGATGGATTGATGGCTGGATTTGAGCCATTACATTGCAGTTAGTCGTCGCATTGATGTGGGCGTTGCTGGCTGGGCGTGTTCTGTAGTAGAGAACAGAACAGCTAAAGGTTGGCAGCTTTGGAAAGGATTAATGGAAGAAAAGATACGGAGCTGCTGCTGAAAGGATTTAAAGTAATCCTTTAACTAATAAATTTTGATGGTAAAATTCACAAATTTAGACGGATTTATTTTGATAGATAGATTTTACGGCGGAATATTCCGAATAATACGGCGGAATATTCCGAATAATACGGCGGAATATTTTACGGAATTTTTTTTTGCTAATGGTTAGCATTTTTTTATATAATGGTAATGGTTTTCTTATAATCCAAAGAGCCTATAAATTCTCTTCGTTCCTTTAAATAGAATTTTTAACTGATTAATAAACCTTAAATAAATTAATAAATCCTTAAATTTTTAGGATTAAATTCCAGCATATTTAATAGAATTGTGGTGTTTTGCTTTTTAACCTAATTTTAAACGTAATTTTTTAACCCAATTATTAAAATCTTGATTTTTTTTTTTATAACCTTAAAGTGTAAATAATTTATGACACAAAGTTCAACTATTTCTCGAGAATTTTCAGCCTCCAAATCATTCTTTGAGATTCCATTAGTTCGAAATTGCTTTGTCTTTTTCCCTTTTTCTCATTTAACCCATTATGGCCTGCAAAACACTTCTGAGAAAAAACTCTCTCCGACTGAGACAATTTTACCGAAAATTGAAACAAAAAAACCACTTTTTTTTGGGCCAAGGTTTTACGAATTTGGGAAAAAGTGTTGTATTGGTAACACAATAGTAGACGGCGAAAAAAACCTAGAAGATTTACAACAATTTTAGGGTTGACTTAACAAAATTTGACAAAAGGACATGCAAAAACAGGAAAGCAAAGGATTTTGGGCCATAAAAATTTAAAAGATAAGCATAGAAAAAACACAGCACAAAAGTGCGCAATCTTTATTTTCTGGTTTCTACCAGAGAAAAGCAACAGCGAGAGGGTTTTTTTTTCAGGAAAACTCTTATTGTTGTTGTTGTGACAGAATTTGCTCAGCTGAAATGTCGTAAAAGTTACTAAAGGATCTGGTTGATCTTGTTTTATAAACCGAGAGGTTTAAATCAGCTATTTTTCTTACTGTAAACCACTCCAAATGCTGTCAAATAAACTTTTCTTCCTTTTAGTCTGGGGGGCTATGGTCCCCCCATATATCAAGAAATTAAATGGAAAATCGTTCCTTCCTTCCTTCAACAAAATAATAACCTTTTCTCTTTTTTCTGCCTTTTTTTGTTGCATTTTCTTTATAGTATTTTTAAATATATTTTTTATATTTACATATTTATTTTTCATTTTTTTTCTACCCCCCTCAAAATCCTATGACTTGGACTCCATCTATCTATTTTGAAAAAGTGGCTTGATCGATCGACTGCATCCACTTCGAGCGGTTGCATCGACTTTTGGAATGATTTATTGGCAGTAATTGAGCAAAGGTAATTCCTCGGTAACTTCCTTGCTCAGGCCCACAGGCACAGACATACATACATACATACCTACTATAAAAAGTCATAAATTCAAAAGGTTTTTCCTGCGAAAGTGTTGGAAAAATACAAATTTATAATGAAACTCAGCTGCTGTGCTGCGCGCACGCTCTCTCTCTCTCTCTCTCTTCCACAACCTCGGCGTACCTTGGTATCGTATTGTTGTTGTTGTTGTTTTTGTCGTTGTACAAATTAGTGCCGCCTCACCTTCTTGATTCTAAGTAACCAGATTCATTGCAACAAAGTCAATCGTCATTGTAATGAATTGAGATGAGTTTTTGTTGTAGGCGTAGACGATTTGTTTGCTTTCGTGCTTGACTCTTCACCGTTAGTCTGACAGTCAGTCTCTCAGCCTGTCAGTCAGTTCGGTCACTCAGTCGGTGGGTCAGTCAATTGTTCAGGTACCTCGGCCGTACACAAATATCGTGCGCCGCAACGCAAAATTCTTACTGACGACTCTCTCTCTTACTTTCCTTACTTTCTTTCGTCTGCTCTTTTTCTTCTTCTTCTTCTTGTTTGTTGGTGCCATGACCTTCGCTCACTGCACCATCTTCGTGGTCAAATGGTGCACGCACGGACCCGAGGTTTCACTTCCGAGGAAAGGCCACAACGTTTGGATTGTGCAGTTGAAAATCTTCCTTTAGGGACCACATCGGTACAGTATGGCGGTATTTCGGTATTTCCAGGATATTGACAAACAATGACAAACAATGTCCTGCTTTATGGTGGACGCGTCTATGTGTGCGTGAGTGTGTGTGTGTCTATAATATATGACTCCTCATTGACAGAAAAGTTAGTTGTTTTTTTTTTCTTTTATTCTTCAGAATGAGCACAGTTTACGAGATGCAAATATTGATCAGTTGACCTTGTCACGCTGCACGGCCTGCTTGCTGGTCCCTCTTAACTTCGCCATCCTAACTTCTTGACTGTTTTCAAGCCTCGATTTTAGTTGCTTTAATATTCTATTTATTATCTCTTCCTTTCCTTTTTGTGTAGAGAATAATGCTTTCGTGGGTGCTTCTACGGAATTATTCTCTACCTAATTTTTTTCTATTCATGTTGCATACCCTGAATTTATGAAGATGTACCATACCATACCATCTCCATTCTTCATATTTTAGCGCAAATAGCTTGGGATGATCGTTGGGATAGTTTGATGGTAAAAAAAACAGATTTTTTATGGCCCGCAGTTAGTTGAAAGGTCATAAAAAAATTGACTTTTAAATTTTGTTTGCCAACAAAGGTAGTTTTTGCCCAATTCAGTATAGCGCTTCAGTATAGCCCTTCAGTATAAGAAGGCGGGTCATTTGTGCGGCCATTTTATGGCGGTCTTTCGCAAATTCGCATTGAGCAAAATTCGAAAGATCTTCCGGTAGAACTTTTCCTATCGGAGGTTGATGGAAGAAAAAAAAAAAACGGGACACTTGGTAAATATTCCGTGACAAAAATGGTACATAAATGGGACAGGCCGTCCCGTAACAGAGAGAGGATGCGGTATACAGAAATTAAATCCCAAAAGCTAATTTAATTTTTATTATAAATACAGTTGGAGCCCTTTAATGGGGCAAAAAATGGGATATGATGGGATGTGAGCCTCAAAAACCTAATTTATGCGCAAAAGACTTGTGGAATAGACTAGCTACTTCAGTTTTCAAGATATCAAGTTTAAAGGTAAAAAAATCAACGGGGTAAAGCCCCATCAAATAAGTGGGACAGGACGTAGCTAAGCGGAGAGATAAAGATTTGCAGAGCGCTTCGAATGGGACAAAAATTGGGACCTAAGGCAAGAGCTTTCCATGGTTTTCTTCTCGTTTTTTTAACATGAAGAAGCCGAATCAAGCTGGTGTCAAAAATGAATACCCAGAAGGGTCGTCTGTTAAGGCCATACGAGAGAGAAAGAGAAAGAGAGAGAGAGAGAGAGTAAGATAACAGAATTTGGATGACTTTCTAATACTTTGGTGTAGACAAACCGAAGACGAGAAAACTTACGATATTTCGAAATCTAAGTCTGAGACGAAATTCGAGAGAGAGAGAGACCACAGACATGCATTTTCAATCGAGACTCTGGTATTTTCTCGCTCCTCGATCGCGAATCACTACAAAAACATTTTGACAGAAAAAAAAAATTTGAGATTTGTCAAAATTTCGTCATTTTGTGTCTTGAGCTTTTAAGAAAACATAATGATCATTAATATAATGAAGCAAAAATTATTTTTTTTTTACCTTCTACGTCGCAAAAACTAATGAAACGTGAAAAAATACTTCTTGCAATTTATAAAATATAGAAACTTATTGAATGAGGCCAACATCAAAACTGTAAAACGGTGTAATTTCGCTAAGTCTAATAACAACAACAACAAGAGCAATAGCAATAATATTTGCTTTGCTTTTAGGCTTGTTAACAGCAAATTGTTAATTAATTCCGTCATCATTTGCGTCGACAGAAAATGAAAATACTTTAAAGTATTTAGAAGATCTATAAGAAGATACCAACGAAGAGGAAGAAGAAGAAGAAGAAGAAGAACGTCTCTACTCATTTCGCAAATAAATTATTTGAACAGTTTTTGATATACAAACGTAACTAAAAATTGAAAATTAAGGGGAAAAAACTTAAGAAGAAGAAGAAGAAGGCTGGTAGTATCTAGAAGAACAAGTGAAGATAAATAAATCGACATCACTCTTGAAAACGCAGCGGTTGGTCAATGTAAACACGCTCGCCAGGGGCATCCCAAGGCGAAAAAAACAGCAACAACAACAAGAGACGTTTGAGGGACGGACGCGTGAATGGGCAATGCCTAATCAAGAAAAAAAGAAGAAGCAGTATAAGAATAGAATATGAAAAGTTGAGGAAAAAACCTAACAAATTCTTATTCAATTTAAGTACAATAATTGATGATGGATGGATGGTGTTGCCAACACAATTGAATTAATTTTTGTTTCGAACACTTTAAAAAATTAACTGATTAATTGAGAGAATATGTGGAGAATGTATGTATGCATGTATGTACGTACTCATACTCTTTCGTATGTAAAGGCCACAATGCACGTGCTAGCAGCAGCAGCAACAGCGACATCACGAACCAATCGAAGCTTTTGGACTCAGAAAATGCAAGGGAAAAAGTCTCTCTCTCTCTCTCTCTCTCTCCGTCTACAAAGTCAGTGAGAGTTTGGTCCGATTTTTGGGGCTGGCGTTGTCAAAGTCTTTCTTACTTTATCTTAAAAAGTGTTACACCAAAATACAAATTGCTTTGTTTCTATGTTACTTCACACAAAAAAAACACAGACAAATTGTCACGAGCTCGGTTCCAGTCATGGTTTCTCTGCTCGTCTATCTTTCTCTCTCTCTCTCTCACAGTCACCTTCACCTTCTTCTTCATATTCATTGCAGTTTCCCGCTTTTATGTCCCGCTGATTTCAAATCCTGTCTATCTTCCGAAGGCGTTTGATTTTAAGAGTTTTTTTTTCCACTATTTTTTGTACTAAAACAATAACAATAAACAATATCAGAGAGGTCATACTTTGTTGATAACCATTGTCCCTACTGCCGCTGCTATTGTTGTTGTTGTAAATGTCACTGTTCTCAGTGGGAAGCTCTTAAATATTGCTCAAATTGCCTCAAAGTTTTCCTCTTCAAAGTGACGGCTTGTTTGTTGTTGTTGTTTTCAAATGAAATTGTCAAGTTTTGAGGAATACATTCCTGGGCGGGAAAAGGTTCCTTTGAAAGGCTCGTACGTACGATATACGAGTATGTACATATTTACGGTACTCAGAGATAATGACATGATCAGGTTAAAGGTCAGCATGAATGCAGAAAGACAGTATATGCGTGTTGTGTTTTCTTAATCTTTATCAACTTGAACAACCTCGGAGTTTGTAAAAATCTCAGTAAATCCCCAAAATATTCATCGAATTTGTCAAAGAAAAATGTCATCAATGTTTATAAATGACAAGGAATGACAAGGAAAAACCTGGAAAGCATTGGAAAATGGTATGCACAGAATGTGGTCGTGTCTACTTTTCGGTATTAAAGGATCATATTTGCCACTGCTACAAAAAAGGGTGAAAATATCGTGTGTAGACGAAAGTACGTGGCTTTTGGGCTCCGAAAATTCCAGAGAAAAAGTCTCTCTCTTCGTCTACAAAAAGTGAGAGTTTTTTCCGATTTTTTTGTTGGCGTTGTTAAACTTTGTCTCTCTCGCCTTTTCTCTCATAAATGTTTGTACCAAAATAAAAATTATGTTCTCCATGAGAACTTAAATTGTTATAGATTCTCATGTAGGCGTTTGTGTTTGTGTGTCAGACAAAAACAACCACAACAAAGCCTAGAAAAAAGAGAGAATATAGAATATGTTTAGAGTACACCCAAAAAAAAACAAGTTTGGGGTAAAGATTTCCGCTTCAAAAAGACTTAACAAAGCCAGCGTTGTCGAAGTTAATCAAGGACACTTCAATGCCAATCTATTCCCAGGCCAAAATGTCTAAAGGCATTTGCAGTTACTTATTATCGATGTGTCTTTTCATACAACTTGGTTGGACAATTTCAGTGCTTTTGTAGGTATTTTATTGTTAAGCTGACAGTGCTTGCATGACGCAAATGCCATTCATGTGGTCAATATATTTTGTTTGTTTTTTTTTTTTTTTTGTGCTTCCATTTTGCATTTGCATTCGTCGTTGTTTGTAGTTCTTTCACAAGTTGTTGTTGTTGTTGTTGTTAGTGTCGTCGTCAACATAATGCTCGAAGCGCCTTCTGGCGTTCGGTGCACGCACATAAAATCTTTGTATTTATTTCAGCCATTTCAAGGATGGTAATGGCGATGGTTGTTGTTGTTGGTGTTGTTGTGCTTTGCATGACATTACATTTTCAATGACTCGATTGATCGACGCATTGTTGTTGTTACAACCTTATTGACGTTTAAGTTTTTGTGCTTTTTTACGACAGGATGAAGACATAAATACGGTCTGGCAACTATTTGGACAGGACAACTACGTTCATCATGTTGTTGACTACTCGAACCTGGTCAACCAACCCATCAACTCTAAGGACCAACGACATTGGCCATTGGCCGTTTATCGTCGTGACCGCAATGTCAGCCTTTCTTGCCTTCTTTTTTTTTTGCAGTGTTTTTAATTCTTTAGAGAGCTTTTTCTCTCATAAAAGCATAAAATTGACAATCGCGTAATTGACAATCTCTCCTCTAGTGGCCAATAAATGCGCTAATAATGGGAAGTAGACCACGCATGCTCTGTTCGACTTTAGGGATGAAGGAAGAAAGGAGGTCAGTTGTCAGCATTAACAACTTTCTATAATTCATTTCAATTTATAATTATAATTTTTTCAGTGATTATTAAGTCCTCAAAAGCCTTTAGAATATAAATACGATATTATTTTGAAAACCTTAAAATTTTTTTTAAATTAAAGAAAATTTTTTTTTAACAAATTTAAATGTATTTGAATCGTCTAAAAACGATAGAATGGAACTCTTCCAGCTCAGAAGTTGCAGCCGCTTAAAATTCGCCAAATTTATGGCTGAGGTAATATCTCCTAAATTACACAAGCTGTAAGAATTTTGTCGTAATTAGTATGAATTATCATCAACAATTTTCTAACACCGGAAGTAGAAGAGAAGAGAAGAGACATTAATTTTTTTCATTTTCTTACAAAGTATTAGATAATAATTTCAAACGTTTTCAAAAAAAAAAAATCAAAAGCGATAGTTAAAGAAATTTTTAACAGTTCATTAATTTTTAATGACCTGGCGAATGAGCGGCGGCGAATGAGCGAAACGTCCATGAATTATGGCCTAGTTAAAAATTGGTAGGTACTAAAAGTGGCCAGAAAAAGTGTATTGGCAAACGTTGCTGCCAATCAGAAAAGGCGAAAGCAAAACAAACCGAAGCGATTCGTTGTTAATAAAAATTGAAGCGTAGCGAAGCGGAAAAACTACTAATATTTAATGTTGCAAACAAGACTATCAACAGCAACAGCAACAGCAACATCAGCATTAACAGAAATAGCGACAGTAAAACAACAACAACAACAACAACAGCGGTGGCAACAGCGGCAATCAACTATCAGCAACTAATTTAATGCAACTAAGAAGCGGCTGGCGGCTGAAACAACATGGCGGCGACAACGCAATAAAAGCAGGCTACTTCAGCGCGGCAGAAAAAACAAAAACAACTTAAAAGCGTCTAAAACGCGGAATAAAGCAAGAAGAGAAAGAGGAGTCTAGAAATTACTACAAAATGGAGACGGTGAAACGAAACGAAACGAAACGAAAAATGCTGTCAACTGTCAAAGAGTCGAGCGTGGCGATGGCAGGGGGCACCACTTTTCGCGCCTAACACCTCATCATTATTATTAGAATGATAGGCTTTTTTAAAAACCACCGCATAGGTCCACAAGAAGCCTCTAATTATGAAAGAGACCCAAGTGAGGGCCGCCGCCGTACCTATTTGGAGCTTCACTTTAGCAGTAGCAGTCAATGACATTAAACGCTGCTGCTGCTGATTGGTTGAGCAGCAACGAGCCAATACGAACACTCTGGCAACACTTGAAAACCACAAAAAACACAAACAACAAGGACAAAAAGGAAACGACAAATAACAACAACAAGCAACACCAACCAACAACCAACAACATCCTTGCGTAAAAGTCTCACAGCAATTTGTTATTCTGCATGTAGTGGTTTTTTTTAGTGCAAGTGTGGGCGTATGAGAAAGCTCATCCATCAGTGGGTGGTAAAAACGTCTTCAAGGAGGCTTGTGTTTGTTGTTGTTGTTGTTATGATGCCAACCAAGCCATAATCCACCATTGCTGGCAGTGTACTGTTTGGTGAGAAGAAAAGGAGGTGGTTGTTGTTGGTTTGTTTGTATTACAATTTTCTTGGTTACGCCTACTAGCAAAAAAAAACAAAAATTGGGGTGTTTGCAATTCGAAACCAGTTCGATTATTCACCACTTAAACCACCTGTCATCTCTCTCTCTCTCACTGTCACTCTTACTCTCTCTCCTCTCTCTCTCTCTCTCTATTTCTTGTTAGTGTAAAAAAGAGCGTCTTTATTCCAATTGGATTTCATTGCTTAACGATCAGTTTGCAGCCATTTTTATCAGCCATTTCAGTCACTCTCACCAAAACACCATCCAGCTAATAACTTACCTCAGCTGGAGAAAACTCACCACAACGCCTTATAGCGTTCCTCTTCTAACGCATTAGGTTTTTGCTATAGCTTGCATCGTCACTGCATTGAACACATTCACACTCTCTACGCCGCCGCCGGCGAATTATTTCGCTCTCGTTCCAACATAGTACTTCGAGACAACAACACTTTAACGCGCCCTAATCAGCAATCGATTCGCCTCTACTCGTTCGCTCTCCTTTGTTCGCTCTTCTTCATTCGCTCTCCTTCACTCGCTCTTTTTCGTTCGCTCGCCGGCAGTCTACGGCGTTGAAGCGAGCACGGTATGTGGCTAATGGCAACCCGCGGGTACACACAGCGGCAACAACAAGAGTCGAACAGTGTGGTACCACCTCTCCACGAGCGCCGTGCGTTGAGTGTATGTAGCAGCGTCGATGCCCGTCGACAAACGGCATCGCGTCGAAATCTCGACGCTAGAATTTCAGGAGTCTTCAGTCCTGCTGCGAATCTTGTGTCGGAAAGTTTAGCGGCGTTCATGCTGTTTCGCAAGCGTCGTGTAAAAACGCTAGACAAACGTTAACAAGAAAAGGCATACATTTTACCGATTGATTTCTTAAGCAGCCTGAGAGAACTAAAGCTACTTAGCTGCAAAAGTATCAGTAGATGCCGGATAGTCAGAAATAAAGCGAAATAAAGACGCATCCGTTCCATGCCATCGAGCGATTGATCGCTCACAAATGATCTATTAATTCAGATAACGATCATCATCCGGCTTTGGTGTACGCGAGTGAGGATTTTTTTAAAAAACAAAGAAAAAAATAACTTTAATTCAAATAAAAAGCGGCAAAATTTTAACAATTATTGAAAAAAAAAGTGTAAAAAAGTGCATCAGAGCAAAAATACTTAAAAAGTGTAAAGAAGAAATTCTCTTTAAAATTAACAAGCGCAGTGAATATTTTATAAAGTGTGTTTTTCTATAAGTAAAGCGTTCGTTAGCTTTTTCATCCTTAAAATCTTCTTTCTTTAGTAACTTCAGTACATTTTTCGGTGCAATTCTTTGGGCTGTCTTGGTCTTGCTTGAAGCCAACTCCAACCCACTTCACAAAACATTTCCGCTTCCGCCTTCTTTAGGCCTTCCAACTATCCACACGCCCACCCCTTACGCCCTCAAAATGATGATGAACGCCTTCATTGAACCCAGCGCCCCTTCGCAGCACCATCTGGCCTCGTACGGCTTACGCATGTCGCCCACCAGCAGCAGCGGCGGCCAGCAGCAAACGGATTTGGTGAGCAGCTCGCAGCAGCAGCAGCAACATCAAAGCCAACAGCAACAGCAGCAGCAGCAGCATCAACAACAGCAACAGCAACAACAGCAGCAGCAGCAACAGCAGCAACATCAATCCCAGCAACATCAATCACAGCAACAACAACAATCGCAACAGCAGCAGCAGCAATTAGACGCCTCTACATTGATGCCTTCTTCAATGACGCTCAGCAACATCAGCGACGTCTCCGTCTCCGCCTCGGCCTCGGCCGCTGCCGCCGCCGCCTACCAGAACTCCGCCGGTTACTCGCACTTCAACACGCAGCTCGGTTCCGCTTACGCCTCACGTGACTTCCTTTTGGGCGCGCGCCGCTC
The DNA here is from genome assembly GCA_949752815.1 of Conops quadrifasciatus. Taxonomy (NCBI): domain Eukaryota; kingdom Metazoa; phylum Arthropoda; class Insecta; order Diptera; family Conopidae; genus Conops; species Conops quadrifasciatus. The sequence goes on along the minus strand of OX457078.1, from coordinate 13,168,877 downwards.
CGACAGCGATTACATGACGGGCTCAGCGGCCGCCGGCGTCGCCCAAGGCGTTGCCTCCTCCGCCGACTCTATGCTGTTTCCCTCTTTTCCCGCGCCGCACGTCAACCATGCCGATCTCACGGCCGCCTCCTCCTTCGGCAACCATCCCTTCCATCACACGCACCACGCGGCCGCCGCTGCCCACCATCACGCCGCCGCCGCGCACCAGCACCATCAGATGCGCATGGGCATCGCCAGCGCCTCCGATTACGCTCATCCCTACGCCCATCACGCCGCCCAACATCATTCGAATTTCCCGGCGGTGCATCATCATGCCGCCGCCGCTGCCCATCATCAGCACGCCGCCGCCGCCGCCGCCATGCATCCGGCCATGCATCCGGCGGGCGCTGGGGCCTTCTTGCGCTACATGCGCCATCAGCCGTCCGCGGCCGCCACCATCAAGCAGGAGATGCAGTGCCTCTGGGTCGATCCCGATCAGCCCGCCGGACCCGCCGGCCGCAAGACCTGCAACAAGATCTTCCACTCGATGCACGAGATCGTGACGCATCTGACGGTGGAGCACGTCGGCGGCCCGGAGTGCACCACGCACGCGTGCTTCTGGATCGGCTGCAGCCGCAACGGACGCCCCTTCAAGGCCAAGTACAAGCTGGTCAACCACATACGCGTGCATACGGGCGAGAAGCCGTTCGCCTGCCCGCATCCGGGCTGCGGCAAGGTGTTCGCACGCAGCGAGAACCTCAAGATACACAAGCGCACACACACCGGTAAGTTGGACGCAGCAATAGTTTTGTACTCGTATCATGTATTGTTAGTCCTTTACGATGGTCCTCGGAACCTTCGATTCTGAGAAGGCTTGTGCCTGCTGCAAGAAATCCAAAGGAAAATCATAGTTTCTGTATATCTGTCTTGAAGGCGGTTAGGATTGACTTTGGCAGAGGATTAAGACTACTGTGTTGCGGACGGAACACGCTTCAAAAACTAAATTTAAATCTCTTAAACGCAAATGGGTTTATCCTCTTGTAAACCTGTTTACCAAATGGGTTTATGCTCTGGTAAAACGCAAATGGGTTTATCCTCTGGTGAAATAAATCAAAGGCTTTGAATGAATTTAAAAAAGTCAATTCGAAGAGAATTTTCCGAACTGATCGCAAATGAAAGCTGAAAACAAGAAAAAATTAAAAAACATAAAAACTGCAAGATTTTGAAATGTTTCAATCATTTTCAAAAATACAAACAAACAATTCAAAAATAATTTTAGAAAATTCAGTACACGTTTTTTTTTTTTTCAAATACAAATTTTTATACAATACCATTGCTAAAATAATTCCTTTTTAATCCCTTTAAATAATGAACAAAAAATTTTAATACCAAAAATATGTAAATTCAATAATAAAATTTTAATTTTCGTTAACTTTTGAGATGATTTTATTACTGAGTTTTTTGTATTTTTGTAAAGTTTGATTTTTTTTTTATATTTTAAATATTTTAAAAAATTCTCTCTAATATTTAAATTAGTGCTATTAAATATTTATTGTTCATTCGTAATATACGATAAAAAATACGATATCTCGTTTGATGGTGTCTGTATTAGCTGTGCATAGTTTGTGTCTTTGCTAAACTCTTTGCCAACGAAGCTCAATTTTAATGATTTTGCAAACGTTTGAAGGGTTTACTAAGTCTTTGAAAATAATTCATTGTTTCATAATTTTGGTTATTCCTGAAAAAAGAACAAGATATTTCCATTTCCAGAAAATGTTCAATGAAGAAAAACATGGTAGTAAATATGACTTCGTTTTGCAGAATGTTAATCTTTGTCGTTCTCTTTAATTTTCAAGTTAAAATCTTCAAATTTTTTCTAAATTGAAAAAATTATTCCCATTCGTAATTAAGAATTATTATATACGTAATTTCTTCTTGTTAGTTCGTAACATTAGAGTGCTGAGCACCTGCTGGTGGTGTTTACATTGACTTTGAATGGTTTGTGTCTTTGCTAAACATTGCTTTAAGATTAATATTTCATAGATTTTGATTATATCGTTTATCCATAAAAACAGCGACAAATAAACCAAACGATTTGTCGTTCAGTCATTCATTTTTTTTCACTAATTCTTTCACTAACGACTTTTCATTCTTTACCGAAATTTTAACTTTTATTTTATGTTGGTTTTGAAGAGTTTTTTTTGTGGTTTTCTCTTTTTCTTTCATACGAATATGCTTAACATGTTTTTTTTTGTTTTTTTTTTTTTGTTCAACCACAAAAGCCAAGAGAAAAAAATTGCCTGTGTCATTTTCATGCCTCGATCGGGACTTAATCTCTCATTAATACGGCTTATCTTCAGACTTCATTAACGTTATTCGTCGTATCGGCCGAAGAAGATTCAGCCAACGCTCGATAAAGGCGATAATAGGAAATTTCTTCAGTTGTTCAGTTCGGTTCGGTTCAGTTTAACACCATCACAAAAATTTACCTGAATCCACTCGATTATTGTAGATTCCAAAATTAATAACCGCGACCAGCGCAAGATAATTCTGTGATTTTGTGAGCCAGCGTAGAATGCTTTCGGGAAGAAACGTTTTAAAATTTTTTCTGATTTTTTTTTCGGTATTAAAATTGGCGGGCGCGCGCAATTTTTAATTAAACTCATAACACACACGAAAAAAAAATTTAATAAAATTTTCTGGTAAAAGACACAAATTTTCTCGAGAGATAATAATATTTATTAAAAGCTAAAATAAATTGATATCAATAAAATCATAACGCGTCAACCATGCTGATGCTATATGCTGACGATAATTATGACGGCAATTTTTTCCATCATCAAAAACACAATCTTTTAAGAGAAGAATACCAATAAAAAAGTGTCGATAAGTTTTGACAAAGTTAAAATTTATGGCTAGCTTCAAAAGCTTCAGGCGTCAGATTATTGCTAAACCGGAATCGCACAGATTCCGAAAAGACTGAGGCGTTAGAAGAATATACATAATACTGCCAATAACAACAAAACACTCCAACGACTTACTGCAAACAATAATTGCAAGGCCTAACAAACCCAATAACAACGAACATTAACAAACATTAACAACAAAAAACGGTTCTAGAACCGTTCATGACGCGTCAGTGACGGACAAAAAACGTACGCATTCGTAAAGAAAGACTGTCGTAAAAAAAACCTGAACAAAAATGCATTTAATGAGCAGAAAATTTATGAATGCCATAAAAACAAGATCGCACTGTTATTGCGTTGTAGTGCGTTGTAATGCGTTGCAAGTTTTTCAAAGCGTTGCCAGCATTTGCACGATGCACTACTATACCGTGCTTGTTTGTTTGTTTGTTGTTCGCGTTGCGATGCAACCATTTTGGCCTAAACGCCACTGAGAGCGCGTACTTCTCTCTTTGCTAAGTGTATAAAGAGAGTGTATAATGCCTCCGGCCCATAGGCTCCGTCAGACTTCGACTTCAACGTCAACGTGTTGAACTTCGGCTTCATTCAATTTACTGTACCAAAATGTAAACAAACTGCTGTCAAATGGGCTGACGCAGTCGAAAAGTTAAAAGTTCAGTAACTTTCGACTTCGACTTTGACGGATGCGTTGCTTATGGGCCGATGTTCGCGTAAGAAAGCCACGAAGATTGACCACGATTTGACAGTTCAGAACTTCAAAGTCGAAGTCTGACGGACTCTAAGGGCCGGAGCCAGAAAGTAACAGAGACTTTAGAAACATCGACCCGTCGCCGCCGCAATGTTACTATTTCTGTAGACGTCTATATTCTGATAGACGTCACAAACTTACGCTCTTTTTTTGTGTAGAAACTTTTCGAAGACTTTTCGAAACGAACACTAAAAATGTTCTTAGAGTCTTTTGTGGAGAGTTGTCAAGTGTCTCCAACTTGAGTGAGAGCGTAGCGTTACTGTCAAATGAAACGGCATCGCAACGTCGCCGTTATTTGAATGATATTAATTGAAAAGAACGACGACGGACGGTTGGTTCTTCATTGCAAGAAAGTACATATTTTTTATTACCAAAAAGCTTTGAAGGAAGTCTTTACTGCATTTTTGTTCCTTTGTTGCTTTCTTTGCTTGATTTTCGAGTTGAATTGATGATCAAAGCATTATGTTATGGTAACTCCGAGTGAGAGAGATGTCGCCGCCACCACCGCCGCCAGCACCATCAGACGACGCTGGCCAATGTGTTTAGACCATTAGGTACTGCCATTACTTTGTGTTTAAACGCACCAGCGCAACGCTGATCGTTTATTGCTGCGTTTGCAAGCGTTGCATTGCATTGCACTGCATTGCGTTGCGTTACGTTCGAAAAAAAAGGAAGCGGAAAAATTTTAAAATTTCATTAAAATTGCAGCATCATTGAAAAATAATTAAAATGTTACCACAAGCACAATCGTGACCGTCGTCGATGTTGCCTTCATCAGCATCAGCAACGTCACCGTTACCCTCACCCTCGTTCTTAGCCATCGTCATCGTCATCGTCAGAGTGGCCAACCTCATTTTGACATAATGATGGATTATGACCATTCTTTGGTGGATTCTTTTCCATGCTGGATCAGTCGCTGGACCATGCTTATGGATCATTTTAGGATCTTCACCAGAAAAGAAACATTCGCTTTGATTGATTTCGTCTACGATTCCAACCAATCAATCCATCAATCCATCGTCAGTTAGTCAATAAACGAGAATGTTTCATTTCTTTTCAATACCGAAAAAGGTAACCGACAAATAACTACGGTTTCTTCATGATTTTTCGATTTGGTTTCTTTAGTTAAGCTAATTGTTGTTGTTGTTGTTGTTGTTGCTATAGAATATTTGAATTTTTTGATTTGTTTCCAATTTTTATGCCTCGATTGCTAACGATTACCAGACAGATTTCTATACCCTCGCATTGTTTCGATTATTTTCGTTATTTTCATTATTTTCATTACGTAATGGCAAATCGATTGTTATGTGTATTGTTTTCTATTTTTTTTTTTTATGTTGCTGTAAATTTGTGGTTTTTGTTGTGAATTATGATTATTTTCTTCTTGCGCTGCCGCTACCGACTTTTGAAAAATGCCGCCGTCGCCGCCGCCGCCGCCGCCGCGATCATTCTCAGATCAGTAAGAGCGAGATCTTTATCGTTCTCGCACACAACAACAACAACAACAACAAAATTTTGATGTTGTAATTAAAAACATTGCTGCAGGGAAATAAAGAGGCAATAAAAAGGCGCACGGCGGCGACGGCGGCGGCGGTGCTTTTTGCAGTTTTAATTAAAAATTTAATTGAAAAAAAAATCAAAAACAAACAACAACAAATACAAACACAACGAAGAGAAAACGTTAAACAACAACAACAACAACGGCAACATCTTTAAAATTTACTGTATATAAATTTCACTCTAATGCTTCGCCAAAGTTTAGAAGAAAGCCATTTTATTGATGAGAAAAGCAACAACAACAACAACAACAACACCACCAAGCCGTAAATTACCAGCAGCAGCATAACAGTAATAGTAGTATTACACACACACACACACACACACACACATGCAGTGGGGAAAAAGCACCCGAATTCATACAAAATTCAAAGCAGCCTGCATTCGATGCATTAAAGTCTTCGCGCCTTCCATTCGCGCTTTCCACACACACCAAAAAAAAAAAACCTACACAAACACTACGATACGATTTTCCGATTGAAATGTGATCGTGAAACGCGACCATTTGCCGCTAAAAATTTCGAAATAATCACAATCAGAAAGAAAGACTTTTTCCTGAGCTCTTGCTCTTTTCTTATTTACACTAAAAATTCGTTTTCGGTTTTCTTCTTCTTCTTTTTGTCCGCTTTTACTAAAAAAGGGTAACCTATTTTTAACCTTTTAAGTCCTTTTTCAAGACATCAATGTATCTTCAAGTGTCCTTTTCTTCCCCTTTCAGCTGTTAATGATCCTTTCAACCGTCTTAAGTTAACTACTCCATTTTCTTTCGTACTCTATTGATTTATACAAATGCTCTTGATTTTCCATAAAACAATTTACAACAACAACAACAACAACAACAGCGGCAGTAGCGTCTACTGCAGCGTCCATCTCTCAAACAGCAACAACATGCACGTTATAATGACAATAACCTCTTGACAAACGTCTAAATACGCAGCTACGGCTCATTAAACACTTCACATGCACACTTTCACACTTTCACAGCACTTTACATACACACATACTAGAGCACACACACACACACGGATATACACGTGCTCTCACAAACACTAAATAAATCAAAACTCAATCACGCCGAATGACACGTGTCAAAACTTCCGCCAAACCATAAACTGTCGCAGGGTCAATACAACCACACACACACACACACAGAGGCACACACACTACCACACAATCACATCTACATGCAACGGCATACACGGCAACGCATATCGCAACGCAGCGCGACGCATTTATCCACTTGAATAATCAAATTGGGGTAAAGAGAGTAAAATATTGACAATGGTTACTATCAATAAATAAATAAATAAAGGACTAACGATACGTATGACAATCATGAGAATCATTCTAAGAATGTGATAATGATGAACTGTAGGTAGTAGTGGCATCATGTATGTAGATTAGCTTGAAATCACGAATGAATGAAGGAAACAATACGAAATAGAACGATATTTCGCATATAGTTATAATACATATGTATAAAAATAACAACAACAACAACAATAGCAATTTTCCAATATTAAGTACTTGAATTGAATAATTTTAACGAGCTCCTAAAACAAACTTTCTTTTTGTTTTTCTTTCCTTTAAAAGGTCTCTTTGCACGAAACAATTGCTTTTTCTCTTTTGAAAAATTTAAAAAAAAAATTTTTGAAAAATGCTCTCAAAATATTACCTAATTATGTATACAAATTGATTATTATTTAATTTATTAATATTATTGTTGTTTTATAAGACAAATTTTCAGCTCAGAATGTTTCAACATGCGTTCATGGTGTCTGCATTAGCTTTGAATGGTTGTTGTTTTTGCTAAAGTTTCGTTGAGGATCAACTAGATCAACTATCAACTAGAATATAATTCTAGTGTTTGCTATTGCAAATTTTTTCACAACATTTTCATAATTGAAAAAGAACAAGATCAATTTCTAAAAGTTCTTTCAAGAAAAGAATTGTTTTCAAACAATTTCACGATAATTAGCTTTTAGATTTAATAAAACTGTTTTAAGAAGATGTTAAATGTTTTAAAGGATGTTAAAGATGTTTAAGAAGATTTTGAGGTTGATAATGGAAGCTTCGTTACGAAAAGTCATGGTGAGGTTCTCACGTGATAATATAGTGACAATATAGTGTCCTTTTAGAAATACTGACACCTTTTTAAAGGTCGAAGGGGCGGTTATTGACGGATGCTTTTCACAATTTTAATCAAAATCATACATAAAAAGACGTTTCGTAGCAGAATTTTTACATAAAATGAAAAAAAAATAAACTTAATATAAGAAAAAGCCTTAAAGTTTAAAACTAGTTTCATACTATCGAAATTGATTTTGTAATAAAATGGATAATCTCTCTAAAATCGAGTTTATAAACGTTAATAATTTAATAAATGGTTAAAAAAACACTTGCTTTATTTCTTGCCGAGCCTTAAGTGTTGATCGCATCCTGTTTCAGAAAGAAATCCTGCCATTAATTATTTATTTTTCAATAAAGAAAAATTACATATAAAGTACAAAATTTTTTTTGTATGCCGATTTATAAAAAAAAAGAAAATTATAAACTCTTCTTATATTTAATAAACAATTGCATTTAATGCTTATAGTGTTTAAAAATTAACAATAAATTATGATAAATATTAAAAAGTAATTGCCAGAAAACGGAATTCACTGTCTTTTTATTATTTTTTTTATATATATTTTCTTTTTAATGTTTATAAATTAATTTCTTTCTTTTATGTAGTTTTTATTTATTTTTCTTTTTCTTTTAAAAAATTGAATTTATTACAAAAATGTTTTGTGTTATAAAAAATTGTAGTTAATGACATTGTATTGATGTCATATTGATGACATTAAAAAGAATTGCAAAATTTTTGGTGCAAAAAAAATTACCTTGAATGTAAGCAGTTATTAATAATTAACTATTAATTATTAAATGAAATTAAATCTTTATCGAAAAAGTTTCACGATACGATACGGTACGATTAAGGTAATACCAGAGCTATAAAACAAAAGCCATTAAACAAACTGAGAAGGAAAAAAGTTGCAAAATTCAACAAAGAAAAAACAATGACAATTAAGTACAGTCAAAGGATGGCAAAACAAAAACAAAGCAAAAACATTAACAAAAGTAATCAATAATTGCTTTGCAAAAATTGCTGCGTTTCGGTTAAAGCGCTATAATGGAGTAAACAATGGAAGCAACAACAACAACAATTATTCAGCATTCGACAGACGGAAGAGTAAAAAAAATATAAAGAAAAACACCAAAATAACAACAAAAACAACAACGACGATGACAGCAACAACGATAACTGCAATAAAAACGACAACAACAACAAACACTACAATCACAGCCTCATCAGTACCAACACCATCATCATCACCATCATCATCTACTCGAACCATCACCAACAACAACAACAACAACAACGACGACGACGACGACCAGTCAAGCAGCGACCAGTCTCGACCGACTGCTACGCAAATCCTTCAATACAATGCTTTTTTTTAACGCCCTCCGTTTTTCTAAAAACCATTTACATTTCTGGTTGCTTTCTGGTTGTTGTTGTTTGTTGTTGTTGTTTGTTGTTTGTTGTTGTTGTTGTTCTTGTAATCGTCCTTGTTGCTGTTGTGATGGTTTTTTCACCCTCTTTTCTCTCCGCATAGTGTTGTTGTTGTAATTGTTGTGCTCCTCGTTGCTACTCGCTGGTTTTTCTTGCTTTTCTACTCGCTGTTATTGAAATTGTTCGGTTTTTTGTGTTTAAATACTGCGGTCGCTGGTGCTGTTGTTGTTGTTGTTGTTGTTGTTGTTGTTGTTGTTGTTGTTGTCGTCGTCTTCATTAAACGCAGCTGCAACCATAACAACTCATGTAAGAGCGCCACAAAATGGCTGGACATATTTTCTGTTCGTTTGCGTAAAGGAACATTTTTTTTTGTAAATCCAAAAAATCCAAAGAAAAAATTATATCGAAGTGTTGGCGGATTAACACTATTTTTTTCATATGTCTGTTTTTAAAAATGTCTGTGCGTGCGTATGAGTTTGTAAAATGCTATCGTGTGCGGTGCAAACTTGATGCCAATAACAGCAACAACGCGCGGCACAAAATAATGCAATGGCATTGCAAATGACAGGATACAAAATAAAGAAGTAAATTGAAACAAAGCGTTTCTGTTGAGGAAGGAAAACATTTTTAAATTTGAGCCTCCAGTCTCCAGACGCGGGCAGCATGTCGCGACGTGTAATGTCGTGTACGGATGGATTACAGCCTTTAAAGGAACCAAAAAAAAAAAAAAAACGGAGAACTAAAAAAAGTGCATAAATTCAACAAAAGTGCAGAAAATCTTCTGTTTTCTCTTTTCTTAACGCCCTTTAACAAATTCATTTCATTGTACCAACAACAATTTTATCACTAACGAATACTTCAATTATTTTGCTTTTTTCGAAAAAATTTGTCTTTAGGAAGTACCTAAAATATTGCAATATTTTTTTGCAATTTTTTTTTTATATTCATTATAATCCAGAATATTTTTAATATTCAAGAGGACTGAATAGTTGTGATCATTTGCAGATCAGTTTTCATTTTGATTCACTCAAACCAATTCGATCCAGCCTTTCCGGAAGGATTCGTGGTTTTATTCAATCCTTGTGACGAGCCTTAGGTTTGTCCGGAAACCGGAAAAGTTCGTAGAAAGGAAGAAAATTTCAGTCAATTTATTCAGAAACTAGATCAAATAATGCTCCCTTAACGGTTTTTTATTTTTTTTTATATTAGAACATAGATTTTAGGTTAGATTTTTGAGGTTAACAACATAGATTTTAGGTTAGATTTTTTAGGTTAAGAACATATGTAAATTTTAGGATAGATTTTTTAGGTTTAGAACATAGATTTGAGGTTAAATTTTTTAGGTTAAAAACATAGATTTTAGGTTAGATTTTTTTAGGTTAAGAACATAGATTTTAGGATATATTTTTTAGGTTTGGAACATAGATTTTAGGTTAGATTTTTTAGGTTAAGAACATAGATTTTAGGTGAGATTTGTTTAAGTGAGTGTGAGTGTGAGCGTGTTTCGAGTGTGTCTGTCGTCGTTTTCCGATAAATATACGTTTATACAATATTTTTTTGTTGACCTTTTATTATGGCCGCCGCCACTCTCGTCGCCGTTGCATGAAAAAATGGAGTCAACCAACCAACAAAAAGTGTTATACTAATAGTGACTATACCTATGTATGTTAGTTTGTTCTTTTGTTCCTATTGTTGTTGTTGCTTTTGGTGTTGTCGTCATCATCATCATCATCATCATCATGATCATTTTAATAGCTCTCGTAACGCTACAGACGCAACGCCGTGGTCATTGTGGTCTTCACACTCGTTGGTGTTATGATTATTTTTGCTCTTTCTGTTGTTGTTGGGTTCTGTTGGTTGTTGTTGTTGTAGTGATGGCCATTCTTATTGTCCTGCTACACTTTGGTGGCTCGCCGCTGACAGGGTGACAACAACTGACCCGCTCCGCAACGTCCCGTCCCGTCTCATCCCATCCAGCCGCACTCTTTTCACTGCACTTTATAAACACGTACCTACTTTTTTTAAAATGATTCTTTTTTTAACTACAGAATTTTTGCCACAAAATGATTGGTCTATTTTATAAAAAATTTTGTTTTAATATTTTATATAAATTCTTTTACTTTCTCTCTTCTTTTTGGGGCATAATAATGCTTTAATGCCAAAGTACTCCTCTTTAGAAAATCTCCCAAAATTCTTTATAAATTATTTTTCTTTTAAATGTTTTTGTGCTTTTTGGTTTTTTCGCCGATTAATATTCTTTAGAAGTTCTTTGATGTGGACTAAACCTCTTTTTTTGGTCAGTTTGTAACCATTTTCTATGGTCTAATTATGGTTTTGCTTACATTCCATTAATTTAAATAATGATTAGGTTTGCTCTGCTCTGAACGTTTTTTCCTCTTTTCGTTGGTTTTTCCTTCTCCTTTTCCTTTTTCGAGTTCCTTTTGTAGTTTTCTTTCTTCTTATTTGTTGTTTTTCTTGTTTTCTTTGTCATTTTTCTTGTTAATATTGTTCGGTTTTTTTTTACGTTTAGCAAAATAAGAAAACTGAAAAACCGTTTTTCATGTCCTTTCCTACACAACGGTGCGCCGTAACGTCGAGCATCGGACCGTCGCCGATCCACATTCTGTGGGCTATGACTACGACTATGGGCGCTCTAATGATGCTGTTCATTATTTTACACTTTGTTCTGCAGCTGAAAGAACTTCCGGCACAGTCAATTATTATTAACCATATTGTACTCTACTGTACAACCCCATCCCACCCTCCCCCACCTCCTTTTTTCCCCCCTCTATTAACATAAATTGCTCTTTATGTTGAAGTGAGGTACTTGTGAAGTTGCCACTTGCTGTTAATATTATTTTAATAGTGCTGCCACTTGATAAAATTTTTCACTCTGTTTTTTGTTGTTTTTTTTTAATATTAAAAAAGAAACATAAAACAAAAACATAAAAAAAGCACACTACGAAATGTAAAATCAAAAGAATAGAAAAAAAAGTGATTCCGAAATTAATCAAAAACGTTTGAAAAAGGAAAGAAAGAAAGGAAAGGAAGGATGGAAGGAAGGATCAGTGGTACGAAGTTTGTAAAAACGAAGAAAATTTCAGTCAATTTATTCAGAAACTAGATCAAGTAATGCTCCCTTGATGGTTTTTTGTTTTATTCTATATTAAAACATAGATGTTAGGCTAAAAACATACATACATATGTAGATTTTAGGTTAGATTTTTTAGGTTAGGAACATAGATTTTAGGTTAGATTTTTTAGATTAAGAACATAGATTTTAGGTTAGATTTTTTAGGTTACAAACATATGCAAAGTTTAGGTTAGATTTTTTAGGTTAAGAACATACATATGTAGATTTTAGGTTAGATTTTTTAAGTTAAGAACATAGATTTTAAATTAAATTTTTTAGGTTAAGAGCATAGATTTTAGGTTAGATTTTTGAGGTTAGGAACATAGATTTTAGGTTAGATTTTTGAGGTGAAGAACATAGATTTTAGGTTAGATTTTTGAGGTTAGGAACATAGATTTTAGGTTAGATTTTTGAGGTGAAGAACATAGATTTTTGAGGTTAAAAACATAGATTGTTGGTTAGATTTTTGAGGTTAAGATAATAGATTTTAGGTTAGATTTTTTAGGTTAAGAACAGAATCTATGTTCTATGTACATAGATTCTGTTCTTAACCTAGAAAAGTTTCTAGTAGTAAATAACCAACAACAAATGATATTTTGAATTTGATATTTTTTTTTTTTTTTTGTTTTTTTTTTTTTTTTTTTTTGCTTTACGCACGCTTTAGCACTCAATTTAGGCCAAATTCGTGGTGATCATTAATGATTTTGATTTTAAACATTTCCAAATAATAAAATGTCAGTTCTTATTGGTTACTCTATGAACAATGTGCAACTTGCTCCGAAAATAAAAACTGCTAACCGATTTAAATAAATGCAAATCTTGACTAAGCCGAAGTGAGCGCGCTTAATTTAGTCTCAAGACAAGTTTCTCGGGCAAATCTTCACCAAACCAGATTCACCAACGAGATTCAACAATACAGAGCGATCGAGATCGATCGATAGCTGATCATAAATATGATATTCTCAAATCCGACAAACCAAACCGGCTTAAGCAGAAGAAAAATGCCAGAGAAAAAACACCTTTATTCACTTCTAAGTTGACTTTTGTGTGCGTGTGTGCGTTTATGCGCGCGTGTGTGTGTGCGTCGCTCTCTCTGAGGTATTTTCATATTTTGTTGTTGTAAAATTGTTTGATATTTCTGCAATGTGTCAATGATTGATGGCTTTATTGGCTTCACTACGTTTAACAATTGTTGCAACATTTTTACAGTCCTTCTCAGAATTGTTTAAAAGTACGGACATACGGACGGACGGACGGACTTGACCAATTCTGGTCTCATTGCTTGAGAGTCACCTTCGAGCGTCTCACCTTCTCGACCGCATCGATAGACGGTCCCGACGAGGACCCACCGACGACCGACGCAGTTGCCATTGAATGAAGCAGGTAGTGCTGAAACACCAAAGCGTTTACAAAGGAATCAGTTCGGAAAGCGATCGTGCTAATTCGAAAACTTATCGGTGTTCGTGTGCGTGTCGGTGTCCATGTCCGTTCGTCTGAATTTTTGCTAAAGGTGATATTACTGTTGTTGTTGTTGTTGTTGTCAAAGTAAAATTCATCAATTAGTTACGCTGTTTGTTAATGCTTTTTTTTTCGTGTCTCAAGAGATGACGAATTTCTACAGAACGAAGAGACGAAAAACGGAAGATCGTGCGCTGGACCTATCCCTTTTCCTTTTCGGAATGGCATGACGTTTGTTGAATTGCAAAAAAAAAAAAACAACAACAACATTTCTGAGTTACAATTAGACACGCTTAATTTTAATTTTAATTCGAATTTTGTGTTGTTTTCTGTTTTTGTTTTGTTTTCTAATTCTAAAAAATAACAAGGTTTCTTGAAATCGTTTTTTCGATTTTGCGTGACAATGACAACAATAAAAATATATAATAGTTAGGCAATTTTTTTTCAAATTTTATATATTTTTTGTCTTGCTTCTTCCTCTTCTTCGTACATCATCAATGAGTCGGTTTGGCAAAATGTCTTTTTCTTCGTAACGCTTTCTTTACACTTTGCTGTATTTCCGTAAACGCCTACCAACGCCCCGCCCAATGCGCCTCTCTTCTTCTTCCTTTTCGCCTTCTTCTTCTTCCTCTTCTTTTTTTCATTATTACCCAAGTGTGTTTCTTCTTGAGGCTAAAAAACTAAAGGCCTAAACCAATAAATCTTTGTTAGCGCAAATTTTTTACTGCTTTGTTTTACATGGCTTCGCTTTTTTTTGTATTTTTTTTTGTTTTTGTTTTTTTTTTTTTTTGGCAACAACTTTGGCACTGCCAACGACAGCCATTAAAACGGGCCATTCTTAGGCCACACAAAAATAATAACGATTTGACCAAAAAACCAAATGAAAAAAAAATCGCTTTCTGGTGATTTAGCGACAATGCGACGGAAAGCCATAGAGTACATAAATTTGCTTATTTTTATTTATTTTTTTTTTTTTATTGCAAATTCTAGGATAATTCCCGAGAAGTCATTCCTGAGTATCTTTCAAAACCGTTCCGTTACGTTTCGTTTGGTTTTTTTTCCACCAACATCTTTTTCTACATTTCTTCTTAGGATTGTGTTGTTATTGTTGTTGTTGTTGTTATTGTCAGCATTTTATGCTACAATTTTTTTTACGCTACGTTTAAGAAAAATTTACGGAAGCGTCTTCTCGTTCCGTTCGTGGAAGAGAAAGAGAGCTATAGCCATTACTTTTTTTTTTTTCTTTCACCGGAAACGTTCATGATGCGTAGCCTTCGAATATTAAAAGGAAGCAAGGAAGAAAAAAAGAAGGAAGATGCGAAAGAAGGCTATAACGACAAAAAAGAGCGAGACAGAGTGTTAGAAGTTGCGTTTGCTTAAAAATTAATGGCCAAAATTGGCTAAAATGACACCAGAAGTGTTTGTGTCATGTCAGAAGCCAAGACCCAGCCAGCGGTAACCGTACTAACCGTCACTCAGTCGGCTCACAGCAGAGCAGAAGAATAAGAAAAAGAAGGAGACAATAAAAAGAGGCCCGGAGGAGGGCAGAGAAAAAATATGGCGCCCCAGAAAAATAGAATTTAAATATTTTATTAGATTCGAGTGACAGCAATAAAAACAATTTATCGTATTCAAATACGACGACATAACAAAATGTCATGCGAATACGTTATGAGCGTTTTTTTTTTGCGGTTGCGTTAAAGTCCTTTTGTTTAAGAACCTTTTTCGGTTTGTTTGAAAATTTTTGTTTTAAAAAAATTACTCGTACTCTTTGAGGAAGAAAAAAGAAACAACGATCGATTTGTAACTTCTTGTAATTGCAAAAATGTCTCGCAATGAAAATCGTATGAAATTTAATTGAAAATCGTATGAAATTCATTTTCAAAATCGGCGTAGCAAAAGAAAATGTCATTATTGTTGTTTTGACATTTTCCGTCAAGCAGCTGTCACTATTCATTGCGCTCATTAAATAATATTCAACGCTTGGTGACAACGCTCGCACGTGAACGCTCGCTCACGCGATCATGTTAGCTAGGGTTACCACCACCCTCCCAAAAACTATGCGTATTTCATTATCATTTCATTACCGTTTTCTATAGAAAACTACAACAACAAACGCAAGCACTCTTTAACCGCATCGAATGTGGTCCGTGGTAAATCGTCATACGATACACTGAGAATTTTCTCAAAGGCGAAGGAAGTAAAAAAAGAAGGCGATAAAGTACATAAAGTAAATAAATAAATAGAAATAAGTAAATAAAAGTAAAAAATTAAAATTAAAATTAACATAAAAATAGGTAAATAAATAAATGAAGTAAATAAAAAATACTCGTAAATACTAATAAAATAACAAAGAAAATAGTTTTCTTCGATAGAAAATTTTTTTTTTTTAAATTGTTAAATTTTATTGTGTTTTTTTTAAAACGTTTTCAATTTTAAATGTGGTGAAATTTTATTTGCTAATCTTTTGCTAATTTTTGGATAATTTTGTCTTGATTGTCCAAAAGATTTTCAAGAAAATTGATGTCTAAATTGCATAAAAATAACAAGGTTAGATAAGAATAAAAGGCTTCATAATCATGCTAGATCAAGGCCTAATTTTTGGAATGTTGAAAAGGTTTTTAATATTAAAAATGGTGCAATTTTATTTGCTAATTTTTGGCTAATTTTGTTTTGAGAAATTTGTCCTAAAGATTTCCAAGGAAATTGATGTCTAAATTGCATAAAACTAACAAAGTTAGATAGGAATAAAAAACTTAATAATCACGCTAATCATTTTCAAGCTGTGGACATTCCAAGAAAAAAAACACAGTAAACGGCTCTTATGGTCGTTCGGATCACCAAAAGTTTCAAAGAATCTTTATTTATTTATTTAGGTACAAATTTCGTCTTAAATGTATTTATATTCGATTTCTCTGCGTGTATTTTGCGCGGGTATTTTGTGTTCGGTTTTATTTGTGACGTCATGCTTATTAAAAAACAACCTCCATACAAACAAACAAACAAACGCTAATCAGTAATCATCAATATTTCACGCACAAAACAACAAAATGGTAGATTCGATACGAAGGTTACCAAATCCTTTTTCATTCTTACAAACGCGACTATTTGCTGCTTCTTCCCCTTCCCCTTTTTCTTTCTTAATAATGTTTAATGTTAATGTTTCAGAAACAGGTCACCGTACGGACCGGTCTTGTGTAGAAAAGGGTTGGTGGGTTGGTTGATGGGTTGGTTGGTGCGTTGTTTGGTTGGTGGAGGGTACTCGCTCAAGCGCGTTTAGGGTTGCTTTTATTTGTGAAAGTGCCTTTAGTGCGATTATTAGTAAAGGAGCCATTTTGTGTTTTTTTTCCTAACTTTTGTTAGACTATTATTTTACTAATACTTTTTCTCATGTTGGTTGTTGTTGTTGTTGTTGTTGTTGTTTTCACTTTCGTCCTCTTTAGTTTTTTTGCAACATTATTCATATCTACAGACTGATAAGCAGCAGCAGCGGCAAACGACCGACCATAGCGTAAACAAATGATGATGAGCAGCTTTAATACGTAACATATAGTTTGTTTGTTGTTGTTGTTGTTGTTCACTGCTTTTCTTACGTGCATGTAGTTATTAAAAATGTTGAGAACCTTTTACAAAAGGGCGGAATTCGCCGGGCTCCGGTAACGT
Organism: Conops quadrifasciatus; assembly: GCA_949752815.1. Taxonomy (NCBI): domain Eukaryota; kingdom Metazoa; phylum Arthropoda; class Insecta; order Diptera; family Conopidae; genus Conops; species Conops quadrifasciatus. The sequence continues at coordinate 13,151,859 of OX457078.1, read as the reverse complement.
CTGAAGGGCGTTGGGTTGCAACGTTGGCGGATTCACGCTCTGTTGTATCTCTTCTTCTTCAAAAAATGCATTCGTTCGTTAATAATTGACTGTAGTTATTCATAAGAATTATTTAAATACGCATGAAATGAAAATGAACGCAAAAAATGCAATGAAACGAAGACATAATTTTCAAGCATGAGCGCTCGAAATGGACCGGACCGCTCGAGTTAGACCGCATGTGTTCAAAAAAGGTCTCAAATCAAACAAAATTAAATTCTCAATAATTTCTAAAAATACAAAGTATATTTTAATGAAAACAGAGAGTCATTATTTTCCGTAGAAACAAAAACGCAACAACAATAAAAAAATGAATTATTCAAAAATGTAGAAAATTTAAAAAAAAAAACTGAGCCATAGTCCATCTTATGTACAATTAACTGTACAATTAATAATTTTATAAACAATTTGTCAAAGTGTAAAACTTTCAGTGAGGCCAGGCCGGTCCGGTTCGGTCGCCTTCACTCGAAAATCGCCTTCACATGAAAATTATACAAAAAAAACTATTTTAAAAAGTTGTTTGCGTAAAACTGAATCCAAAATTATTTCTCATGAGGTCAGTTTTCATAAGACTGTTGTTGTTGTTGTTACTGTCGTTGTCGCTGCAGCCTTTTTTTGCATACTTTTTTCAAGAATTTTTCTGATTCTGATTTTATTCTTCTCGTTTGAAAACGAGAATTCAACGATTCTTCAAGTTCAATAAGAAAATATCAGAAAAAAAACGAATGAACAGACAAAAACGAAATGAAACGAAAACGAAAACACGAAACGCACGATGTTACTGGACCAAATTCGCATAAACTGATCAGCACAGACAAAGCATAAAATTAAACTGTCATCTCGGATTTTATTTGCCGCATCACTAAATAATAATCATATTTTTTCCTCTCTTTCTGCTACTTTGGTGAAGCCAAAGAATGATGAGGACTCAAGAGTAACAGATTGGTAGAGGTAATGTTGGCAATGACGGCGACGGTGGCGATCGTGGCGATCGTGCTGTTGGCGGAGACGCTGGAGACGGCGGTAGCAAAAAGTCACACGAACAAACAAACACCGAGAGATATTCGTACAGACAGACAAACAATTCGGCGAACAGACAGACAGACAGAATACAAAGACAAATGTGTGAAGATCATTTTAAGAATTCTTATAATACTTTCCTTTATAAACCTTGACTAATCCTCTAAATCGGTCGGTCGGTCGGTCAGCCAGGAGCAATGAGGTAAGGCTGGACTTTAGGCTGTGTCCTCCATTCGTCTGCGTTTTCTTCTTATTCTTCCTTTTCTTCTTCTTCCTTATTTTCGGTTTTATTTTGTGATTTTTGTTCGAAAAAATTACTTGATGGGAAAAATAAGAATTATTATTCATAAAATTATGGGCTCTTTTGGGTGCAAAAAAGACCAAAATCCAACGAAGGTATTCAAAACGGAATTTCAAATTAAGATAATATTAAACATGTTAATATTTTATAAGAATAACAACTACAACAACAACAACAACCAGCACGCACGAGCTCGTCTAGGTCAAGAAACAGATTTTTTTTTTTTGTGGTTCAGCAACAATTTTCTTTTGTTTTTCTTTTAAGAATATAATGACGTTTCTAATGTTGTTCTGTTGACGATGACGATGACCCCGCATGACGATTACCCGCCTTCACGCTTGTCTAATGACGTAACAAACAATCTGCAGTATGTTATCATTATCATCAACGTCGGAGTATTCATCATCAGCACCGTCGCGACGCGTCCTCCACTCCTATCATCGTCATTCTCAGTTTTTGTTGTTGCTTTTACGAGTATTTTGTATAACTCTAATAGCATAAACATAACCTAATTTGCTGATGTCAAAATTGTCAAAGTGACATTAACGCGCCAAAACACAGCGCCAAAGCGGCAGAGTTCAATTAATTGTGCAAACAATGTAGCGCCAAAGAACTTTTGAGCGAAAAAAACTATATATATGGATTCGTCGGTACGTCAAAAAAAAAAAAAGTTGAAGTCAAAATGTCGGTTGAGTGCTGAGTGCATTTGACAGCTGTCACTTTTGTTTGACATTAAAAATTAATTTGTTTTACATTGCTATGAATTAAAAGGCAGTTTTTTTTTTTTATTAAAAGGCAACATTTTTTTTTTGGAATTTTTTTAGAACTATGATGATAATTTTATTTTCTAAATTGATTTTATGAAAATATATGTATGAAAATATTTTTATTAGTTAAGAAAATAGCACTGCTATTTATTTACGAATGGAAATATTTTTTTGTTTTTTAAGTCATTTTCATTTAGCGCTTAAAGTGTAATTTCTTTTTACACTGTATATAGTTTGTTTTATGCATAAACAAAAGCTTTAAGCAAAATGTGCTCAAATATTGATTTGAGAGTGAGAAACGAGTAGAGAAACAAGTGTTTGTGACAGTTGAGAGAGAGTAAGAAATATGATGCTCAGAACTCTCGCGCAGAAAGCTGCTCTTCAGTGTACATAAAAAGCTGAGTTGTGTGCGCTCCGCTCTCTTATGCCGTCGGTATTTGTCATCTTTTCCAACCTCACTTTTTTCTATTGTCACTTTTATTTCTCTCTCTTTCTTGACCTTTAATTTTCCCTTTGAAGCAAGAAAAGGAAAAAAACAACTGCAGAAGTATTTAGCTTCCACTTCGGCTGCTTTCTTCAGTAACGCTTCAGCATTTTGTTTGCGGTTTGAGAGTTTAAACACACTTCAGTCAAGCATTAAATTGGCACTTCTTTCTTTTAATACCAACAATAAACAATAACAACAACAACAAGAGTATTCTGTAAATATTGAGACGTTATGAATAGTCTTTATGTGAAATAAAAACGAGTAGAACAAAAAGAACAAAGTGAAAAAAGAAACAAGGAGACGAAAAAGAAACAAGGAGACGAAAAAGAAGAGGACCCAGAAATGAAGAAGAAGAAGAGGTGAGAAAAAGGTGCGAAATAAACGTTTTGTAGGCGTTCGTGGCGTTAAAGAAAGAAACAGTTCACTCAGCGGTTTTCTCAGCCAGATCAAGTTACATGCAGACACTAACGACTGCTTAGCAACACAAATACAACAGACACATACACATACATATGTACACATATAAAAGCACAGATACTGAAGGACATATAGGCCGATATTAATATATTGTAGTAAAAAAACAAAAGACATTCGTGAAAATACACTACAAATGTTAGATATTTGCACAAACTTAAACTAAAATTATACTTTTTAAAAGGGTTAAAGGTTTAAACTGTGGTCCGCGGACCACAATTCAGGACCACAATTGCATACACCAAATTAAAATTGTCTTTACACACGAAGATAACAATTTCGTATAAAAAAAACAAAGAGTAATTCGTTGAGCTGACTAAATATTTCTCGTCCAGCAACGAGTATAAACACACAAAATCAACGAACGTCAAAATCAACGAACGTTAAAATCAACGAACGGTAAAATCAACGAACGAAAATGACCGAACGAAAGCAAACAAACTGCAACGATTATAAAATGACAAATTTAACTACAAAAAAGAGAAGAAGCAGCCCTACATTAAATGACAACAACAATAATAACAACTTCTTCAACGCATTCTTCGTCTATTCTTGGTGTCGTCCCATTGTTTACACCTTATGGGCCAAATGTTTGCCCATACTTTGACGAAAAAAGGAAAACCAAGATTAGCATTAGAATGGAAAACACTCCGGCTGAACAATGAATGGCCAGACGTAGCACGAAGGACGTAGTTTACAGGGTGAAGAAGAAGACGAAGGTAAGACTGCAATTTGAGACTGCTGGCTTTGTGGTCTCTAGACGAACTGAGCTGGGCTGGGCCAAGCAGGATTCCAGCAGATTATCCGGAAAAGCGGAACATAAGATCAGCTGCTGGAAAAACCGTGCGCGGGGTGAACAGAATGAATGGATGATGAGGTAGTAGAGCGGCGACGGAGCGGGGGACTTTTCCGAAGTCGTCACTTCACAAAATGACAGTAATCGCAACAAAACTTGAACTTATGGAGCGAGTTGTTGAACAAAGTATGCGGTAATAGTTGAATTTTTTTGCTCTCTTACAAACAGAAGACCGTTTTTTTTTCGCTGATCCTCCCGAGTGATCCTCCCGAGTTCGCTAAATAAAGGCAAAAGAATGTGTCGCCTAAAAAAGCGGATCAACAACGGATTAGTGTCGAATGTGTTTACAGAGAACCGCCTTCAAAATAGCGGCACACCGAAAAAAATCCTTTGGCTCGGCCAACAGTTTTTAATCTCTTAACACGGATACGTTATGCCATCAGTATGGCATAATACTTAAAGAGAAAAGTGGACGACAGGCAGAGATAGATCATCATCAGCGGCCTCGTCGGCGGCCGACATCATCGACATTGTCGTTTTCAATGAGAAAAAACTTCAAGTGGAAAATATTCAACACTCTTTAAAAGTAAAATAACCAGAATTAAAACGTCATCAAGATTGTCATCAGGCAACGGCTATAGTAAGCGTAACATTAACCGGCCGTGGCAAGGCGAGGCCTGCAGTCGATCAGTCGATCGTTTGGTTGTTTGGCTACACACACACACACACACACACAAAGCAATCGAGACGAATCGCTGTGAGTGTGACAAGGTTTGTTCTGTCAGTTCTTAACAAGATTTTGTAGTTGATAAAATCTGGCTGGCTTCCAGCTCATTGCTCTTGACCGTATTTGGGCTGCAGAAGAAGCCGAAGCATGATGATGATGATAACGGTGATGATGACGGTGATGAAGTCGGTAATGATAATTGAACGACGACGTGTCGTCTCACGGAGTTTTTTCGAATTTTTATGATGTCATCAGGGGCCAGTTAATATAGTAATGGCAGATAAGAAATACAACAACAACAACAACAATGGCAATGGACAAGATTATCCAACAATTACAACAACAACAACAAACCAACCGACCATTGAGATCGAGCTACCATCAACAACTACCAAAGAATCGGTAGGACGCGTTGGAATCGCGTTGAAATCGCGTTGGAATGTTGGCAAAAATTATATGATTACAAGTATGATTACGATTAAGTACTACAAGTATAATGACATTATGCTACTGCTGTCGATAGCATCTTTTACTAGCTTTTAAGAAGTTGAAACGGTAGAAACCGGAATAAATTGAGATAAACCGACAGATTGAGACTTTTTCAGTCGCGACGAGATCTTTTCAAACAAAATCCTTTTCTCGTCTCGTCACAAAAGAGAGAGAGAGAGCGGACTTTCTCAGTCGAGACGAAATCTCGAGGCCCTCCCGAGATCTTCTCCAATCGAGACGAGACCACGATGCAAAACATACTTTCTCAGTTAAGGCCAGTTAACAAGACCGGTCTCTCACTTCCGAGATTGAAGTCTTTTAGTCGAGCTGAAATTCCATAACGAGATCTCGCACCGAATCTCGACAAATCTCGTTAGCGTCTGGGACCACTCGAAACTTCAGCATCGCTTCAAAACCGAAATAATTATTGCATGGTTTTCAAGCAATTTTGCAATTTCTAACTTCCAAAATTGAAGTCTTTCAATGGAGCTGAAATTCGATAACAAGACCTCGCACTGAATCTCGACAAATCTCGCTGGCGTCTGGGACCACTCGAAACTTCAGCATCGCTTTAAACCGAAATAATTATTGCATTTTTTTCGAGTAATTTTGCAATTTTACAATTTCTAACTTCCAAAATTGAAGTCTTTCAATGGAGCTGAAATTCGATAACAAGACCTCGCACTGAATCTCGACAAATCTCGCTGGCGTCTGGGACCACTCGAAACTTCAGCATCGCTTTAAACCGAAATAATTATTGTATTGTTTTCGAGCAATTTTGCAATTTTGCAAATTTTGTCAAACCAAAAAACAATCAATTCAAGACCAGGCACAAACACACACAAACACACACACACATGGGTGTGTGTAAGGCTTACAAACCGACATACGAGTATGTATGTATGGGTTTATGTATGCACAAGGATTAACGAGTATGTTGCAAGGATGTCGTTGTTGAAAAGCGAATGCAAACCTGAACAAATTCAAGCCATTCTTCGTACAACAACAACAACAACCTGCTGAACGAACAAACTTACGTTGTTAATAGTTTGCAAATTTGCACACGCTGCACCGACCGACCGACTGCGACTGCGACTGCGACTGCACCGACCGACTGGTGTCACTCCGGGGAGTTCTTTACAATGATTTTAACAAATCTGAAAAGTGCAGCCGACAACGACAACGGCAACGGCAACCAGCAACAGCTACATCAAGCCCACCTTCACCAAAAACAACAACAACAACAGGAACAACCACAGGAACAGGAACAACAATGAAAGCAACAAATACATACATACGTTCAAGAAAGGAATAAATACAATGAGGGCGATGGTGATGATGATGATGGTGATGATGATGGTGCCGGTGATGGTGATGGTGATGGCGATGACAACGACGCTCACGACAATAGAGACGATGGCTGTGGCGTTGGCGGACGACAACGAAGACTTGGTTAAATCGTCACTCGGCAGAGACCTTTAAAGCTTCCCATCACAAAACACACACACACGCACACACACTCTCGTGTGCACCGCGTTTGTGTCTATGCATACCGAGTCTTGTCCTCTCATGTTGAAGGTACATACTTGTACTCTCCGCCTCAGCCGCTGCAGCACTGCTCGTTGCCGCCGTCGCCGTCGCCGCCACAGACAAAACAGACTGCTGCGGCGCTGCACTCCTTCGGTGAATGCTAGCCCTGGCGCTGTAGTGCACCATAGTGCCGCAGCCCACTGGCATGCACCAGAATTGAGGTGGAGGCAGTTCGGTTCTGCTTCAGCCTGCCTTCGAGCCTTCGCTTCGAGTCTTTGCTACGACTCGAAATGATAGCTCGTAGTCATTTGTACCAATGCGTTGAATGCGTTGTTGTTGTTGTTATAGTTGCAGCCTCCTTCGAACAACGTGAACATCTGTAATGTTGCCACAATTCGTATGAACGAGCATAATTTTTGTTTGTAGAAAAAAACATGAAAATTCACCAAAAAACGGGACAAATAAGAAAAATTAAATGACAAAGTAAAAGCAGATAGACAGCCAGACAGACAGACAACCAGACGGACTGATCAAGAGGACCGGTAGAGGGAGGAAGGAGGGAAAGCAGACTAGCTAAGAGCTAGATCAGCGCGTAGATCAGAGAAAAGAACGACACAGAGTAAAAAAGAGTAGAGTGAAGCAAACCAATTCGCTGAAAAATCAATCGATTGACAAAACCTTTCGACCAACAAAGTCTTTCGTCGGGCAAATTTATCGCGTGGTTAGTCGAACATCATCATCATCATCATCATCATAATCATATGACTACAGAGACCTACAAATAGACAGCCCAACAAATCGAGAGACCAACAAATGGAGACACCAAAATAAACAGACCAAAAAATGAAGAGACCAGAAAGGACAGCCCAAAAAATGGAGAGAACAACAAATAGACAGACCAAAAAATGGATAGACCGAAATGGACAGCCCAAAAAATGGAGAGAACAACAAATAGACAGCCCAAAAAGTGGAGGGACCGAAATGGAAAGCCCAAAAATGGAGAGAACAACAAATAGACAGACCAAAAAATGGATAGACCGAAATGGACAGCCCAAAAAATTGAGGACCAACAAATAGACAGACCAACAAATCGAGAGTACGAAATGAACAGCCCAAAAAATGGAGAGAACAACAAATAGACAGACCAAAAAATTGAGAGACCAAAAGGGACAGCCCAAAAAATGGAGAGAACAACAAATAAACAGACCAACAAATCAAGAGTACGAAATGAACAGCCCAAAAAATTGAGGACCAACAAATAGACAGACCAACAAATCAAGAGTACGAAATGAACAGCCGAAAAAATGGAGAGAACAACAAATAGACAGACCAAAAAATTGAGAGACCAAAAGGGACAGCCCAAAAAATGGAGAGAACAACAAATAAACAGACCAACAAATCAAGAGTACGAAATGAACAGCCCAAAAAATGGAGAGACCAACGAGTAGACAGACCAACAAATCGAGAGACCAGCCAACAGACCAAATGAATGAACCTCAATCATTGATCAACAAATAGACCGCCATGAGATAAACAAGAGTCAGGAAAACCCAAACCCAGGGTCAGGAGACCCGAAACGAGACAGCCCAAAGACTAGCCCACTCGCACGAAACCAACAACAACTAACTATTCGTTAGTTAAACAAAACAAATTGACGAGAAGATGAATTCTCGTAATTCATTGATTTTAGTTGATGCTGTTTGGTAATGTTTTGGTTGTTGTTGTTGTTGTTCTAAGTTGTTTGTTTTTGTTATTACTATTATTATTTCTATAATAATAATTATTATTATTATTGTTGTTGTTATTAATGTTATTATTGTTATTATTACTATCATTATGAATGCATACTCATTTTAGTTAATCATAACATAATTGCATTAATTTAATATTTATTAATGATGATAAATTCGAAGGAATTGCTTTAGTGTTGTTGTTGTTGTTGTTGTTGTTGTTGTTTTCTGCATAAATTTGTATTCTTTTGTGTGACGACAGTTAAAAACATGATAAAAACAGGTGCCGTTTTGGCCATTTTGGCCGTTTTGTCGACGAATCTCAGTATCGACAGGGGCGTATGGGCGTATGGGCTCAGAATCGGATTTGAAATTGATGCAAAGTAATCGAGAATATTTTTAGATAATCGTTTTTATTTTTGTATTAACTCATATACGATTTTTTCAAAGTTTTAGGACCAAAAAATTAACTCTTTATGACTCACAAACAAGAAAAACATTCCGCAGAAAAAAATTTGAAATCGTTTTTTATACGGCAAATTATTTCAAAATATCACGATATATTAATGTCTAAAATTGCAGAAAAAACACGCAATTATATTTTTAGCATTTTCAAACGTTAAGAGGCGTGGTCCACGTACCTACCACGAATGAAAAGAATGAAAAAGAAATATAAGAAAATAAAAATTTATTCTGTATAAACGACAAAATTTGATTAATTGAGATCCGAAAGCCAGCCTTCCTGCCTTCCTTCCATTAACCCTTTTGTATCTCTTCTTGCCAAACGGCGTCTTGGGCGCTAAAGAGTTTGGCTGTTTCTTTTTTTCTGTTGCTTCTTCTTCTTCTTCTTCTTCTTCGTCTTGTTTTTGACTAAGATTAATTAATAATTCTTTGCTTAAAAATCAGAAAATCAGAGGGAAAAATTATAATAAAATGAGTCTCTTTTTAGCCTTTAAAATTATGTCTGTTCTTTGAGTAACCACAAAAACCGCAACAACAACAAAAAGCAAAAAACAACAACACTTCAGAGAAGTCTGCCTGCCGTCCGTCCGTCCGTCCGTCCGTCCGTTTGCCGTTTGCATGCGAATGCGAATGACATGCGAATCATTTTGCATGAAAATCAATCAAATCATCAAATTCGTGAAAGCCTTAAATTTTTAATTAGTTGTTGTTGTTGTTTATTTGGTCACCAAGTTACTGTTACTGATGGCCGCCGCCAACTTCTGGCGTTGAAAATTCGAACGATTAAGAAGAAGAAGAAGTAGACAAAGTGAAGGGAAAAAAGAAGAGGAAAATTGTAGCGTTTATTACTTGAGAGGATCTTCAAAGGGGATGATAACAGCAACAACAACAACAATAACAACAACAACGACAGCGACAGCGACAGCAGCAGCAAATAATATTGCTACAAAACGGATCAATTTCAAACGAATATCCTTTTTAAGTAGCTTCATCAACAACAATAGAAAACGAGAGGAAGAAGAAGAAGAAGAAGAAGAGCAGCCATTACATCAGCCCTGTCAACACTCGAATAATGATCACGATGACAGAAAGGGAGTAAAGAGAACACACTGAGGGGTGAAGGGAAAGAGAAAGAGGGAGAGGGAGAGGGAGAGGGAGAGAGCGAGGGGCAAAGCATCGGCCCATTGAGCCTTGACCCGGGTGTTATTTTTTTTTTTTTTTTTGGGTGATCAGAGCGGTTTTTTTCTGACAAACGGGAATGTATGGCATTGAAGAGGAAAAAGAAGAAGAAGAAGAAGAAGCATGCCGGCAAGAGGGTAGCGAAAAAGTTGAGGTTCTACAAAGTATTATAAAAGCAAGGCTTCAAATTTTGCACCCTAAATTTTAAAGAGTATTAAGAGACAATCAAACAAATGGACGAGACGAACTCAGCGAACAAACAGTTAAACAGACAGACAGACAAACAGACAAAGAGATCGGCGAAGGGCCGAGAGACAGACAGAGCAAAATGTTGATAAATATTCAACATTCTCAACAGAGACAAAGAATGAATGAACGAATGAATGAAAATTGTATTGAAGAAGTGTCTTCTCTGGCAGACGCGCTGTGGCGACCTTTGTCCTTTTTCTTGTTTGTTTGTTTGTTTGTTTGTTTGTCTGTCGACTTAAAGCCGGAAAAGCCAAACCCAAAAAGGATACGAATATTTGAAAAATAGGGCTTCTGTTGTTTTTGGTTTTTTTTTTTTTTTTTTTTTGTTGACAATTGAATTGTCATGATTTTTTTGCACTTTATTTTTGTTGTCGATGACGGGTGTAACGCCATCTTTTATGTCGCTATGTGAAAATAGAATAACCTTAAAAAAAACAACAACCGCTTTGCATATATAAGATATTTTTATTTAATTTGGTCTTTTGCAATTTATTTGGACTAGTTTCTGCATACAACAACAATCAAGTGGCCGCCTCTATGGGCCAAAGCAAAATGTGTGGCTTTGGTTTTTGCTGCGTTTTTCTTTTACTTTTTCGTGTGATCACTTTTTCGGCACATCGTTTCGGGGGTGAAGGGTTTATAAATTGTATGTGAATTGACGCTTCAAAAACATATTTACTGAACATTAAGCGGTTGATAAATGCTAAAGTTATTCAATGTTTATATACTGTCATGAAAAATGGCGCATCCGTTATTTTTTTTTTAGTTGTTGTTGTTTTTTTATCTTTCAATCAAAGTTAAACAATGTCATTGTTAATAAAGAGTTATGATTATTTTAGTTAATATTCTAATAAATAACAAAAAAAAAAACAATAATTTTCTCTCTTTCTTTGTCTCGTAATTACGTATACCATCATCATCATCATCACGCTTGTTAAATGTTTTACGATGTCTTGAGCAGCTTCAACATCATCATTATCTTTATACGCTTTGCTCATTACGTTTGTCAGCATTAGCGCGATCAGCGATCAACATTTAAGGGATGTCCTTGTTGAGGTCCCTGCAAATATTTGTTTACAGTTTTAGTTGCATACAGTAGTTGTTGTTGTTGTTGTTGTTGTTTTCCGTTCTCAACTTTACCGCTTTTGTTTCGTATTTGCGCGCTGAAGGATGTTAAATAAGATCGTTGCTGTTGCTGTTGCTGCTTCTGACGGTGCTCCGTGATGGTGGTTGGCGTTTGGTGTTGCCCGTCAAACCCTCCGCCATTCATGCATTCATTCTATCATTCAATTATTCATTGTTCGTTCGTTTCGTCGCTCCTCGCTTCGCGTTGCAAAACCGTTGAGGTTCCTTTTGTTGTTATTGTTATTATTATTTATTGTTGTTGCCTCATTTTTCCTTTTGTTTTGTTACCTTTTTTGTTATTGTTGTTCGGTGCTGCTGTTGTTGTTGTGAAGAACTTCTGTGCAAGATTTTCCTCTTCTTTTTGTTTTTTCCGTTTGTGGTATCTGCGTTTTCTGCCGCTCTCCGCGCATCCTCCGGCTCCGGTCATTGTGTTTCTTTGTATAGATTTGTTGGCACCGCTGTCAAGTGATACGTTAATAATTGACATTGAGGTCATCACATCCTTAACATCATCATCATTATCATCATCATCATCAGCGACTTACTTACTCGACATCTTTGCCGTTTGCCGTCCTTTGTTATGCGATGATTTCTGATGCGTTAAATCAGGGGTGGCCGGAGGGAGGATGTAAGGTTGACGGAAGGGGGCGGCAGAATATTCTGGTATTGAAAATATTAAAAATCTATTTGAAACGCAACGAAAATTTTACACATGATTGCGTGAAATAAATAAAAATATAAATAAAACCAAACAACGCGAGGCGAGCCATTATCCGATCATTATGAGATGAGATGAGATCCTTCGAAGCATTTTTTGGCATTCGCAAATCGCCGGAAAGAGGATGGAGAAGATTAGGAGTAAATATATGAAACTTTGGGGGGAAGATCCATTTTTGGTTGTTTTAAAATCTTCATAATTATTTAAAATAAAAACAAACAAAAAATTAAGTTTGTGGCTTCAAGAAATTAACATGGTTTTGAGGGCGCTGAGCTGCTTAAATCCGAAATATTTTAATACAATCTGAGAAAACAACAATAGCAATGAAAAACAATAACAACAACAACAACAATAGCCGTAAAAAACCCACCGAAAATCTGTTATAAACAGTTTAAGACGATTGTTTACCGGGCACAAAGGGTGAAAAGAGAAAGACCCCAAAACAATAGAGCACCCCCACCGCCCCCCTTTCACACACACACACACACAACAACAACAACAACAACAACAACAACAACTATGACCGACAAAGGTACTGTCATACAACAACGCTATCAATCCTTCGGTGGCGACAAACGCACTGCAGCCAGAAGTAACCGTTTATGCGCTGAATATTGTATGTATGCATGTACAAATAACAACCCTGATTATGCGTAAATAAAGACCAACCAACAACAACAACAACCATGAAACACCACAACAATATTGCACATGTCAAGTAACAGCGACAGTAAAGCGTATTAACAACACAACATACGACAACAACGACTGTGAATAAAAAGAGAGAGAGAGAGAGAGAGAACTAAACAGTTAGTGAGAAAGAGAAGCAGCAAAATCACGACAGCAAACAATAAACCAAAATCAACTGAAAAAACGCCACATAAATACGAAATTCCATTTTCTCAGAAGCCAGCAATAAAAGTCTGCTTGTGACAGGACTGCCTTATTTCATCCCCTTCTAAACCTGCAACCCACACCCACACGCACACCCACTCCCCAAAATTCACCACAACCCAATACGTAATACGTAATCATCATCCTTAACAAAGCAGCGTAACACAACGCAACGCAAACCAACGAGCTCAGAGCTCATCTACCCTCGCTTGAAATATTAGAGCAACAATGCACACACGCACGCGAAAACACCCGCTCTCACCAAGCGCCACCCACAATCTACGCCATGTGTTTGTTGTCTTTGGTTTGTGAGTCACAAACACACACACTCTCTTCTCTCACATAAAGCTCTCTTCCTCGTTCCGAAAACCAAATGCCATCAGCATTCGTCCTTGCTCAAAGCAAACATTCGTTTGTTTGTAGATTTCTCTATTCGTTGTTTCTCCAACGTTCAGCCGTTCGTTCGTTTCAGCCCATTCGTTCGTTCGTTCGTTTTCAGCACGTTCGTTCGTTTTCAGCCCATTCGTTCCTTTGCGTTTGTGTGTATGTTTAGCTTCGTTAGCTTCTCGAAATTGCTCGCTCCAACTCAACTAACGTGCGCCAGAGTTGCCAATAGCCAATATAAACAAATGTTTAGACAAAACGAAGAGCTGCTGCTGACGCCGCCATTACCGCTGCCGCTGCCGCTTCTGTTTCTGATGCTCGCTTGAAATGTGCTTCGCTTACGTTTTAAATACAAACTATTATTGCAACAACAATCTTATGTAGAAGTATTTTATATACTAAACATATATCGTTCTCTGTTAAAAATATGCGCGAAAAATATGTAAAATGTTAGAACTTTTTTTCTTTTTGAAAAAAATGTTTAAAGCCTATTTTTGACGTTATTTAAAATACTACCTTTTGCTATGATACTTGCTTTCAAGAAAGGACTGATACTAAAAGACAAAATGTTTTTAGAACAAAAAGAAAAAAGAAAAAAAAAATGTCTTAAATACTACGCGCCAAATAGCATGCTTACAACACATACCATACGCCGCTACGCGCTTTGTCCATTTGGAAAATCCATTTTTACTCTTTCGCCTGGATTTAGTTTATTGAAATATTCAAATGAGATTGTCGATTGAGCTTAAGTAGAATTTATGTGGATATTTTATATACAAATGGATGAAAAGGACGAAAGGAATGAGTGAAGGAATGAAAGAACCGGTGCCGGTGGTGTTGTTGTTGGAGGGGGGGGGGGGGGGGGGTGGAGGAGGACGAATGAATTGTGGCTGATTATATGAATGAAGGAAAAAATTATTGAAAAGCGGCTGCTGGCGGCCGACTGATTTTTAAAGTGATTTTAAAAGTGTTTTAAGTTTTCTTAAACTTCATCCATCACGTTGATCTTAATAAATGTTTTGGAAAATTTAATGGAGCAAATATCATATAATATGGCAACAACAAAAGTCTCAGTTCAACCTTATTCAACAAAAAAGGAGTCTATTAATTATTTGAAAGCAATAATAAAGCATAAATTCTTGAGAATGTTTCTTGAGAATTACGAATTTTTTACGGATTAGACATAATCTATTTGTGTACCTCAAAACAGGGACACGCGAATTAAGCGTGCCGTACCGTGCCGTGCCGCACAACAACATTCCAGAGGCGTCGCGCCGCGCCGCGCCGCGCCGCGCTGCCTTTTATTGGAATTAGTTAAATGTTCTTGGTTTTCTTTTTAATTTTTTTGTATTTCTTTGTTTTTGTTTTCGTATTCGTATATGTTTTGGTTTGTTTGCTGAAGCCGCAGCGTGTGAAAACAAGGCAAAAGAGAGAGAGAACAAGAGCGAAGGCGATGGAGATGGTGATTGTGGCGAAGAACGAAGCGAGTGTTCTCTTGCAATCATTTCATGCTGTGATTTTTTTTCAACACAATCTACACGATACTGCTGTAGTTTTTTATGTTGTTGTTGTTGTTGTTTTCTTTTTTTGGTTGGCATAATTTGATAGAATTTTTCTACCTCTTTTCAAATTCTACCTTTGCTGATTAAATAGAGCTGATAATCACTTGAGAAGAATCTGATGCAAAAGCTTGCTGCGTTTTAGCGCAGCAAAGAAGCAGTCACGGCGGCTGTGTCTCATGTCATGAAAATTAAATGTTGCCCAACAAATAAAAAAAAAAAAAAAAAAATAAAGAGAAAAAGATGGCGCCAGTGTTTTTTATTTATATCTTAATTTTTATTATTATTATTAAAATAATTAAATAAAGAATGAAATTAATCTGCAGCTTTTTGCAATGCTCAGTTTTTTGTTGCCTTCTCTTCATCTAATATTTACAACAAAAATAACAACAACAACAACAACAACCGCCTTAAAAAATCTTTATATTCTTCATGTCAATCTGAACAAGCGAGAGACAGTTTGCTGTCAAAACTTTGAACTCAATTAAAAGTTAAAAAAAATGTGTGTGTTTGTATTGTTTGTTTTTCTCTCATTCACAACATAATGAAAAAGAAGAAGAAGAGGAGTCAGAATAATAAGAAGAGGTGCTCTAGGTACTGCTTGAAGCCACTTTTGTAAAGCGCTTTAAAGCGCTTTAAGACGTTCAAAGTGTCCACTCAAAAAAACATAAATAAGTATTAAGTTACCGCACACGCTGCCGAACGCCGAACGCCGAACGTGGTAACGACGCTGATGACAACAAAACAGGCAGCCACAGCAGCAACAACAACAATAGCTGAAACAGCAGCAGCAGCAGGCGGCAGGCGGCAGGCAGCAGCGATAGCGACAATGAAGGCGACAAACATGCTCGTAGCTTCTGAAATAAACCCATACAAATGACCGTCTTTGCACAGCAAATGTCTCCACAGATGGCGCTTTTTCGAAGGTAGCCCCCCCCCTCCCTTCCCTAGGGGCACCAGCGCGCCGTGAGCAACAACGCAACCGCTCGCGCGACCAACGGCCGACAAATAACGCCGCGTGCAGTCTTTGACGACTTTTTTAAGCTGAAGAAGGTGTGAAGCTTTGATTATTGTACAACAACAACAACAACAACAAGAACAAAATAAAGTGTGCATTGCAGTGATGCCGTTTGGGAGGGGTGAGCAAGGGGGAGGGGGGGCGAAAGAGAGAGGCCGACATCAAGTGAAGAAAAGCATGATCAAAAGGCGAATTTAATCCCGGCTAAGAATCAATTGTTGTGCTTCTGCTGTTGTTGTTGTTGTTGTTGTTGTTGTTGTTGTTGTTGTTGTTGTTGTTGTTGTTGTTGTTGTTACAGCTGCCATAACAAAAATATCCCGCAATGCAAGATAATTCTCAGCATTCAAGTGGTCCAGCGTGAATGAAATGGAGACCACGACGACGACGACGACGACGACGGCTAGTATTTGTTTGGCGACGTGTCATAAAGTGGCGTAACGACGTAGTACAGTATAGTGTGAAATGTACTTAAAGTTTAAAGTAGCCTGAAGTGCATGAAGAGAACGAACGACAGAGTGACAAAAACAACAAGAGAGATTGCGTTTGCTTTTCACTTTTTTCATTGCTTCCAGCTCTGTGTGAACTTCATTAAAGTGACGTTTGAAAGGTTGGTAAATGTCACAAAAAATATAGAAGAAAAATATGTGAAAAATATTCAAAACTTACGATAAAAACGAAATTAATTAAATGCCAAAAATTTAATTTAAATGTGCCTTGAATTGAGGTTTTTGGAGTGACGAAAAAAAAACAAATTTCAAAAGTTTTCCGAAAAAGAGAATCGGTAATGCCAACCGATTTTTTTGCTAGACTCGAACTCGATCTCGAACTCGATCTCAATCTATCAACCGTTCTGTTGTCGCTTCTGCAGAGCGATTAGTTAATAAGCACCTTTTTTTTTAGTAGACAGTATAAAAAATTTAAGAAAATATAATACTTGAAAGAACAATAAAAAAGAACCCACCCACGCCTCCTTTCAAGAGACAGACGTCCGTCCGTCCATACGATTTTTAAAAGGCCGTTTGACCGCGTTGCATCTAAAAAACGAATAAACCCTAAAATATATCCCTTTTAGACGAAAAAGGCATGCGCTTTTGGGAGTTTTGAAAAAATATCAAATTCTCACAGCGACTTTTAAAACTATGCCACGCCGCTTTATTGAATTCCTAGAAAAAAAAATGCATTTAAGAATTTTTTTTTTAATTTAGTTACAAGCGCTTTGATCTTCGTTCGTCTGAATCTTCTCCTTGCGTCTGTCTCTCTCTCTCTCTCTCTCTCTGTGGGCTCATAAAATTTTTATTAACTAATAAATTATCGTAATTTCACTATTAAATGAATAATAATAATACGACTCAATATTTCATTATCATCAATAAATTAGACATTTTTTGTTGCAGCCTTTTTTCACAATGATTTCGAGAAGTATAAGCGTCGGATCTCCTTGGTGTTATTGTTGTTGTTATTATTGCAGGCTTTATTGTTGGTTGTTGTTGTTGTTGTTTCTGCTGATCGTTATTATTCTATTGTTATTGTTCATTTTTGGGGTCAGTGAGCGAGCGTTGGTTATACAAAGAAGTTATATTCATTTACTTTTAAAATCGAAAGGACTACGAATTGTTGCTTTCGTCTATTGTTTCGAGTCCTTACCTTTTTCTTCTTAACTTCGCTCCTCGCTTCTTCCTCTTCGTTGGCAACTATTGTTTATCATTATCGTTATTGAGTATTATCATTGAGTATGTTTTGTCATTGTTATATACGATATGTTTATTGAACATTTTTCTTCAAAATAAATCTTTGATGTTTAGAAGGGGGAAAAAGTCTCCTCTTCTTCTTCGGTGATGATCATTTTTTTTAACATTCTCGCAGATGCATTTAACCAAAAACACCTTAACCTTATTGAACTTGTCACCCCGAAGGTGGATGGTGTCCTCATAAAAAGAGCCCTAATAAAAATGAGAAATTTTACAGGTACCCGTTTTTTTTTCTTTCCTTTCTTTCTCTAAGCCGCCTACAAACATTCTATAAACATCAGTTGCATGAAATCCAATCGATTCTAACAGAATTCTATCCATCTATCCATCTATCCATACAACCACTGATCCTTCCCATCAATTGATAATTTTTTTTAGAATATTAAAAATGGGTTAATAAATTATGCATGCTTTTTACAAAACTTTACGAACCATTTTTTGCGTTTTTGAAATTTTAATGAATTTCTTAAGCTACAAAAATCTCCTAAATTCAGTCAATTTAATGTTGTTTTTTTTTTTATTTGCCAAAATAAAACCAAATTTTATGATTCTACTTTCTTTTAATCCAACCAACCTTTTTGTATCTCTTTTAATATAACAAAGCGTTATGTATCATATCGGAATGTATCGTAACGTAACGTAACGTATCGTATCGTATCGTATAACAAACGTAATGCAAGTACAACAAATTTTTAATTGTTACTAAAGAAAAAGGAGGGAGAAAAAGAAAAAGAAAAAAAAACCACATCATAGAATTCATCTCAATTGAAATACAACAGATACCGATATTACGAGTATGCTTTATTAAGTTTCTTCTTAAAATTAGGCGAAATATTATTTTGTTAAACAAACGGTTAATAAATGATGGTTGAAAGTTTACCAACTGCAGCAGCAGCAACAAACAGTTATACTCATATATAATGAAATAACAAAAAATAGGCGGTTATGAAAAATGAAAACAATTTTAATTAATTTCTTCTTTTCTTTGTTCATTCGTTGTTGTGAAAAAATATCTCAAGAAATAATTTCTTTTTTGTTTATTACTGATTTGTTTACGTTGAAATTGTGTAGTAAAAATTATATGTACATCGTATATTCGGTATACTCGTAACTGGTATAAACAGCATTCAGTATTCAGTGCGAGTCAGCCACGACTCAAGCCATAATCCACACTAAACTGTTTAATCAAACAGCAGCCCAACATTCATTCTCGCTCCGCTCTTCGTAGATAGAGTAGCAATGAATCGAGTCTCTCTCGAGTATGCATCATCATTCATTGAATGAACTACGAGTAATTTCCCTAAGTTTCACTTCTGGAATTAGTATTTATCGAATGTACTAAAGTCAGACTCAAATCATGGCAAAGTAACGAGCCACATCTCGTGCTTGGCCCATTTTTCGAAAAAAGAATAAGTATTTCTTATGAATCATGGCAAAAATTCATGAGAATTGACTTATGAATTGAATTATGAATACTCTAATTATGAACCCATTGACTGATGAATAATCTTTAATCACAGCAAGGTGTTCTTAAGTCTCTCCTTAACAAGAAAGAATAGCACTGAGTAGATTCTCTCTCGAGTATTCCTGATTCAATGGGCGCTAAAGTATGGTATATTCCTCTGCTCTCATGCTTTACATTAGTATTCATTAATCAAACCAAATTATCGGGGTAATACCTACCAAAAACGCTCGTGGGAGTCAACGAGTAGCCACACGAAGTGACATTAGGCGGAAAGAGTGTGAAAAATATCAACAAAACCATTTGCCAGTATGAGAGAATAGTACTCGTATTGTAGGAGAGTATAAGCAGTAGATACTCGCTGCAGATCTTTGGTTGCTATTGCTTTGAGATGACAGATTATTATTATGAAGAGAAAGAGAAAATGAAAGTTTTTAATTGGTATGAGCAACAACAACAACGCCGACTTCGACAATAACTACGAGTATGAGAACTATGAAAAGTACACCCAGAAAGAACTCTCAGGAAAAAAAAAATTTTTTTATTATTTTATCACACTCTTTGTCGACTGATTTACAAAAATAGCTGAAAAAAAAATGATCACAGAATCAAAATCTTCATCGAAACATTATCAGATCGTAGGAAACGATCGTGTGTGATTGTCGTTAAAAAAAATTACTCACCAATAAAAAGCAAAGGCAAGCAAGCAAGCAAGCTCTCTCTCTCTCTTACCCACCGCAAGCCTATAACAAAATGACACACAAACATACATACTTGCACAAATGGACCAACAGCGAACAAGTGGCGAACAACTTACGTATGGGACGAAGAACAGAAAGATTTTTGCTACTACCAGTATCAACAACAACAACAACAACAACACCGGCATCAGCATCAGCATCAGACAAATTTTAATGGCGCGTTTATGGTCAAAATCGAAATCGAATCGCAGAAGGTCGTTATTTATTATGCGTTCATTATGAATATATTGCCAGAATCATAAAATACTATAATACGAGTCCATACGAGGCATGTCCAAAAATTTATGTTGCTGCTTACAAGTTGTCTTGTTTCTTCGGCACACTTATAAATCATAAGTGACAGCAGCGTGAAATGAGACAGAGAGAGAGAGACAGAGCCGGAGCCAGAGAAGGCATAACAAACACATGAATGTGCTAACATTTTCTCATACATACCTTCATTTACTCACTCACTCACTCTACCATTTTCGCGCCATTCACTTCAATGGTAATCGTTCGGTGATCGTGCGATGCGGACTCGTATGCGTTATGGACTCACTCCGTTGTCGCCCTGTTACATTTTTAACAAGTTGTTGTTGTTTTGTTTTTTTTTTTAAGTTCTTCTTGTTTGTCTCTTTCACTCTCACTCTCATTGCCATTTTATTTTTATGACATTTTATTAAATTGTTCTGAATTCTTTCTGGGGCTTCTGCTGATACGATCCATCTCATTTAATCTCTCTCTCTCATTCACACTCTCTATTTCTTGTGTCTTTTCAGGTGAGAAGCCCTTCAAATGCGAGCATGAGGGCTGTGACCGCCGCTTCGCCAACTCGTCGGATCGCAAGAAACACTCGCACGTTCACACGTCGGATAAGCCGTATAATTGTCGCATAAACGGCTGTGATAAATCGTATACTCATCCATCATCATTGCGCAAACACATGAAGGTACTTGCTGCTCATAATTTTTATGTATTTAGTGAGCATTAGAGTTCTGACTAAATTGAACTTAGCGACGGTTTAATGACGTTTTAAAGAAATTTAGACATATTAATTTCTTATGTCTAAAATTTAGTTATGTCAACTTTTGAAGAAATATAAATATTTGTAACTTCGCAATTTTGCGAGATAAACGTGACTAATTGTACAATAGAATTGGCCGGAAGAAGTATATATAAGATCATGGCTTCTCTACATGAAAATGTTGACTAAATTTTAGTTTAGTTTCAGTTTAACTTTAATATCTTTAGAAAATCACTACAAGATAATTAACAAACGCTAAAATACTTCGTTTCTTTTCAAAAAAGTTATGACTAAATATTAGTCGCTTTGTCTAATTCTGTTATTTTCCTTTTTGCTCACTCACCGTGTGCGTTTGTCTCACTTCACAGGTGCATGGAACCATGGATGAAAAGTCACCATCTCACGGCTACGACAGCGAAGGCGAAGAATCCTCATCGTCCAGCATAGTCACCGGCGGCACACAGACGCCACCCTCGGCGCGTTTGACCTCCTCTCTCGCCGGCGACGGCGCGGGCAATAAATCGTCGCCGCATTCCATTAAATCGGAGTCCAGCAGCGGTCTGCATAGCGTTCATCTGGGGGCCTCATCCAGCGGCAGCAGTAATACCAGCAGCAGCAATCATCATCTGCTTCATGGCAGCAGCGCGGGCGGCGGTAGTGGTGGCGGTGGTGGTGGCGGCGGCGGCGGCGGCAGCGGCGGCGGCATTAGCAACAATTTGTTAAACAGCACTCATCTCAACAGTGCCGGCGGCAACCACAACCACAACAACAACAACAACAATGGCAACATTTCAACAAAATCTCCCGCATTGCAATTGATGGCCGCCGCCTCGTCAGCTTACCTGCCACCACCATTGGGTCCGCCACCTTCACTGACCGCAGCAGCAGCGGCCGCCTCTGCTCATCATCATCATCATCACCATCATCAGCATGGAATGCCGGCCGGTTCGCCGGGCAGCTCGCCGAATGCTGCAGCCGCCTCTGCCATGCTGGTGACCGGTCACCACAATCACGCTCACCTCCTGTACCATCCGGCACAGCATCATCCGCCCAGCGAATGGTATCATACGGCAGCACCGACAGCGGGCGCAGCCGATGCAATGAATCCCTTGAATCACTTCGGGCATCATCATCACCATCACCATCTGATGCATCCGGGAGCAGCAACAGCCTACTGAAGGGTTTAATATGGAGAGCGTTGTGCCAACATCATGGAAGGGCGCATGGAATGGTGAAGGCGGCGGCGGCGACGGCAACGGTAACGGCAACGGCGACAGCGTGTGATTTTGTGAAGTGACAGATGATTTAAAGTGACAAGAAAAAAATGAAAGAAAACAAAATTAGGGCATGAAAGAAGCAAAAATTCTATTTTAACATTCAGAGGAAGAATAGAAAAAACTGGTAAAAAATCATCAACATTTGTTGGTTCTAAAGGACTTTATCCGTTTTCAACCAAACTCATCAGTTGAATTGAAATTTCTGTTGGATGTTATTTAAGCAAAAAATCTGTTGGTTGAGCTTTTCATCAACAGTTTTGATGCTTAATTTAAAAAACAGGCTTTGTTGTTGTTCAGAAGAAATAAGAAAGAAAAAAAATAAAAACTTGCCGCCAATTGAATTTAAAGTTACGTTACACACAATCATAATTAAATGGAAATAATTAAATTAATCTGCTCAATTTGCTCCTGGCGCTTTGTAAAAAAAAAATACTTCTCAAGAAAAAGAAAAAGAGAATTAAAAACCTAATAATTGTACTATTATACATTAAATACTGAGCCAAAAAAAAAAAAATTAAAAAAAAAAATTCTTTCAAAGCTTCTTAAAATCAATAACAGCTTTTCTAGTACAAAAAACAAAATTATGCCGGAAAAACGATTTCGCACAAAAAACCTTTTATAGAAAATCTTATTATAAAAAAATTGTAAAAATTTAAATGAAAAACCAAAAAAAAAGAAATTGTTGAATTTCGAGTACATAAAAAAAATAAATAAAAAATACGTATTTCGCAAGAAAAACTTCGGCCTTAAAGTAATTTAAAGAAAAGTAACCTGAAAAAAGCTCGTAGTACCGACGAATGCAACTGCAGCAGCAAACTCAGTATTCATCATACTCTCATGCTCTCTTACTCTCTCCTAACTATGCATACTTTAATAATTAAAATCATAGCTTTTTTAACAGCTTAAATAATAACCGTTTTTAATATCGATAACGAAATGCGATTTTGCTTTTTCGCTTCTAGCTTCTTCATCAACTACTCACCAAACAGTGCCTACAGCTTAAAAGAAAAAAACTTTGAAAATTTTAAATTTTCCTTACCCTCCCACGGCCCCATTTTTAACCCCTTTCCTTGACAATTTTCTATTCTTTGTCGTCATATTTAATTACACTTGTTTTACACGCACTGATTTTAAAACCGTTCTTCTCTTAAATATTATTCTGATCATCATCATCATCAGTTACTAATGAAAATTTCTTTAGCAGCTCTTCAGTTTTATCTTTTTCCTGAACCAATTTCAGTTCGGTTTATCCTAAACACCAACCAAACCATCAATTCTGTAACCAATTTTGTCAATTCCAAAATATTATAAATATCTTATAAATACTTACTGCTATTATTATTATTTTTAAAAGTCTTTACAGGTAAATTGACTTTGTATTTCCTGCTTCATTCGAACCTGATCAATTAATAAAAATAATAATAATAATAATTCTGTGTAACAAATAATTTATGTAATTATTTTATAAATAAATAAGTTTAAATAAACCGTGTAAATTATTTTATTTTATTGTAGCTTAAAATTTCAACCTTAAAATGTATATATTTTAATTTGTTTCGAGAAAATTGTCTAAATATCACAAATTCTATTTAATTATTTTAATGTTTTTAATATAGTTTTATGAAAAGCAAAAAATAATATGTGTAAAAAGTTACTGATACCTACTTTATTTATTGTATAGTAAAGAGATTATTTATTTTCTTCTTATTTAGTAAAAAAAAATTGTGCATTTAATTTTAAATACTTTGTCTTCTGGCGTTTTCTTTTAATGCGAGTTTGTAATTATTTGTATTGTCTTTATTATTTTTATTTTATTTTATTTACATTAAAGCCGAAGAGTAATAAACAAATATTAAAAATCTTACACAAAAAAAAATACATACATATATCGTATAAAAATAAATACTTATATAAGCATACGTTATGTAATGTATGTATGCGTATAATGTATTTACTATGTCAAATTCCTTGTAATTATGTATTATTGTAATCAATCAATTCATCACATCACATAAAATGAAATTTCTTTAAAAAATATATAAATTTATTGCAAAATAAATAGAAAAATGTTAGTTGTTTTCTTTTCAAGCTTTTAATAAATTAATATTTAAATATATATAAACTTTATTGCCACCGAAAAAGTATAACAAACAGTCTTTCAACAAGAGGTGTTATTTTAAATCAACAGATAACCGCGAACTTTTTTATGAAAAGTGGCGATATTTTTATTTTAATCCAAAGCAAAAGCTCTGAGCTTAGTTCGTTGAAACACAATATCGGCCAAATGTCTACCACGGAACCACTGACAACGAGTTATTCTTTTAATAAAATGTTTTTTTGCGTTTCCGCACAAAAATCGCATTAAACTTTTACTCATTGCGCATGAAGAGGTTATTCGACGACTATTTCTTTGGGCTTTTCGACGTCCCGAAAGCGCCATTTCTTAATAAATATTTACGTAACCTCACAGAAAAAATTAACCTCATTTAACCTCAATCAGGAGCTTATTTATACCAATTCCAACAGCCATTTTTTAGCACCCAATATCGATTTTATGTTGAGAATTCAGAAGTGACACCTCTTATATGAAAAACCCAAAAAGTCTCTGTTTAAAAATATGTATCGTATGTTTCGTAATTTATACGGAATTTTCTCGACACCCAAAATCATTCGAAGTCTTATAAAGTTTAAATAAGTACGGGAATAAATTGTATTTTAAAAACGTCCGTTCAAAAACTCCTTCCTTTTTCTCTTGGACTCTTGGACTTAATTTAAAAAGTGCGTGATGCAATGAAATTTTAGCTTTCCAAAAGAAAACCTAACCTGTTTTGGGTGTGTCAGTAGTTTTCTCTTTTTCTTTTCTTTCCTTTTTCGCCCTTTATTTAAGTCTATATAATAATATACAAGTACCTACATGCATATTAATAAGTACATTTATAAAAATACATATATTTCTGTTACGTTTGCTATATCTCCATAATCATTGTTTTTTATCTTTAAAAAAACCTTTCTAAAATAAAAAGCTCGCATGTTGATTCCAAAGCGTTAATAATGATGATGACTATGACGGCGTGTTCCGATAGACCGCCGATATCAAAATATCAAGAAATTCAAGACAACCAGAATGTAATAAATAAATTAATTCTTTTAATATGATACTCGTACTATTTTGTTACAGATTAAGAAATATTTTTTTCGAAAAAAAAAAAAAAAAAAAAACCAACCAACCTGTTCCTGGCCGGACTCTTGCGTGTTGCGTCCTATGAAGAGAGACAAATTCTGTGGCAAGCATGCATGTACCTACCGGAGAAGAAGCACCTTGTCGCTCACGGCATGGCACGGGCATGGTGCGGGCTTGGTGCGGGCTTGGTTACCGGTTACTAGATAGACCTAGAACCTGGACTCGACTCCACTGGATTCGAGGTGCAAGTATCCGAGAAAGCATGGAAGGGAGAAAAGCTTCGTGGTTGGATTCGCGTGTCAAGCGGTATCTATAAATTAAATTGCGCTCCATGCACTTCATGCGCATTTCACACTCGCTGTACACGCATTGCTGCTGCTGTGTGCGGTACACCGCACGCATTTCCTGCCGGCAAACGCCTTAACCCTGCACCACCGAGTACTCGCGGAGCTAACACACAGACTCACCAACCAACCAACCTAAATAGATGGACAAAAACATAACAAAACATGATAAACAAAAAACATAAGAGTTTCCAATCGATCGTTGTTCGATCGATAAATCAAAAATTAGAAAGATAAAAAGTGGAAATTCGTTACGGTGTTTCAACGAACGGCTGACGATCGTAACAAATTGAAGAGGTTAATTAAAAAAACATAAATCGTTCAATTTGTGGGAATTGCTGAGAAGGTGCGGAAAAGGTTTGTAGATGCGAGTAGTTAGTTCTTCTGACCGACCGACCGACCGACCGACCGACCGATCGACCGATCGACCGTACCGTACCATCATTCACTGAGGTGTAAAACGTTGGTGGACGGACGAGTGTGAACCAGGCGTTATGCATGACAAATTATTATCAAAGTGATTGGTATAAACTACAACACAACTACAACACAACAACAACAACAACAACAATAACAACAGTATCGATTTTAAAGTAAAAAACTATGGGTTTTTATAAAATTTATTACACTCATTGTAATTATCTACACTTAGCAGTCGGGGAGTGTGGGTCCGTTTTGGGGTCAATTTTCTCATAATTTCCGAGGTTAAAAATTGTGCAAAAACTTCTCATTCTCAGCAAAACGCACAAAACCGCAAAGCGCGTTTGCGATAATTCTCTCTCCTATAGTCCAGCGCTATCTAAAATTCGCTAAAATTAATTTAACTTTCTAGATTCTGTATTTATATCATGATATAATATAAAAACAACCACGCATATGTCAAAGAAATTGCTCAAATTTGAGAAAAAACATTCCTTTGCTTCCAAACTGTCTGCCATGACTTTCCAAATCCAATTCAATCTGACAGATTTTTAAGCAAGCGAGTATAAAAGAAATATTCTCATCCTTAACGTAGATGAAATGAACCGAAAGAAGAAAAAGAAGCAGGCGGCGTTTAAGGAGCAATGAAGAAGAAAAAATGCAGAAATATGTACATATGCCTTTACTCAGGAAACCAGATGGAACACTGACGGATTGCCATCCTTACAACCTTTCCTTTTCAGGGCCCTTTAGGTTGGTTTCTCACTCTTTCCTTCTTCACTAAGCTTGAGTCAGTGCTTCTTCTACGTGTGGTCCAAAACAGCCAGCCAGCCAGACGTTGCCTGAGCTGGTGACTCCTTCGCAAAGCAATAAGAATATAATTCTTGTACTACTGAAGAGATAATGTTGCCACCAAACATTTTTGACATTTAGCTTGAATTTATTTCAAAGGTTTTTTTTTTAAATTGAAATTGAAAAAAATGATTGAAAATTTGTTTGATGGAAGAAAGAAAAAGACCTTAATGCAACTTCCAAATTCCAGAAATTTCGAATTCCAATATTTTCCAATTTCCTAATTTTCCCGAACTCATGAAACGACGAACGCAAGGTGGCAACATCTACAGCGGCTGACAGCGGCTGAGCTCCACTTTGTATGCAAATCTTAAACCCAAAACCGCAACAACAACAACCAGCAACACCATGCAAACGAACGTACAAAGGAACGCGGGGGGCGAAAAACGTTTAAAACGACCCGTAAACGTATCGCAGAACAAACGTGAGTAACATAAGACTTATAACTGACTTATACCGGCGGACGGACGTAGTGTTTCCTTTCGTTTTTTCTGTCTGTCTGTCCGTTTTTGCACTTGCCGACAAATGTGAAATTGTATGTGTTGCATTCAAGAGGAGGAGAGAGAGTCACCACCATCCTTGGGCTCGGTAGCGTTGACGTCAACAGCGCTGCCCTCAAACACTGCGGACTACATTTGTCTTCACGACACAACAACACCAAGAACCGAAAGACAAACTTCCTCTGAGGAAGAAGGAGCAACAGCAGCAGCAGCAGCAGCAGCAGCAACTCCTCCTCAGACAGATTTGTCAGTGCCGAGAGACAGATAGGTTGAGCGCGTGAGCGTGCGGCGTGAGGCAGAGATGAGGGAGAGCAATCTCGTTCTCGTTACGATAGATAAGTATGTGGATAATTGTTGTAAGTTCGTATGTACGAGTATGTAAGTATGTGAAGGAGGTCTATCATCTAAAATCGTTGTCGAAGCAGAGGACTTGCTTTTGTTGCAAACACAGTGTGTTCTCTGTACACACACGATGTTAAGGCACACCAAAATGCAACGCAAGGCGCAAGCCGACGACGACTAACATAACAATAGCAAATCGTGTTCGTCTGCGTCGTCGCCATCGCCATCGCCTTCGTCTTTCATGCCATAATCAGCATCATTGCATTTCCAACAAATTATATACAAAATGTTAAATGAATTATGAATCTCACTTTGCTTGAGACCGAGACTTTTGCACCGCCTCCTCCTTCTCTCAACTCTTTGTTATTGTATGCATCGTGTATCGTCGTACATCGCGGCTGGGAAAGCGTATCATATACGAATAAGTATGAGTATTAGTATGATCCTAATATTGAGTTCACCGGAGAGGAGCGTGCACGTTACTGCAAACGCAGCAGAGACACCGTCACTGAGAGCGTGACTGAGATCGAGACTGAGAAGGAGACAGATTTGCAATTTGCATTTTCTCTGTATGCACTTCAACACAACCGTTTTGTGGTTACGATTCTTATGGATTCTTAACAATTTAACAACCACTTTCGAAATTTTACACCTTTTATGAAATGGAAATGCTGCGAAAATAAACTCGTACATACAAACACCCGAAACACACGAACAAGCAATGATGAAGTTGAGTAACGAGTAAAGTACTCTTCAAATTGAAACGTACCTACTCGTAAGGTCACTCTCATTTTAATACTCTCCAAACTCTTCCAAAAGTCAGTGGATTTGCTGTAGGCGACAGAGCAAGTAATTATTGTATGTTAATATACTATTTCTTTACTTTCCACTTTTTCTTATAAAACACACTTGCGTATTTATTTATTATCTAATGACTTAAGTGATGCTAAACATTTTAGAAATCTCTTCCGAGCACGTCTAATGGCTTTTCTTGGCATCGCTACAATGTTTACACAGCAATTAATGCCAGAGCAGCGGCAGAAATTAACACAACTCGGGAGACAGCTTTAACAGAAGGAGAAGAAGAAGAAGATAAACGTTCTCTCTGAAATGATGAGACAAAAACAATAACAAGAACAACGACTGCCTCCATCGAGGCATCGGTTTGTAGGCGCATAAGATAAAAACAGAAGAGCCAGAAATTTGTTATGCTTGAAATTTAAAAAAAAAATAGTACGTATGTTTGTGCGGTTAATGCTTTTGTTATTGTTTACATTAATAGTAACATGTAATAGTTTTTGTTATTGTTGGTCGTTTTTGTTGTAGTTGTTGTTGTTCTTGTCGTTGTTGGCTGCTGTTATTATTCTGGGAGCTCTTGTAATGAGTGTTTTATTGGCGTGTAATACATTTAGTACGTGCGAAGTAAACTAATGCTGACGACGTACGATCATAGCTCTTGATTCCTCTTCTTCTTCTGCATTACCTTCTTCTCTTTCTTCTTCTTCTTACGAGTACTTTGTTGGTACGAATGGTACTTGCCTTTGTTAGTAAAAAATAATCACACCGGCACAAGCTTATAAACATTGAGAGCTGTTGTATTGAGTTATTGAAATATTGAGAAATGCACTAAGAGTAAAAATTTTTTGGGAGCCTCCGGTTTCCTGAAAATATTGTATAAATATTTTCCGTTTTCCACGATTCTACAATTAACCATTGCAGACAAGACGGCTCCTCCTTCGGAGTATTTTGTTAAGATAAGAAGAAGAAAATAATAGATGTGAGTCGCTCTGATGTCTGCAGAAAAAATTGAGAAAACTCAGCCTTTTTATAGCATTATATACATTATATGTTAACACAAGCTGACTTGAGCTGTCCTGTCGGGATATCTTAATCTTTGATGAACGTTATAAAGGTTAATTTATATTATTTTATTGTTTTGTATTGCAATATAATTGTATTGTATGATATTATTTAATATTATTTATAATTTTTTTTATTTTTACTTTTTTTTATTTAATTCTTTTGGATTATTATGAATATTATTTATTTATTAGTTTTTTTTTTATTTTTTATTACTTAATTTATAATTTTTATTTTTTTTTTTTTAATTTTTTTTTTATTATTTAATATGAATATTTTTAGTTTTTTAATACGAGTATATTAATTAATATAAAATTATTTCACTAATTCAAAGCATTTAAAAACTTGAAATCAACTGATTTAATTATATAAAAATTTAAAATCGTAATATAATAAATTTTTCTCATAATTTTATTATTATGTTGTTGATTTGATAAAATAGAAACAAAATTATCTTGTAAACTTTTCAATTGTTTTCTTCGAAGCTTGAACGCTGTGGCGAAGAAGATCTAATTTATTTTTATTTATGTTCTGATTAGTTTATTTAATTTTATTTATTTTCTACACTATACTCGTATGTTTGATAATCTATATCGCTTCGTCCCATTGTTTTTGGGTAAATTTGTTACCCTTCTTTTTTTTTTTGTTTTTTAAAATTAAATTTATGATGCGTTGATAATTGCTAAATAGTTCAACGCAGGTCAGTAAAATTTAAGCTAAAAAAAAAATAGTACATAATTGTAAATATTTCGGAAAAAACAAAACCAAAAAGTGTTGGCTCCAAGAGCCATCATGGAGCCGCCAGAATAGGTGAAGAAAAACCGAAAAGATACATATCTTTCAATAGCTTTACAAAAAAAAAATTATAGAATAAACCTAGCAAGGCGCAGCAGACAAGCAGGCAACATAACATTACACTGCCACACACACACATCCACGCCACCACCGAGCCTAATCATCACGTCACCATTAATATCATTAACACCTAATTACCAGGTAACATGATTACTTTCTAATTTTCAACAACAACAACAACAAACAAAAACTAAAGAAGGAAAATTTAAAAAAGAAATTTTGTTGCTCGAATAAAGTTTCGATGGCGATCGATCTGCATGGCCACGTCGTTGCGGTGAAGAAGCAACGCAGCAGGAGATAGCTCTTTTTGAGGCCTTTTTCTTTCAGTGTTTCTGCATTGCTCGAGAAATTCTTTTACTCTGCGAGTCTCTGGCTTTGATTATATGTTAGAGTTGATCTGTCCGCCTTTTTGGCCGCCTCCGCCGTTCGATTTCCAGACTGAATATTCGCGTTCGCGTGCTGGGGGCGTTCCTGGGCGCTTCTGGGCGCTTCTGGGGCACTTCTGACACGTTTCGGCAGGGCTCGTGGATCGTCTGCCCGTCCGTCGATCTATGCGTACGCACTTAATCGTCTCAACTTAATTTTTATTATAAACGTTCGTTTGTTCATTCGTTCGTTCGTTCGTTCGTTCGTTCATTAATCGCTTTCGGTTACGTTGTTGTTGTTGTTATTACGTTGCTTGTTGCTGATACTGATACCGCGTAAAAAAGTGTTTTCGTTTACCTAAATTATTTTTTTTGGCGGTAGCGTTGTTGTTGTTGTTGTTGTCGTTGTCGTTGTTGTTATTGTTGTGGTTGTTGTTGCGTTCGTTGTTGTTGTTGTTGTTGTTGTTGTTGTTGTTGTTGTCGTCGTTGTTGTTGTTGTTGTTGTTGTTGTTGTTGTTGTTGTTGTTGTTGTTGCGTTCGTTGTTGCTAATAAATACCGCGTAAAAAGTATTTTCTTTTACTAAATTGTTGTTGTTGTTGTTGTTGTTATTGTTGTTATTATGCTTCTTCTTTATTTTATAATTTGTTGTTATTTTTCTTGGTTTTTTTTTTGTATTCTGCTTATAGTAGTTACTTCTGTGCATCATCATCATCATCATTATCATCGTCATCATCATCACCACCATCATAATTGCTGCTCTTCTGCGGTTTCTCTTGCTGCCACTGTTGTTGTTGTTTGCTGGTGTTGTTTTTATTCTGTTTGGCGTGTGTGTTTGGCGTGTCGGTCGCGGAGTTTGTGAAGGTTGTTAAGATTGTTGGCATCGCCGGTGGTGACTTTATGGTGGCCACTTGTTAGTTGCTAATTTTGATGCAATCTAAATTAATTTGTTGCCACTTTATTAAATTAAAACACTCGACAGCAGCAACAGCCCTGAGCAATAATTGGTTGCTTCATGCTCCTTGTGAGTCGTCATTTTTTCATTCAACTTTTGTTAAATAAAATAAGAATAAAAATACTTTTTATAAAAGGAAAAATAACTTGATATACAAAAAATCATAAAAGCTGAAGAAACTGTTTTTTAATTTCTAATTTATTTCTTTTTTTTTACTCAACCTTTTTATTCAATTTCATTCTTCTTTTTCGCCCAACAGTAACAAGAAAAACAAACACGTAAGCAAAACATAATCAAACGGATTGCGTCTGCAAATGACAGGTGCGTATATGATGACAGTGACAACAACAACAACAACAACAACCATAACGATACCAAAAACAAACAATCAAACGCACAAAACAACAACACGCTTCATTGTTCACAATTCACGCTCGCTCTCTCCGTCTCCCTCTCTCTCTCTCTCCCTCTCTCTCTCTCTCTCTCTCTCTCTCTCTCTATTTATACAACCCTTATCCTGTGACTTTGCCTGAAAGAAAATCTCGTCAGCGTCTGTCGCAAACTTACTGAAGCCAGAGTAAAGGAGGAAGAAGTGTGAGGAAGAGGAAGCTGCGGAGAAGCGGGGGGGAGTTCTGGGGGCGTGTGACAACCCCCGCATGCAAACCGATTGCAGCCAACAATTAATTATGATGATTTGTCTGCAGCAGAAAAGAATAAGACTGTCCGTCGATATTAGTCTCTCATCATGTAGTCGTCGTCGCTGTAGAAATCATTAGCAACAACAATCAGAAACGACGACGACAGCACTCACGTAAAATCGTTTGCAAAAAATATATCGTCATATAAAATGCGTGGCCAAGTCGTGACGTTAACGCCCAAACGTTTGCAACGCAACAAACGTAACAATAATCAAGGTCTGCTAACAATCATTGATAGCACAGCTACCATCGGTCACACTAACAACAACAACAACAACAACAACAACAACAACAACACCAACCTAACAACCTCATCATCATTATCATCATCATTATTGCGTAGCAAATTGTAAACGAATCTAAACCAAGAAAGAACCTTTTTTTATTCCGTTTAGAATCGTAACAATGTGTGAAAATTGTTGTTGTTATTGTTGCTGTATTACTCACTGTTGTTGTTGTTGTTGTTGTTGTTGTTAGTGTGACCGATGGTAGCTGTGCTATCAATGATTGTTAGCAGACGTTGATTATTGTTACGTTTGTTGCGTTATAAATGTTTGGGCGTTAACGTCACGACTTGGCCACGCATTTTATATTACTTTTGATATTTTTTGCGAAAGATTTTACGTGAGTGCTGCTGTCGTTTCTGGTTGTTGTTGTTGTGGAATGAACTGCCCTGTAGCGACTTGGAGGATAAGGGTAAAAATAGAGACAGACTATAGTGTTTCAAAAGCCTTTTAAATGCCCGCATTTTCCTCACTTAATCATGAACAATTTGTAATAAACTAGTTTTGAAATTGTTTTACCCCTTTTTTTTTTTGTTTTCTGCACTACAAAAATCCTGGCCCTCTTTTTAAAAATGTCACCAAAAAAGTGAAATAATTTTTTCCAATTTTTTTATTATTAATAACAAGAATAAAAGAAGAAAAAAAAAAGAATAATAAAGAAACATAAAAAAGAATAAGATTTCATTGCGTTTTATTTTATTTTATAAGAATATCGTAGACAAAAAAGAGTTGTTCATACAAGAAATATGTAGGTACATAATAACATTTTTTTCCCCCAGAATTTCCTTATTTTTTAATAACTATTTTTAAATCTACGTTCGTAACAGAGGCGTAGATGTTTATAGCATACATATAGTATACAAATGACAACAATACAAAAACAACAATGCAAGAATATACTCGCATTCTCGTATTCGTCTATTGATTGCATAAATTGTTACGAGTTTTGTCTGTTGCTGACATTTGCAATTTTTATACTGACATTTGTAATTTTTTTTCTCAATTGTTGTTGTTGTTTTTCCCCTCTAACAACAGCACTGAATAAATATGTATGTATAGAAGGAAGGAAGGAAGGAAGGAAGGAAGGAAGAAAGGAAGGAATAAGAAACAGAAGACGACTGAGAACAATCAGTAGAAATATACACAAATAATATTTGGAGACACTGAAAAATTTTTGCCTTCCACACAAAAAATATTGGTAAATACATACAAAATTTCAAATTTAAATTTTTTTATTTTTATTTTAATTTTTTTTTTTTTTTTTTTTTTTGGAGTCGCTAAAAAATGTTTGCGACTTTCAAACGAATATTGGTAAATATATACAAAATTCCTTTTGTTTTATTTTTTTTTTTTTTTTGTTTTGATAAAAAAAGTCTTTGGAACACTGAAAAATGTTTGCCTTCCACACAAAAAATATTGGTAAAAAAAATATTGGTAATATTGGCTTTTGGCCGGCTAAAATTAAACTTTGATATTTTTCTCTTTACGCCAAAATGTTATTCTATCCATAATAATAAAAAATATTACTATAATAAATAAATATGTATCTTCTTTATTCATTTTTGTTTAGACAAAAAATCAAGTTTTTACAAGAAAAAAGAATTTACAAAACTTTACAAAACTATTATTAAGTATTTTGATTTTGTTTTTTTATAAAAAGGATTTCTATTAATATCTCTATTATTTTTTGCTTAGACACGAAATTAAATATTAAAAGAATTTTTTTAAAAAAGAATTTAAAAAACTTTACAAAACTATTATTAAGTATTTTAATTTTGATTTCTATTAAAAATTTAGAAAGAAAATAATGAATTACCAAGTTTTGATATGAATAAAAACCGCATTCGTATTCATTTGTTATTGTATTTAGTCGTTATGTCTTTGTCGTCTCGCCGCATCCTCCTTCTGTACGCGAAAAACATAGAGAGAGATTGTTAGAACAAGACAAATCATGAAACAATTTCATTTCATTTCAAAAAAAGCTTATATTTTACTATAAGAAAAGATTCGTTCAAGCGATCGATCGCTTGCGTACGTCGATCGTCCGGTAGAGTCAGTCAATCAGTCAGTTAGTCAATTAATCCAACGCACAGTCAGTCACTCAGTTACTATATAGTCAAGCAACCTCCCGTCTGAAGGTTCCTTCCGACGCGTTGTTCGAATAACTGCTTTTTGTTGGCTAAAAACAGAGCATGGACAGCGCTTGCAGCGCTTGCATCTTAACGCTATCAACCACAACGCAACGAAGGCGTCATTCTTCCTCTTCTTTGTCTTTGTCTTCTTCTTCTTCTTCTTCTTTGTCATTCAACAACCAACCTACCGCATCGGACATTAATAACATTTTTCTGTCAAACTTCGGCAGGTTTCAATCAACGAATGTTGCTGGTTGCGAATCTCAACAAGTGATCTCGTCAGATTGTTGTTGTTGTTGTTGTTGTTGTTGTTGTGAAGCGTTCTTCTGATCTGATGGGGTTGAGTTTTATTGTATTTTTTTATGATTATTGCTCCGGTTGTGGTTGTTGTTATTTGCCATTGTTCGCTCCACTTCATAACTCACTGTATGCGATCCTACGTCGATCGTTCTGGCGATCGTTCAGGCGATCGTACTGGCGATCGTTCAGGCGATCGTTCTGGCGATCGTTCAGGCGTTCGTTCGTTCGATTGATGAAGTGAGGTAAGAAATTATTAAAGAAATTTTTACCACAAAAACACTTGCAAAATTGACAGGCGGAATAATTTCTTTTCTTTTTAGGTTTTTTTCCAGTTTGTATAATATCTCTCTGGTGCCGGAGGATGTTGATGTTAAAACGCCGAGATTGAACAAAATCATTCTCGTATTCGACGAGTATGATCGATTTACTTTGTTTCAAACGAATATTTCTTGCTTTGTGGTTCTTCTTGGCTTGCACTCAGTCTGGCAGCAACAAAACTAACTTAGTAACATGTTATCGGTGGGCCCTGCTCTTGGTCTGTTGGGCTCCTGGTCTTGCTCTGGTTTGTTCTACCCTTGAGTTTGTGCGTCTAGCGCGGCCTTTCAATGGCTCTTAGCCGTTACGCGTGCAAGTTCGCCGCGTTGCTGTGATATATTTTATGCCAGAGTGCAGCCATAATGAAGAGTTCCATAGTAAAGAAGAGTTTACGTCGTTGAGTATAAAAACTATCGTATTTAGTTTAAACGTGATCAATTTTTAATTGCTCTTCAAAGCGGCTTCTAAATGACTTTTTTTTAATTTATTTTCCTTCGTTTTTTTTTCTTTTCTTCGCGAGGACTTTTTGTTGGGTTTTTTCTCTTTCAGCAGTTGTCAATTTGTTGGAAGATTTATGCATTATGTCGCTTCCGGCACTTTACCTACATACGATATTTCATCAACTCTTTTCAATCAAGCGACAGACATTATTAAATTAGTTTATTTAATTAACACTTTTTATTTGACCAAAAAAAAAACAAATAATTTTTCGGAAATTGTGCCTATAAAAATAAAAAAAATTTAAAAAAAAAAAATTTTTTTAAAAATAAAAAAAAAATTGTTTAAATTTAAAGAGAGAAATTTTTTTTTAAATTAAAAAAAAAAAATTAAAATTGAAAAAAAAAAAAAATTAATCTCATTTGAGATGCTTCGTCGACAGACTTTTTAGTCCAGATAACGAAAATAGGTCCAGATAGGCGAAAATATCGCATATATGCAGCCGTATATGTGTGTGTTTTTCATACCTAAAAAATATAGAGAAACAACTACAAAAAATGTCGAATGATAAAAATCACACGAAGAATATTCATTCCTCGAAGAAACTTAAAGAATCAACCTACCTTCGTTTCTTTCTTCCTTCCTTCCTAGCGCCCTTCCTCGCAATCAACCACCGCCACCTTAAGGAAGGTGCGCGGCGCAGCGCAGACTACAGTCGATTTCATGCTCGCTTTCTGAATCGGATTTAAATCCGTCTGCCATTATATAATTTATAGGATTTCACAAAACTACGAATAGACTGACTTTTTTTATTCGTGTCTGTCCGTCTGTCCGTCTGTCCGTTTGTCCGCCTGTAGCAAAAACACGAAGCCAACGAAAAAATTAAATGAAAAACGAAAAAAAAAATATTGCAGCAACCTGCAACCTGCTGTCTTTGTCTAGCTGGAATATTGCTAACTCCTTTACACTGTTGAATTTTGTTGAAATACAATCAAAAAGAATTAATAAAATAAAACTAAATAATAAATAATAATAAAAAATGTCAAAAAATACACACAAACATACACAGACACACGAAAACACACACACCAAAATCGCAATGTAACCAAATGAAATGTTTTGAAAAAAAGTAAAAGAAATCAAATAAACGTTTAAAGGTTTTTGGTACAGTAAAGAAAAAAGGAAGGGTGAAGGGAGAGGAAGGGGGGGGGGGGGATGGGAGGGGAGGGTTCTAAAATCCGACCATATGCATAACACCACCACCACCAACAACAACCAACCAGCAGCAACAACAACAACAACTGTTGGGCAACCCCGAGTTCATGCAGTACGAAACCTCAACAACAGCTGAATGAGAAACACACACAAACACACACAAACACACACAAACACACACACACGGAGTAGTCCAAAAACTGGTAAGAAAATGGGCTTGCGTACCAACAGGCTGGTGGTGCTGGTGGTTCCATTCGATCCGGTGCGGTTCGGAGTAGTTTGGGCGCAAGTTCCAAGGAAGTGGTCGGTCATCCAGCTTATCTTCGAACAAGATCAATATGCACGATATCAATATTGTTGAATTTTTTTTTTTTGGATTTTTATTTATTTTTTTATGTTGTATGGAGATTTTTTTTTTTTTGCTTTTGAGCTGTGGTATTTGGTATGATGTTGTTGCTTGTAGTATTTTGCTGGATTTTCTTTCGCAAATCCATTCGCGCTCTAGTCGTCGCTCGCTCGATCGCAAGTCAAAAGTTGGCTTAAAGTCTTGGCAAAATGTTGAGAACACAGTCTTTACCGCCGGTATGGTAGCATCGACTGCCAGTTGGGCAGAAATTCGTTGTTGCTGAAGTCGGCCCAACAATCGAAAAACAATCCAAAGCAACTTGTCCACGCGCGCAGCAAAGGACAAAGCATCAGGCATCAGGCATCCGGCAACAGCCGCCAGACACCAGGTCGACTATTTAAAGGGTAGCCAGCCTGGTTACAGCACAGGTATAGGTACGAATTTGGTTGCACTCGTGGAACTCATGGAATAAAGTCACACAAAAATCACGCGAATTTGAAAAGGCATAGATAGACGCAATTACGTGTATAATTTACACGAAAAAATAATTTTTAAAAAGAGAATTTTTTTTTTGAAATAAAAATTCATTTTCTTTTTAGTAGTTATTTAGTATGATTAATCTTAATTTATTTAACTCTCATCAAATGATGCCATCAGAACTACTGCCCTGCAGCGCACACAAGATGTGATCAAAAAGTTTTGGGAATATTAGTTTTTCGCCTCCAGTAAAATAAATTGTTCATTTATTTTTATTACTATTAATTATTAGAATGATATCGGTAGATATTTAGAATGCTTGAATTCAACTCCTAACCATCCTTATTCGTCGAAAGCATTCTGTTTTTTGATGAAATTTTGAAATCGTGACCACATTTTATATACTATGCAATTTTTATGGAAAAGTATGTTTTGTTTCATGAAAATTGTATAAATTTTGAAAGGATTACTGTTTAATTAGTCTTGAATTCAACTCTTAACCCTCCTTATTCGACGAAAGCATTCTTTTTTTGGTTTAAACTTCTTCCTCAGAGAATACATTTCTTTAATATTTCAACCATTTCGGAGTACCCAAGAAAATTTATCTCATCTTATAATTGAGTATTCATTGCTTACACCGTCAAAAATAACAGTTTAATTTTTCAATTTTTTCAACTTTCTTTGGTTTGGAATATTTCTTACTTATGTTATCATCTATTAAGTTTAAATCGTGAAGAGAAAGACGTAAAACTTTAACTTTGAATGAAAATTTGTCCTCTTAAAAGTTGGGAAATGAGTAGAGAAGGTTTAAGTTATCAACTTTTTGATTAGGATGTACCTATATACGAGTATATGTCAACCTGCTAAGTTGGAAAATTAAGCCAAAATTTTGAACCGTATATAATAACTGAAATTTCCGACGACTTTTTGATCAACACTTCTGTCGCAATAATTTTTTTTATTTGTATTTTTTCTGGTTTTATTTTTTCATTTAAAATTTTTTTGATATCTATGTTTGATTTCGAAGAATTTAAAATATTTTAGCTCAGGCTAAGAAGAAGAAGAAGAAGAAGAAGAAGACGACGACGTCGAAGTTTCAGCGTGCAGCGGTTTGCGGAGCCGTTTTAGCGGCAGCTGCCTTCAGCCTTCTTCACCACCACGCGTTGAAAGAAATATTTATGCTGCTGTTGCTGTTGTTGTTACTATTATTGCTGATGCACAACATTTTCGATATTTTTTTATTTTTTTTTTTTTTTGCAATTGTTTAAGATTAAACGGCTTTACTATATTTAGTGTTTTTTAACAATAAAATTTTTCTTTTTACATTTTTTCATATTTTCATATCATTCTTTTCACAACGAAAAAGCATCAATAATGATGCTTATTGTTATGATTATGATTATGATTACTACTATTGTTAATATTGTTGCTGCAGCTTTTGTTGTTTTTTTTTTTATTTGTTTTTCCCTTTTTTTTTGGAATATTTAATGTCGTCTATTGGCTTTTATGTCGTTTATGTGTTTGATGTGTCCTTTTGTCGCGTGTTTGAATTCACACGAAGTCTGTGTTAGCCAACACTTTGCCTTCGGGTGACTGTGTTTGTCACCTTAAGCCAGCCGCCGATACCGTCTTTATAGCGGCGTAATCCATTCGAAGTACGCGCGCGTAAAAGGAGTTTCGAAACGATGAAACGATCGTGATCGAAACGTGTTCGATAAAAGTTACGTGATTGTAAAATTTTATTATGCTTGCTTTGCAATGTTTGAAGCTTTTTTAATGATGATTATATCAGCGTGCCTTTTTCTCTAAATCTGCGAGACATTAATACGATTCTCAGTGAAAATCGTGGAAGAAAATTGTGTGGAAAATTGTGTGCAATTTTTAAACTCAATCGATTGTCATTAGTACCTTCAAGGAATAGACACATTTACTTTTAAGAATCTATAAATGAGATAATTAATTCAAATTTGTTATTATCGTAAACAGCTCTTTTTTTTGGATTAGAAGGATAAACTTAGAAGGATGATAATTGAAATTTTTCTTATTGTTATAACATTTTTCTATCTTTTTACAAAGTTTTTACTTTCTTTTACAAAGTTTGTTTGTTGGTTTGTACTTTAATTAGTACCTACCTACTCATCATTACCTTCATCATCATCTGCTTAATGATCGTTTAAATGATGATGTTCGTGTAAATGAGCCACTTGCCGTCAAACGCTTCAAGAACACCCGCATTTTCAGCACGCAACGCGATATCCTTGACAGTTGTTTTAATTTGACAGATGGATAATAACGCAAGAGACGGACGTCAACGAATGAAATTCACTCTCTCGTTGACCGACTTACCCTGATGCTGATTGCTGACGGCGGAACAGGCGCACACTCACATGGGAACAGCAGAAACGATAGAAGGGTTAAGGAACAAAAAAAAGACAACCTCAGACAATCTTGATACGAGTACAAAAAGATCACAAGGCGGGGGACCACAGAGAAGGTAAGCAAGCATAAAAATTTATCGTAAATTTGAAAAAAAAGCCAGAATATAAACAAACAAACATAACCTCGAAAATAATTTATTAGCACAAATTTATTGAGAAGAAACGCTTATGAAGGATCGCTTCAGAAGCAAAAAAAAGATAAAGAGGAAGGGAGTGGGGGAGGTGGGGGGGGGGGGAAGGAAAAGAAGAGTCGCCCTCCTCTAAACGGAGTTTAGCATGCGCTCATCAAGATCATCAGCATCATCAACATCGATCTGTTCTAATCATTGCCATCACAAAATGATCACAAACTGAATGAATGCCAAAGTTAATCGGCGTTGAGACAGACGGACGGACGGACAGGTTGGGCCAAGCTGCCCAGACAGACACAAACAGACAGACAGACAGTCAGACAAGACAGCACCTAAAATATGATAATTTTGATGGACACTTTAAAAACAACACCAAGAAGCAGCAGCAGACTGCAAGCAAGCAACAGACGAAAAGATGAATCGTGGACAGACGACGCGACGCGTCGCGACGATATGAACGATATGGACAGACAGGCAGTTTTTTTTCACATTCACATTCGCATATTTCACAATTTATTTATTATAAAACAACACAATGTGCATAAATCATAATGAAATTGAAACAAGCAACGCCACAGAAACCGGGTTAATGTCGGTTTCTCGATGACTGTTTTTAAGGAATTCCACCAGCGCCTGCCACACCAACAACCAGCAGCCAGCAGCCAGCAGCCAGCATCTGCAGCAGCACCCAAAGATTCCCACATGTTTTTTTCGAAAGGTTTTCGAGGCTCTTTTAACCAAAAAACAAGCAAAAAACTAAAGCTTATGGAAGGAAGGAAAGAAGAAAGGAAGGAAGGAAGGAAGGGATTTAGAGTAGAAGAACTTTTGAGGAATACTCAAATTTTTCAGACTTTTGAAATTCTGTTTCTTTATTTCCAACATTTCTTAATCCTCGTTTTTGACCGAGCAAAAATAAAACACGCCAAAATGAAAAAAGGCCGAAGGTATTTTTTCATCACGCGTGCAACAACGCGCACGCGCAACTTTCGGCCATTTACTTGGCTCATCCACCCGCCGCCTCTTAAGGTTTCCACCAATAAACCGATTGTATCGTATATATCATATCGTTGGCGATGATCGCAATCTGAAAAATTTCGAATGCGACGCGTTTCGATGAGACAGGCAACAGAACGCAAGCACAACGCCACGCAGGTACAACGCAACGCACCACACCGCACCGCACCATCACGTCTAACCGACCACTACGACTGCGACGCGTTCAACCAACAAAGTGGTCGTCATGGCAAAGAAAAGAACAAACGAAACATGAACGTAGGAAGGTGCGCTCTTCAGCGCATTCGCAACGCGATCACAGAAGCAGCGCGATCTCTGTATCCGAGGCGGCGGCACAGATTCCGCGCCGTGTCGTCCTAATGAATGGCTCAGTTTAACTCATTTAATTTTTGTCGTAAGAACTTTTTATAGCTCTTGTGGCGCCACGAAATATTATATATTAAGCCGTTGCGGTGCGCACTTTGCGTCGCGTTCTCCGCATGCGTACACTATACGTACACACTTGTATGTTACGTACGTAGGTACTGGTTATGGTTATGGTTATCGATGTCGTTGTCGCTTGGGGTTTTTTTTCTTTTTGTTTTTGTTTTTTTTTTTGCTGTTTTTTTATTTTGTACGATATAATGGAATTTGTAATCATTGCAGGATATAACTAACGCAGTTAAAAAAAAAATGGCGGCGCCCTCTATATTTATAGAAAATGTGCTGAAAGAAGGGGAAAAGAAGAGGGAGGGAGGTAGTGAAAGGATAAAAGCAAAAGAAGAAGACACTAGTATCCGTTTATGAAAATATTAAGTAGTGCAAGAGCCTAAAATGGGTATCACGTAGTCATTGGAATTCTGAAAGAGTACATACATATTTCATGGACGGACGGCTACGAATTGGGGACAATGCCATTGTTTTTGCGAACTTTTATTGAATGAATGAAGTATTAATTGCATTAATTTTGTTATGCGTTGCATTTTGGAAAAAAAAGTCATGCGTAAATTCGTAGAAAGTTTGTTATAGACTAAACTGAATACGCAATATCGATATACAGGGTGTTCTGCAGGAGATGCGACAACAGCTCAGCATCAATAGGTTGGGTTGAGACAAGAAAAAACTGCACCTTCCCCCTGTTTAGACATGCGTGAGGCGATTTTCCAAAAAAATGTTAAAAAAGTTATAAAAAAAAACCTCGACACCTATGATACCTTGAGAGGATACTTTTGAAACCCAGAATCTCAGTGCTTTATATGCTTTTTAAATCTAGTCAATTGGTCAAATAGTTCTCGAGAAATTGAATGCTAAAGTTGAAATTTTTGAAAAAATAAAAAACCCAAAAAAAACGTTCACCGATTTTTTTTTTAAATCTACGTCAGTAAGTTACATTTTTTCTAAAGGAAAATTCACCTATAAATGTTCGATAAAACGCTGAAAACAGCATGGCCTAAGGTTTTCTAGAAAAGTGCAAATTACTAAACATTCTTTTTATCTTATATAAGTTTTTATGCCAAAGAACGACAAATTTTTTTATTGTAAACATTAATTTTTATTAATTTTTGTTTTTGAATTTTGCAATTTTGAATTTCTAGAAAACATATACTAAGGTTTTCTAAGGCCTTCCCAGACATTGTATTCATATATGTTTTATATATGTATTTTTGAAAATGCATTATCTTTTCTTGCATGATATGTACATACTATATACGTCCGTGCGTCCGGTACGTGCCCATGTCCCTAACAAGTCTGCTGTATCTAGTTGTATATAGTAGCCTGTTGAATATAGTATTTAACTGAGCATTTATGACATTACATAAAGTTCTGTTATGATTAAGTTTTTATAACACTATAAAAAAGATGTTTGTGTTTTGCTACACTAAAAAAAATGTTGCTTGCTAAAATGGAACAGTCATTTTCAATTTGTTAATAATTACATAATTATTTTTTATGAGATTTTAATGTGGTTATTAAGAATTAGCGCTAGCGCAGTAGTAAAGTACATTACCTACTCTGGGCCGCGCCAATACGAGCAATAAACCGATCTTTATGATAATAACATAAAATCTACGAATTGATTCCATAATATTTTATGCAATGCATTGCAGTAAAATACAATAATATGTACAAAAATCTATAAAGTGGTCCAGCGTTATCAAAGCTTGACACTTATAAAATCTTAATAGTTATTAGATTTGAGCAGTTATCAAGATATATTAAAATCTTGCAGGTTTTGAAGTCTTCAGAG
The DNA here is from genome assembly GCA_949752815.1 of Conops quadrifasciatus. NCBI lineage: Eukaryota > Metazoa > Arthropoda > Insecta > Diptera > Conopidae > Conops > Conops quadrifasciatus. Next base: position 13,107,973 of record OX457078.1, on the reverse strand, counting down.
TTATCAAGGCTTCACAACAGTTGTAAGATCTCGAAGGTTTTAACAACTTGAGAGCTATCAAAGCTTGACTATAAAAAGTCCTAATAGTAATAAAGTTTTTAATGTCATCAAGATGTTACAGTTTTAAAATCTTGATAGTTTTCAAAACTGAACAGTTATAAAAAGTCTCAGATATCAATTCAGAAACGGTCTTGCTATGAAATACTGAGAAAGCTTGCTTTTAAAGACTGTCTTTAAAAGGTTTTTTTTTTAATGAAAAATCAACTCAAGCGAAAGAAAATTGTATTATATATATTTTTAACCAAAGGTATTACATTTTTTTTTTTTGTCATTATCTTACTTTCTCTCTCTATCACTCTTAAGAGTACAAAAATCATGCTCTCCATAAATCATTTCGAAAACGTGTACAGGATAAACGGAAAAACAATTTCGTATTCTATTTTCTTTCGAAATTGTTTCATTGACGCATGCCATGTAACTGCTTCTTCATATTTTACGCAGTCTTCGCCCTCCCGGTTTTTCAAAAAAGCCCGAAAAAAAACAGCAAAACCCAAAAATAACAATAATAATAATAATAATAAAATGAATAATGAAAACTTCAGCGTTTAACAATTTCGAGCTTCACGACCGTCGACCGTCGACCGTCGACCGTCAGTCGTCACTCGCCAAAACCTTAACAGTTTATTCTACATGCCGGTAGTGATGATGAGGGTGGCGGCGGTAACGGTGAGGGTGGCTTCGGCGGGCGGCTGCGTTTCAATCCAGTGGCAAGGACTACACACACTCCGCAAGTAAGCAGCTTCTTATACGTTACGCGTTTGCCTAGACCAAACCAGGCCCGACCACGCCAGACCAGACCACCAAATAACATCCTCCACAGAGCGCGTTCGTTGCGAGTGAGTAATAATGCGTTTAAGAGTCCTGTTATTATCGTTTCACACGCAGTCCTTGTTGTCGTGGTGGTCGTCGTCGTCTGCCATTCCATTTAAGCCGCATGTTGTCGTTGTTGTTGTTGTTGAAATCAGAATCCTTGCACAGCTCATGTCCTTTAATAATTCAGTGCTGTCGATTCGGAGCGAATGGTAGGTAACCTTTAGCCTACAACAAAAGCCAACAACAACATCAATAGTAATAATAAATTAAGTACTGGCGGCAGGCAGGCCGGAATGAGAGAAAAAGTCAATTAAAAAAGTTGTATAAATCATAACTTGGCATATGATATGATGGCACTCTACGCTCGGTCGCTACGACTACACCACGGAATTGACAGCCTGCCTCTGTCACCATCCGTTACTCATGTACTCATAAAAAAGGAATAGTACTCATTAGGAATACTCATTAGAAGTACTCAATAAGAAATAATGAATGGTTATGAAGCGATGAAAAACTAATAAATTTTTATATGATCGAAATCGCATATAAATTCGATGAAATGTAGTGAAGAGTCCAAGTAATTACACAATTATTTTAAATACGAGTATTTTACTTGGTACTTTTTTTTATATTTTATACTGTATAATTATAGGTATTTGATATTTTTGTATTAAAATCAACAAAAAATCCTTGTTAATTTTACATTTTTTTTTAAAAATACAAACTTACAGATTTTTTTATATAACTCGTATATAACTCGTATATAACTATATGGAAATAGATTCTATTTGATAGTTTTGTATTAATATCAACAAAATTCTTATAAACTTTAAATTTTTTTAAAAAATATAGAATTACAAAATACCTTAATTTTACCCAAATTCAGTGTTTTTTATTGTTTATAATTTTTGAGCATAAATTTATTAATTAGAATTGTTTTAATGGTCTCTTGATTACTTTTATTTAAATTTTCTTTCCTGTTTTGTTCTAAGTCTTTAGAAATAGTTATTTATTTTAATTTTATTTGTATTCCTTTTTTTAATTGGAAAAAATTTTTTCCTTATTTTGTTAGGTCTTATTTTTTTAACATTATTTATGTTGAAATTATTTATGTTTTTTATTTATTATTTAAGATGTTGAAATTATTTCTTTGTTATTTTCTTATTGATTCCTGAATGAATTTGTTTTTGTCTTTTTTCTTATTTTATTTTAACTAAAAATTTATTAGAATATTTATGAGGTTAAAAATATTTGTGAGGTTAAAAATATTTGTTATATAAAGTATAAATTTTTTCATTTAATTTGTTTTATTTTATTTCTTTACTTTCTAAATATATTTTTAATTAATTTAATAAATATTAATTAATTAATTTAATTATTAATACAATATCTTACTTCAATTTCAATTTAATTGTTTATATTTTAATACATTATTAATTACTATTAATTTATTAGATTATACTTAATCAATATCATTATATTATAAATTAAACATGTTTTAATTAACCTTAGCGGTTCGGAATACCGAACGTAGAGTATCTTCAGTTCTCAAATTTTTTTTTTTTTATTTACAAAGACTTAACTTATGTTTTTGCTTGCCAAACATTGGCCAGCTCGACCTAAGATTCTTTTGGTTGCGGTTTTCTCGTTCACTTCGGAAACTTCCCGCCTCCTCCTCCTCCTCCTCCTCCGCCACTGCCACGCACTCATCATTTTCTCCATTGAAAAGAACATAACAATTTAGAATCCTTCCGTAGTCGCCGACAGTATCCTTCCGCACTGAATTTCGTACACTTTCCGAACAAAGTCAAGAGAGAGCTGAGCTGATGATGGGTTTAACTTCCGCAGAAATCAAGAACGTTTGAATGGACGGTCGGACGGCCGGACGGACAGAGAGACAGACAACATAAAACCGGGAAATAAGTAAACAAAAGCTTGGGGGCATCCACCGCACGCACACGCACACGCACACGCACCAGCTACGACCTCGACGACTTCGACGTCGGTGGTAAACGCAGTAGTTTTGACACTGTGCAATCCACATCCGTTTCCTTCCGTTTAAAACTTCATCGTTCAAAGGCAAACAACAAGCAACAACAACAACAACAGTAATTGTAATAATAACTGTTTCGCCTCTTCTTCTTGTCTGCGGCTGAATTTATGAAGTGTGCGTCATTCGCGAAACGACGTTGTGCCACGTGTCGCAGTCATTTTCGGCCAACGGCAAGGGCCCGGTTCACGGCAAGGTGGTTCGGGATAGAGGCCCGAAGGTAAGGCCTCTTAAGAGGGAGGGAGGGAGGTAGGCTGCAGGCTGACTGGTTTTTGAAAGGATTTTGGAATTTGGAATTGTATTATTTAAAATTGTTCGGCCTGTGATTTGACGCCTTGATGTATCATTTGCAGATGAATGTTTGCAATAAAAGCATTCCATTTCGGTGGATGATATTTTGTAATTAATTTCTTCGGAAGGTTATTTGCACAATGCATTTGCATTTGATGATTTATCGTACCGCCGCCTTTAGTAGTTGATGATTTTTTTGCGTTTTTTATTCGTTTTATGCATAAGAGAGTTTATGCAATAGTCATATGCATACTCTATTGCAATTGCATAGACTATGACTATGACCACTACAAGCACTTTATTATAGCATAATTTTTGCATTACAAATAGCATCATCTCATTATCTCGTTATCATTAAAAAAACCTCAATTCAACAATTATAAAATCAATTGCTTTGATTTCTTTTGCAATTCAATTTCTTGCACTTCATTTCTTTTGCATTTGCAACGAGCCGGTGCAAATTTAACCTAATTATTTTTATTATGTTTATGCAAAGAACAAATGAACAAATGAACAACTTAATTGGCTTCAGGATGGCGGTAGCAAATTCATTTCTTAGTCCGAGTCCTTTTGTGCTTCATTTGTGTGTTCTCATTCTCATTTTTTGCACTCGTGTTCTTTCCAAGTCTTTTGATTGTGACGGTGACGGTGATTACGATTGTGATTACGATTGCAATTGTGATTACGATTGTGCTGGCAATGGCGGCGATTACGAGTACAGCTCTTAAGAAAATTGTCTCAATTTTTCTTGAGGCCGCATTTCAGCTCGTTTGCTGCTCGTTTGTTCTCACGCTGATTGCGCCCATCTCGACAGCGTCCTCTGCGGCTGCTGTTACTCTTGTTCTCTTCTGTTGCTCTAAAAATGTTATTGGCAGAGATATGGTACCGTTTATATATTTGTTGTTATGTTATGTTGTTATGTTGTTACTGTTCTTTGAGAGATTAACAATTTCTATGAAAATTATGGCGAAAAAATAATAAGAGTTTCTCTGTAGAGAGAGCGTGAGTGGGCGAAGTTGTTACAAAACTCCGGAAGCCAAAAAGAGAGAAGAATAAGAGTCAGTCTTCTTGCGAGGTTGGTGGAATAATTGGACAAAGTTGAAGCCAATTCAAGGAAGCTGAGTCTAAAGCAGAAGCAAACAAAAGCTGAAACTGTTGTGCTGCTGTCATGACCGCAAATGCTGCTGTTGGTTCGTTCGTCTGTTATGTGTGTTTGTTTATTGTTGTTGTTTTTTTTTTTGTATTAATTTTCTATTTTTCCTATATTTTTCCTCCTTCTTTTTTAGGTTGTTGCTGACAGTTTTTGCTTTTTATATGGTTAAATGATGCGAAAGTAATGAGAAAATTTATATTTTGCAATACATAATAGAAAAAATACAAATAGCAAAAAAAAAACAAGAAAAGGAAATGATCATGACGATGACGATGATGGTGACGGTGATGAGATGACTTGATGATTGCAAAATAATTAGGTCGACAATTTTTCTCAAGATTGTTTGATTGAGCTTGAGATGATTGTTCTATTCTTGTTATAAAGAAAAGGACTTAATTGAAAATTGGAGCAAAAAACAACATCTAAAGAGGAATAATTCCGCTATTTTAATAAAATTTCTATAGATATTGTGGAGAAGGACGGGAAAAAGAAGATGAAGAAGAAAAAGAAGGAGATTAACTTCATATCACACGAGTATGAAACTATACCTCTTTAAAATAACTATTTTTCTAATAAAAAGGCAGAGAAAAAATTGTTTATCAAAAAAATTATTAAAAAAAATTATTAAAAAAAAATGTCCTATTTTTTTTCTCCATTTACGCGTTACTAGATCTCATTGTGTTGGCAACGTTTTATGCGAAAAAATTCAGCACGCGTAATTCGTTCAATTGTTAGTAAATAAATCAAAATCGAATTGATTTATCAAAATCATTTTTAGAAAAAAGGAAATGAAATTGACACTTCCTTCCTACCTTCCTTTCTTCCTTCCTTCCTTTCTACCTCCCTCCCTCCGAGGTCCAAGAATGAAACAGGCTCCTTCAATCGAGACCAGATACCGTGTCTCGCCTTCAGTTCTTCAGTTGAGTCAAATCTTACAACAAGGTCCGAGAACGAGATCGCCCAAATCTCTCCTCTCCTCAATTTCTTGCCACTTTATACCTGTTCTTCTTCTTCTTCCTCTTCCACTTGTTATGAGTGCTCTTGCAGATGGTAAAAGCACGGGAAAAAAGAGTAAAAGTATCGTCTCGTCTCTTGAAAATTCTACAGTTTCTTTAACATTTTTGAACTTTCATTTTCTTCATTTTTTACTTAAGTAAAACGAATATCATATCACTTCATCTTCTTCTTCTTCTTCGGCTTCTTTTTGTGATCCTTGTAAATTTTTATCTTCTCGTTACACTCTTTCAATAAATGCTTCTTCTCTCTCTTTTCTCCCTTCGTTTTAAAGCAAACCTTTTCTCCTTTTTTAAAAGAAACTTTTTCTCTCTTTGAAAGTAAAACTTTTTTCCAACAACTTTTTTTCTTTTTTGAAAAACATACAAACGAAACGGAAAAGACATTTTTCATTCTAACCGGATGTTTGTCCAGTCCTTAAGACTCATATTTTCCGCCTTCCGCCAACGGCGCAGGATATGTTTAGACAACATTATTTTCAAAAATACTCGTACCTACCATATTTTTATATAGATATAAAAACGAAGAATAAAATGTGGGCGAAACGAGATGGTGCCGTAAATGCCGTTAAGAAAAACTTTACCAAAAACCGGAAGCTGTAATGTTTTTCAAATGTTTTCAACGGATGATTTCATACAATAATCGATTATCGATTTACCAAAACAGCATTTTTTTAACAGATGTTTTTTTTAATCAAATAAAATCAAATAAAAGCGAATAAGTCTAAAAACAAAAATTCTTAATAGAGCAACGAAAAAATATTTTTTTAATGAAAAAGTCTGCTTGAATTTAGAAATTTGTACTAAGCCAACAGCCAACAACAAATTTAAAGAGTAATTTTTATAATTTTTTTATATAATTTCAATAAAATCTTCTTTTTATATGATCTTTCTATCGTATAATATCATAAAATACGATAGAAGCAATCACATTCATACTTTTTCTTGGCTTTCAATTTTCGATTTCACGAACTTTTCGGTGCAAAATATTGTGTATAGACTTGTTTCTTTCACTACACAAAATAATCTCTTAATAAATGAATGTTTATGCTTCTAACCATTTAAATATTTACATATAAATCTTTAATTAATCTATATTGTACAATAAATTATCAAATAATCATGCAAATAGTTGTACAGAATTAAAACAGTTTTGCGTTTAATCAATATTTATTGTACGAGTATCATTAATTATTTCAAATAAACGGCCTCATCAAACAACCTTATTAATGCTCTAACGCGAAAGTGTGAAAAAAGTGGGTGAGGATTTAATTTACGTCGGTACCACCAAGAGATTGTTGAGCATTATGACCCTCATAATGCTCATCAAAAAGCGCCTGCCTCTAAAATTTATTACATTAATTAAATTCATATAGAAATAAATTTTGTTTTTTCAATTATCTCTTGCTATTTTCGTTTAACGTTAAATATCTACACTTGCCTGAAATCTTAATATATGTATGTACGTAGAATGTGTACAAAAATCATCATCAACATCAACATCGCAAATAAATAACATTATCATAAGCTTAAAAAAAATCTCAAAGTACTTTAAAATCAACAATTAATTAACACTTCATTTAATTCAAATTTTTGTTAAAAAACAATTCATTCTACCAAATAAAAACTAACAAAATATTGCTACACTTAAAAAATTCATTTAATAGAAAGCTTTCAAATTTCTTCTTTATAATTAAAACATCATTTCTTGTGCTTTCCTTCTTGTGTTATTCATAATTTTTGTTTTTAAATTTTTCCTTCTAATTGAGTTCTCTTTCTTTCTTTTTTTAGCAGCAAAAAGGTTTGCTGATAATTATAATAATAATATTTATTATTATACTTATAATATTTATTTAATTATTAAAATTATAATAACAATGATATTAGATTAATTATAAACAATTATAATCCTTATAACACTTTTTTCAAATATTGACTTAGTTTTGCAAACGATTGTATAAGTTCCATTTAAGTTTGTTTCCTATTTACAAAGTTTTGCCTAGAAAAATCCACGATTTCAATTTATACGGTTTTCGAGAAAACCGTTAACTACCGTACAAAATAAAGAGATAGAGGTTTTATTACATCGAAGAAACTTTCGATGATTATGTTTTTTGGAACCAATTTCCATCAAAACAAGATTTTTAAGAGATTTTGTTTTGGACCAGAATAAGAAGGAGAAAGATAAGAAGAAGAAAAAGAAAAAACGAAATTGTTCAGTCTTGGTTTTCTCTAAAAAATAAAAATTTATTATTAAAATTAATAAATAGATTTTAACGTGTACTATTCTTTTTACGATAATATACATATAAATAATGTTTTACAATGAACATTCATATAAAACAACCATACAGAAGAAGAAGAAGAATAAAACGAAGAAAAAGCAGATATAGAAAAAAAAAAAAAGAAAAAGAAGAGAGAGCTAAAATAATAATAAACACTAAACAATATTTATTTTCTGTTAAAGTTATATTAGTTTTTTCTTCTCCTCAGCAATGTCTATTTCTATAAATACATAATTTAACAAAAATTATTGCCTAAAAAAATTTAGTTACTTAATATAATAATACAGTATACGAGTATGTACCTAGTCCTATTTTTATTGTATTAAAATAATTTGTAGTGCAAACGTTTACAAGAAAGTTATCTGGTCGTGTTCAGCTCCTTTTCCAAAACTTAAACTAGTAAAAAATACTCGTATGCATTAATATATTCGTAAATATCACTACATTCATAATATCGATATTATTCACGAAACATATTTCCAAAAAAAATAAAATCCCAAAAGATAAATTTATGAGAAAAAAAAAAAGAACATGAAAAGAACACGATGAAGAGAATATTCAAGAAGGAAAGGATTTCACTCTTTCAGCGACGCTGGTCTCACCGGTAAAAAAAAATAGGGAGACCGACACCGAGGCCGACACCGAGACCGAGACCGAGACCTATAAAATTTGAAATTGATTGTTCAATTAATCTTCAGAAGTACAAAACGAGTTTTCGGCTGGACGTTCGTTGTCTTTGTTCACGTTGCCAACAGCATGTTGTTGTTGCTGTTGTTGTTGTTGTTAAACTATTAGTATATCTCACTATTTTAATTTTGGTAGATACCGCTTCATGATACGACCGGATCGCTATTCCGTCGATATGGATAAATTATTTTTGTATTTGAAATTGCAGAAAAAGTATATTATTGTTATTATTGTTTCTGTGCAGCAGAAACGAGTTAATGAGATACAAAGACACAATCATTAAAGACTGTATTATCGACTAACTGCTAGTTAAGCCTTTCCCACAACAATAACAACAACAACAACAACAGAACACACCAACTTATCACCAGAAAAGTTCGTTCGTTCGTTACCAACAAAATTGTAACCAACAGATCCGTTTTTATGACAAGAGGGGGCGGCGGGGCATATGGATACCGATCCACCCCTAGAGAAAGAAGTAAACCTCGGTGACCCCTTGACCCCTCTGTAACCTACTACTCCAACCGTACTTGTGTGAATTCTGAGAAGAAAGAAGAAATTTCTGAACTTGTTCCTTTTTATGATTGAGAGACTCTTCGCGCCTTCATATTGTACCTTTGCTGCGGTCCGCGCAGTTACCATTTTTCATAAATTTTGATCGTTCATTAGTGTCGTCCAATTCATTTTAATCGATTTTTCTCAATTCCTTTTTTCGTTTTCATTCGCCGAGAGAATGATACAAATTCACAGTCGCCGTAGACCCTTTTTGGGACGCTACGCTTATCGAATTTTATTGTCTATATTTTGATAATGATCATCATAATCATTGACACCGACAATCGACATCGTCGAGTGGCGCGACAAAACAGTAAGCGTCACCGAAATTTTATACGAGTGTACCGTCAAGGATGCGTTCCCTGTATATGTATGTACGTGTCGTCTGGGACGCCGGCCCAGATCGATCGATCGGCGATCGGTCACCTTTTGTTTCCCGCTCATTATTCCCGTTCAACTCTCAGTCGGTCGAGTCGTCATGCACGACCAAGCCAACTCGACTGAACAACAAACAAAAAAGACGTCTGAAAGGATTCGAGAGTTTTGCTTTAAGATCTCCGCATCATTTACGATCGTTTTTTACATTTTATTAGTTCGTCTTTTTTAATTTTTATCTTGCATTGATTAGTTATGGTTGTCGTTGTTGTTGTTCTTCTTATGTTAGTTGCTTGTTTTCCTTTCATTTTTTTTCTTCTTCTCTGCTGCTCATTAAATATTCTTAGCGATATTATCTTCGAGCATGGCGCAATCTTTTGATTTCGAAATCGCTTGTCGAACATGCGCTTTTATTGCTCTTATCAACGCCCAGCGAGATAAGTTTTCGAACAATTATGTTGTTGATCAGATGGCTTCTGCCTCCTGCGATCATCACTGACAAGATCATCATGTCCGCCGATTAATTTGCAACGATAATGAAGCATCTGGAGACAGAAAAAACAAAGAGACCCAGAAAGACACAGTCGCGCCGCGTCGCGCCGCGCCGTGGCATACCGTGCGCGGTAGTGTCGCATCGATGGATACAGTTTCGGAATACGCCCATCATAAATCACGCACGAATGTGAGCCGCCAGCAAAAACTGCTTGGAGTTTAGTATTACTCGAAGGATGAAATGAAAAAATGCTCATTTAGTCGCGATTATATTTGTTGGTTTTTTTTTTACAAATTTTATTCATGGTAAGTATTGATGAATTGAGTGAAAGGATGAGAATTCATTTTGGTTAATTATAGACAATTAATCTGTGTAGATTGTTTTAAAATTATGGTAAGTAATTAGAGAAGGATGCTGTGAAAATAGTAAATTACGAGTATCATCGAAATATATACTAATCATTTTTAAAATCCATTTCCGTGAAGCTTTTCCCGTCAGGGCTTGCAGAGAGTAGCGGAGGGTACTATTACTCTAAGTACCCTTCACTAAGTACGCTTCTGTGCTCCTCTTAACACCATAGAAAACACTATGGACTACCCGAATTTTACCTAATTTGAAAATTTCGTCATATTCCAAGATTATTTTTTTGAGCTGATCTATTTTATCACATTTGAAAAAAGCTATTTTATTCTATATTTTTTTAGCTTTTTCACTTCAGGCTTACCCTAAACATGGATGCATTTGTACTCGTATTTATTTCAAACAAAGAGGCGTGCCCTTTGATCCGATTTCTCCCATTTTCAATCTCAAACAACGCGTTTTCTTGTGATTGTGATTTCCACAGACAAGCAGGCAGATGGACGGACATAGCTATATATGGATGCAGAAGATGATTCTGAGTAAGAATACCTCTCTGCACCTGCCACACCTTCTTTAAAGCGTACAAACGGAAGAAATAAGTAAACACACCGGCATCACTTCGTGTGTAGGGTATAAAAATTAGTATTCTAAGGGCCGACGTTACAAACCTTGTGACACAAAGCTTTGAGATAGTATTATGTATTTGCTTTAATTAGCTTAATTAATTAAATTCAATTACTTTAGTAAAAAAACGTATTTAAATAGAACAATAAAACGACAAAGAAAATCTAAAGAAGTGGAAAGTGCACAACGTGCAAGGAATAACAAATTCAAGATTCAAGATTACTGCAAACAAAGAACAACACAAAAACAACTACAAATCAAAGAAGAAAATAGAGCAGAACCTCTCAGAAGAAAATCAACTCATTTTCATATCGGCTGACGGTACCTAAACACCGTTTAAAATGAATAAAATATATTAAATTAGATGACCCGGAGACCTCCACCTGGTCGGTGGATGGAGAATGGTGACACCACAGCAGTCAGAACGGGGTAACGGTAACTGTTCGTGTTGTTGTTGTTGCATAACAACACTACTAGATACGTATTATCACAAAACCGAATGGGTTGTGTGTACAGAAGCGCAATTAAAATGCCGGGCACACTCGCCGGCAACGCCGGCTCGACTACATGAGAAATTTTATGGTTCATTTTAATGCAGTGTTCAACAAGTTAATTGAGAAAATTATCTCCTACATCTAATGACAATGAACAGACGTAGGAATCGGGAAGAGTAGAAGAAGAAAAAAAAGAACGAATGAAAGAAGGAGAGAGAGAAAAACGAGGAAACTCTGGGGAAAATCGTTGCGCTACCGAAACGACAAGGCATAACACACAAAATAGATAACAATTGAAGCAAATTTTGTGTCATCAAATAATTGAGGCACAAACGAGTCGAAGTGTGTTGATAATTCAAAATTACTATATGTATTCTATAATTGCTACAGATTACATATGTACATATGTCTCCAAATGTCACGTCCAAATGTCTCCAATGTCAACGCATTTTCGTCGTCTATTATGATTCAATACAAGAATAACCTTATCCTTATTATACCACTTTTTTTTAACCTTAACATGTTAAAAAAAATAAGATTGTGAGAAACGTTAAATACCAACGATAAACGAGACGATAAACCGATTTTTAAATTAATTTGTTCGAAACCAAACAAACCAAAACTTAATCTAAAGCTATTAATTTCTAATAAAATTGTCCGCTGTCAAATTTCTCTAATCCTTAACTCCTTTCCTTACTTCGCTCCTCTTTTTAACTACTAAAAACCTACGGCTACTAGTACTCTTGCTGCTGCTACTTTTTGTTACGAATAATTGCCACCATTTCTTTTGCTTTAAAAACTTGCAGAAAAAACAAAAAATAAATAATACTAATAATATAGTCGTAAAAATTTAATAACTTTAATAGAAATGCAATTTAGTGTCCGTCCGTTTGGCGCCCTTTCAGCACGACAAATTGATGTGATTGCGTTTGTAAGACGCCTTAAACACTTTTGGCGCCACAAATTTCTCTTTAATCATAAAAGACTTTAAATTCTTTTACGATCATATTTTTATAGCCAAAGTATAATATTAATAAAATAATTTAATAAAAAATACTATATAGTATATATTTTACAATATATTAAACAGTAAATGGTTTAAGAAGTAAGACTTATCGAACCCATAAACGTTATTGTCTGCTGCGACTAAGAAAAGTATGTAGACCATTACGTACATACATACATATGTACATATGTTCCATGGCAGAAAGGTTATCATGTTCGAAAAAAGTGCGGATATATAGGAGTATGTATTTAAAGATTATGAAAACAACAAATTTAAGAAAAATTTTGTAATTTATATCGCATAAAATGATCATTAAAATGCCATGAGTTGGTTAGCATAACGATTAGAGATTATTACCACGCTCACGCATCCACTTTTCTAACCCACTCACCATGAAGGATGTATGTATATATGTATGCAGGTTTGTGTGTATGTATACATCTGACCGTGTGTATGTATGTAAATTCAGCTACCCTCCATTAGCCATTCTTTCGCTCATTTAGTGCTGATTAATTTCATTCACATCGCGCATCATAAATCTTCTGTCCGAAAATTTTATGTTTATTTGACGCAAAAGCGACAAGTTCGATTAATTCAAAGGAAAAAAGCCTAAAACAATCGAATTAATTGAGTTAAATATTAATTTATCATGATTAGGCCACAAAGTAACAACAAAAATTGAATGCATGTAGTCAAAGAGGGTGACATTATTGAGTGAAGGAAAAGGAAAAGGGAGTTCGCCTGCTACGTTATCCGTGTAACATTTTTCAAAATTCATTTAAGCTGCTTAGCCGTTTTATGTTAATATAATACAAACAAATACAAATATATGTACGATATATTCATATAAAATATGTTTAGAATAATACTCGTATTAACGCTGCCAACTAATCAGCTGTGTGCGAGCAATATTTTCGGCGAACAAGTGTCTAAAATCGCACGCTAAAAATCAATTACAAAATTCTTCGACTTGCATGCGATTTAAGGCGTTCGTCAACACAGCACGCAGCAGCGACAGCGACAGCAGCAACAACAACAATTCCTGTAAGCGAGGTTAATCGTTGATTAGCGATAAAGTAAATACGGTAGTAACAAACGGGAGAACGGTCTACGAGTATTTTCGTACGTACGTTACTTTCGTCTCTTTCCATCATTGCGCAAGGCTTGTGCCGCTTATGCTCTTCGGCGTTAGCAAGTTGCCGTTTGCCATTTGGCCTCTTAATGGCTTCTAATGAGCTGATGGCTCGGTTGAGATTCCCTTCGAGCGTTTTCACTCCAGGGTTTCTCGCTTTGCACTTTTCAACAATTTCACGCGTTTCCAAACTGCGATGCAAACTACGTTACTGCTGGCTGTTGGCTGCTTTGGCGAGTGAAGTTATGTCATTTCATTATTTTTACTTAACGCCTACTTTATCAGATATTCACATGTTGTTTCAGTTACCGTTACGCTGGCTTTAAATGTAAATGCCATAAATCTCTAAATGTGATTACATCGCAAAATAAGTCAAGCAACCCACCCCTTCAGAAGAAGAAGAGGAGAGATTGGCATGGAGGGTTGGCTGCTGTTAGTCTTGGCACAACCACAATTATGCAAACTAAGTACCGCGTTACATACACATTTTTAATCTTGGCTGCTGAGTAGTAAAAACGTATGTTGCGCACGCAAAAATAACCATGCAATCCTCCCCTCCGGTGAAATCATCCCCTTGCCCAGAGGTCACCCAGAGAAAGTGACATTTTTTGTGGGAAGGGAAAAAAAGTTGCGTCAAAGTTAAAAACTACATTTGATAATTTCTTAATGCATTTCATCATATTTCATTTCTACTTTATTAAATAGAATTTATTTAAATAAAATTAAACGAATTTATGGCTTCCAATTCGTGTCTACAGTTTTGAAAGCTGATCAATTATTGCCTCTTAATTTAATAAAATAATTTAACTTAATTTCATCAGATCACCAACGCCCAACGCCAAACCAACCATAACCCAAAAAACCTCAGAAAAAGGGTTGGAAAATAGTACTTAATTGCATTTCTTGACAAAAAACACACACGCACTCCGAGTCTTCGCCAAATTTATGTACTATATACGACTACGTTAGTAACCATCAGCAAAAGAACGTCGCAAGGGGAAGTTCTTTCGAAGGACAAATGAAGAGAAGGACAAGGGTGGATGGCAATGCTGGGAGAGAAAATAACGACTCCAAAAGCAAATCAAATGCATTATAAAACTAATAATGCTAACAAAACTAAAGGGTGACGAAAACACTTGTCTAGCAGCCATCCAGTTGCCGTGACCCACTGGTAGCTGCGCTGCTGAAGGCGAATGCGAATGCGAATTGTGAATCTGAATCTGAATCCGTCTCCGTATCATAGATCAAATTTGAAATAACCTTGTAATGCGATCTAATCCTGGGAAAGTGATTTAAGTGCACAGACGTGTGTACGCATAGTAGCTAAGTAACAAGTGCGAATTCAGCATCACAGTAAGAAACTGTAAGGAAAAAAAATAGAAACCGGGAGAGGGCGAAAAAGTCTTATAATAACATTGTTTTATACAAAATCAGAAGCGACGTCAACCCAATTCGGGTTGTGGGTCATTAAAATTCCTGCCTCCCGTTAATCACAATCCGATAATCGGTAATGAACTGAAGATGATGATGATGATGGATGAGATTACAATCAATTCGGAAACGGAAATTCATCCACATCAAAAAAATCAAATTAACTAGGATTAAAAAGATTTCGTTATAAACAATTTGAAATTTTATTATTTTGAATTTAAGTGAAGCTTTTAAGCTTTCTTTTATTTCATAAAAAGGAACCCCTTTTTTTTATTGGGACAAAAAAATTAGACTTCGTTGAGTTTAAGAAAACTTTTCTGATTCCGACGAAACGCTATATTTGTTTTAATTCTATTTTTCTAAAAAAAAAAAATACTGCTTAATCAATAAATGATTGTTGTTGATTAAACGAGAAATCAATGTTTTGCATTGTGTTTCACTGAACACAGTCAAGAGCTTATAATTAAAGGTAAATTAATCCAATCAAGTCAGTTTGCGAATTAAAGTCAATTGTATCAAATCGATTTAAGCAATTTGATTTAATCGCTTAATTTATGTTTCCACGGTTCGATTTTTGCCGATTTTTAACTGTCGATTGTCGCAAATTAAAGGAACAATAGTAAACAAACTCTTCTAATCATTCCATATGTTTTCTTAGAATAGCTCTCTCTATTGTGTTCACCCTTGCGGCTTTTCGGCATCGCATACAATTGCCCACAGTATGACAAATCTCCAACGCCGATTACGTGACTTTAAATTCAATGAATTCAATTTCATCACACATCTCTAGTGTTGCCAGCCCCTGAATCCTTCAAAAGAAATCTGCTGCATAATTAAGTGTTCATTGTTTGCATAAGTGTTTTGGGATCCAACCTCGATTAATTATGTGTGAATTAAGAGTTGAACGGCCTTATTCCGTTAGAGTCACGACACGATTATTGTCGACTCTGCTTTATTTTCCAAATTTGTTGTTGTTTACCAGCAAAACACCGAAAATTAACGAAGCAGAATCGACGAGAAACGTATCGCTTAAGTCTGACGGGCTCTATGGGCCGGAGCCATTAAGTATACATTATAAGGCCATTAAATTCGTACTAAGTAGGAAATTGAAGAATTGTTAAATGTCAGTATGTCCAAAATAAAACTTAAGTTTTATAATTTTGATAATAAAAATTATGTTGTTGCCAAGTCAAATTAATTACTTACTAGAAGGTTTCACGAGACATCTCGAAAACAGTTTCAAAACATGGCAACATTTTTGCGTTAACTCCACTTTGAGTAAACCATCCTAAAATTTAAATACTTTTCATTGTTATGCTATTGCAGATTCTTGTTAGAATTGTCATTAACTGTCACTTCGTTTACCGATTTTACCTGCTGGTGTTATTGCTGTAAGAAATATTTTTATCACTGGAATAACCATTTAATTGGAATAAAAGTAAGAAACAAACAGCAGCAAAGTATTCAAGAGTTAGTACCTCATTATTTGCTAATGATTATTTATTTTTTATAAAAGTATACGATAACATTTTTCAAATCTACATTGACGAATGGCTGAGTCCTCTGGGGAACGAGGTCAACGCGGTGTCAGCCGCATTTTAACCAAATTGAGTAACTCGCTTGAGTCCGGGAATTACTATGAAGCGCATCAGATGTATCGCACTTTGTACTTTCGTTACACGGCACAGAAAAAGTTCGATGAATGTCTAAGCTTGCTATTAAAAGGTACTAATGAGTTGTTTGAGAAGAAACAAGAAACTAGCGCCGCTGACCTGGCGTTATTACTTATCGATACCTTGGAAAAACGTGGTAACATTGATGACATAGATATATGGATAGAGCAAATCGGATCGTTTATAGCCAGGTTGAGCCCTACAATGGTGGAGAGAGAAACAGTTATTGTAGGTATTGAAAATAATTACCAAAAATGTGCTAATTGTGAAAATATTTCAATTTCCTAGAATCGTGCTATTAAATGGAGTGGAGACATGATAGGTAATCACCTGGGCCATCCTGCAATGCACAAAAGAATTGCGCAAATGCTCTTTGCTGAGGGCAATTTTGAGCAGGGTCGTCATCACTTCTTGTTGTGTCGTGACGCTGTCCTTTGCGCACGAATACTTATACAAATTCAGATTCGCAAAGGATACGCCAGTGAAATTGACCTCTTCATAGCCCAAGCAGTGTTGCAGATGTTGTGTCTTAAGGATCTGAAAACTGCAGAGAGCACATTTGTTAAGTACACAACTAATCATCCCAAGATTGGAAAGCAAGCCCCAGAGTTTAAACAGCCACTTTTGAACTTTATTCATTTTCTCTTCCGTTGCATTGAAATGAAACGCTTGGATTATTTCCAAGCTCTCTGCAATGCTTACAAACCAGTGCTGAGCCGCGATCCTTCTTTTGAAAAATATTTGTTAAAAATTGGAGTACTTTATTTAGATGCTCAACCTCCTACATCTGGTAGTGGTGGCTTGATGGGCGGTATGTTTGGAGATTTGTTTTCACGTCTATTTCAAGGATTTGATGACGATGAAGAAGATCAGAAGGAGGAGAGCCAAACTGGCAACGGCACTAATGCAGTTGCACACACTAACGAATTGGACTAGATTTAGACTAGCCAAAACTACGCAACATAAAAACATGGGAATTGCTAACGTTTACTAATCTGGCTTTAATGCTGGTGGACAATTTTTTTCATAAACAAAATGTTCTCTTATTTTGACACTCTTCTCTTATTTTATAGTAAAGGAATTAAACAAAAATATTTGCGAAAAATTACCTTAAAATGTAAGGAGTACTTTGTATGGTCAGTGGGTGTGGATTTTTCAGACAATAGGTATTAAATAAATTTTTGAGAGTCCTATTACGGTTATATAACATGGTGATATTTAAAAAATGAATATTGCGTTTCACAATACAATAATGAAGGTAATTTTCTTTTAAAATCACAACTTACCGCTTATAGTACGTTAAGCGAGGAGTACCTGTACACAAAACCAATGAGACGCGTTTATAATTCAAAATGTGTGAACAGCTTTTCGTAAATATTCCAGAGTTGGCATCACTTCGTTTCCTTTTTTTCATCTTTTCATCACCAAATAAACAAATCAAAAACATAAAAGTTGTATTGGAAACCGAAGGACCGACCTATTATACGATACTATTATTTTTCATTGCCTCAGTGAACTTATTTCCAGCAAATCGATGAATTTTAATGAATCTAACTTTTCTGAAGAAACTGCCGAGCAAACAACTTCACCATCAGCGTCAATGTTAAGCGAGCAACCGTCAGAATCCAATAAACTCGGGATCGGCAGAAACAAGTTTCCATCTTCCAAATGGGTTAAGCTTAATGTGGGTGGAAAAGTTTATACTACAACGCTAAGCACATTGGTTAACAAGGAACCGGATAGCATGTTGGCCCGTATGTTCTCCCAGGGCGGCGCCATGAATCCAAGTGATGTGGATGAACAAGGAGCATACCTAATCGATCGCAGCCCTCACTACTTTGAGCCTATTATGAACTACCTGCGACATGGTCAATTAATTATGGATGCCAACATCAATTTGGAGGGAGTTCTAGAAGAGGCCAAATTTTTCGGAATTTATAACTTAATAACTCAACTGGAGGCACAGCTTGTACAAGCTAATCAGTCTTTGGACAACATGCCTTTAACACGCCGCGATGTGATCAAGGCGCTCATACAGACATCACACATTTCGGAGATTCGCTTTCAAGGCGTGAATTTGGCAGGCGCTGATTTAAGAAAGCTAGACTTTCGCAATATAAATTTTAAGGTAATCAAAATTCATTTCAACTGAATCTGAATATTTTTAAATATTTTGTTTTATGCTTCATCAATCAGTACGCTTGCATGCAGCGGTGTAATTTATCACATGCCAATTTAACTTATTGTTGCCTCGAGCGAACCGATCTGGCATACGCAAATCTGGAATGCTCGCAATTGGTTTCGGTCAAAGGCCTGTGCGCTAACATGGAAGGTGCTAATCTGCGTGGCTGTAATTTTGAGGACCCCACCGGGGTACGCACGAATTTAGAAGGTGTAAATCTAAAAGGTGCTTGCCTGGAGGCCAGCAACATGGCCGGGGTCAATCTACGCGTGGCAAATTTGAAAAATGCAAACATGAAGAATTGCAATTTACGTGGCGCAGTACTGGCTGGCGCTGATCTCGAACGCTGTAATCTATCCGGAAGCGATCTACATGAGGCAAATTTACGAGGAGCCAACCTTAAGGACGCCGAACTCACGCTTATGGTGACACCGTTGCACATGGCCCAAGCCATCCGATAAGATCAGTACCATATCTGTGAATGAAAACATATTCCTGTGATCTGAAATTACAATATCTACATTATATACCGTGGGCATAGCTCCAACTGTAGGTAGCAGCCGCAAACTATTTACAACAATATTTAACATTTTTGGCGGATTATCAGCCCAAACACAACGCGACAGCGGCAGCTTAGAGAAATTGTACAGAAGCTTATCAGAGCTAAAGCTGCCCTAAAAAATAGATTCTATCATAGCAGCTTTACTTTCGCTTTTTTTTTTTACGAAAGAGAAGAAAAAATTTTGCCACTTTTTACCGAAAATCAAAAAAAATTGTATGAAAAATATAAGGAGAGAAAGCTCTTTAAAGAAGAGAGAATGGAATATAGAATAAAAAAAAAACAGTTGTTTTAAACAGTTTCACTTTAAAAAAGAGAGCGTGAGCGAGGAGTAGCCGCCGCTGCCGCATTGTGTTTGGATTGTAAAGCGTATTTAATTTTAAAAGAGATTATCACAATAATTTATAATTCTGGTATCCTTCCCAATACTTTTTAAAAGCTTAGAAGTGCTTATTATTTAAGGGATTTTATAGTTAACGACAAAAGTGTCTGAATATAAAGGGTATCTAAAATCTTGTAAAGAAAACCCTCGTCGAGCCGAGTCCGACATTTTTGGTGTGTAGGCATATGTATTTTTTAATTTTGCAATTTTAGATATAAGAAAGCATTGTCACAATCCATTCGAAAATATAAGAAACTGTATAAAAGATAAATTTATTTATTTATAGGAACTTTTAATTGTGCACGATTTTGTACACCTCTGAGCATCACTTACCTCTACGGATTTTAAATTTCACCTTTTCCATTTAAATAAAAGGGATTGCAACCATGATCTAATTATGTACCTACAAGAACATCGCGGAACGTATCCTTCTATGATGTCATCTCATAATTTTTACCTATATCTGCGCTCTTCATACTCTTGCATTTCCATATTATAAAATAATTCTCAACTCGGGAACATTTTCACCATTTGGCTCAACGAAATTTTCGGTTCACAGAGAGTGCGATTGGAAAAATTTTTCACAGCTTCGTGAGCTTCGCATCGAATCGTCGAAAAATTCTATTTCTGCAGCTGACGTGATTTTTCTGTCAAACCCCCCCAAAAAACAATTTTCTCTCGTTGAAAACCTTCAGAATAAAGCCGAAATTGTTTTAAAGAAGTGCATTTAATATAATTGCATAATTTCGGCAGCAGCGTTCTGGAAAAGTATTTCCATCCTCAAGGAAAACTGTGAAGAGATTTACAGTTTGAATTACTTGCAGAACAGCTCGTTTATCATCGTCGAGGGAGAAGCAAAAAGTAAAATCGAAGGTGGCCGCAAATTTTCTTTCGTAGACTAGAAAAAGACAAACGGATATAACTGCTCTGCGTTCGCACGCATTGGTTGAAAAAAGAACGAAAGGAGAAAAAACCCGCGCCGCGCCAAGAAAACGTAAAAACGTGGTTTTACCAACGAAAACCATAATCTGACTAAAAGATCCCGGTACATTTGGAAAACAAATTGAACTGGTCCAGAAGCGAAAAATCGCTAACAGTAAAATGGACAACCAGACCAATGTAAACAGTTCGGGTGGTGCGCCAGAAAATGGCTCTACTGCCCATGAAGTAACATCTACAAGTAAGTGAAGGTTGTGGAGATGGTTGATTATATACCTTTCTGTTTGATCAGGAGGAGTGACTTTTTTGTCAAAGAGTTTTCTCTATAACCCAAAAAATAAGCACTGTTCATTTTTTTCTCGTCAACTGCAATCAGAGGCGAGATCGGGAGCTTTATCTATGTATATGCATACATATCTATTCTATATACAGAAAGCTTATCAAATTGTGGATCTATCTGTGTCCTACATTTCCTCATTGGTTCCGATGCACTGCGCCATAAGTGAATTTTTTTAATATTTTTTAAAAAAGGCTAATGGATTTCCACACCTCTCAAATTTATTTGCGTTATATTTGAATGTGACCTTTTTATTTCCTTTGGTTTTCAACCGGAAAAGGAAATACTTTTTTGCAATTTCTATAATCATGTTAAAATTAAATTCCTTGGTTGCCGAAATGTGCGAAAGTATGTACACCTCAATCAAAAAGTCATTCAAATTTGATTTTAGTTTTATGTATTGTTTAACAAATACAATGGAATTGTAGAGGAGAGGAGAGGAGAGGAGTAATCATCGTGTCTGATAATCTTTTTTGGGGTTAAACAGTTTTTATAATGTATAAAAAAAACAAGTTGGAGCGTTAACTTCGGCCTGGCCGAAGCTCATATACCCTACGCCGGCATCTGTTGAAGTGGAGTAAAATTGCTTTTACAGATAGTAAATTTTAATTTATTAACTCTCTGATTCCCAAACTGTGGGCCGCGGCTCCCTTCAGGTGTAGATTATAAATATTATTACTTGTACAAATTAAATTGATTTTCAAGTTACCGACAAGAGAGTGCTCATGGAATATATGCTCTTAACTCATAATACCTTTCATTAATATCTAGGTTTCCATGCAATATTTATTTTTATAGATATTGTATTGATTTTAACCCATTAACGCCGGTTGTACTATATAAAGTACAGACAAATAGGTGGTATTTATACTCTTAATAGTTTTTTTTAAGTCCCGTAACAATTCTAATTAGTTTTTATTGTAGCTTAATAATGGGTCTACCACGCCTATTTTTTACAGTCGACTGCAAAGTCCCATTCATACAATTTGCTGTTTCGCAATTTCGACATTTGCAAAAATTGTGAAGTTTTTGTGCCGGTTCCAGAAAAAGTTTTTTAAAAAAAGTAAGAAATTTTATATTTAATAAAACACTTTTGAAAACGATTAAGTAAAAGTGAGTAAATTTGTATATATATTTATAAAAAAAGTAAGAAATTTTTTTAAAAAACTTTTTCTGGAACCGGCCTAAAAACTTTACAATTTTTGCAAATGTCGAATTTGCGAAACTGCAAATTGTATGAATGGGACTTCGCAGTCGACTGTAAAAAATAGTCGTGGTAGACCCAGTATACAAAACTACATCTGAAGTCATTTTAGAATATAAAATAGAACTAAATTATATTGAAATTTTCAAAAATTTTCACCAAAAAAACCAATTGAATTCTGAAAAATATTCCTAATAATGCATATATGTACATATCTACGAGTATGTGTAATAATTTTATAAATTTTTTGCATTAATAAAATCGCCGTTAAGTGACTCACTATAAGTAATTTCATTTGGTATTGTCTTTTTGTTTTTTTTTTTTCCTTATCCTTTTCACACTTTTCAATTTCTCATTTCATCGAATACTCGATGAACCACAAAAAAAGAAGAACGGTGCGGTCTGTCGGTCCTCATTTGTTAAGTTGGTCGATGGGTCGCTCTGCCAACCAACTAATCAACCAACAGCGAATAGCGCTGTCATGATGCTTTAGAGAGCGTCATAATAATTTGCTCAACACTTTTGAATGCCAAAAATTATTGTAGTCATTTTTGCAGATACGACAAACGATGACAACAAGTAAAAAAATAAATAACATATGGTTGCATATTTATTTATTTTATTTATGCCTTTCCATTTTATTTTTATTTGAAACATTTGTTTTGTAATCTTTTACAAAAAATGCCTAACAAAAATCTCTTCCTTGTATTTTTTGAAAGTTTTTATTTTCTTAGCAGCGGCATTTATTTGAGAAATAAACTTGTTTAAAGAGTATTCAGTGAAGGCAAAACGAAACGATCGCAATACTATGATGTCATTATATTATGTATATTCTTCAATGATATTATCAACTTATTATGAATCATTACGAAGCAAACTATTTCGTAGACTAAACTAAAATCACTTTTCAAATCGACAAGAAAAAAAAAATTCAAGATTATAACTAATGAATAATGAAAAACTCAGTTTTTAAATGGCAGTATGGCTTAATTTTGTACACTTTTCGCCTGCAGTTAACTTAAAAGAGGGCGGCGGCGGCAGCAGTGGCATGGCATCATCGAAGAATTACGATCAAGTCATCAATGGCATGCTTTACATTAGACACATTGCCGCCGCTCATCTGCTCTAAATTGCCAAATTATATTTCTTGTAAACGATTTATTTTTAGCTTGAAATATACAAATAATTTTCGGTATATTAAAATTCTACAATATTATAACCGCAAGGCTTTAAATAAATATACGAAAAACTACTTCCGTTTTTCCTACTTTCCGTTTTTCCAGCTCAAGCCGTTGTTGAGCCAACGAAGCGTTCGTTGCGTGTTCAAACATGGCGAAAAATTCAGGACAACCGGTGTGGCATGGGCTTCAATGCTATCTTCAATCGTATACCCGGTTTTGTGGACAGCGATAAAGCCGCCAATCTTCTGGCAGAAACCGAAGAATTCAAAAAAGCTCGTATGTTTTCAATAAAATTATGGATGATGGCTTTTGCGATATATTTATATTTTTTTTATCACTTTTGAAACCTTTCTTTCTGAATCGTGCTTTTATCAGAGAATATTAAAGTCAATATTGATCGCGCTTTGTATTGGATCAAATTGGAAACGTTGTTGAAGGGCAAAACGCTTTACTTACCGGGTACACGTGATTCCAGCGCCTTGTACTTGAAGGTTGATGTACCAGCCGATGCAACCGACGAACAGATGAAGGAAATCTTAAACATTCAAGACGTGCAACAACATCGCACCGAAATATGTAACTAATAATTGACACATCCATCTATCATTACGATGCAAAACGTAACAAGAATTCTTTATTCAAATTCATAGCTCTTGAGAATAAAGTTAAGCTAGACATGATCGTCATCGGTTCCGTCGCAGTTTCACGTGACGGCTATCGTATAGGTCGTGGCAATGGCTTCACCGATCTCGATATTGGTTTGCTCATTGAAATTGGCTCCATTACTCCGGAAACCATAATAGCCACAATGGTTCATGACCTGCAGGTAAAAAAAGACAACTAATGCAAACATTTTGTGCTTCAGAAACCTTCCAAATTTGTTTGAAAGGCTTCGGCTATCTTCTTTTAATTTAATTAAAAAAAATGTTTTTTTTCAATTTTCAGGTGGTCGATAGTTTGCCTTTGGGGCTTTTCCAAAAATATGATACTCCAGTCGATTTGATTGTCACACCGACCCAAGTAATCCACGTAACCAATCGATTGCCGCGCCCGACCGGTCTTTTCTGGGAGATTTTATCGCAACGTCGCCTGAAGATCATTCCCGTGCTGCAGATCTTGAAAGAAACACAAGAGAAGGACGGCAGGCTGATCACCTTGAAGGAAGAAGATACTGATATAGAACAGAATCAAAACAACAGAAATCGTCGCCGCGGCTTCCCCAGACGTCGCTTTGGACGAAGAAATACCCGTCGCGCTGTGTCACAAAATGACGCCGATCGTCAAGGCGGTGTAAGTATAAGAAGGCTTAAAGGCGTAGTGTAGTGACATTTTCCATTAATTGTTGCCATTCTTTGTTCAACAAAGGAAAATACACAACAAAAACGTAATCCTAGAAAAAATAGACGTTTTAACAACCGAAGAAGGAGACCAACAAAGGTAATAAATACAATTGATAATAAATAAAGGTTTTAATTTTGAAAGTGCTGCCAGTCCACTTCATGAAAAAAAAGAATTGAGTTAATGATGAGACAACTTTTATTCTGGTATAATCTTTATATTGTATTTTCATTAGATGTATAGAACAACCTTTTCAAAACCTATACAATCTTCATAAAACAAAACATCCTTATCCATAAGAATTGCATTGCATTCGAAATCAGATCAAGTCTGTAAATATTTCGAAATAAAAAAGCATGAATTTGCTGCAGCATTTTCAAAGTAAACGCCGCATATATACACATAATTGAAGCAACAAATTCATATTCTTCCTTTCTACTATACTGCCGACAGTCCGAAGGTGACCAATCCGGCGTTGAGGGCAAGAGCCAAGAGAGAAAATCCGAACGTGAAAAGAAACAGCAGCGACAGCGCAAACAGCGATCAACGAATGATTTTTGCATCAAACTTTCGAACATTTCGCGGGATGTACGCGTTAAGGATTTGAAGTCCGAGTTGCGCAAGCGTGAATGCAATCCTTTCTATATATCATGGAAAGGTACAAGCATTTTCTTTGTTTACACCAGCCTCGTGCGCATTTTGTTATCGTATCCTCTGTCTAATCGTTTAGGCCAATATGGTAAATGCTATTTACACTTCGGCAATCGTAATGGCGGCCCACACACCGACGATGACATTGACCGCGTGTTGAAATCGCTTGCCGATCTCTCGTTAACAGTTACCACTGGCGGCGGCAGCGGCGGCGGCAATGCCAGCGGTGCCGAAGGTGACGGTAACGGATCAGCTTTAATTCAACCACCTCAGATGAAAACGGTCAACCTGAATGTTGAGCTGATAAAATTTGATGGTAAGAAGAGTGGTGGTGGTGCTGATGCTGATGCTGATGCTGGGGCCAATGGTGCCGATGCTGCAGCTGGAGGAGATGCTGGTGCCGCACGCATTGAATCAGTCGACACCACCACAGTATAGTATGAGCTTAAATGATGAAGCCCTCTGTCTTTGAACGGCTGTGCTGCGGGTTGGGACGTTTGGGAGCGTGCGTTCGTACAACAGCTTCAGTTTCAACGGGAGAAAATTGATAGATAAACTAACAACGAGTTGCACAAGTTACAACAACACAATAACTATTTGGTTGCAATTCAATTTGATTCATTCGTTCATTCATTCGTTCGTTCGTAGCTTTTTACAACTGAATTGTTGTTGCCTTTCTCTTCATGATTTCATGAGTTGCATTTGTTTTTTATTCTTATTCTTAAAACACGTTTACATTTACAAGAACAATTATTAGCTCCATTTGAATAATACTCAATCGTTCATGTTTAATCGGTTATAATTTAAATAGCATTCGCAAATATTGCTCCGATCGCCTAAAAATGAATACATAAAGAGTCTTTAAATCAAACGCCATTTCCAAACGTCCTCCATCGGGAACGGTAGAGCGCAGTCGACAGTTGAGCTGTCTGCTGCAAACGCTGTTCACGTTGTCAGTCTACATGCAACAAAACATTGTTGTTTTGTTTTTTTTTTTTTAATCCAAAAGCAAGGAAAAATCAATAAAAAATATATAAAAACTAAAGGGAAAAAATAATGAAAACTAACAAAATCACAATAGTATAAATAATACGCGAGGAGCAGCGCCGCAGCGCCACTTGCTTTATTATATCGTAAAAATATTTACTTGTTGGAATTCAATTTGTTTCGATTTTTATTCAGACACAACAAACAACTCAACAACTTATTTGTTTATTTTTTATACAAAACAGAAAAAGAAAAATATTGTGAAATTTGTAAACATGAAATGAAATATATTAAAAATGCTGATCATGAACAAAATTGAAATTTGAATTTTATTATTCTCTTCTTTATGTACTTTTGAGTTGCATTTTAATTTTTTGAAATTTCGACGCTTTTAATTTTCAAAGAAAAGTCTATTCATTTTATGTTTTGGCGAAGGAAGATGATCACGATCACTTTGGCGTATCTAATATATTTACATTTACAATTTGTGAGGATTTTCTCAGTTCATACAACAAACACAGTTGTCGTCACGTTCGCAGTATGTATTTAAGAGCATAGAAAATAACGAAAGAAACCCCAAAAGAGTTGGTAAACCGAAAATGAGGAAGAGAAAACATTAGATTAATTTGAGTTTTCTTATTAAATGCATATTCCTCTTTTTTTATTAAGCACAATCCTGATTTAGACAAAAATATTATAATTTTTCATAAACCGTATAGTTTTTATTTTTAAAGTTTATCATATATATACGATAGTATTAGACTTATTTCTTTCTGATGTATACACACCTTTAAAGTTGGATTAAGGTCTGTTTAAATCGCAGCGTTGAGTCTTGACTAAGATTCAAGTCAAGGAAAGGAAAGGAATGCATACCTTCGGAGAGTCGACGAGAACTATTGATGTTTTTGTAAGAAACTTAAACACTAACTTATATCGAGCGAGCCTTTAGATGTTGATCCTCGAACTGATTGTTTCTATATTTTTTAATATCATTTATCATATTATTTCATTAATTGTTGTCATTATAGAATATAACTATCTATTCGTCTATTTACACGGTTTTAAAAATGATGGATTTTCTAAGAAACTTACATACATAAAATTGTTTGTAGAAAATATTTCTAGTAATCTGAGAGTACCATTTATTCTATTATTCAGTCGATGTTCTTTATATTCATGTTCTGTAATTCTTTTTTCTGTTGCTACAATACGGTATCATTTGAATTTAATTGGCCTTTATAACAAAGACACATTTTGTCGTTCTTGTGCCGAAATTTACTATATCAGATATAGATTATACTCGTGATCATAATATACCATAATATTTATACTATAGAGAATTTAAATCTTGTCCCCTTTTTCGTTCCGTTATAGCCGCCAAATCTGTAGCTGAACCAACAAAACGTTCCCTACGTGATCAAAGTTGGCAAAAAATTTTAGATAAAAAAGTTGCACTCGACGGAAAACACGTTTTTAAATTTATTCCCGGCTTTTTAGATAGCGATAAAGCAGCTTCTCTTGCAACTCTAAGTGATGAGTATATACAAGCTCGTAAGCATTCGTAACATGCACGCATTTTTTGCTCTGTTGTTTGTTGTTGTGCAGTTTCTTAACTTGTCTTTATCTTAGAAAATATTTACGTTGGCTCATCGTTGCATGATGTAAAAATGGAGGTTTTGCGGTCCAATAAAACGCTTTATTTGCCTGGAACTCGAGACTCTGGTGCTCTCTACTATCGCGTCAATGTCCCAGAAAACGCTACCGATGAACAAAAGAAAGAAATTCTACTCAATAAGGATGAGCAGCAACGAACTGAAATTTGTAAGTAGTTGCGTAATACAATTTGATGAACCATTAGATTGTTACAAACAGATTTTTCAAAAGGGTAGAATTTTAAAAATGTTCTTCTCTTTGCTCTATTCCAGCTCTTGATAACAAAATACCGCTTGATATGGTTTTTATTGGATCAGTTTTAGTTTCACGAGATGGCTTTCGAATTGGTTGCGGCAACGATTCCACTGATCTCGATATGGGCTTGCTCATTGGCATTGAGGCCATTACCACGAAAACAGTTATTGCCACTTTAGTCCATGATGTTCAGGTCAGTTTTCAATTTCACTTTGGGGCTTGGCGTCTTTCTTTCTTCTGTTTTTTTAGACAGCAGACTTTAAAGTTTAGACGACGACATAATTTATAATTAAAGTCTATTTTACAGGTAGTCGACAGTATGCCAGAGACCATCTTCCAGAAATATGATATACCTGTAGATTTGATATTTACACCAACCGAAATGATACGCACCACCGGCGGTCGCCCACGGCCAGAAGGTATTTACTGGGAAATAATTTCGGAACGTTATCTAAAGACAATACCGGCACTGGAGTTGTTTAAGGAGAGTGAAGAAAAAGCTGGCAAAGAAATAACACTGAAAGCCGTTTCCGAAAATCAACAGCAGCCTGTCAAATCTGTAAAGGTTAATACAGAGAACAACCACAATGCAGAGAGCATGTAGTATGAGCGAGCCACTAGGAACGCCTCGAAGTGACCAATGATTTCTCGTAGGGGACATATTAGAGCCTGTGTGTTTGCAGCAACGAGAAGCCAACGAGAGAAAATTGTTTCTTTTTACTCCTGCTTTTACTCGTATCATAATTTCATTTGCTTTTAATTGATTGAATTCCTTTTTCGCTGTTTTTAATTGGCTTTAATTTTTAATATTTTGCTATTCCCAAAACAAAGAATGAAACATTCAATGTCATACATTTTAATATTACTCTTTTATGATCTTCGACCGCACTGTGTCGGCATGGAACAACAATAACAAAAATTAACTTGTTATGCATTTTTTAATTATTATTCAATTACGTAACTGATCTTGATTTTTTCGCGACTTACAAGTACTAAGAGTATGACTTTTTTGTTCTTTTTTTTATATGTATGAATAACTTGTAAAACAAAAAAAAATTAAATATTTGAAATTCTAAATATACACTAAATATTCTAAATAGACATTAATTCTATTCTTTAGCTCCACAATAAAATCAACTGCACAGAAACAATACTCCTTTTTTCGGATATCATTCGGAAAATAGGCGCTCCCTGGAATTATATCCCCAAAAACACGAAATAATTGCCCAAAAATTAATTTAATTCCCAAGCAAACATTCTTTATTTAAACATGTCGTTGTTTTTTTTTTGGAAGTTATTTTTTTTATTGGTAATTATTTCGTGTTTTGTTTGGAAACTTCCACCAATAAATTAATTAACTGCCAAATAAGGAAATAACTCTTAGTAAAAAAATGTAATAACTACCAAAATTGGAAAAAATTAATTAACAAAAGACTTAAAAAAACTTGAAGCCTTGGAACCAACCACCTTCAGACAGTGCAAAAACGCTTTCCTGTGAAGTTTATTAATCATATTTTGAAAAAAAATTTTTTTAGGTTAATTGCTTAAAACCAGTTTGCTCATTCGAATTTTGATTTTTTGATTTGTTAAATCAAATTATTTTAATTTTAATTGATTTAAATCTATTTCCAGTAATTTAAGATGATTTTCAATGATTATTGATTTAGTAGAATTTTAATTAATTTTGTGCCGATAAAAATGGCTTAAATTTACTTTACTTAAAACTCGTCTTAATTGAAATAATTCCTATTTCATTTCCATTATCTCAAAAAAAGTTTCCAAACTCAAACTGTTTAAATTTTAATTGATTTATTTATTAATATTATTGTGAATTGTTGATTGATTAAAATCCATTGATCCGTTGACCCATTTTAATTGATTCTAAAATTAATTTAATCCCTTTAGAATTAAATTAGTTTTTAGTTTGTAGTTAATTTACTTTTCACAAATTGACTACAATTGATGCAGTCATTTTAATGATTGAAATGAATTTTAACATTTAAAGTAACCAAATTAATTTTTCTGTATCAAATCAATTTTACATGATTCTCGATAATATGTGAAATCTTAAATATTTTTTCATAAATAATATGCAGCTTTTTTTCTTGTTCGAAATATAGTTTATTTAGTCAATATTATATGTTTTAAATTATATACTCAAAAGCTTGTTTTACATCTTTTACTTATGTACACACGTGTATAATATGAATTAGCTTTTTATATCTATAATAGAAAATTGATATAATGCAATAGAGTTTTTTTTAAGTAAGTGAAGTTCATTGCATTCATGAGTCTAAAATTTTAATTGATTTGGCTTGTGCATTTATTCCAATAATGCAAAGTGTGTCAACATTAATTATATATTAATTACACTTTTCAACATACTTTACTTTCATTCAAAAAAGTTTAATATCTTCGTGATTGTAATGATATTTTTTTTTTTACAAATCTTTTACAATTTTTTTTGAAATTATCTAATTAAAAGCTTCTGAGCATGTTAACTATTTTGTTTTTATTCAAAGCTAAACTCTGAAAGTGAATGTGATGAATATTCATAAAAAGATTTTCTGAATGAATGGACAAATTTTATATTTTCATTATAAGAAACCTTATAGACATCTTATAATTTAATAAGATTAAAAAGACCACATTTTTTACATTAAAAATTTTATAATTACTTCAAAGATGGGAATATAGTTTGTCCAGTAAACTTTTTGGGACTTTATAAAGTACTTTAAATTCTTTATTAAAGTACTTTAGAAGAAATAAAGGCGTTCCGAAAAGTATTTGCTTTATTGTAGATGATTTTAAAAAGATCGTACAATGTCTACATACAGACATACTTCTCAGGTCCTGAGCTCCTCGGAACTAGGAATTCAGAAATTATGTCACTTGGACAATTTTTTCCTCAGACTTGAGAATGTGCTGCTGGTTGGAATTAATAGACTTGAAGAAGTTAGTCGATGAAGCGATGAAGTCTTAAGTAATTGGGCAGTGAAGAGGTAAGTTTTTGTGCTTCGAGTCAATCGAAAATTCCTTCCTATACGTCCGTATTCGTTAATTTAGTACCAGCACTCGTTAGTACTCGTTCCGATATATCCGGTATATGCAGCTTGGCCTTGGGCGATGGTGTATGGTCAATATATTCAACATATTCTGAGTCGTTATATTGGAAAAAACTAGTTCGACATTTGGTACACATTACGGATGATGTACTGTTTATTGTGGATGATTTTGTGGTTGTTGCTATTGTTGTTGTTGTGTTGTTCATTAATGAGACGACAGTCGTTACTGGTGTTGTTGTTGTTGAAGTTGATTTTGAAGTGGTCACCACTTCTTCTTTAGATGTCATCGATAATGTTAGTGAAGGGATCGATGTCGTGGTTGCCGTTGTTGTTGGTGCTGTTGTTATTCCCGAGGGTTTAGTAGTTATCAGCGTTACTTGTGCAGCATTTTTGCGTGCAGAAATTTCCATCATCGTCGGAATGTTGGCGGTTAATTTTGACTGTATGGGTGCCAGGCTGGTTACTATCGAATTGGCCATAGCATGCTCCAATTCGCGTTGCCAGTCATTCTCTTTCTTCTCCATAGCCAGACGGTGCAACTCCTTGTATCGATTGTAGACAATGAACTCCTTGACGAGAACCGACTCGTGGTCACTTTCTCTGTGGGCTGAACGTTGTTTGGCTAATCGTTTCTTCTTCTTATGCAGCGGTCGCGTCTCTATGATCATCTCTTCCAGCTCCAAGCAAGGATCGCAGTTAAGATGATCTTCGGGCGGCTTAAAATGCGGTTTAATGGACTTTTGCGACACCCGCTTGAAATCATAATCATAACGAAGGATCGCTGTTTGTTGCAACTCGTGCTGTGAACTAATGCGTCCTCCTGGAAGCACACAAAGAAGCTGTCGCCCCCCCAAAAAAAAAAATGTTATCGTTAAAGCGTGTGTGGGTGGTTGGCCAAATGCTTGCCTTCTTTAATAGGTCCATTAAGTTTTTACTCCAATACGGAGGGTAATATACTGGCAAACTCAGTATACTCTTAACCTCCGATAAAGCAGTATTTGAGTGCACTTCGAAGGGGCGTGTGCCGGCATACATTTCGTAAGCGACCACACCGAGCGACCACCAATCAACTGGAAAGCTGTAGCCAGCTGAGGTTACGTGTTTTCATTGAGAAATTGAATAAATTCTCTGAAATTGAATTCAACTTAAATTGCATAAAGTTACCAATTTCATCCAAGGCGCACATAAAGACTTCGGGTGCCATGTAAGGTTTCGTACCGGACATACTGCAGGCCAATCCATCCGTTTCCAATCGTGTCGCTATATTGAAATCAGTCAAATGGGCATGACCTGTCGCAGAAAATAAGGAAACAATTTATTGCGTGGAATTATGGAAACTCCTTTAATATTTTTCTTTCTTGCTGTGCGTTAAGTTTTCCGACTGGGTTGGATGATGGTGGGTGGTTTTGGGTGACGATAGGTTTTCGTTCAAAACGAAAAGAAACACTGAAGGTGGCACATCGCCAAAATCGGTCTATTTCCTTGACAATGGATGACGGAAATTTGTTCCAAAACCCATTATCAGCTTTAACATTTCTTAAAAATGTATAACAGGAACACATATTTCTTAAAAGTTTACAACAAAAAAACACATTTACTGGCAGCCAGCAATATTTCTCTCTGGAATATTTTTACTGCTTTGTTTTTGGAAAGAGTGTAACGGAGAATAACGGAATACACAGCACCAGCAAAAACCAGCATAGTTTTTACCGAAACTTAATCAAGCTTATGCCAAAAACGCTGCAGTGATCGCCGCTAGCTGTGTTGACGCTTTTAATTTGTATAAAGAAATACGGGCATAATTATTTCATACAAACAACTTTGCGGTTTTACTGCCACAAAAAATATTAATATAAAAGCCATTTTGTCATATTCACCAGCTTCATCCAAGAGAATATTATCCGGTTTCACGTCCCTGAATCCATTAGTGCCATTCGAAAAGCGTGTCAGAATTAACAACCACATTAGCATCAGAGGAGATGACATAAAGCCAACCTTGTGCGAATGCTCACCTGTGCACCACTCGTTGCGACTGCAAATAATCTAAAGCAGATCCGAGTTCACACACTAATAAGGCCACACTGGCTTCTGAGAATCGTACCTGGATAAAAACATACGTATGTATGTATGTACATAAAAACAAAATTACTTAAACTGTGGATTTGCTCTCTCCAAAAAAAGAGGAGCAGAGAAAAAGAGCATAGAATGAGAATGAAAAAAAAACTTACCCTTTGCTGCAGGTGATATCTGAGGTCACCGCCCGTTAGAAGATCGCAAATCATGAATAAGTCTTCTTCATCTGTGCCGAAAGTGTAGAGAGAAAATGTATCCTCTTTAATTTTATGAGAATTATATAAAAAAAACAACAATTTAATAATCTCTTTCATTCATTTTAATGTGCATTGAGTTGGGCACCCACCATGTAAAACTAGCCTCCTAATAAGCTCCTCCTCCTAAAAAGCAGCAACAAAGTCTCGAAGGGATAACTAATTACTGACAATAAATTACACAAACACAACATAATCTGAAAATTTACGAATTAACCACAACGAAAAAACTATACTGAAGATGGCACATCGCTCAAGTCGGTCTGTTTTCAAACCTAAAATAACAAGGAATGACGGAAAGGCGTCCCACAAAACCCATCACAATAAAGATCCTTTTAAAAATCACCTTAAATTTTTTATGGATGAATATAACGAAATTAAGTCATAAAATCAAATAATTACTTAGTATACACGTACATAGTCGTTTATACATACATACATACATACATATATAAACACATTCATGTGTCCCACGCTTTGATAAACACGTGCATCCATACAAACCTATCCATACGTACTCACTCACCTTGAAATGAAAACCATAAATTCACTAAAAATGGATGCTCCAGTGACGCGAGCAACTCTACTTCCTTGATGACGCCTCCCAAAGCACCGCGAGACTCACACGCCGACCGGCTAACATATTTCATAGCATAAAGGATGCCGCTATCACGCTTTTGCACGATGCAAACCTGTTGGGAAAAGTATTCAGAAGGAGGCCGGAAGACCGCCATAATGCGACTTATAAATTCATTAGAAAGAGTATTCAAAATTATTATTAAATTATGCATTTCGTAGATGGTATAACAAACTAAATATAACTTCAACTGAATGAACTAAAACTAAAACGAGAATTGCGTTTAACTATAATATGCATTATATTGTATGCATTACCTTTCCAAAGCTGCCTTTGCCGATAGCTCGCAATATTTGAAAATGATCAAAGTTAACTATAAATAAAAAAATATTAACACAATTTTTCTCATATATCTACTAATTTTAAGACTAGAAGCTTAATTGGCTTTACAAATTTTAATTGCTTTTTTTCTCACCATCATCAGCGTTCATCAAATTTGAAGCGCTTCTGGTAGAAGAAGATGCCCCCATGCTGTGCTAAACATACAATATGAAACCCTGATAGTTGGTGTCCCTCCCCGCACCACGTTTTAACCGGGAGAATTTAACTGAGGTCCAACGAAGAGTTTACTTTGATAATTTTCTGTTAGCGACTTCGGTGAAAACATGTTAGTTATCTTTTTAAATCGTTATGCTGAAAAGGTTCGTTTGCAAGGGGTTATTTTTGGTGGTAGATTTTAAATAGCGATTGAAATAACAATTTCTATATTTGAATTTACGAGTACTAAAACTTATTTAGGATTATCAACACAACAACAAATTTATGTAAATTTCATGAGAATTATTGACGGAAAATAATGTCATTTATCTCACGAATTCGTCGCAATGCAATCGGGCTTACAATGTTTTTCATATTTATGAGATATGCCTGATTAAAAATTCTCGTTGAATTGGATCTTTTAAGTTTTTTAAACTTTTATTCTTTGGTAATTATCCGTAAAAAGTTGTAACCAGCAAATGATGCTTGAAAATCAGGACAGTTTTGTTAAGAGTCATTTGAATAATAATAACGATATGCTCGTACATTACAGCATAAATATGTTGCTGCATTTATGATGCTATCTTTTATTATTTATTTTGAAATTTTATAAAATTTATGCTTAACAATCAGGCTTAAAATTGGTAGGTAGGTATATAAAAACAAAATCGATGTTTTAGTTGGTAATCTTTTCTTAAGTACAACATCTTATAATTTTTAACATTTTATAATTTTGGTAAAGGATTAATTCTTTCGCTTTTAATATTAATAAAATGTAATTAATTTTAAATTTTCATTATATTCACAATTTCTTAAAAAATTTTAACAATTATTTATATTAATTATTATTATTATTATGATTTTTATTTATATGCCAATAAATTATTTCCAAAGCTTACATCGTTCACGTATAAAAATAAAATTAAAATAATTAAAGTTTGAGGAGAATTTTTTTATTTAATATTATCCATTAACCACTTAATCTACTTTCATCTCATTGTCAGAATAGTCTGACTGCAGGTAACATATATCCTCTGCCTCATTAGTATGATTTTTTTTTTACGAAAGACTTTCTCTGGATAGGTTGCCAAGTCATATTTGAGAATTCCCCAAAAGTTCACTAATTCTCCACTGATTGGATGGCAAAAATCTATTTAACTAAGAAAAACTTAGATTCTTCCCTAGTTTAATTAAAAAAGTAAGGTAAAATAACGTAAAAAAGTAAAAGTAAAAAGTAAGTAAAAGTAGTATAACTGTAATTAAAACAAAAATTTTAAAAAAATTATATAATCTATACTATAATACTATAAATGCGAAAGTAAGCCTGTCTGTCTGTTACCTTTTCACGGCTAAACCGCTGCACCGATTTTGTTGAAATTTGGTGGGACGAGGGACATAGGGTACCTATTTATAAAAAAAATACCTCTAAATAGGAGATGAAGGACTGTAGGGGAAGTCAATCTTAATTTTAAATAAAGTAAACATTGTGCTGGACAGAATAGATGTCAATAATAAATGAATTTATATCGTGATAAGACACAAACAAGCAAGAAGTATCTCGAGTTGTCAAGCAACCCTATAACGGGCCTCTCCTATCTAAATTAAAAAGTGTCGTGTATATCATATGTACGATTATGTATGCAAGCAAATGACTGTGATGTGTACATACATACATATGTATATCATTTAATCAAACTAAGTTAGAGCAAGCACTATTCCACGCGAACGAAGTTGCGGGCAACAGCTAGTACTTTATATAGTTATAAAAAAAATTTTTCGTAACGAAAATATAAATTTCCCAATAAAAACAGTACATTCCCCCAATCCCCACCGATACGAAAATTCCCCACAAATCGGGAAATTCCCCAAGACTTGGCATCCCTGTTCTCTGCATTCAATGTGCTCCCATTCACATTCACCAACAACTAGGCATTGCTTGAATAGCAAAAAGCCTCTCTTTTCATTACTTCTTTGATATTGTTTGGGAGTGAATAAATGCGGTGGTAACTTTGTATGAATAAAGAAAAATCAAGCAAATAACAAGGAAAGAAATTATAGCTATAATAAGCGTAACGAGAAGATAACATTATAGAAGAGAAGAGATATGAGGCATCCTTATAATATTTAGTACTATATATACTTTAACTTGCATTTAAGAATAGTCTACAAACTTTTGCCTGCTGTTAAGGAAAAGAATTGGATTAGATAATGTTTGATTTGATGATCTGATAATGTTTCTTTTCCTTCAAAAGTTTCTGCAAAGCAATCAAATTAATCCGTATGATAATCAGCGAATACAAAGCGTTAGAAAAACTATTTTAGTCGTATTTTTATGATGGCTTTGAAAAGCTGACAAAACATTTCGCTAATTTTGTAGCCGTTAAGATAGTCTCACGAGTATTGAATATCTTTTTGCATTGCTTATTAAATTTCGTATAATAACAGTTGAGCATACGAATCTTAGAGGATGAAAATTTGGTTACATTTATTGCGAAATCTTTCAAGAAAAATCAATAAAAGAAAACGAACAAACGTTAGATAAATGTTACTAAAGAATATCTAATATAATTGTATATTCTTTGATATTCTTTACTTACAAAGAACCGAAATGCAATCAGTATATTGAGAAAGTTCTCGAATCTCATTCACATTTATTTTACTTCAAGCGCAAATAAATATATATTGTGGCAAATGATTTCATGGTAAACTTTTTCTTCTTTAGCCTAATCAAATTCATGGTGTTTTCTTGAATTGTATTATTTCATACATTTGTATATGTTTATTACGATATCATTACCAGCAGTGAAGTCATCATCTTCAGCAGCATTACAACACTGAGTAGTTGAAATTACGATACTTGATAAATTCGAAAATATTTGTTAAGAAGAAAATTATATAAAATGATTCTCCACAATACATATAATTAAAAAAAAAACTTTTTTTTTAATATTGTACATTACCCAGTGTTTTGCGTCTTGCAAAGCCAACCCGTATATTTTCCTAATAAAAAAGAATTAATAGCTTATCAAATAAGGCATCCATCCGTCCGTGTGCTGGCGTGTTAAGAGGTCATAAAATTGGGTTATCAACGACATTTGTGCTGTGAATACCATCAAAAATTTTATTGCTTTCATCCAAAAGCAATGTGATGAGAGTCATTCCACAGTTATTACCACCTTCTGGAGTAGGTAATGACTAATTTCTCAACATTTAACTTTTTATACATATGTACATACATAATACCTAAGTTTAATATATAAATGTTTATGAAGAATATTTTTGTTATTTTAAATGTTAAGAGAGCATTTAAATTAATTCTTATTGCAGTAAAACTAATTCAACAGCCTTAAAAACTGCTTTTTCGTTAGCAGATCCTTCGGAAATCAATAAAAACTTTACAAGATTTCTGAAGAATCTTTGAAAATTCGGAAATTTCCAGTTTTTATTTTATTTTTGTTTTTTCCCCTGGATATCATCACACAACAGACCTGTCGAATTTTGAAATCCTTTAATTCTTGTTTGTTCTTCTAAAAATTCTAATAAAACTTTCTATCTAAAACTTTAATAAAACTTTCTTATGATAAAAACTATAATAAGAACTTCCTTAAAACTAGAATATAACAAAACAGCCAGTACTGGAAGAGATTTTTCTTTGTTTCTTGACGCAGTCTACGTTTTAATAAAGGCTGCACTTTTTAAGATATAATGCACTCTTTTCATAATTGTAATCTAACTTACTAAATTATAATATTTTATTAACATTTGTATTATATGTTAGTTATTCAAACTTATGCAAATGGCTTTTTATTTGTTGCAACAACAGCTCTCCTTCATTTCCATATATGTACATACATACATACATTTGTGCTTGTATGTATGTATGTACAATACTACTGCTATGAATATTCTATTTAATTTTTATTTATGTGTAGTTAAGTTGGCATGTTAGCATCTGTATGTATGAATGTAGGTTTTCTACATTGCTTTTGTTTTTGTGGTTAAAAGGATTCGCGTCGTTACTCATTTTATTTGAGTGTTGTTATTATTATTAGAAATTTGTTATTTATTACATATTAAAAAAAAATTTAAAAGATAAAAGGGTTAAAAGTGTTGACCATTACCGGCTTATTGATTCATGTTTGAATGATAACAAATCTTAATTATGCCACTTAATTACGCATAATTACTACATTTTTCATTAACATTAACAGGAATTTTGTTAGGTTACTGACCCACAAGAGAGATTAATATTATTCAGTATTATTGGTATATCTTATTAATAACATAAGAAGAGCTAAATAATGAAAAAATGACATTTTAAGCAATTTAATATAACTTTAAACAGTAAATTGAAAATCAAACCTTTCAAAAAAACTGAATTGCCAACCTTCAAATTATCCACTTAATAAATATCACGAAAACTATTTGCCAGAAGCAATTATAAAATAAATGTTGCAAATATTTTTTTTTATTGTATGACATATTTATGATTTTTAAAAATCTGTGTATTAAAATAGAATAATATATGTATTTTCCAAAGTAAGCGAAATTTCTTCCTTCAAAGAGTTAGAACCAACCACCGTAAGTAATGGCTTAACAAAGGCGGACAGGCAATGACCGACAACCAAAAAAATTTTAATCAATTTTAATCGATTGTCTCCTCCTTAACACATATATCACATTATTATGAGTATGGTATTATTGCTGCTACAACTAATCATAAATAAATGCTGTCTTTCCGGTGAAAACAAGAAACAATTCTTGTTCTTTCTTTCTTTCTTGTTCACTTTCACTTCACCCTGATTTTCATTATAAATCAACACAACGATTAAACTGTAGAGCACTCACTTTCTGGCTGTCTGTCTTGCCTGTTTGGATGTAATTATATATTTTTCTATATGTATCTCTTTTTTCTCACATTTTATTTTGTTATATTTAATATAATCTACGTAAGTAAAAGACCGTGTCAGTTCATGCACTTCCGTTGAATGCTCCACACTGAATGTTAAAAAAAATCCAACTAAAAGAATCAGAGATTTCAAATGTATCACTGTAAAGTTACTTGTCAGAAACTCTGGAAAGTAACAGCCAAAGACGGCTATGTAAAATATAGTAATTTCTATAATAAATGGATAAAAATTCGGCATTATTATTCGACACTGAAAATGAACACTGTTTCTAGCAGAAATTAAAACTGAAATAATTTTACACTATACATATGTACATACATAATTTTTGGTATTTGGCAAGTAAGCGTCAATACATATCTTCTTCTCAGTTACATATGTACGTGTATACATCTATGAACTTACAGTGTCAGGAGAATGCCACACTAACAGCGATATGTAGAAATTACGACAGAAATGAGAGCATTCACCATGTAAACAAAATCCAAAGCACATGATTTTCCTGAAGGTATGTACGGTAACATGGTTTTAAGTGTAATGTTGTTTTAACAGTGTAAATTAACAGTGTAATGTAATTTAACAGTGTAAATTTCGTATATATGTATTTCGAGAGTTTGAACAAGTTACCAGTCAACAATTATTAACAAATGTTAGTTCTGTTAATAATGTAAAAGACTCGGCACAAATACTTACCACCATCAAAAGTTACCACCTCAAAAATATAAAAATAATATAAATAAATAATATTAACTAAAACTATAAATATATTTTTATAAATAAATATAAAAAATATATATAAATAATATTAAAAATAGATTACCTAAAAGTTTCCTTGCCGTTAAAAGCATTAAAAGCAGAAAAATAGAAAAGAAATAGAATTGGAAACCTAACCTAACATTCTTGGTTAAAATTCTTGGTCAGCAAAGAATTCCTCTAATAGAAGGTAATTTAAAACATAGTCAGTTTAATTGCCTTAACGGCTACATATTTGTGTTTCTTTATTTAGATATACGGCAAAGTTTGAGAGTACAAAGACACCAATTAAGGGCAGTATCTTTATATCGCAAGATGTAATGTTAATATTTATATATATTTGCATATGGACATTTATGTACGTATTACAATTTTTTTAATGTGCATTTATTCATTCAATAATAATTCCATTTGCTTTTTTGAAAAAGTTAAGAAAAACTTAATTAGAAGGTACAGCGTTAATTTAAAGAAATGTATTTAATTAAAACTAATATCAAAGTTTGTTATCATCAGTTTAATTGTTGTTGGTATGGTTGTTTGTGTATCAAATAAAAACCATAATCCTCCTCTTCTTCTTCTTCTTCTGTTCCCGGCTGAGTTAAGTTCTTTCAAATTAATTACTCGTATTTAGCTAATAATTTCAAATTGTTTTAATGTTTCTATGTGAGAGTAAATATTTTATTGCTATTCTATAGAATTCAAAAGTTCTGAAAATACAAACAATCTTTATGATAAATTACAAGTTGATAATTGGTAACATCAAAACTACGATTATAGAATAACGTCGATTTCATTTTCCTTCCTTTCATCGTTATTTTACGTTTATTTCTCTACTCAATTTCGATTCTGTTTTAGAATTTCATAAAATGAGTAAATGGTTTTTCATATTTTTGGTGTTTGCTGTTCGTCCCTGACGACGACGACTCTCAAATTCATTTCCAAGACATTTCAGCTGTTGCATTAAAGCAAGTCATAGACAGACAGTATATAGTATGTACAGCAGACTCCTCTCATATAATAATTGAAATATAAGTATGGATATAAAAATATAACGTATTACGTTTAAATATTGCATATAATAAATACATACGATACATACATAGATATTCTTCTGTATGATGTATAAAATTTATTAACATATAACAATAAGTGCAAAGTTATAAGCAATCAACTTATTTGCAACAAATGACTGTATATTTATCACATTTTCATGAAAACGTTCGGCCTGTGTGTATACGGTTTTTTGTTTGACAATTTTAAAGTTTTAACAACAAACATTTCGAAAAGAGAGCGCCAAGATATTTCGCTTTTAAGAAAAAATAAATGTCTCTGCTTAAAAACCAATCATTTTTAATGATTTCATATAAAATATTACAGTACATTTATGAATTTATGAATACAATTGAATATACTTTTGCGCTTATTCCTCGCTTGTGCTAATCGAGGAGTTATTTACGTGGGTTGTGTTTCAATTTAATAGATTGGTAATGCTAGAACATGTATTATACAATATGTGTAATAGTTATGTATCTCCTCAGAACGAAATATGTATTAAACTTTTAAAAATCCTCATTAGTACAATACGTATTAAGTTCGTTATGTAGCGTTATGTTGTCTTCATAATTCTAGAATTGTGCTATTTTTAATAGTGTTTTTAAATAAAATTCCACAAAAAACTTCCCACAATATCGTCCGTCAAATTTTAACTGCATTTGACGACTTTGCTGTGTTCGACAAAGATTTATTTGCATTCATTTTTGCTTTAACCTCCAGCAACAGAGCTTCAAATGAATCTTCTTTCTTGAGTATGGGTTCAGCTTGTGGGAACACATACGACTGATAAGTGTTAATGCCAGCATTATCTGCAATTTAATTAGATAATTATGAAAAGGGAGAGAAAAAACAATTTATTAGTGAATTAGATAGAAATCCACTTGAGACACTTTTCTTTTTACCTAAATCTGCATACGATGCACGACAGAAAGCTCGCCGTCCCCCAAAGCTAATATCATACATGTTTATCTGCGGATCGTGGACACTTCTATCGATCACCGCGAATGCATCCTGAGAGCGTTCGTAGGTAACAAATCCATACTTCATACTTAATTAATAGAGGAGAAAAATCACAAATTATTATTGTCGGCCTTTGCTAAGCTTACAACAGTGTGCAATTAAAACAAAAGTTACAAAAGCAAATTTAATTAAATAATGAATTAAATTTTATAAAAATTTAAAATTAAGAATTAAATTTGTGTACTAATAGGGTGCTATATTACAATCCTTGTGTTATAAAAGAACTTGTTCTAAAGGTATATATAATGTATTAAATAAATAAATAAATTATTTTTATAAAAATTTTTAAAAGCGGTGCACAAATTGTATCACTAAAAAGGTACAAACAAACTTGTGTTGACTCTTTATTGATATATTTATTATACATATCTATATTATGCACTTGATACTCACCCTGTATCTTTATAATGTATAGTTATTTGTTTAATAGGACCATATTTATTAAATTTACGTCTCAACCCGTCCTTATTCAGCTCCTTCTCTATGCGTCCAACATAAACAATGCGCCTTTCTTCAACAGCTGTAAAATGAACATTTGAAATGAAGATAATTACGAAGTCCAAAAAGGAAAGAAATCGTCTATAAATATTGATAAGTACCTGGTTGAGAAACATTGCGATCCAAAAAGCGCTGTTTCGAACGCGAACGTGATCGCGAGCCCGAATAATTTCTTCGCACCGAATTTCTTTGATATTTACGGCCGCGACTACGATCTGAATATTCGATGGAAGAGGCTGAGGGCGATCGTGTGTACTTTCGCGATGAACGCGATGGCTTAAAGTAAGATTTTCGACTTCGATGCTTCGTCGCTGTGCCGTCAGTATTAGAAGAGTCAGAAAAAGAGGAGGAGCGGGAGCGGGAGGAGGAAGAGAAACTAACTGAGCTACGATAGTGTCGACTGCTACGTGGTGAACAACCACCACCACCGCCGCCGCTGCTGGTAGCAGCAACGGCATCGGAACGTCG
Source organism: Conops quadrifasciatus (assembly GCA_949752815.1). Classification (NCBI taxonomy): domain Eukaryota; kingdom Metazoa; phylum Arthropoda; class Insecta; order Diptera; family Conopidae; genus Conops; species Conops quadrifasciatus. The sequence goes on along the minus strand of OX457078.1, from coordinate 13,064,605 downwards.
TAAACGTTCTGCCGATCCAGCTAACCTACAGCTATTCGTAGCAGCATCATCATCAGAGGAAGTGAAATGTTCAGGGTCTGCTTCTGGCTCATCTCTCTCGGATGCTCCGGAGTGCGGTTCTTGATGGCGACTGCCACCATATCGCCTTCTTTTGCGCTCGCGTGATTTGCGCTTCATAATCTTAGATGGCGGCAACGGCAGTGGCGGAAACTCTGGAAGGATTTCTGTCTGTACGCAAGCCGAATAGGTACGATTACGTATTCGATCCTTGCGCAAATGCATAATGATTTTATCCTCGCCATGTTGATGATCTACATTCTTCACTGAATTACAAATGATCTCAACGCCGTTGCACTTTTTACTGCTTGTACTTCTGTGTTTTTCTCTGGATCCGGAAGCCGTCATCAATGATGCATCTGTTGGTGCATGTAGCACAAGGGAGGCTGCACCGGTCTTCTTAGCAACCACGCCTTGAATGCTAGTAATGAGCGAGTTGGTGGTTATTTTCACAGTTTCGGATGCGCGCACCTTCTGGAAGGTGTTGGAAATATTATACAACAGAGCCGAAGACTTAAGTAGAGATCTAGAGGCTTTGTTTGCATTCCTGAGGCTGTCCGCGCTGCAATTGGGTAGAAGACTGTGCGGTGGTATTGAAATTTCAGTATTAGAGCTAGCCGACACGATAATAATCTCTTCATAATCACTTTCAGTTTTAACAGAAGTAACATTTCGTTTGCTATTATTTTGCTTATCATTTGCGCCATCTTTTACTATTTCCTTGAGCGGTAGTACTTTTGTGACACGTGGCACCTTTGCGGAAACAGTAGAATCAATAATCTTCAGCAATTGCGCCTTTTTTTGCTCCTGCATACGCATCACTTTATTCTTAGCCTCTGTTATGGGATCCACTGATGGCCCAGGCTGTGTGGCCGGCGGAGCTTTCAAGCTCTGCACAATTAAAGCTACAGAAGTGGAACTCTGTTGTTTCGAGGGGACACCGGGTAGAGGTGCCAAGCTCTTGTTGCTTGTTCCTCCAGTTATACTAGATTTGGAGTTTATAGAATTTTGCTGATCGTTATTTTCCACAGTATTTTCTAATTTATTATTTGTGGCTATGGCGGCTAAGGCATTTATCTTATCGATCTTGCAAGTATTTCCGCTAATGACGCCTCGTCTTTGCTTGTACTCTTCTAAGTTCAACTTTTTCTTGACGGCTTTCGGGTCTGTAGACTCTACATTTAATTGTGGTGTGAACTCTTGCTTGCTTGCTGCCATCTTCGAGGCATGTTTGTTCTCTGGAAGATTGACCGGCTTTTTCTCCAAGCAGCTCTCTGATAAACTACTGCAACGTCTGCGCTTTATTGATGACTCGCCGCCCTTGCCACGCACTTCTGTATTTATTTTGGTTGTGCTAATAGTATCCGTTTGTGGTTTTATTAATTCATGCCTGCTTGACGTTGCGCCGGCCTTTTCAGCCGCTTGATGATCATCATGATTCCTTTGGGGTTTTGTACTCTCTAGCTTTGATTCAATCGACTTCGTGACTGAAGAGTCTTTTGCTTTTCGAAGCTTAGAGGCATTTTTACCGCGCCCTGTTCCAAACTTTCCTTTAAGGAAGTCACATTGTCGCCTGTTGGGAACTAAAGAGAAGTTACGTGCTGCAGAGATTTGCGGCTGGACCTGTTGATTTTTATTTGCTATCGTCGTCGTCGTCTTTAATTTTGGCTAGAAATTAATAAAAATACGAATAATAAGCTTAAACAATTTTTGAATAAGCTACCGCCAACCTCTTTTAATGAGTTATCTTTTTTCACAAGAGTTGGTTTGGGACTCCATGATGGATCTGCCGTAACGTTATCTTCGAAATGTAATTCTTCATCGTTGTTTCTCTCATCAGTCTCAACCGCCTGCTGAAGCGACCATAGCCGTTTTTCTGTTTGTGGCTCAAACTCGACCGTCTCAACATCAATTATGGCATCTGAATCGGAGTCAGCATCCTTCGAGGATATAATTTGCACAGATGTCGTCGTCGTTGTCTGTGCCATCACGGATGAAATGCCATTCGAATTCTGTGATCTTTCTTTTAGTGTTGCCGGAAGAAAATCATCTTTCGTTATGAACTCGGCCAAATCAAAAGTATTTGCGTCGACATTTAGATCCAAACCTTCCATATCAGAGGCAGTGCAATTAGTATTTGTGCTAAGCGTTCGATTTTTCGACTTCGCAGATACAGAATTTTCTACAGGGACCATGAAATTGCCATAATTGCTTTCGTCTTCCAGTTTTATGGCGACACCTTCCCGAATTGGCATATTATACTCTTGTGTAGCACAAAAATCATCATGAATATTAATAATACAATCATCAAAAGCATCATCATCATTATCATCTTGATCTCCATAACTATTAACATCATCGTCATAATCGACATCACTAATATCATAGACTTGACGACCAAAGCCTATAACATTGTCGTCGTCGTCATCATCATCATCATAATCACTTGTATGTGATTCGTAATCTCCAATGGAGGAGCTCTCCGTACGACTCCTGAAAGTCATATTGCTGTTTTGACTACTCCTCTCGAAATGTTCGAGATCAGCCTCATTCAAGTCGGAGATGTTTGTTTCGTCACTGTGTATTTCATTCGGATCGACTGTAATTATTTCAATGGATCCATTGTCGGCGGTGACACGGTGCTGCGCGAAATCTTCAAATATTGACTAAAATTAAGAGAAATCAAGAGATATATGAACATAAAATCCCTGCTGCTACAAACATATTTTCAGCACTTCGCACAAAAGCCTACCGTGTGTTTGGTTTGAAAAGCAGACACGACATCGTCATTATTATCTATACCCTGAAGTCCATAATCATCCTCCTTAAGGATTGCGTTGCTGTAGAGAATAGCGGCATCGTCTGTGGCCGCAATAGGCAGAATGCCATGCAATGTCTCAGCAAGTTGCATGCCCATCGTACTTAATTAAAAATGTTACATTATTATTATATTATACATATATACCATCTAAAGTATAAATAAATCAAGTAAAGAACGAAAAATACATATGTCCATACATATGTATATACATATGTATACATATTTTGTAAGGATATTTCGTAGCTCTAGCGCGAAAAAGTAAAGACACTTTTTCAATAATCATTATTTGGCAGTATTAATAATATTAATCATTATTAATTATTATTATTTTCCAGTATTAAGAATAATAACAATCACAATTTTAGTTTTGTTTGTTTGTTTTGTTTGTTTTGTTTGTTTTGTTTGTTTTGTTTGTTTTGTTTGTTTTGTTTGTTTTGTTTGTTTTGTTTGTTTTGTTTGTTTTGTTTGTTTTGTTTGTTTTGTTTGTTTTGTTTGTTTTGTTTGTTTTGTTTTTTTTGTTTGTTTTGTTTGTTTTGTTTGTTTTGTTTGTTTTGTTTGTTTTGTTTGTTTTGTTTGTTTTGTTTGTTTTGTTTGTTTTGTTTGTTTTGTTTGTTTTGTTTGTTTTGTTTGTTTTGTTTGTTTTGTTTGTTTTGTTTGTTTTGTTTGTTTTGTTTGTTTTGTTTGTTTTGTTTGTTTTGTTTGTTTTGTTTGTTTTGTTTGTTTTGTTTGTTTTGTTTGTTTTGTTTGTTTTGTTTGTTTTGTTTGTTTTGTTTGTTTTGTTTGTTTTGTTTGTTTTGTTTGTTTTGTTTGTTTTGTTTGTTTTGTTTGTTTTGTTTGTTTTGTTTGTTTTGTTTGTTTTGTTTGTTTTGTTTGTTTTGTTTGTTTTGTTTGTTTTGTTTGTTTTGTTTGTTTTGTTTGTTTTGTTTGTTTTGTTTGTTTTGTTTGTTTTGTTTGTTTTGTTTGTTTTGTTTGTTTTGTTTGTTTTGTTTGTTTTGTTTGTTTTGTTTGTTTTGTTTGTTTTGTTTGTTTTGTTTGTTTTGTTTGTTTTGTTTGTTTTGTTTGTTTTGTTTGTTTTGTTTGTTTTGTTTGTTTTGTTTGTTTTGTTTGTTTTGTTTGTTTTGTTTGTTTTGTTTGTTTTGTTTGTTTTGTTTGTTTTGTTTGTTTTGTTTGTTTTGTTTGTTTTGTTTGTTTTGTTTGTTTTGTTTGTTTTGTTTGTTTTGTTTGTTTTGTTTGTTTTGTTTGTTTTGTTTGTTTTGTTTGTTTTGTTTGTTTTGTTTGTTTTGTTTGTTTTGTTTGTTTTGTTTGTTTTGTTTGTTTTGTTTGTTTTGTTTGTTTTGTTTGTTTTGTTTGTTTTGTTTGTTTTGTTTTGTTTGTTTTGTTTTTGTCGAAAAATTAATTAATAATTTAATCGTAATAAAAACATGTACTCTGATAGGAAAAACATGCTATCCAATTCAATTTAAGAAATAGGATTAAAATTTTTTTAAGAAATAATAAGATTGATGATAATTAAAATAGCATTTTTAGTTTCTTTTTAAATTAAACTTACTCGCTGCCGCTTGACCAAAACTCAATATCATTTTCATCACAATTAACGTAGTTACCGTCATCAAACGGCTCATCGTGAAAAACATTCAAAAGTCCCGAATCCATTATATGTATATATTCTAGAATTCTGAAATAACGGACGGAAATTAAAAATGGAAAAATTTTAAAAACTAACATTTAAATATCGTATACAAGTAGAATACATTTTTTTTTAATTTTCTAGAAAAAAAAAATAGCAAAAAACCATTCCAAAACCCATCAACGTCATCATCCAACCCTGTCGAAAAACTTAACTAACATCGAGATATAAAAAAGATGAAGAGATGAACTTGTCCCTTGTGCGTCACTTGTGTCGCTTGATTTTTTTGAGGACACTGGAAAGCAGAGCTGTCGTCGTACTAGTGAAATAAGATATTTTGGCTGAAATCAGGTATGCATTTTTATCATATTTAGAAGAAAGTGTATACAAATTTACATACACTAAAGCACAACAGCAACAGCGAAGGTTGGCCAAAATTGCCTAGTTTACGGCTAACATTTTAGTTAAAGTTAAAATGATAAATTAAAATATTAGATTAAATTAACTTTTGAAAAATATATCGTTGGGTAATATTAAATCCACTTTTATTCCATTAACAAGGATGCTTAACTTATAGAGATGTCTTTGCAATGGACGAAATACGGTAGCGAGTGTTAATAGATTAATTACAAAATAAAAACGGTCTCTGTGCAATATTAAGAGTGCAAAGTATCACGAAAGGTGCACCAAGAAAGCGGAGCAGCCATTAACAGGATCCTAAACAAAATGAAAACGCATGCTCCTGGAGCCACTATAAAAGAGATCTGGCTGAAAATACATTCGTTCAGATCTCGGCAGACACGAAGTCGTCTGTCAGTAAAAAGTTGCTTTATATAAAAATTGGTTCCACTAAAATTATTTTCGCACAAATTTTCAATTGAATGAAAAAGTATTCAATTTGATGAAAAAATCTAGACTATTTTTTGACAAACATTTTTTGAATTGGTAATTAATTGATGTTGGCAACTACAGACGTACATACATATATTTAGCTTTTAATTATGGTTAGTGCAAAAAGCGCAACCGCCAACGTGCCACGTGCTAACTCAAAATAAAAAGCCATTTTTAAGTTTGTGTTTGCAATTAATAAATTTGTAATTTTGTGAAATCTTATAAAATTATTAAGTAAAATGCAATATTGTAAATATATAAAAAAGTTAAATTCGTGTAAGTAATAATAATTATTTTAAAAATAATAAATGGTAGGCAGGAACTCATATATCTGCATTTTTCTAATGGAATTTCTAGGCTTTTAGATCATTATGATGAATCGGACACGTTGCCAGACGTCAACGCTTTATTGTTTATGCAAGTGTGTGTGTGTGCGTTTCTGTATTGAAATAAACTTTGAAATACCTTTAAAGTATTAAGAATCTATAAAACATTTGAAGGCGGGAAGAATATGAAACTATGTATTAATTGGGAGATAATTTTGTATTACCTTTTTGTATTACCTAAAAAATTAATTTTTGCTTTAAATATACATATGTACAAATATATACATCTAAAATTACTTATGTTAATTTTGCGATTTTTAAAAATGCCAATCTTTATCTCATACATAAATATTTCAAATTTATTATTTGACTATATAATATATACTTATATATTTTAAACGATTAGGCGACATGACTGAATTATTTTTTGATTAGTGCCTTATTATCTGTATACATATAATTGAGTAACTTTATATATAAATAAAACGTTAAATGTCCTTTAAATGTTTATTTAAAATTTTAATGATGAAACAACTATTTCTTTTAATGATTTATTATAAAAAAATATAATTTGTGGCTAATTTCGAATACGAGAATGCAATCAATGTCTGCCAAATTAGTCCCCGGAAAGGTGTACCTGTTTGTGTCAGTGTGTGGGTGTGCACTAGACCGGACACTTTCATTCAACCTACCTGTTTGGAAAATCTCTGATGTTTTGTCGTTTATCTCTACAGTTTGCTATTTTGCAAAATTTCGCATCTCATGCGGTTATCTTTACCAAATTTCCGCAATCAAAATTTGAATGCGTGTTAATGTTTTTTTCACTTTTGCTTAATACACGTATGCATGTGGGTGTGCATATTTTAATATGTATGTTGACGCGTCTACATTTCCGAAGCCGGATTTTTATTATAATTTATTCAGTGCCTCGTAATTAATATCGTTAATATATTTCCACAAGTTATCACTATTTAAAGATATTCAATGGATATAATGGCGCACAATAAGTCACAGAACTTTTGCCCGAAAATATTCACGTGGACCGCACGCCGATACAAAACAGCAATCTAAATTCGCTTTGTTCAGTCTTTCTCATGTATAATGTTGCAGCCATGCGTTTTTTGACAGTTCTTCCCAGGTTGTTTTCGTTTACTTTCGTAGAGCCTTCGCAGGCAACACATTCACATGTAGATACGTATGGGTTCGAAGCGGCATTTTGGGTGCAATGGGTTAGGACCAAGTACGCATTTTCTGTTTTGTTGGCATCGAAATTATAAAGCTAGCCACCAATTTCTATTTATGTTCAGAAATGAAAATAGATACTTTGAACGAATTAAGTAGGATTCGAAAATGGCCATTTCACAATTCCAGAAAAAGAGTTTTTTTTATTTTTTTTAACCAAACGACCAAAAAATAAATATCAAAAGTTTTTTTATTACAACTTGTACAAATTTCAGGTGAATATTTTGGCAAATATATTTCTTAAATATAAGAAGCTTTTTCGTGAAAAGATCTAACTAATCCTTTCATACCCTTTATCTATTTAATTTTTATTGTTTCTTTTATTAATATTTGTATTGCTTTATTGTTGACTAATTATTCTAATATAATTATATCAAAATATTTTAACCATATTTGTCTTTCCCATATTTTTGGTTTCGTAAACAAACCATTTTTGGTAAGGTGTAACATTGCTATCTTTTTTAAAAATTCTATTCTACGATTCTCTCGGGGTGTTTAATTTTATGGCTATTGTGGCAGCACTAAAAAATTTCCTTTTTTATGTTAGAATGCGTTCAGTGTGGGAAATATCCATTCAAAAGAAACGTCAAAAGTTGAGCACGTGGATCTAGACAGTTTAGGGCTACCAGGTAACAAATTTACAGCTGAAAACATCCGAATCAGTTCGATCATTGTCAGTCCGCTTTTAGATTGGGCAATTTTTTCTTTCAACTTCGAATTTGAAGTTCACGCGGAGAGAGGCTGAAGACGAAAGCAGACGAGTACAGAAACCTCCGTACCGTCAACTTTTTCGCTTTTTTTATGAAAATTGTAAACAACTTTACAACAACAATTTACAAGAATATGTATAAAATGTTTCAGCGATTGATCCTTTTGTTACAAGAGATGGATTTTATATAGCTATCTAGCTGACACGCAACTCGAAAAACAATACGGGAAAAATGCAATATCTTACAAATTTTACAAACATTCTGTCTACAACTAGCCTTCGTTGAAATCTAATAGCATTATTCCACAAAAACAAAACGTAAAGTTAGCGTTGATTTACGAAATTTCTTATTGTTTGCTAGAAAAATCCAAAAAATGAACTAAGCAGTGCGTACGCAGCTACCTCTCTCATCTCCTCTTATACCATTATCACTCATCTCCACCCCAATATACCATTTTCTTTTATAATTTGTAATTATTAATCAATTAAACACAAAACATTTATTTCATTTTTAATTTATAAGCTTTATAAGTTTGTTTGCTATGTATCTATTCGGTTAGTTAAATATTTGATTGATTATATAAGCAATATTTTTCTCTAATTAGGAGACGACGAAGTCAGAACATTCGTAATAAATGCTTTAAAATTAAGAACTTTACTTTTTTACAAACAACTGTAATTTTAACTGCGAAATAATTTAATAGTTTTCGGTTCTTTTAGAGGACAAAGAGAATACTTAAATATGCGCGTATGTATCAGGAAATGTAGAAAAGGTCGAGAACGTCACGGCGTTTCTCTAGCTTCAGCTTCAGTTAAGTTGTGCAATTGCGTAATTGTTTTAACGGCGTCTAACGTTGGTCCAACCGGCATCGTCACCACTTCGCCACTCTATCAAAGAAAGTTTGTAATGTATCAAAGAGTTACAGGCGAGTTAATATCTATGTATGCATGTATGTCCATGCATGCATCTTTTTATGCCTTACCCTTTTCCGATTGCGGTTCTTGTCGCCTTGGAGCAGGTTTATTCTCTTTTTCTTCGCGTGGTGCAGAACGTTCAGTTCTCCAATTTCCCGATTCCTTTCCTGGTTCATTACCGCGATCACGATCCACACGATCACGATCCCCCCGATCACGACGTTCTCCGCCTTGGCGTCGATTATCCCGATCGTTTGGACGAACAGCATCGCGCCAATTGCTAACGTTTTCTCGCTCGTCGCGCCGATTGTCGCGACGGAAGTCACGATCCCCTCCGCGGCGCTCATCACGGTCAACACCACGACGGTCGTCACGTTCACCACCACGACGCTCATCACGTTCACCACCACGACGGTCATCACCACGACGCTCATCACGGTCGCCACCACGGCGGAAGTCACCACCACGCGGACGGTCTTCGTCCGTTCCACCGCCACCGCGGGACCACTTTTCTGTACTCCCTGCAGCGGCAGGTGTGGCGGCATTCCTATTCCATGCTGCACTTGATCCGGTGCGCCAAGACGAATCGTTTTGTCGTTCGCCACGTTCAGGCGCGGCTCCACTACGATCAGATGCAGCAGCACCACGTTCAGGTGCGACTGCACCACGTTCGAGCGCAGCTCCACCACGTTCGGGCGCTGCTCCACCACGTTCCGGTGCAGCTCCACCACTACGCCACGCTCCGGCGCGCCAAGGCTCACGATCCTTCTCGCCCACCTTTTCGCGTTCTCGTTCACGCTCAGCAGCTTCGCGGGCAATACGTTCGCGGTCTTCTTTGATCTTGCGTTCAGCTTCTTCTTCCTTGGCGCGCTGCTTCTCGTATTGGATTCGGCGTTTCTCCTCTTCAGCTTCCCTCTCTTTGCGACGCGCTTCAGCAGCTGCGCGTTCCTCTTCTTCCTTTGCACGCCGTATTTCCTCTTCCTTGCGTAGTCGTTCTTCCTCCTTCTCGCGCAACCATTGATTACGTCGCTCCAGACGACGCATTACAACACGATCCTGCAGACGCTTCTTCCGCTCTTCCTCCAAAGCGACCTCGAACTTCTTAAGTTTCTCGACATACAAAGAAGCACGTTCCTTTTTCAGGGCTTCCAAATAAGCGTCCCGATCTGGATACATGCGTTTAAGTCGTTCCTGTTGGGCGACGGCATCATTTCGTTCTGTTATAGCATTTGCAATGCGGGTCTGTTCTTGGGCTTCCCAAAATTCTATATCCTTGATCTGCTTCTCGGCCAAGTATTTCTCGAAAAGAGGAATCTCTTCCAGACGTTTGGCACGTTCGAAATAATCGATTTTTTTCTCTTGCGATTTGAGTTTAGACTGAAGTTCGCGCTTCTCACGTTGCAATTCTTCAGATTCTTTAGCAGCAATTTGTTCGGCGTCCAACTTCTTAATGCCCTCTTCGTCGAGTTTGGACAACATTTTTTTGCCAAGAGCAGTTTGTGAAATTTGTTGAACTTTCTCCTGAAAACAAAAAGATAAATTGTTTTCTAGGATTAGTTTCTTCATATTATTCACTTTTTACCGGGAAGAATTTATTAAAAAACTTATCAAATTTATCGAAAAGGAACGGTTTGATGAACCTTCAATACTTACTTTCAAGCTCTTCTCTTTAATGGCCTGAATTTCATTTTGATGACGTTTACGCTCTCGCTCCTCGTTTTCCTTCTCCAACCTCTTTTGTTCGGCCAATTTGGCTTTACGCGATTCATCTTCCAAGCGACGCGCTTCTTCTTCTTCTCGTGCGTTGTTCTGTTTCTCAATAAATTCTTTGCGATCTTCAATAATCTTTTGCCGCTGAAGGATGCGTTGATGCTCCTTTTCTTTGATATCGTGATAGTGATATACCATTTGGGAGCGCAGATTAGCACGCTGATCTTTCTCACGATTTGGATAAACTACTGTCACGGCGCGGTGCAGTACACTGGACATATTGACGAGCTGTGATCGAATTTGCTCGGACGGCATAGACTGCAGCATCGGCCCATCCGGATGGTACTCACGCTGGCTCTCCGTTAGATCTGTGCCAAAGTAAATGCAACGCTTCTGGTGGTCGATGCGGATTTGCATGTCATTATGCCGCACCGAATCGACGAGTAGTTTCTCCAAATAAAAGATATTCGAGAAGCTGGCCAATTCCAGTAGGCGTGCAAACTCAATGCTCTGATAGACTTGTGAGATTTGTCTAATGAGTCGCATTATGGTGACATCCTTGAGGAAACGCGTGTACTGCGATAGCAAATTGTTTTCCACGGGAATGGCGTCGATGGCATCAACTACACTCTGCACTCGCTTACAGAGATTCAACGGATTAAAGTCAACCTCAAGCCAATTATAAAGATTGCGAAATTCCTCGGAAGCAAGTTGCGGTACATTAAGACGCACCTAAAAGGGATGCCGTTCATTATGCACATAGTGGCAAGTATTTATGGCAGCTTAGCAATTGAAAACTATACTTACAACTTCTTTAAGTAAAGAAGCTCGTGTCGGCGGCTGCTGCAAGCCTAATAAAACCGCCAGTTTTTGCGCTTTTTCTAAGGGGCTTTTGTCGGCCTCAATAAACCGATCGAATTCTGGATGTGCCGATGGCAATGGAATCGACAACGTCGCTATCAGTACATGCGAAGCCATACGCTGCATTTCCTCCTTAGTTAAGTTCTTCTTTAGTTCGCGCGTCAATTGGAACAACTTCAATAAAGCGGCAGCATGAAACAGATGATTGCCGGCCTTCGAAAAAACCATAGCTAGTTTCTGATAGTAGTTTGCCATAGTCTTGGGCACCGGTGTCTTCTTGGAAAGAGCCATTAGTCCATGTATGTCTTCGATGGCCTTGTAAGCCTCCTGCCAGAGTTCCATCTGTATGGCCGAGTCCAACTGGTACAGTCTGGTGTCCAAGCAAAGTTGCTGTGTCTCAAGCTTTGTTATGGAAACTCCGGTGGTTTGATTTGTACTCTTGCAAATGTCTTCCAAATGCTTGCGCAGCTTATCGCACAGACGGCGAAATTCGCTCTTGCGATTGTATTTCAGGCAAAATTGGAATGCCATGCGTGCAATATCATGGTAAAGTGCCTCACAGTGAGTGTTCACCCGCAGAAGTTCCAGACATTGGCAGTAGGATTCCCATAGAAACTTAACCCACGGCAGCAAGATGGTACGATCGGAACGATCCTGCGCATCTTCTCCACACACAGCGCTCATTAGGATGCTCTCGGGCGTAGCGATATTGTCCAAGTCATCTAATTCCAATACAGCTACGGCAGCTGACGACTGCGCTTGGGCCGCCTCCGTATGCTCTTCCGCCATGCGTAGGTAGCCGCGAATGACATTCTCCAGAGAGTTGACATTCACCAGTTGAAACATATTCCGGTACTGAAAGAGACCCTCCTTCGCGATATGGGATTTCTTAAGCTCCACACACAAGTACAAGTACTTGAACATGAGAGGTTCAATGACACTTTCTGAGTATGCATAATTCCAGCGCTTATTGCGAAAGACTTCTTGAAGAGTATCCAAAGCTCGCAAAGGTTTACCAACATCAATGAACTCTAAAGGATAAAGATAAATACATGTACTCATAGTGGCCGCCAATCTATGGTATGGTATGACTATAGTATTTATGTATATAATGCATATCGTATACATTATATTCCGGCTATATTCAGGTTTTTCCACAATGGTTTCGTGTCTCGTGGAAAATTTTCATGGCTTTCCGACTTACCGTTTGCTCTTTTCAAAGCATTTTCCGGGCGCTGAGTATAACGAGCCATGCTTTTGTTATAAAGTTTTCACTCACAAATTCTTTCCTATTTGAATCACACAAACCCTGTTAAAATCAATTGTGAAGTGGAAAATTAATAAAATCCTTAACTTTCCTCCTTCGTACCGACAAAATTTATGCAAAATGGCTGAGTTGGCCGATTTCCTTTCTTGAGACGACAAACTTGACGAATATTGCAAATGTCAACACAAAACAAACTCCCCTTTCACAACGAGTATGAAAGAACTCGTTAATTATGGCAGTAAATACGCTAAGCTTGATTCTTAATTAACAACACATATATACAAAAATAATAATTCTTTAAAATTCAAGGAATATGGCTGAATATATCCTTGTGTTTTAACCATAAGACAACAAAAAGACCCCACTTTACTTCTTTTGAAGATGGCTACTTTTTCGTTAAAAATTTCTAATTCACTCGCCAGTTTAAACATGTGTATTCACTGTATTCGTTGTAACCCGAACAGAATTTCCAACTCAAAAAAAGTATTGTAATTTGTAGATACATATACGAGATAATAAATAATTAATACATATAAACTTCTACTTTGTATAAAAAAAATATAATTCATCTATAAAAATTCAGCCTGCGTATGTTTGTACTCGCAAAAATCAAAAATAGTCGGTCGATTGACTTCAAATTGACACAGCGTTGCATTCGTATACGCGCGTGCTCTTATAGTAAAAAGGAGGTATACTTGTATTACTAAGTTTGTATAACTTGTATAACAGCAATGCGTGGCCGGGTATAACTAGTATGAATAATATAAATCTGAAAAAAAAATCTTAAGCGTCTTAATTTGGTTGACAGTCACGCCTCATCACTGGCTTCGCGGATAAGAGATACAAATCATGACTAATAGCAGTATAAAATCAACAAATCACGACTAATAGAAGTATAAAATCAACCACTTGCATCCCAGTTAAAATGTTTTTCATGTTTATGCAGGTCTGGATAATCAAGGTTCAACTGTATATTTAAGGGAAAATATTTGTCAACTAGCGAGTTGGCCACTCTATTGTCATTTAGACTTATGGTCTTTTTCCTGTTCCTTTATAAGGATTGAAAATTTTAAATTCTGTTTTCAGTTATTACCGTTCTCAATTTTTATATACAGAACTACAAAGAGGATACAAATTATAATTATCGCCAATAAACCAAGTATGTCAAAGAGTTTTGTTACTGTCATTCGAGTGGGCCGTATCAGTTACGATATTGGACTTCAGTTGCAAAAGTATATTTCTAGCCAACCATCAGAAATAGCTAACGATTTTCGGAATGTTTTGCTTTTGTTGGAGCACCATCCTGTATACACGATAGGCATCCGCACGAAGGGTTATACAGATGAAGACGAACGAAGATTACGTGAACTGGGTGCTGAATTTCATCGCACAAATCGCGGTGGATTAATAACATTTCATGGCCCTGGTCAGTTGGTGGCGTACCCAGTGATGCACTTGAAGCAATTTAAGCCAAGTATGCGGTGGTATATCGGCGCTCTAGAAGAAGCTGTCGTAGATGCATGCCACCAATTGGGCGTAAGTGAAGCAGCGACCACACAGGACACTGGTATTTGGGTTAGAGACAAGAAAATTTGCGCTATTGGAGTGCATGGCGCGAAGTATATAACGACACACGGCATTGCTTTGAATTGTGATATGGACCTTAAGTGGTTTGATCACATTGTGCCGTGTGGTGTTGAAGGAAAAGGCGTGACGTCCTTGAGTCAAGAGCTGAAGACAAATGTTAGTGTATCTAAAGCTTCTGAAGTGTTCATAAAAAGTTTCAGTAAAGTGTTTCAGTGCGAAATAGAAGAAAGCACGGAAAGAGCCTTCAAACAAATGCTTACAAAAGATCTGAGAAAACAGGTGGGATGCAATTTTCAGTTCAAAACTCAATGAACAATTTTTGTGAATTTTATGAAAAGTTCTGCTAAGTTCTAAAAGTTCGCAATAAAAGCCTAAAAAGTTAATTATGTCTTTTTTTATTTAAATTACACTTATGGGTTTTTGCACTCTGCGTCAAATCTTTTCCACGTTTGAGAGCTTCCAGTCGCCCTCTTTCACGAAGTTCCGCCTGACGTTGTCTCCGTTCAGTGCGAGTTTCCAGACCATTCTCAAAATAACGACCGCGAAAATTCCATACGGCCGTCGTCGGCACGTCATTAATGTACGTTCGCGCTGCGACCTGATCATCAACACCAGCAGGCTCCTTCTGCTTTTCATACGTCAGTAGCCGTCGTGATGTCATTCCCGTTAGTAATTGCTCCGAATTAGCCACGATAGTTAAACATTGATGTGTCGGCAAAGTATTTTCTGAATAGTCTTCACTAAATGACGAATGCATCCTAAAAATGATAACCTTTACATATACGATAACTTACCGGTGGAAAGGCAACCAACATACTAGTCTACCACCCAGTTTTAAATATTTAGCCGCAAATGTTAATAAATCGTTGTACAATTCCTGCAGCGAATAGTGCGAAGTGGAAGGATAATGTGGCATATTCTCATTTCGTCCGGACGCTTTTACACACAGTTTGTTTTCAATCTTTTCGGTGGCCTCACGAATCCCATACGGTGCTTCGGAATATTATCGTTATATTTAAGCAAAAACCACCAGACCATTCGGTCTGCTATATGTAGCTTACGATCTGTTATAATGGAGTCAAATTTCAAGCCTTCACACCATAGTGGATTTGAAAAGTCAGATACTACTACGTCCAGATAACGATGTGCGCATCCGTACTGCTGCAAGTTGGCACGAATGCTTTCGTCTCTTTCGCGTGTTCGCTGCGAAATGCGGCTGGGACGTGAGCGTGCATGCAACATCATAAAATCTATATCTGCACCCAACACATAACCTACCACATCAAGAAACATGTAAGCATTGGGGTAAATAATTTAAAAATATCACAAGCTTGCCTCCGAATTTGGCAGCGCTTACTAGCAAGGAGCCAGTTCCTACAAAGGGATCAAATACTATATCACTGTTGGCTACCAACGCTTGGTTGGCCATCAGTAGACTAAGTTGGGCATCCATACTCGTATTGCCTATAAACTTTCGTTGCTTCAGAGATAATTCTTTAATGAGGTGCCGCTGACCGGTGCAAAGCTAGTGTTGAATAATTAAAACAACAAAGTTATGATATCGAGACTACACACAACGGAACAACCCACCAATCGTCCGAATAACAGGTCATTCGGTGATGTGGGCACCGCTTTCGGGTCCAATCCCCAGAATTCTATGTACCACCATTCTACCCTTGGTGTTTTCAAGTCGACTCTGCCTTCCAGCGGTAAATAACTAAAGGATTCTATCTTTTCCACTTTTTCGCTTTGGGTAAAGTGTTTGTTGTACGTTTCCACAGTAATTTTAAAGCTACATTTCGCATCAAAAAAAGGCTGCACTGATGTCTGGTTAGATTTTATGTAATTCTGCACATTCTTATTCAGCACTTCCGCAGTGCTCGCGTGTGCCCACAATTCCAATATACAGCGTAATGATATGGCGCGGGAAGCTAATTGGTATGCCGTTTCATCATTTGGAAACTCAACAATCCAAAACGGTTTCGAGGAATCTTCTGTGAGGTTGCGAAAGTCTAATCCAAGCAATTTGACAATTGATTTTATTTCCTGTCGGAAGAATACAAGCGATATTATTTAATGGCTGCAGGAGTAATGGAATAAAATTACCGCATATCGGAAGTCCACATGTTCTTGGGCGAACCATAGAATAAATCTTTTCCAAATGGTTTTATTTTTTGGCTGCATTTTTACTTATCTAAACGTTATCCTCAACTCTAGGACCAAACCACAAAACAATTTTCCCACCGAAATGTCTATAAATACGTGTTCACACTGAAGAAATTAAACGCACCAACTCATTAAGAACTTGTGACATGCAATCCAATGAAAACTTTCGTTAAATGTTAATATTAGCCGCGTTCAAAACGGTCAAGCAAAGTCAGCGAAAAGATTGTTTGTTTTCTGAGGGGGAGAAACGTCAGAAGGGCTGACGAAAACCTTAACAACTTCTAAGGTCTGACTTTCGTCAGCCTTTCTGCCGTTTCTACCCCCTCAGAAAGCAAATAATCTTTTCGTTTACTTTGCTTGACCGTTCTGAACGCGGCTATTGACACGGGAATAATTTTTAAAAAAACCACAAATATCGTAATTTTAAAATATAAGTAAAAGCGGGTGACGTTAATTTTCCTTTCACTTTCAGATAGTAAATTGGAATCTATTAAAAATCTTTTACAACAGCGTCTTTATTCAGATCTGCACAATATGCTGAGACATTCAGCTCTAAAAACAGATACATTTACATAAACTACAAAAAAGGGCGAGTCCCACCGATTCCCAATTTTTCATCACAAACGGACCCTATTACAGATAACTCTATGACATATGACCTCCAACCGTTCCCCTGTAATCGTTGTTACTTTTCCTAGTGGGGGTATTCAGATCTTAAAGCTTATGGCTCTACAACCACCATAAGATGTAGTGGTGCCCCGATTTTCCAACCAAAACAGCATCTGATGGAGAATATTTGTGCCGAATTTCATGGCGATAACTCTATTGGTTATGTCGTAATCGTGATTTTCACAGCCAGACGGATGGACAGGGCTTAAGAGGTGATTCTTGCAAGAATATGTATGTATGTACATACTTACTTTATATAGCTGTTACGCCTCCTCGCGCTACAAACGGAATCACAATGTACCCGTATGCATTCAGGTTATAACAAAATACGCTTGTGGGTTAATTATAAATTTTTCGAACTTTAGCAAAATTAAGTATTCAATTACAAAAATCTCATATCGAGTAATATTCATTCCAACTCTTTATTTTTATCACTTATGTATTATTTAACAATATTTTAATGCATGGGACTATTATTGCTTTGAGAAGCCAGTTTTGGTCTTGCGATTCAAAAATTTATACAAATAAAGTATACGTTTCTGAAGATGTTTCCACTTAGTAGGTCTGGCCACTGGGTACGAAGTTTTCGACATGATTCTCCGTTTACGCAAAAGCACTTGGTACTCATTGCCAGAGATACCACGCAACCATGATGGCACCGAGTAAAGCACACGAGTAGGATGCAAGCGGTCATTACCTAGAATATCAATGTAATCATTTTGCCCGAATAATGCACGTTTCTGGCTCCAAGCATTCTTGGGTCTGTATTCAGGCATTGGAAGCTTCTGACCATTGTTGAGATGAGGCAAAAGACCGGAACGAGCAAGTTTGTCCTTGTAACCGTAACGACGTATTGTGGGTCCTTGTGCACGTTTTTCAGCAAACGACAAATGTCGGACATTAGCCAACAAGTTAGAAGCAAACAATTGTTCCTGCCATCTCACAACCGTACGCACAGAAGAAGCAATCCATGACATGGCCGGTTTTAACTTCAACAAAAAATGAAGAATTCAACGCTATAAAATTCTCTGAAACTGCAATTGCTAATATTCACAATAGACGATCAGCTGTGAGTGCGAGGAATTTAGTAAATTGAAACAAAACGAAAAGAATGGGTTACATCAAGCGATTTTATTACAATGGAATGCACTTGAGCCGGTGTTTGTGTCACCTAAATAAAAATTAATAAAACTAAAACCTAAATTGTTCGGAAAAATAATTCTTGGGTAGAACGGATCATAATATTAGACGGCTGTAAAATAAGTCTTAGAAGTTTCAGGGGTTGTCTGAAGTGCATACATTTGCTTTCGAATCAAGCGGTATCTGTCGGAACATGTCGCCGCCGACAACATTACCATATGTTTCCGACAGTTACGGCCAGAGATAAGGTTACGGCTAGATACGAAATCAAATGGAGGAAGCACTGCATCAACGCAAAAATGTTGCTGTCAACTTTCAAGACGTCTTGGGCAGCCTTCTAGTACATGCATACATATATCATATCGTGGTTTTCAGTTATTTTCAGACTTTTTATGGAAAAAATTTCTGTTTCTATTAAAATTTCGAAATTTAATTGATTAAGTAGCTTAGAAATGGTTCACAAAATGGATTTTGTTATTACCTTAATTAATGTTTTTTAAGAATTTTTAAATGTTATAAGCATATTACACAATATGTGACAAATAATAATATATTTAAAAAATTGCGTCCTTCACAGTTTAAAATGAGCGCCCTTATTTGTTCCTTCTCGTGGATTCTGATGCTGTTGGAGGTGGCGGCGGCCCACGCTTATGTAATTCCTCCAAATAATTTACAACAATTATGGTTCGTTCTTCGGCTATGTGGTTTAGAATCAAATAACTGAGACGAGAAAAAATAAATATTTTTAGATTTTTGGAAAAGAGTTGGTTGCACTTATTTTAGAGGTCTGAGATTTACCGCTTGTCATTCTTTAGTATATCTTCGATTTCCTTCAAATGGTTAGGATTATCTTTAACCATTTCGCTACTTTTGTGTGTTATTAGCTTGCACTCTTGTAAGAGCTCACGCAGTGCCGACTTGGCATTGACCGTTTTGTCCTTAATATAATCACGATATTCACGTTCACATTTGTCCGAACTGTTATATTTCAAATAACGCGGATCCTCTTTGATCAGTTTCTTGATATCTTTCCATACACTGGTCAACTCCAGCGTGGATATTTCGTCCAACATTTCACGGAATTTCTCACGTTTCTTCTTCATAAGAGCATCGATGTGTTCATTAAATATTCTGCAAAATAATATTTCACACATTTTATAATGAAAAATTGATTAACTCTGAAGAGTATATAAAAAAATAACAATAGTTTAATGTAAAAGTATAGAAGTCTTGTGATTTCGCAAATTAATGGCTCATGGCGCTAAATTACACGCAGCGAAAAAAGATCTTCATTCGTTCTTGCGAACTTTGAAACCTTTGGTGCAATAGAAAAACAGATATTTCCACATATGAGTATTTTTGCAAAGAGCAAGATTCTTACTTCTCTCGTTCATCGCGTTCGAGTAATTCGATCAGCTCCCATCGATGATCCTTGCGCAATTGGCGCTTCACTTCCTTCCAAGTATGATCAGGATTACGTACCAAATCCGTTAAGAGCGCATTGAAGTGGCGCGTTGCTTCGTCACGTTTGTGGTGCTCACGTTCCTTATCGCGATCTCTCAAATGTCCAGCTAGAGTGCGTTGTACTTCCCTTTCGCGTTCGCGTATACTCTGCTCGGCACGCATCTGTCGATCCCGTTCTTTCTGCAGGCGTTCAGCTTCATCATCCTCGCTGGTAGCATGCATATCGACATCATTGTTGGAATTTTCATTCTTAGGAAGAAATTATAAAGACCAACAAATTAGCTGATGATGTATTGACAGTTGTTAAAAATTCAACACGTTTTTTTCAAAAGCGTAAAAGAGTTGATCTGAACATAGTTCGATCATTAAATTATAAGATGAAAATAGACGGGGACACAAAATCTCTAGAGAGGAAATCTTCAGGGAGAGAGTCTCCAGACTAAGAAAATATTAAAATAACATATTTATTAGAAATATGTATAATATTTATACATGACTGTTAGATGACTGTTATTTCAATGTGTATAACAGTCGATCAGCAAATGTGGCGATTATTTAAACTAATGCTGAATTATAGCCAAAAAAATTGTAACAATAAAAAACTGGTTTCTTCAGTGTTGTTCTTCGATTGTTCAATTTTCCAATACATCACCAATACTAACCTTCTTATCGCCATTCTTCGCTTTTTCCTTGCTCTTATCCTTATCCTTATCCTTCTCTTTCTCTTTTCCTTCTCTCTCCTTTTCCTTATCTTTTTCTCTTTCCTTGTCCTTTTGATCCTTATCGGTGCGATCCCTTTCACGGCTTCTCTCACGCTCCCTCTCACGCTCACGTCCACGATCCTTATCTTTACGATCAGACTTACGATCCAACTTACGTTCTCGTTCTCGCTGGTCCCGTTCCTTCTCACGCTCACGTTCCCTTTCACGGTCTTTCTGCTCCTTCTGCTTACGTTTTTCATCCTTAACGATACGAATGTAATCCAGAAAGTACTCCTCACGGTACATTGAGCTCTCTACGGCCCGATAGCGTGAATCAGACTCGAACTTCTTCTTGATATCATGCCACCTGGTATGCCGATCGACATCTGAACGCTCGCGCAACATCTCAATAAAATCCTTTCGAATCTAAATTGATCATGTGATTCGAACAACAACAGAAAACAAATTCATTTAGATGAATTCAGGAAATGATTATGTTTCCATCTTAGCAACTACATTCCTAGGGACTACCTTAACCTACGACATATCTTAGTGACTAATTACATTCGTCGTGCTGAAAAGGAAGATTAATAAATGATTAGGCTGAAAAAAGAAATCAATTTGTTAGATAGATATGGCACATGGCACATTATGGCCGAGCATTAATCGTAATCCATCATCATTTATATTTGGTACGTTTTTTGGCAGGACAATTAAATGTCTGGCAGTTCTCTGGTTTCAGGCGGACAAACGAAGGACTGTTGGCAGATGCAGCAATATTAAACATTTGCAAATAGCGGTTGGTGGCTTATGCTTGGCATTATTACTTGAACATATGAAATCAAAATCAAGGGAGCTAAAAACTGCTCCGAGCAACCGTTGCTTCATTGGCAAACGTTGAATATTGTTGGCTTCAATTCTTTCTGTTTGTGATTTTAAAAATACATATTTGTATAGATTTCATACTGTTTGCTCTCCCTCTCTTTCTCTCTCTATCTCTCACTCTCCCTTTCTCTCTCTCTCTCTCTCTCTGAAATCGATGGCAGTCGTACAGAATAGCCGGCTTGCCTTTTCAGTCGTCCCGGCCAAGATCCCTACGACGAAAAACGAAGAACGAAGGAACATGCAGCACACTCTGTGGTTGCTTGCTTGCTGTCTTGCCCGTTGCCTCTTTTACTTCTTTCCGGTCGTCTGTCGCGTTTGCGGACTTTGTTGGGCAGTTACGTTGATTTTGGTTTAAAAGATTTTTGGGTAAGGTCAAGAACGTACAACTCAATTTTGTTTTGAATGGTTTAAATAACTCACCAACACTGCACAATTTGTTGAGATAAATATTTAATAATGTGTTGTAAATATGTTTCGCATTTCATAGTGCGCTGAGGAAACCGTTACCAGCAGAATCGGAATTTCTCTCTAAGACGTACGTAGCATCGTCGCAAACGAACGGCGGATTAAAATGCAAAA
Source organism: Conops quadrifasciatus (assembly GCA_949752815.1). Taxonomy (NCBI): domain Eukaryota; kingdom Metazoa; phylum Arthropoda; class Insecta; order Diptera; family Conopidae; genus Conops; species Conops quadrifasciatus. Next base: position 13,042,988 of record OX457078.1, on the reverse strand, counting down.
CAAATCCATGAAATCTGCGCAATTTTTGTGCAAATCATTGCGAGAACATACAAATGACACGAGTAAAATCTACGCATAAATACAGGAGGAGGTTGAGCGTGTCGTTTTGGCTTTAGGCAGAATTAGGAATATTGTAAAATATTTTTGAAATTTTCTATATACGAATATGTATAGATATATATGTATATATATATATATATATATATATATATAAATAATGAATAAATAGTAGAAATTAATTGTGACCTAATTTACACATAGTTGTAATAATTGATGCAAGTTTTGAAAAGAATCACAAAGTTTTTTGTTTTTAGGCATTATCAATTGATGAATTATAAATAAATAAATCACAATAAAGACATTGTGACATTGTGCAATATTATATATGAGCAAATTTAATGTTTTGCCATTAAATGCTGCCCCATTAACAATTCATACGTATTTGCTTTCACATACTTGCTCTTTCTTTTGGAGTTTTTCTTCCTTCTCCCTTCGCCGCACGTCCACAATGTATTCGTTGAATAAACTCTCACGTTCACGCACCTTTTCAATCGCCTTGTAACGTTCTTCTTTGCCATATCGCTGACAAAAATCACTGAATGATGACCTAAGAATATATAAAAAAAGGATATATTTGCATAAAAGTATGTTTACTGTAAAGATAGGTCCCTATTAATTTGCAGCAATACTTTCATACAGCCCTGGCACTGCAACTTGTTTACTAGAGGACTGCATGAGATGTTTTAAGAAAAATCGAAACTGATATAGCAAAATTTTTGCGTCTTTTCATTTAATTTGGAATCAACCCGTGACTATCGGAAGCATGTTTTTAGCAGCTCTTCCAAGAGTCACCGCTGGATTTAAAAGCAATGAAATCTCAGACAAACTGAGATCCCCTAAAACTTTCTAGACTTACAGTGAGTGTATCCGTTTAAATTGCCACTACTTACTTGCCATGTAACTTAGCATCTTCCATTAGCTTTCGAAAATCTTCACGCTTCTGACGCATTTTGTTTCTCTTTTCCTTACGCTCTTCCTCTGCACGATCTTTGACATACTTTTCGAATACCTGCTTTCGTTCCTTGGAAGTCAAAAGTAAGTACCGTGGATCGAACACAATTTTATGCAACTCCTTTTCCCAAGTGCTGAATGCAGACACCTAAAATGCGACAAAAAAAAGACGGTTTCGTTTTGAAGCCGAATTTTTGACTACTTATTTCTCACTTCTTACATCTTTTTCACGCAACATTTCTTTAAATTGTTTAACTCGTGTCTCCAATGGCACCAACGCTCGTTCTTTTGCTGCTCGCACTTCAGCCTCTACCGCCGCTTCATTAGCATCGGATTTCTTTGCTTGTTTTACGCCTAAAAAATATCAAGTTAAAAATTTTTCAGTATTTTAGTAAATTTCTGAATTTCTTCTGATTTCTTCACTGATTAGTTCACATACTTAGTTTTGATCTTTTTGTTGGCACTTCTTCTACACTTGACTCAGATTCTGTGCGTATTTTAATAATCTCATCATCTTCTTCTTCCTCCTCTTCCTCCTCCTCGGCAACGACCACTTCCATCTTTTCGACTTGCGGCGGGGCTGATACTGGTGCTGGCTTTTCCGGAGACGCCGCCTGAACCACGTGCTTTAATTGGTCCGGCGGATTGGAGACAGCTTTATCAACATCTTCCCGGTCGAGTAAGTCCTCTGGTCGCTCCCAAACAGATGTGCGCGTAGAGGGATTGTAGAAGAAGACACGGCCATCACCAGTCCATACCACACACCACGGAGTGCCCGCAATAGGAGTGCTCGAAATTGGGCGCGTCTTATCAACAGGTTTACTGGCAACAGCGGCTGATTTCTTCTGTTCCTCTTCTTTCTTTCGCTTTTCTTCGGCAATCTTTTTGGGTTCTTTCTCCTGAGCAACGACTTGTGTTCCTTTAACGCTATCGACTGGTTTGTTCGTTGTAGCTACAGCAGCAGCAGCAGCAGCCGCGGCAGCAGCAGCAGCGGCCGCAGCTGCAGCATTGTAAGCCAGCGATGGGTCAAAGCGAGAAGCTGAAGCTGCCGGCGGTATGTGCATTAACGGATTTGGAACAATGTGTGGTATATTTTGCGGAACCGTGGCGGTGGCCTGATGTGGTGCTGCGCCTGAATGTGCAGCCATTCGTGCGGCTTCCATGTCCCGGATGGCTTGCGGTTTCTCCCATACGCTTTCGTTCCTGCCCGCATGATAATAGTAAGGTCTGCCGTCAGGCGCGCGGTGCTCCGACCACTCGGCGGCTCTCGCAATCACAGCTGGATCAATTACGCCCGGTTTGATTATAAGATTTTTTGCTGGTTTTTCTTGTTGCTGTATTGGAGGAGCATGCATATGTTGTTGATTCCATGGCACTCCCCACGGAGTCGCCGGAGCTGGAAACCCGCCACCAAAGCCAGGTGGGGGCATCCCAAACGGTGACTGAGAGAAATTCGGAGGATGCATACCTGGTGAAAAGAACCCTGGCGGTGGTTGCTGATGCACACCATGTGGCGGTTGTTGATTAACTATAGGCGAAACCAAGCCGGGTGGTGGTTGTTGTAACTGCTGCTGCTGCTGTTGTTGTGTATTAGAGGGTGGCTGTTGCGTTAAAATATTTGGATGTTGCTGCTGCTGTTGTTGGTGGTGGTGTTGTTGCTGTTGTTGTTGCGGATGCGACTGTTGCATGGGTTGATTTGGTTCAGCGGTATTGAGATTAGCACTTTCTTTTGGCATTTCACTGGACTCAGATCCGAGAACTGAAGGTCCAGCAGCGGAGCAATTTTTCATAGAAGACTCCAGCGCACCAGAAATTTGTTGCTTTTTATTCATTTCCTCGATTTCAGCTTGCGTCATTACTTTGACATTTTGTCCGTCTGGTTTATTCCAAGTCGTCTCCCTAGTAATTGCATGGTAAAAGTAGGACTTGCCATCCTCCGTTTTTGCTTCTACCCACAACTCGAGAGGAGGCCCATTTATTTGCTGTCCTTGTCCTTGTGGTGGATTTTGAGGAAAAGAGTTGTTGGCAGCATCACGATTTTGATTCTGCCAATTCGGATCGAAGCTGCCCGCACTTCGACTATTAAAGTTACTTCCGCCATTCCCACCGCGGGGAAAAATGTTACTGGCAACTGCCCCACCCCGTCCACGCATGGGCGGCGGACCATTGAATGCTTTCCCACGAAAGCGATTGCCCGTTAGTTGTTGTAGTTCATGTGCCCTTTAGAAAGCAATGAATTTAGGAATTAAAAAATGTTTCTATGGTAACGGTAATGGAAAGTTTTGCCTAAATATTCGTATATATGTATGTACCTTTGCTCGTTATCCGTGGAATCGATTACATTTTGCTGCACGGCATTTTCCCCTACTTCCTGAACAGCATGCTCCTCCCCATTACCAATGGTACTGCTGTCCAGCGGAGCACCTAAATCTTCGCTAGAACTTTCATCTTGCAAACTTTTTATTTGCGCCTTTATATCTTCACTATTATCAGCACTTTCCGTTGTAGCGTTCATTGGTTGCAATTTTAGAAATTTTGAGGCTATCTTTCGATTTTTTCACTAAATGATGATAATTACAAGCTTTTCCAAATCTATGGACGATAAATACATCACAATTGTGCTACCACCTATTTGTATTATATGAAATTAAGGGGATAAGATAATCAAAAGGCATCACTGGCGAATAAGCCTCTTGTTACACGACGTTCATTTAAGCGCGGTTAAAAAATATTCATAACGAATGGAAATGGCCTTACTACACTGGAACTGGCGGTAAAATTTTTTAATTCACGCAATAGCGTAATTTTTTAATGCACGTAAATACGTGGGCTCTTTTGGGAAACGAGAAAAATAAAAAAATTCGCTTTTCACTAAATTCGCGGCCACTGCTTTATTTCAAATTTCATTGAACATGTTTTTATTTGTTTGTAAAAGAAAGAAAATTAGCTAATAGTATTTCTTAGCCAATATGTTATACTAAGAACTAAGTTTTCTAGTATTTTTAATACTTATTTAAGTTTAAAAACGACAACGAAAAAATTGTTCACTTATTGTTTATTTATTGTGAATGACTGTAGAGAATATGTAGAGAGCCCTGCAGATGTAGTAACTGAAACCAACAAAACAAAAATTGTTGTTTGCGATTTTACAAATCAGCTTGGTTTGCAAACAAAAGTTATCCAATTTCAGCGATAAGTGATTTTTTCACTGGAAACAAGCTAGGGACCACGTTAAGGAGATTAACCTTTTCTGTTTTATTCTCGGCTGAAAACAGGGTAACATTTTTTACCCTGTTTTACCCATTTTTTTTACCCATTTTTTTTTGTTGATGCACTATAAAACAACTTCTACATAAAGACGGCAATACTTACCAATGAGTGTTGGGGATATTTTACAGTCGGAAAATATTTGCTTTGGGAAATTTTTGTTGATAATGAACATTATAGAACTGTGGCTTCTTGTGTGTTCCTCTAGAAATTTTGCTTGCTTGCAATTTTTTGTGTTTCCAGCCAGCTATTTCCAAGGGTGTTGTTTTTTTTTAACCTGTTGCAATATTTAGTTCTCCTGATTGCAAGTTCTACATAATGGGCGAGTCGGTTCACGGCAAATATGTAAGTACTTATTACAAACAAGATTTCGCTTGTTATGAATCTTTTATAAAATTAATCCAAATATTCCAGATGAATCCTTTCACTCTAGAAGCTCTAATGTTTTTAAAATCTATGCAAAGCCATGTGAACTCGTGCAAGCAAATCGATTCCATTCTAATAAACACATTAGAAGGTATAGTATGCTCGATTGACGAATTCTTAGATCAGCAGTTAACCCCGATAGCAGCCACGGATAAAACAATCTTGGTTCATCCGCAAGAAGTAGACAAGATACATCGTATATATCATTGCCATGCTTGTAAGGTACCAACGTGTGCGCCGTAATCCTCTGGTTGCGCTCTGATTTACATACTTATGTTTATTTTTGTAGTTGGATTTGGGAAAAAATGCAGATAAAGCGGCTGTTCATTTAGCCGATGGGCACAAAACGGGCAAGAACCTACAAAATCCTACCAAAAACAAAAATGTAAAACGTACGCAGGAGAAGCCTCCAACTGCTGTAATTAAATTGCCGAAAAGTATTCCAAATTGTTATGCTTTTAAAACTATTGATCTTTAATACGCTTAAAACCCATAATTGCAGAAGCCCAATCAATGTTCAGAGGTGATATAAGCAAATTCTTTAATGAAAATATTATCATTGCCGAAAAACTAAAACAAATTCCCGAGTATGATATAATCGAGAAGGATTTGTTAAAACTGATCAGGCCACTGTTTTCTGGAGAAAGTGTAAGAGTGTACAAATTTGGATCGCGTATTTCAGGTATTGCTTCTCGCAACTCTGACTTGGACATCTACATAGACATTGGTGGGTATTAATCTATTGGTAATCATTACTCGTATATGAGCTCTATATACATATTTTATAAAGGAAACACTTCTCAAAATTTTGAAAATCGCGCTTCTCCGAAAACAAAACAAATCCTTGCAAGCGTTCGTGATGTTTTGAAAGCAAACCAGAAAGATTGGGCACATTTAATAGCTATAGAAAGTGCACGAGTGCCCATAATCAAAGTTTGCCACGTTAATACGAAACTCGAATGCGATATTGGTTTTTCCAATGGTCTTGGCTACTACAATACCAAACTAATGGAGTATCTATTTGAGTTTCAGCCGATTGGTTTGTGCAATTAGTTTTATTGTTGTTGTTTGTGATTCTGGATGTATTGCTTCCTTTAATTTCGATTGCAGCTCGCCGCATGTGCATATTCATGAAAAAATGGCTTGAACGCTCTAAATTAACAGATTTCTCAGGGTACAGCATTTCACTGATGATTATATATTTTTTGCAAATTAAAAGTTTCTTGCCGTCTATTGAAACTCTGCAAACGGGTGCAGATACCTGGGTATACGTTGGACGTAACTACCACCGAACGAAATCTTTTTCAGACTTAGCCATATTGATTTAACACTTTTCTTGTAGCTTGGAAAGCCAGCTTTTTTCCAAAACAGCCTAAGGATTTCAACATGGAAAGAATTGATGTCAAACCAGAGACATGCGAAGCACTTTTAAAGCTTTTCTTTCAGTTCTATTCGGAATTCAATTTTGAGAAATATGCGGTTTGTCCTTATTCTGGCGCTCTTGTTGAAATTGCACACATTGAGGAAAAAATGCCAGAACGGTAAGGAGAAAACGATATCAATTAATGATTTATCACAATTGGGCAAAAAAGAATGTCCTGCTCTTTTTTGTTAATAATTTGCCCAGCTTTGATAACGATATACAGTTAAAACAGTTAAATAATAGTAGTGCTGTTCTTATTTATACGTGACTTCGTCTTTTCAGTTATACTAAGTATGTGGAAAATAACGCTGATCAAGATAAAGATGCCTTTTTGCAAACAAAAAAATGTATGGTTGTTCAGGATCCAATTCAGTTGAATCATAATGTAACAAAGGCTATCGTTCCAATCGTCCTGAAAACTATGATCAGATACTTCAGACAATCTTTTGAACTCTTATCTTAAAAACGTGGATCATTATTATAATAATAATAATAATAATGACGCATCACCTTTTGTGAAAAGATGTTAAAGTTACTCCTATATTATAAAGTACCATACATAAAACATTTATATTAATAAAAATATTTTTAAAAAGAAATAAAAAGTGATTTGTTAATTTGTGTTTGCGATTGAATTGGGATTTATGTTAGCCAAAAAAAAACTGGCAGCGGTGGGATTCGAACCCACGCCTCCGAGGAGACTGGTGCCTTAAACCAGCGCCTTAGACCGCTCGGCCACGCTACCTGTACCTACGACCTTTTTAGAAGAGGCACAAGATGTTTCGAATGTGTTCACTTATTTATTATAATTTTGTGGCTACTCTGCAAACATTTGAATAGTTATTATAACAGCAGCAGTTTTGTCCAAGCATCTACGCGTTTATTGCACCAATGGGACGGAAAATGCTTAGAAAAGCAACAACGCGGTTGTTCCGCGACAGTGAAAATACATATTTGTTCAGTGAAAATACGAAAAAAAAATCCAAATATGTAAATCTAATTAGAATTTTAAAAATTCTAATAAATTTTTTTCAAGTTACTCCATAATCGTAAAAGGGTTTTCATTCAAAGATTTCAAAAGAATTGTTGCATCCTGACGTTATTAATAACGATAGGATTTAATATTTTTTTTATGTACGATATTTACAATGGCTAAATGATATTTCATAAACTTGACTATGATTTAATTAAATTCCTTCCAAAATTTGTTTTGTTTCAACACCGCGTATATAACAACTAATTACATTAGCTTACTGATATTACGTGACATGCATTTTATATTACTTTGTACAATATAATTTATGTGTCATTCTCGTATTTAAAGGTTTGAAGAATTGTCTCCAAAGTTGATTTAATCCAATGCACCCAATATAATGAAAGTCAGTGTTGCAGAAAGCAACAAATCTACATACCTTACCTACCTACCTACCTACATTACAAAAAATCGTAGCTAACGTAATTTTTCGACTGTCTTCAGCCTACTCTTCACTTCAGACGTCAGTGTCAAACGGACTGAAAATTAAATAAGGAGAGTACAAAACCGTAATGAAAGAAAAAAAAGAAGTTACTTATCCGAAAATTGTTTTCTCAAACAAACTGATAAAACGGGCGCTTATCTGGTGGGCGGAAAAGTAAACATGTCCGAGGCTGGTGAAATCCAGAATTTTCAAAATATCACGCCTTCGATTGTGTAAATAGTACTGAGGGCGTTCAATCGTTTTTACGAAACACATTTTGATTGATTTTAAATTTACACAGAATCCATTTTTAAATGCATTAAGAGAAAAACAGAAAAAAGAAAAAAAATATATTCAGTTTATTATTTTATAATTGAATTTGTGTTTGTGAATATGGTACATATGCACATCTGCATGTGTTTATATCTTTACATACGTACGCATGTGTGTTTACATGCCTTTGAAACGTTTGAACATCTGCTAATGTTTAAATTAAGGCAATCATTTTAATTCTTTTAAACTCTAGCCAAACTAGTTCGTGATAATTTTTCCGTAATTTTTTTAATTGATTTTGTGTTCTTTTCACGCCTTCTTTTTTTTTTGGCATGTTAAACGGTAATAATAAATTTTTTAAAACATATAAACATACTGTTTAAAGGTGACTTTATTTATAAAAGATAATTAGTTCTTGTGGGATTACCGACCACGCAATTTTCTCGTCTCGATATTGGTACGGGGCAAGGTATTTCAGCGGAACTGATAACGAAAGTGATAACAAAAAACAGCCCTTTTCTAGAACTTCTCGTATACTATATGTATGTATGTATGTATGTATTTTCGTCAAGGAAATAATCCATGAAAATACGTACATATATTGTATTGAAGAAACCAATATTATTTTCATGCATCATTCATCTAACATCGATACCGAGTTTTCTCTCTCCGAGACGAGAAAAGACTTCTCCTGTCGAGATAATGTCTTGAGACGAGCTAGGCTTTACATTTGTCAGTTGAGATAAGATCGGAAAATGTGATCGCTCCACTAATTGTTGCACCACCATAATTTTCGTTTGAATGACCTTTTTCTTTAGAGTGGTCTAGTGTCGAATTTTCAGAAGCGTATTCGTTCAGTCTCATTCGATTCGAAAAATAAAAAGATCTCTGCAGTCAATGCTCGAACCTTTTTCTGTATGTGGAAAGTGCTTTTGAGACGTCTCATGCAGACCTCTAATGTATATACAATATATACTATAATACGCTCAATAAAACCAATCATAACACTTAAATTTCATTGCCTTTTATTTTACTTTATTTCATCAAAAATTACATATTTTCACAAATAAGTATTTTTCATTAGTTTATATTGTAATAATTACTACTTCACTTAGTACATTGGTATGGTATTTATTATCAGTGATATTTAGTATTTTTTTATGTTCTATCAGTTGAAAACATTTGGATGTTTGTATAAAGAAAAGAGCCACCGGGTATATAGTAGATAGTAATAGTTATTATCAATACTTGTATAATAATAATTTTTGAAAAATTTTCATTTTATTTAGCATTAGATAGTCTTTTATCTAGGCACATACATATATGTATGTACATAATTTGATCTACCTAACATACACAGTTTCTATTTCCAAAAAAATATGTAGTAATAAAACGCTTTTATTTTTATTCCATTTATTAGATTTTTTATGTATGTAATTAAAATTTTTTTTCTAAATTAAATAATCTTCCAGCCTGAGATTATTTAATTTTGCATTATTTCTTTTCTTTACTGTTAGCGTTCTTATACTATAATTTTACATTTATTTATATACTCTTATGTACATATTTATAATTATGTAATATAGAAAGTATATAATATAGTTATGCCACTGTAAATGATAAATTAAATTTACTGAAACAGTAAATGAAATTGCTAGACTTTTTAATATTGAAGGAACATAATTAAGTTGATATACAATACATACATACATACATACATTGATATACATGGATGAAAATAGAACTTAAGTTATTGTTTAGATAACATATGCATTTATGTACGACGTCTGCTTGTGTTTTTATCTGAAAATTTGAATTTTTTATTACTTTATTAAATTTGAATGAAAATTTTTTAAGATAGACGGGAAAAACGGTTTTTCAGTTTAAAAACATTTATCAAATGCATTTTACAAACAATGTCTTTAAGAAAGCATAAACGAATTAAACACGAGATTTCATCATTGTGCCCATACAAATCGGCGATGACAACGCCGATACAAAAGAGTCGAATTGTCTGCGATGAGACCAAGTCATTCTAGTCAATAGTGATAATTGAAAGACAGTTAGTGGTGACCGTCTGACGGTGATTGATGAGACGTTGTGCAAATTGTCGTAGACGATTTGATTAAGCGAGCCGCGATGAGAGATTTTGCCATATTTGAAATTAATGCACTCGACTTCTTCTATATAAAAACGATTTTTGACAATACATATTAACATTTTTTACATGATCCTTGCTGTCAAATGCAATGGTAAATTAGTACGAGTGTTTCCTAACAAGTTTCTAAACGTCATTTCCATTTAAAAATATATACATACGTATGTTGTTCATTCATTTATTAATTTTATCTGTACTTATGTACAATATATGTACATATGTATGTATATAATTCTTAAAGGAAGAAGCGTGGTAAGGGCGGACGCGAAGTATGTTAGGACAAACCCAAAACAACGCTAGATTGTTGGAGTGGAAAAAGGTTAAGTAGCTCTTCAAACTTAAGAGACAGAAAATACATACGTCTTGGAAAGCTATGCAAATACTCATATTCATACCACACCAGCATTAAGTAGACAATTAAAACATACTCGTTGTATTCTTTTATGCTTTATATAAAGAAAATCTGCTATATTAACAAGTAGGCAGTACAACTTTCGTATATGAAACGCAAATGATTATGAGAAATGTATGAGAGATAGTAATTAAAACGGAAAAAAAGTTTTTTTAATTCGAAACTTACAATTGTTTCTTTATCCTCGTACAGACGGAAATTTATCAACGTCTGGACCATTGGTGGGTTCCGGGGTGGTGTTTTTGTCTCTCTTAGCACGGAAACCGCCAAACTTATTTTGTCCAATTTCATTTTATAAAAAGAAAGAGAGAACACAAATTCACCATTAAAAATTTTGTATTATTATTTCATTTCAAAATTGTAAGTAATAAAAATGAGATATATTCAATAATAAATGTTGTAAGCGTATAAAAAGAATGTACTATTTTACCAATTTCTTTAATGGAGATCGTTTAAATGCTCGATGTGCTTCAACTTCCAGTTCAGTATCTTCATCGTTGGGCAATAATTCACTCTCTTCAGACTCGGCACGTTTTCCGCGCATACCAATAAATCCGGCTGGTGCTCGTTTCTCGATGTCATCGGTCTCGTATTCTCGCTGAAAGGCGATATTACGGAGTAGAAAATCTTCCATTAGACCCTCTCGGTTACGTTGCGCATTAAGATCTCTCAACAGCTTTTTGAAATTGCCCACAGGGATGTCCGTCTCATCAGACTTTAAACGCCTGACGTCTGCTATTGAGTAGTCTGAGAATGCGACATTGTTTGGTGAATTGGTTAAGATTTTCTCCCAATCGATGATATCATTATTTGCTTCGTAAATTTTTTTACCCCGCATGCCGACAAAACCGTTCGGTATACGTTTCATAATATCCAACTCGGTTTGTTGGTCGAAATTAGGTTTTCCATTATTGTTTCCTATATCGTTGCTCGACGCATGTGTACTTAATAGCATACACAATAAGATAACGTTTATGGCCGAGACTATGCTGAAGACTTTAGACATATTATTAATTGTGCAATATAACCTGTATATTTTAAGGATTTAGGTATAAAACTTAAGTAGTAGGAGTGGGAATAGCTGTTGTTGTTGTTGTGAAAAACTCTGAAAATAGAAAAAAGCACACTTTAATTTTATAAATTAACTAATTCTTCAAAGAAAATCAAAACAAATGTAATTTTAATTATTAATGATCCTTAAATATTAAATCAATTTCTTCACAATCAATCAACCGAACACCTATCTTTCCTTGAATCAGCTTATGCTTCTTCTTTGCAGATGGAAGAATAACTTCGTTGTTTTATCCCAACAAAATCTGGCTTTTCTTTTTTCGCACTTCCCTTTTTTTTGGCTCTGCAGGCAATAATATATTTTCGCGCTGAAGGATACCCTCAAAACAGATGTAAACTCGGACTGGCGAGTGTGGGTTAATAACGTACCCGTCCGTTATTGTACTTGAAATTGACCACAATATTAAAAAATGGTCTCTAGTTTTCTAAGTTTAAAAGTTTTTGTCACTTGTTCATAATTTGAAAAACGTTACATTTAACAACAACAAAACTTTCAAAGTAACGAAAATATGAAATACATTGTATTCAGATGATATGACGAACAGACAATATTTTTAACAATAGAATAAAGAAATACGAGTAGTATATGTATGTATATTAAGTGACATTAGTTGTCATATGATATTATAAATTAAAATAATTATAATTATTTACTTACGTTCTGAATAAAATGTTGGAAAATTAATATTTGTTGTAGAACTAGAAGGAAATATTACTTGTTTCAACTAAAACAATTTTCTTTTTAATCTCTCTAAATAATGTTCTTCTATTTATATACCAAAAATTTATATAATATTATGCAAGATTTTGAATTTCTTATATTTTTTTTATAATTCTACTTTTAATATTTCAACGGCAAATATAAACATACACTTATTTAGAAGTTTAAATTATCTTGAAAGAAAGCGTCATGTTTTTATAACTGCAATAAGAAAAAAAAAATGCTAAAAAATGTTCATACAGCAGAAAGGTGTACCCGATTGAACTTCGGTATAATTAACTTTTCAAAAAGTATAAAAAATTTAATTATGGCACAGTCAAGGATTCTTACACTTTTAAAAAAATTTATTTTTTTTATGTTTCAATTTTTAAAATATACAGATAATTTAAAATCTAAAATGACAGAGCAATCGGAAATAATGACTGAACTTTGAGAGGGACTAAAAAGTCCTATAATGTTGATTGTCGGATTGATTCATTCAGGGACATGTATTTTCGTAAATAATATGAACAGAATTGTTTAATTTATAACACAAACTTTTTGAAATACATGAAAGCATACTGAAAGAGAGAGTTTATTCCGGTACTTCCGGCATGATTAAGTTTGTAAATAATGCTCTTTGTTGCTAATCCTAATTTCTTTAATTTCCTATGCTTTGTGTTATTTTCTAGTGTTTATTGAACTAGGGCAAATTTTCGGTCGATTGGTCGATCTTTCCATCAGGGATTCCTTTTAGTGCCTCCAGTAAAAAGCACTTCCGTGAAAATTTTATCACAACACAATGCGACAAAAATACAATATGGATTTAAAATCAATTGTGCGTATGTATGTATGTATGTTTGGGTCTACCGTGCAAACAACTTTGTGCTTTTTAAGTTTTGCTTTTTATTTGTTTTCATCCATTCTACTACTTTTTAGATTTCGTTTGTGCCCTTTTTTATTGATAATTTATATTTCATATAGGAGTATATACCGCACGTTTCCAAATATATATGTATATACCGATTTGCATGTTGTTCTATATGTAGGTATACATTAGGACGGTTTCGTTTGCCGCGGGCTATTATACAATTATCTCTCATACTGCCCTTTATTTGTGAGTATGTATTGTCAATTGCAATGGACTATTTCTCCATGGCCGGTCATTACTTTCATGAATAATCCTGCCACTACAAGAATCCTAAAGCATCTTTTCTTATTAGGAACAAACTAATGTACAAATTAATTGTGATTCGTTTAGTGATTCCATGCGTCATATACTCGTATATAAATATTTTCCTACTGGGGTAACCTTGACTTAGGTTTTCATGTTGAAAAATTTTGTTGGCTATACCCTCAGGCTTCCTATTTTGAAGTCGACACTTGCGGTAAGGGACAAAAAACAGTCAGAGTGATGAATTGAGCAACAATGTTTTTCTAATAATTTCACGTAATATTGTGTTATCGAATAATAATGTATTGATTGATTGTACGACTATAATGTATGATTTAAGAATACAAATTTTTAAATTTCTATAATTGTATTGACCTCGTTAAACATGAAGGAATAATCATTAAGAATTAATTTTATTGGTCGGTGTTTATTGAACTACGATATTATAATGTTATCGAAATTTTCTAGGAAAAGATAACTTTCTAAATTTGGGCATTTTTAATCTTAAATGGTGAACAAATTTAAAATCTATCGTATATATTCCTTGATTGAATTCAATTGAATCGAATTGCGGCGTCGAATTGATTCAATTCAATTTAATTGGCAAATGTATTGATAAAGATCGTGGCGTGGCAACTGGCGAATTTCATTTGCCACGAGCGTCAACCATAAAACGTTCTTTTTTTTTCTTCTGTTTTGCTAACTTCTTCTTCATCCTGCCAGGTACTCTTTACTTATTTTATATTACATTGAAGAAAAAGTTCCTCTATTACATTAAGAGGAACTTAGAAATCCGTTCGATATACGATCGATAATGTGATTACTGGCAATCTTGCTTTTTATCAAAGGAAACCGTTTTGTTCTGTAAAAACGTTACACCAAAAGTGTTCACATTTGTACGTACAATTAAAATTTGAATAACACTTTGATAAGACAAAATGTGTGAAGATGTAGAAAGCGACATTCGTACGCAGAACTTAACTTCAACTGAAGGATTCAATATGTTTACTTCAATTCCACATCATTCGATTGCTTTTCAGTGTACGCGGTATAGGCCACTTTGTCGTCGATTCAGACGACTCTTTAAACATGTTTGTCTGTAGTATTTGAATTCTAACGTCCTGCGCTAGAATGTGTTTACGATAAATATTGGCAACCGCGCCAGCTTCGGCATTTACGATGACAAATTCAACAACATCAATGTACGAGGTACCTCTTTAAGAAGTTCATCCGGCAGCCGTAAAAACTGTCCGTTTATAGCCGGTGTTGAGGTAATGGATGCAGCTTAAGATGATAACGAGTTGGTAGAAGTAATTCATAGGGGAGAGTGAGTGAGGGGGAGGGGGAGAGGTAGTAAATAAGTATTTCTTGTGGACTGCATACACGCATTCGGCTGTGGTGATTTCGTGCGACTTGCTGAGAACCTGTTCTACAGGAAATTTTACTCATTCAGTTGTTTTCCAAAGTCGTAGCTGTTGGAAGGGAGAGTGCATGGAGGAAGTTGCTCTCAAACTCGACAAGTCAAAATTTTATGAAAACGAATTAGCTTTGTCTATAATTACGCAAAAGATGTCACTGATTTTTTTATAATTAAAATATCATCAGATGTCATCACAAGACTTTGTCGACTAAATGCTTATCTTCTTTTTTTAACTAATTTCGGTTTTGATATTAACGCTTATACGTAAATTTCTTTGAACAACATTTACCTCGAACTCATTAAAGAAGGTTAACCTCATTTTAAAAAGGTTAAGGTTGAAAGAAAAACCATAAAAAGATAACATTTTAAATAAAAAAATATTTTATATTGTATAATTAAATTGCTTAAATGCATTAATTTTTTTCGCAACCCTTTTTAAATTATGTTTGACTACGACCGTTCCACGGTGTTCCTCCATCAAACCAAAATAATAATTTTCTATTGGATTTCAAGTAAACCGAATTGGACTACTTTAAACAATGCACAGACGGTTTCATATCGTCTACTATAAGTTTTTAACAATTAAACAAACAATTGTTCAAACAATTCTCTTTAAACAATTTTTCAATAAGGAAGTTATAATTAGAGCTAAAGATGATGCATTATACCAATGTACAAAAATTTATAAATCATCTTTATTGGCACAGTTTCATTAAGAAGTAAGTAATTTTTTTAAAATTTATGTACCTACATGCAATATAATTTCAATGGATTTGGTCGAATTGACTGGAAGAAGTATACAAGAGAACACAGCAAGTGTTGTATGAGAAGGAAGAGAAGTAGAAGAGACAATAAAAACATAAAAGTCTGTACTGAAATTTGCAAATTAATGTTTTTTGGACTCATTGCTTCTCGTCGTGTCTTTTGCAGTCTTCTTCCTATACCTTGTTGCTATCTTAAAATGAATAGTTTCGGAAGCAACTAGTAGTTCATAACGAGTGATTTTTTTACTACTCGTAGTAGTTTTAGACTGCACTGATAAAACAAATAAGAATTGCTTGTTATTTGATATAATTTTAACAGTCTCAGAAACTCAAATTATATCATCGTTTTGAACCCATTTTTTTTTTTTTTGGAATCTTAGAATTTTGTTTGTTTTCTCTATTGACATTGTCCGATTAAACTTAATCCTTGAACTTT
Source organism: Conops quadrifasciatus (assembly GCA_949752815.1). Classification (NCBI taxonomy): domain Eukaryota; kingdom Metazoa; phylum Arthropoda; class Insecta; order Diptera; family Conopidae; genus Conops; species Conops quadrifasciatus. The sequence goes on along the minus strand of OX457078.1, from coordinate 13,026,996 downwards.
GATGGCGAGTGAGGTAGTAGTTCTCGATTGCTAGCTAAAAATATTTAAAACAATCTTTTTGCATCAATTTAATATAATAACCATTTACAAATATTTGTATGTCTATCTTTACATTAATAATAATAATAATAATAATTAAAATATTTAATAATTTAACAGTTAACAGTTTAACAGTTGTTAAATTATTAAAATTTATTTATTTTATATCATAGTACTTATTAAGTATAGATTATTTCAATTCATTGTCAATTTTATCAAAAATATATATGTAGTAAAAATATATGGGCATGAAATTTCCAAGACAAGAATTATGGCCAAATACTCGTAGTTATTTTGAGATTCTTTTAGTTTGGAGATTTTGTCCCTGGAGATGTTGTGCCTGGAAATTTTGTACGTGGAGATCTTGTACCATTGAGGTTTTCGCTATGGTGGAGATTTTTCATCACTTTTATGGCATTATCTACACGAAAATTTAATGTTTTAAGTTTTTACGGAAATTAAGTGGGTCGTTTAAGGCAGACTGAAATATTGATTGAAATAAAATTTAATGATATAAAGTCACGATAATTTCAAATAGATTTTTTATTAGAAATTAATTTTATTAGAAAACAAGTAAAATATTGTACTTTAATAAGAATTAATATCAATTACTCCCTTTTTTTCTTTCCAATAATACGAGTATGGTATACTCGTACGTTAATACTCGTACGTATGGTATTGTATTAACTCAATTTTATTTTTTGGTCGTCCTCTTCGTAAAGAATATATGATGTCTAATACTCATAATTCGTCAATTGTATGAACATTTGCTCCGTCGATCAGTCGCCGATCGATATATATATATATTTGTATATTGTGTGTTGTATATACGATATATAGTACATACGTACGTAGTCTCCGTGAGAGTAAAGTTACGTCTCTTCTAGAGCTTACAAGAACGTAAATCGTCTTCTCCTCAATTGAGAACGATTGGTTTCGTAGCATAATAATTGTTAATTTCTTTAGTTACACTTTAGTTTAACAGTTGATGTGACGCGGTACAGTGCAGCAGTTCTTTGTCCGACTGATCGTCGTCGGTGGATTTTTATAAAATTAAAAAAAAATTGGGAAGATACTCGTATATAAAATTGAAATTTGAAGTGATTATTAAACTAGTCAGGACAACGGAGTGGAACCACCCAAAAGCAAACAACAACAACAACAAATACTTGATGATCTTCAATAAACAATAAGAAAGTTAGTTAATTGTTTAATTCTTTTATCAATCGATCAATCGAGTGCATCGATCGTTCGATCGATATTTTGTAGACCTACAAACATGGCTTTGTGCTTATTATTTTTTTTTTATTTGCGTTAATTTTGCAAATATCCATTAAGATTATGTATTTGTCATTCAGTAAATTTTTGCGGCAGGTGTAAATAATTATTATTATTTATCTTTTTAGCTTTTATTGCTTTCTTTTCTTTTATATCCAACTTTTCACACTGCAAGTATGTGTTGTAAAAAAGAAAGTAAAAACCGCTATGAAACGTGTTGATTTTTTGTGGTCGTTTTGTTAAGAAAAAGGAATAATTAAAAATAATTTTACAACAAAGAAAGGAAGAATGTATTGTACTGAAATTACGATCAAAAACATCTATTAGTTGTTTTGTTAAATTCTCAAATTCTTTGAAGAGGGTTAGTTTAAATTTGTATCGACAACAAAAAATTCTAAATTACTTATTTGTAAATCGGTCAAATCAAATAAAATAAATTGAAAAAAATTTTATTTTAATTTTAATTATTTTAATAAATAAATTAAAATGCGGAAGAAGCTCCCCAAAACTGTTCGTTTACTTTGTACTCATTTAAACGCACGCTCCTCAAAGGTCAAATTTTTCTACTGACTCACAACAAACAAGTCAAATGAAATGAAAATGCTAATTTCTTTATAGTCGCTGAAATGCTCGTAATAATCTTAATGCGCCGCTGTCTTTGTTTTATGCTGGTGAACTTTTAAAATTCTAAATAACGTTGGAACAGCAGCGTGGGAGGGGAGGGGGGAGGGGTACTCGTGACTCTTAAGCGATTCTGCATTGAATGCATTTAGAAGAACTTAGCAGAAGTCTTTATTTCGCTTCCGGATACTACCGTAGAATATCATAAGATAACTTATCGTTTAAGCAATATAGTAGTATGTACTGTCATTAAATGTCAAAAAAAGTATATATTTGAGAATTGTTACATATATATTGACTGCATTAAAAAAATTATAGATAACTTTAAATTTACGAAATTCTTCTGATCCACAAATTTCATCTCTTCAGAAAAATGAAATTGCTGACCTGCTGCCTCTTGCTGCTGTTTGTTTATGTAAAATTCTTACATGGCCAGAATAGTACCGGTGGCACCTTTGAAGTGGATTGGAAACACAAGACCTTCTTAAAGGACGGCAAACCCTTTCGGTTCATAGCCGGATCATTTCATTACTTTCGGGCACATCCAGCCACTTGGCAACGCAAATTGCGTACGTTGCGGGCATCTGGCTTGAATGCGGTTACTACGTAAGTTAGTGAATTATGCTGAGAGTACTTAATACTTATTCGAGAGAATATTGGTTGCGTGTGGAAACTATGGAATGAATTGAAATTCAAAAGATATACGATCTTTTCATAGATATTCGCGGTCAGATGTCTATTTAAGGTGGTAAAATTTAGTGAAATCATTGATGAGCCATATGAAATCGGTATGTCTAGTTATCGTACCATATAGTAATGTTTAAATAACTTCATAATATTTTGCGTCTAACGTCTGAAATTGCAATAGCTTTAAATGACTTCAAATGACTTCAGAGGCAAATTCAATGACTTTAGCAATTTAAATAACAAGAACTTCGTATGTACTTCGTATAGATTGCGTAAAAGCATTACACATTTTTTTAACAACCAGCGCGTAAACGGACCCTGATTTTTTAATATTTCGTCACTATATCATCAATATTCTCTCCAGACAAAAAACTCTTATTTTGGTTTCGTTTCATATTTGCAGTTATGTTGAATGGTCCCTACACAATCCCAAAGAAGACGTTTATGTTTGGGATGGTATAGCTGATATAGAAAGATTTATAAGGTTGGCAGCTGAGGAAGATCTTTTGGTTATATTGCGACCAGGTCCGTACATATGCGCCGAACGTGATATGGTACGTGATATGATAGATACTAAGTTAATCCAAATTCTGAATGCATTCAAATGCTTCGAACTGTACTTACCGAAGTGCTGAGTATTTTAAAATCGTTGTTTCTTTTGGTTTAAATTTAGGGTGGGTTCCCCTATTGGCTGCTCTCTAAATACCCAGATATAATCCTACGTACCTTCGACATCCGTAAGTGAAGCCATTAATTATCATGATAATGGAATTATAATATCCACCTTTCTTTCATTCTTTTCAGATTATTTATATGAGGTTCGGACCTGGTACTCACAATTAATGCCGCGCATGGAACCATTTCTATATGGTAAAGGAGGACCGATTATAATGGTGCAGGTGGAGAATGAGTACGGTTCGTATTTCGCTTGCGATCGAAAGTATAGAGAATGGTTACGCAATGAAACTCTCGGATATGTCAAGGATCAGGCAGTTCTTTTTACCAATGATGGCCCTAGTGTTTTACACTGTGGTCACATCCCCGGTGTTCTCTCAACGCTAGATTTCGGTGCCACGACGAATTTGTCCAATATTTGGTCCAAGTTGCGAAGAATACAATCGGGTGCCCCTTTGGTTAATATCGAATTTTATCCAGGTTGGTTAACCCACTGGATGGAACCAATGGCTAGAGTTCACACTGATGACTTTATACCCACTTTTCGGTAAGTAAATTTCAGTGCCATATAATTTGATTTTAAATTTTACAATCTTTTATGCATTTTCTCAATGCAGTGCAATGTTGGATGATGGCGCTAGTGTTAACTTCTACATGTTTTATGGTGGAACAAACTTCGGGTTCACTTCTGGGGCAAATGACGGTGGTCGGGGCAAATACCAAGCTGATATTACGTCTTATGACTACGATGCCCCGATGGATGAGGCTGGCGATCCAACAGAGAAATACCATAAGATACGTGAAGTTATTCGACAATATCTGCCGTTGCCGGATATTCCAGTTCCAAAGCCACAACCAAAGAAACATTACGGTAGAGTGCGCCTAATGCCCACTTTTTCGATTTTATCTTCTCAGGGTCGACAAATGCTTGCCACTGGCCACGCCACAGCCAAAACTCCGCTTACGTTTGAAGCGCTCAATCAATATTCCGGGCTGGTGCTGTACGAAACTTTGTTGCCACTCTTTAGAGGAGATCCATCCATCTTGAAAGTTAACGGCGTACATGATCGCGGCTATGTTTACCTCGACGGCAGACTCTACGGCATCCTGTCACGTGAAGCGACCGCCTTTGAGGTACCTATCAGTGGCAATGCCGACAGGAAGTTGCAGATTTTGGTGGAAAACCAGGGTCGCATTAATTATGGAAATGAACTTAATGATTTTAAGGGTATTGTGAGTGATGTTTTCTTGGATGAGCAAATTCTTTATGGCTGGAATATGACGAAATTTCCATTGGAATCGACTCAGGATATTGCAAAACTTATTGAGAGGAGCCGAAGAAATTACCTGAATGAAAGCTTTTCGAGCCCCGTCATCAATCCCTCACTTTCAGGCCCTGTGATTTTCTACGGAGAGCTGGATATTGAAGACGATGTCATTTATGACACTTACATAGACACCACTGGCTGGGGAAAAGGTTTTGCTTTTGTGAATTGGGAAAATCTTGGACGATACTGGCCAGTGGCTGGACCACAGATAACCCTTTACGTTCCGAGTGAAGTACTTAAGAAGGGTATCAATCAAATAGTATTTATTGAATATCAACATGCATCGCCTTCGAATGAGATAACCTTCACCGATGTGCCAAATTTCGAGGGATTATATGCTCGTAACGATGTTTAAAAAACAATTATAATAAGAGTTTCTAGAAGAACTTAAATGACGATTATTTTTTAGGTTTACTAATTAATTAGGTATTTTACTTAATCTGATGCTATATATGTATATTGTATTATAAAACGAGACAAGATTCTTTTTAGAGAGCATAAAGAAACACGTTTGCCTGCGTACGACGTATAACCAAAAATATTGTATTCCTAAATTTCCAAAAAATCAATTATGTATTACTGTCATTATTGTTAATACTCGTACTCTATCGGAAATAAATTCTAATTGGGTTTAATTTATAATCTTATTGAGGTATTTGCGTTCAAATTGTTGACTTCACTTTGGTTGTATCGTATCCGTTTAAAATCAAATCCAACTGCCGTATGATCCGCCGGAATTTGTCTTATTTTAATACTAAAATACAATCCACAACAGAGAAAAAATCTAAGCTAAATTATATTAGATTTTGTGCTAACTTCTTTAAGCTTTTTAATATTTATTACGCCTTCTACGGCTACTGGGTATATTTACTACAATTGTGAATTCGTGTCAAATAGGTGTCTTTGCATTTACCGTCAAATACAGGCACATCAAACTATCTATTAATCAGGCAATAACCGAAAAAGCGCCAAAATAAAATTTTTATGTCTTCAAATACTATAAAATACTCGTATTTGACTACAGCTCTCCTTGGGCACAAGTTTCGCCTCCTCAGAAAGAAGAAATTGTTCTGTGGATGCCTTTTGCTGTTGTTTGTCTACGTAACATTCTTATATTTGAAAAATACACCTACTTTTCGAGTGGATTGGAAGTATAACAGATTCTTGAAAGATGGCAAGCCCTTTCGTTTCATAGCCGGATCATTTCATTACTTTCGGGCGCATCCAGCCACTTGGCAACGTAAATTGCGAACGTTGCGTGCATCCGGATTGAATGCGGTAACTACGTAAGTTATTGAAATATAGGATTAGGTGTACGGCCTATTTAGTGTTGATAATTCTAAAACATCTTGATCTAATCGGAATTCTCTGCAGATATGTTGAATGGTCCTTACACAATCCCAAAGACGGTGTTTACGTTTGGAAAGGTATAGCTGATGTAGAAAGATTTATAAGATTGGCAGCTGTGGAAGATCTTTTAGTGATATTGCGACCGGGTCCGTACATATGCGCTGAACGTGATATGGTACGTCTTGTACTAAAGTAGTCATAACATTCGTCCTAATCGGATGAATCGAATTGATTGTATTGTCATTATTTTGCTTTAAATCTAGGGTGGGTTACCCTTTTGGCTGCTGTCGAAATATCCAGATATAATACTACGTTCTTCCGATATTAGTGAGTATATTCATCCATTAATTATCATTGTGCCACCATTTTTCCTTCAAATTCAGATTATTTGCATGAGGTACGGATTTGGTATTCCCAGTTAATGACGCGTATGCAACCATTTTTATATGGTAAAGGAGGACCGATTATAATGGTGCAGTTGGAGAATGAATACGGTTCTTATTTTACTTGCGATCGAGAGTACAAAGAATGGTTACGCAATGAAACTCTTGCATATGTAAAGAATCATGCAGTACCATTTACAAATGATGGCCCTTATGTTTTGCACTGTGGTCATATCCCCGGTGTACTTTCAACGCTAGATTTCGGTGCCGCGAAGAATTTGTCCAATATTTGGTCCGAATTGCAAAAAATACAATCGGGTGGCCCTTTGGTTAATATCGAATATTACCCAGGTTGGTTAACCCACTGGATGGAACCAATGGCTAGAGTCCACACTGATGACTTTATACCCACTTTTCGGTAAGTAAATTTCAGTGCAATATAATTTCTTTTAAATTCTACGAATCAAAATGTTTTAAATGCAGTGCAATGTTAGATGATGGCGCTAGTGTTAACTTCTACATGTTTTATGGTGGAACAAACTTCGGGTTCACTTCTGGGGCAAATGACGGTAGTCGGGGCAAATACCAAGCTGATACTACGTCTTATGACTACGATGCCCCGATGGATGAGGCTGGCGATCCAACAGAGAAATACCATAAGATACGTGAAGTTATTCGACAATACTTGCCGTTGCCGGATATCTCAGTTCCACAGCCACAACCAAAAAGCCATTATGGAAGAGTGCGTCTAATACCCACTTTTTCCATTCTATCTCCTATTGGTCGAGCGATGCTTTCCATTGGTCACGTGAACGCGACTAGACCGCTTACTTTCGAAGCGCTTAATCAGTGCTCCGGGTTGGTACTGTACGAAACTTTGCTGCCTCGTATTAGACAAGATCCATCGATACTGAAGATTAACGGTATACATGATCGTGGATACGTGTACCTTGACGGTATCCTGTACGGCATTTTGTCACGTGAAGCAACCGCTTTTCAGATCTCCATCAGTGGCAATGTCGATGGGAAGTTGCAGATTTTGGTGGAAAATCAGGGTCGCATTAATTATGGAAATGAACTTAATGATTTTAAGGGTATTGTAAGTGATGTTTTCCTGGATGACCACATTCTTTATGGCTGGAATATGACGAAATTTCCATTGGAATCGACTCAGGGTATTGCAAAACTTATTGAGAGGAGCCGAAGAAATTACCTGAATGAAAGCTTTACGAGCCCCGTCACCAATCCCTCACATTCAGGCCCTATTATTTTCTACGGAGAGCTGGATATTAAAGACGATGTCATTTATGACACTTACATAGACACCACTGGCTGGGGAAAAGGTATTGCTTTTGTGAATTGGGAAAATCTTGGACGATACTGGCCAATGGCAGGACCACAGGTTACCCTTTATGTGCCAAGTGAAGTGCTTACACAGGGTATCAATCAAATAGTACTTCTGGAATATCAACATGCACCGCCATCTAATGAAATAACCTTCACTGATTTGCCAAATTTGGAAGGATTATATGGTCGAGATGATGTATAAAAGCAATTGCTGACTGTCACGATGACAGGTAATGAGACTGTCACCTTTATGATCGTAATGATGAAAAAATTGAATTATTATGAAGGTACAATAATTAAAAATATTAGCTTGTTGTATAAATTAAAAACTTTGTAATTTCATGCAATATTGAAAAATAAATTTTTTGTTACATCGTACATTTTTTTACTTTTTTCAATTAATTGTAAACGTTTTGCGCATTAAAAATATTAGCCTTTAATTATTAGTATTTTTTCCTTCCTTTTATTTTTATTTATTAGCATTTTTTTCTTTCTTGAAAAAGGCTTTTCTTTCTTCCTTCTTCTTCCTTGACTTGATTGGTCATTAACGTTGTTAGTAATCGCGTTTGGGACGTACATACATACGTGGTTCACTTGCAGTAAATCCTGCAAAATCGGTCATATCAAACATAGACTAATGTTGCATTCGTATAGCATAGGATAGTCTTAGGCTTAAGGCTTGAAGTCATAGGCTTAAGTCACATTAATAAATGGAATGTGAGTGGTACTCCCGCACAAGCAGGTATGTTTGTGTAAGTAGTCAAGTTTGTATGGCGTATGGCGTATGGTGTATGTTTGTTGCATGAGACAATTCTTAACATCCAAGAATAAGTTACGTCTTTAGATTCAATTAAGTTTAAGCTTGAGCTATGAAAAAACTGAATACGTTTGTAATTCTGAATGGCCTGACACAAATACATTTTTTAATTAAATAAATATAATGACAACGACAATAATAATAATGGGTTTGTACATTTATAAATACGAGTGTGTTTATGAGATTGGGAGACATGTGTATGGTTGCAATAAAATAAGCCCGCAATTTATTTAGAACTTTTTTAATAAAATGATGAAAAATTATTCCCAACAATATTAATTTAATTAATAAATTAATTTTCTATATTACCTGTTAATATTAGGCTGTTAATATTTAGAACCTGGGACACCGAGCATTTGCTTAGAACTTTTTTCGAACGTTGCTAAGTTTTTGAATTAAGTTTAATGGGACGAAAAATTATAAAAAAAAAAGTTTTTGTTTTTTGCAGTGGTTAGAAAAAAAATAGAAGGCATTGAACGGTTCTAAGTGAAGAAGAAAACACTTTGTATTCTTAAATAATTTTTTGAATTTTTATTGTAATTTTTTGCAAAAGATTTTCTGTGAACGTTTCTAAATAGCTAAACGATTATTATAGACAATTGCAGGCATTTTTAAATCAATTAATTTGCTTTCTTTCTAGCTTTTTATATAGGTACATACGTTTTACGAGTGTGTACTTTTTGAATTCTTATTAAAATGTTTTGCTTTTTTGACCACGATTGACACAACTATTGATAAATTTCCTAAAGTTTTACAAAACAAAGCAAAACAAAAATATTTGGAAACATGTTAACATTTTATTTCAGAGCAGAACAACATTTAAAAACAAAACAATGTCAATAAATTATTAACACACCTGTTGATCAATCACTTCAATAGAGAAAAAAATAAATGAATTTTCTCGAAAGATAGATTTAATAGATAGATAGAGTAGAAAGGTAGATAAATACATTTATTTTAATATTTATTTTATTACAAATTACAAATATTTGAAAATTTATATAACTTCATATTACTGAAAATTTTGATGAATGCATGAGTTTCGAAATACAACATTAATTGCTGAAATTGTTAATTTCATCGATAAAGAATGGAGTTATTAATATATTATAATAGAAAATAATATGAGTATAAATATTAAAATAAGGATAAATATTAAAAATGTTTATGTGTCGTTGCGAATTCTTCAAATGGAAAATAATGAACAGTCAAAAAAAGAGATTACTTTTGTATTTTATAGGAACTCTTAAGGAGTTTTATTAAACCCGTTACGCTCCAATCTATCTAACCTCAATCTATCGATGGCTTATCTATTAAGTTACCAATTTAACTCAATTTTAAATAACCGCCGAAGTCCTTTTTTAACTGTTTCTTTATTTTATTGTAGAGTTTTCAGAAATTTTGTAACGTATTCTACTTATTATATACGGTAAGCTTTAAAAAAAAAACGCGTTTTTCATAACTCTTAAAAATTTTTGTTGAAAACTCTTAAAATTGTTGAAAACTCTCAACTCTTAAAATTTTGTTTAAATGTTTTTTTAGTCCTAAAAAATGGTTATTCCAATTTTTAGTTAGTAGAAATAGGATAATTTTCTTTCATTAATATTTTTTCAATCTTAAATATTAAAAAAAAAAACTCTCTTTTCCATCTCAAACCATTTCTTTTTAACCAATGCCTGTAGGATTTTATATTAGACTTTTTATTCTCACACAACCTAAATCACACACAATTTAAAAGCTTTTCGTAAGTTTTCGGTAGATTTTAACAATCTTATTTAAATCAAATATGAACATCAAGTTATTACACCATTAAAGAAAATAAAATATCTGCATATATTTTAATTAAACCTACCTTGGAATATACTATGTAGATGTTTATTCTCTTCAATTCAAATTCAAATTATATTGTACGTATACTAAAATTTGAAAATTTTTCACTCTAGTGCAGAATACAATTTAAAACATTTCGAACTAACTGTTTTCAACGGATTGGCTTAGTGTAAACAATAACTAGATACTTCGCAATAGTGTAGACAGTGTTAATGCGCCGGCAAGCATGCAACAACTGAATTCGGATCGTGCGAAATATGATTTTAAATAACTCTACCGAATTGTGTGCAGCCAACGATGATGCTACTGAAGTATGTAAGCCACAGACAGAACGTACGCTGTGCTCTGTTTGGTGAGCATGTTGTACATGGATATGTATGTATGTATATGCATCAGTGTGCCGGTGAGTGTGTGCAAAACTAAGTCTCTACGTTTTACGTGTGTGTATATAGATATGTATGTACATCCCTGAAGGAATGTACTTTTATAAAGCTGAAAAGTATGCAGCATTTGAGACAATTGGCTACATACAAATTTTACTATGGTGCTAAGAGCGATAAATATGTTGTAATGAGGATATCCATTATCCATGAATGAAACAAACGTGTCATGCGTAGTGAAGACAAAACAAGACACCTCCGTTTTTATGGTTTTCTGTTGCAAGCAGCCAAACCACAGCTGACACAGCTCAACTCTCTTCGTCCATTTACATTTACAAAGGCTGAAAGTGCATAAATAATAAAATATTTAAGTTGGTTATGAAAAATAAAAGCAACAACAAGGAAACGTATCAACAAAGAAATAAGGAATAAAATCATGCTTCCTGTTTTGTCTCGCTTATTTCACAAAAAGAGAAGAGACTGGTTTGAAAAATTTTCATACTTATATAAGCAACAATAAGGGACATATTAAATTATGTTTTTTAAGTTGTAAGGTCTACTTTAAAAAACATGATCTTTTTTAATAATATTTAAATTTCTTTTCTAACAATAAGTCAAAGTTGTGTTCAAAATATATTTTCTTAATAGATTATAGTTTTTGATTGACTTTACTTTTCATTATTTTTTAAATTTATGTGAGATTTCAGAGTATGTTGAGATTGGCCACGATTCAATAAATTCAAGGAAGAAAGAATTGCAAAAAATATTGCAACAAAGTTTTATGGTGAACGTAATATAATTTTCTTTAAGGAATAAAATTATTATTTCGTAGTGACATTAGGCTCTCTCGCAAAGTATCAGATAAATGAAACTACTACACAAAATGAAAACTTTGGGGAACAACAAAAAAAGTGGTTCCTAAACTTCTGCATCATTTCCGATATACCGATAAAATAAAATTTCTATTAAAAAACGGAAAATAAAATTGAAGTAATAATAATTATCGTATGAGTCTTTTTAAAAACTGCTTGTATAATAAATTTCCTTCGTTTAGAAAAGGCTAATATCTCAAATAGTAGTACTATATAAAACTATTATATATTTCAGTATATACATTCTTGGTTACTTTTTAAATCTTGAAATTTGCAAAGAAATTCTGTGAACATTTCTAAATACTCGTAGCTAAAGTATTACTATATTTAATTGCAGTCATTTTTAAATTAATAAATTTGTACATATACATAGTATATGTAAGTACATACATATATGTAAGTTTGACGAATTTTACTAGTCGTCATAAATCTTTGTCATATTTCCTTTCAGACGGGTGGTATTTGGAGAGTCTCATTAAAAAAAACGAAGAAACTCTTTAACAAAACAGTAAAAAAAAGTACACAGAATGCCGGACGCGCTAACAAATTAGTAGATATCAACAATTTAAATGCAAATTTTTATGCATAACTTTTATTGCTTTTTTCAAAAGGAATTCATGCTACTGTTCTCTTGCTGCTATTGTTGTTGTTTTCTGTTTCTTTTTCTTCTTGTTGAAATACTTTTTATAGCTTCTTGGAACTTAAAGAAACGGTTTAAGTCGAATTTCCCCCGAAGCAGTTTTGGACTCTTGGTAAAAAGTGAGAGAAAGATAGAGGCCTTCCTTCAGCTGTGTAAGACAATGGGTTCACCGTTACCCCATTCAGGGGTAATCAACGCAAGTAAGGAAGCTCAGTAATCAAACTTCAGATTGCAACATGCATTTCCTCATCCTTGCTTATTTACGCGTATGTACGATTGTATCCATACTTGGATGAAATAAATAAATAAAATACATATTATAATCGACACCTTCTAAGAATTATAGTATATTAAAACTAATTATTATGTAATTATAATAGTAGAAAGCATTATAGCATTATTCATGGTTGAAAAATATTGTAATCGTTCAAGTTTTTAATTTGTCCAATATAATTTATTTATCTTACTCAGGTGGAAGTACTCTTTTTCTTCAACCTTCTGCACCACAAATAAATAATAAAACCATTAATTATACTCTCTACTAATGTCTTGTCAAATTTAATAAAAAATTTTTTATTAGAGTTCATTACGATAATACGTACCTGCGTATATTTCAACGATTATTTACGCTTCTTATCATTATTCAAATCAATAGATATTCCCTATTTTCTTTAATTAGATTGTTGCCAATAAAATTTTATTAAATCTGTTAGATTTCAATATCATTATTTGCATACTCATATATATCTATGAAATATGTATTTGGAAGCCAACCGACTAATTGCACTTACTTGGTTTGTCAATAACCTGAAGAGCTTAGCAAACTGAATAATGTTAAATTATGTCAACTATCTAATATAATATGAATGTAAAAATAATGAAATAGTGTCATTAGTAATATTAACCACATTTAAAATTTTATTATATTTATTGCCTGGAATGATATTTTTAAGAATATGTTTTTGCATATTATTAAATATTATTTCATTTGCTAATAATTTAATGTTGAATTGTATCTAATTATTGTGTCCGTATAACGCCAGCACCAACGCCACCACTATGCGCGCACATTGACGGTACCGGTGACCACTCATCCGTTTGAGGATCGTAAACTTCTACAGTGGATAGATTTGATTCGCCGTCATAGCCTAAATTATTTTTATAAATAAGAGCAAACGTTGGCTCGTTTGTTAAGAAAATATATAAAAAAGTAGTTTGTATTATCATCTACTAACCACCAATGGCCCACAATTTTCCCATATTAGCAGTCAATGCTACCCGACTTCGTTTACAGTTCATTGGCGTAACCAGCCTCCATGTATCTGTACTTGGATCATAGACTTCCACGGAACGTAAGAATGAATTTCCATCATATCCACCGCAAGCATACAAACGACCATTTAGAGATGCTACTCCCAAACGACAGCGGCGATTCAACATTGGTTTCATTTTGGACCAAGAATCCAACTTCGGATCATAACGTTCGACAGAATCGAATATGGAAAGTCCATCATGTCCGCCTAGAGCATAAACATAGCCTCCAAGCGGCGCAACACCACCGGCCGAACGATATTTCATCATAGGCGCAACCTTATGGTTTATAAGGCTTATTTTAGAATAAATTTTGAACATTTAAAAAAAACAGATTAAGATTAATATAAACCGTTTTCCAAACATCAGTCTTGGGGCAATAACATTCAACAGTGTTTAGAGAGGTGACTCCGTCGTATCCACCGCAAACATATATACAGTCATCTAAGGCTGCCACTCCAACAGCACTGAGAATGGAATGTGAATCTACCATAAAAATACGGCAATCAATGGCGCTGCTAATTGTACCTTCTCTTGCATAACATTGCGCGACCTTGTGACCATTTGTTTAATTTCGGATCATACACTTCGACAGTTGAGAGACGCTCGGTTCCATTAAATCCACCAAAAGCATACAATTTCCCTTCCATTACAGCTACTCCGACGCGCGATCTAATATATAGAGCGTTTAAAGCAGTTGAGTATTCTTCATTCTTCTGTTTTTCTATCAATAATAACCGAACCTCATCATGGACATTTGTTCACCCATCTGCCATTTTTTTGCTAGAGGATCGTAAATCTCAACAGTACTAACCGATTCGCCATTACTCGCCAAGCCACCGACGGCATATATTTGACCCATCACGAAATCGCAACAACGCAATCGAGTGCTACCAAAAAAAATTAGAAATAATTCCGAGGAAATATCATCTGAGACTACCGAAAGCTCTGCAACAATCCGCGCCGTTCAGGCATTAAATGAAAGTCTTTTGCTTCATCTAATAAATCTCTGCATTGATGCGATGTACGTATGAGCTCCTCGCGCGCCACACGATCTGCTAGAAACTGAGGCGACAGCAGTGGCAAGCGGACGTGCGACAAGACTTCGGGAAACAATAGTGAACGCTTCTCTTCGCTATATTTCACCCATTTCATGCAAGCTTCGAATATAACCTCTTCACTCGAAACGTTAAGTTCATCTCGACGTATCAGATCCACAAGCTCATTGAATTCCAGACCAAGAAACTCTTCAGACTGCGCCGCTTTGGCAAAATTCTTGTCAATGTATTTGTCGGCGGCTTCAATGAGATGTGTACAGCTCATGGAGTCAGCGAAATGACGTATACCCAGCACATTATGAGGATGAAATCTTAAAATGGTGGTAACGATGCATTATTAACATTAGTAACATTAAACATTATTCGTAATGTTCAAAGGAATGGTGAAGAAAATATTACACACCTAGATATGAGAAAGTCAGCACAGGCATTTCGCACTCTTGTCAGTTGAAGAAATGAAGCTCCCACCATTAAACTCTGAACATTTTGGTTATCGATACGTATCTGGCCACTGTATGCATAGTTAATTAAACTCTCCAAAGCTATTGGTTCGATCTCCTTCATGGTTATCTCTTTAATGCGACTCTCAGCCATATTGTGCGTAAACATAGCATAGAAATAAGGAATTGTTCCAGCCAACACAATGCGGTGAGCAGAGAATGTCTGATCCTCAACCTTCATAGAGACCGAGAAAAATCAATCATTCCGTGAACTTGTATTCGTGTTACGAACCTTGAGTGTAACATCACAGAGTTTTCCTTGTCGACGAATTTCCTTCATTAGAGGAAAGCTTTCTCCAAATAAGTCTTCATGCTTGTAAATCACAAATTTTTGATCCTCAAGGGTTTCACAGTCGCCAAGATCCATTACTTTGGTTGTTGGAGTATCCTGTTGGTGTGGTCCAACAGGAGATGTGGACGTTTTCAATAGACTGTTTGTTTTCATAGTTCTTATAGTAAAAAATTTTCTTTTTTCCTTTTGCGGATTTGATTACTGTGTCAGACTTGTTTTTATATTTCCTCTTTCTGCTATCATTTTGACAATCTCACAGTTTAAAGTATGTTACAGATTATTATTTTAAAAAAAAAGTTTCTAAATATGAAATGGCTTGCGAAATTACAGTTACAAAAAGTCCAGCAAAATAGAATTAAAAATTTATTTTTCTTTACACAAATTAATTCTAATATCAATATTAATTCGAAAATAGGAAATATACTTGACAACGATTTATTGTACTTAGAATTTAAATTTATTTTTTATCAAATAAACCAAAAGTATTATTCTTTTAGGCTGCTAGGAAATATATGAAATTGTAACAGTATTTCTCATGCTAAATTACTCAAAATATATATTATACTTTTATAAAAAATAATTATAAGTATTTTGAGCAAGCAAAAACGAGAAGAATCCATGGGAGTTGAACCCGTGTGCGTTCAAGAACAATGCCCAAAATTTCCGCAATGGCAACAAGGTTACTACAATAGATGGCTGTTAAACATATAATGCCTAAAAATTAAAAAAAAAACCCTACCTACCTTTTATTCCATCATGTTCACTCTCTTATAAGCTGATTTCATAGGCGTTCAATGTATGTCAATTATCTGCTGATATAGTAAACAAACTGCTCAGTCAATCCGATTTTAAAACATATTCAAAGGATTTGGCATCTTTAGGAAATTCAGATGAAATGAAGTATGAAATTGTGCCCAACAGTTGCCGTATTTGCTTGCGGAAATGTAAAAAATTACGCTCGATTTACAAACCATTGGAAGAGGGCGACAGACCACCGAGCGAAATGTTGAAGCTGATCACAGGAATCGCAGTAGAAAAGGTTTGCTTGCATATATTTCCATTCTCCCATTTGTTATCCATTAATTCAATTTACATTAAGGACACAGGTGCCCATGAACTGCCCAGGAATATTTGTAAAAGTTGTGAATTGTCTCTGAATTTAGCGTTTCAGTTCCGCAGTAAAGCATTAAAATCTCATCGAATTTTAGAAATTTTCTGTAATCATCAAAAGTTTGGAGATGATGAAATGAACAGGTTGGATATGAAGGATAACCAGTTCCTACAACCAAAGAGTGAAATGGACAGCCCCGCTTTCCTGAAAGATGAAATTTTGAGTCCAAATGAATCCGATGAGACAATATGCACTGAAGAGGACACTGAAATCTTCACTATTGAAATGAAAGTAGAAGATCTTGAGATACCATTTTGCGAAGAAGCTAAACTTGATTATATCAATGACGAAACAAATAATGATGAATTTGACGCGATTGAGCAAAATGAAAGTATAAATAATAGCTTAGGTGTAGAGGAATCAAGTATTACCATTGAAAAGCAGGAAATCGTCGAGGCGGAGGAGGTGGTGGTGAGAAGGATGGAAAATGGAAAATATTATATAAAGGAAAAGTTGTCGAGATCAAAAAAATCAAAATACGATATCGCAGCAATCAAGCAACGTAACAATGACGGCACGTTAAAGACAATGAGTATATTAGCTAAAAAACAGGGCAGGTCGAAAGTAGATGATGAAAACAGTCACATTTGTGATATATGTGGTAATATCTATGCAAAACGTGGACGCTTAATGGAACATCGACGCAGACACGACCCAGAATTACGATTCGCCTGCGAGTAAGCGTACTACGGTTCACATACGGTTCAGCAAATAAAATTAGACTAATTGTACATATTTATATATTTTTTAAGGTTGTGTGACAAACGTTTTCAACTTAGAGAAAAACTAAGAAAACACATGTTTTCACATGGCGGCCGGAAGCCCTATCAGTGCTCTTTCTGCAGCCGGACATTCATTTACGAAAGCGTAAAGAAAGCTCACGAAGCGTAAGCATTATATATCTTAATATAGTTCATGGATTAAAGATTGATTGATTATTAATTTTAATATTTTTCAAGGGTCCACAATGGCGTGAAGCCGTATGTCTGTGAAATTTGCAAAAAAGCCTTCGCGTATTCTCACGCTTTGAAAAAACACAAACTCATACATGCCGACATTAAACTGTACCATTGCGAATACTGCGACAAAGATTTTCGGCTGCAACACCATATGAAGCAACACGAAGAAACGAAATTGCATCAAAATGCTGTGAAACATCAACAAGAAACAAGAGTTACTTCTATTTTAAGCTAAAAATTCTAGAACAAGCTAAATATTATAATTTCGCGCTTAAGAAAATTTCTAAGATAAAATAACACAAACACTGCATATATAGTAATAAACAGTAATTAATAAATTATTTCAAATTTATTCCGTATTTATTTTAAACTCAGAACCGCAGTTTTTAGATTGCTAAGAATGAACGACCGAAGTCAGTATCGCATAAGCTCCGGAATGAACCCTTTCTTTTGGTAGTCATTTGGCGAAAGCGTCGCATGGCTTCGTGTATTTCCTGAACAGTAATTGGCCGTACGACCTCCATACCTCGACCTTGCGTGACCTCGGGACAAATATGCAACATAGCTGGCGATGCTCCAGTCGTAGTCACACGGCTGAAAGGTTCTGTTACACGATTCTCCGAGTTAAGACGGGTTAGGATGGCATAATCTACAATTACTGCAATTGTCTCATGAGCAAAGTACGCTAGAATATTCATTGTTGTAGCCGGTATCTTCATGTCTGCAGGCAAAGCCAAGAACTTGCGAAATTTGTTTTTTATTTTCTCTCCATGACGGCAATAAAAGGAAGTCTTGCGTGCCTCATTGAATTGAAGGTACTGCTGACCAGTAAGTATCTGCGAAATGCGATCGGCTCGAAAGAGGCGACGTGTTCGTTCCTCATCAAATTTTTCAGGCACATCAATACTAAGTTCGTCTTCCGATTCCTGATTATTAAATTCGTCCACGAAATCCTGCGGACGTCCGGTACGTATACTTAGAAACTTCTTTAAAATGCGCATGTCCTTGAGGTGTTTTCTCATGCGTGCAATTTTCACTGGATGGTTGCGCATGAGAAACTCAAAATCCGCTTGAGAAGGGCAAGGTGCGTTCTTACGTTTCATAGCCATTATGGAAGCTTCGTGAAACATGCCTCGCAGTTGTTGTTGAAGTATGTGCTCGACCAATTTAACACTATCACTTCGCGGCTGGTCACAATCGCCAAAACTCCTCATAATATCAGATATATCTGATAGCAAAGATACGTTACCATCGTCCCCATTTATGGGAAGCGACTGCCCAACGGCATGAGCACTTCCCGATGGTAACTGATTCTGAGGTTGTAGTGTCTGCTGTAAATGAATTTGAGAAGTCGTCATCTCTTGTGATTCTGTGCTTGTTGTGAGACCCAAGTGAGAATTTTGCCGAGGGCGTTTATTGTAATTCATTACGCATAATAGAGATACATTTACAAAAATCACTCTGCATTAAAAAATTCTTTGATCAATACCTTTTACACGGAACAAAGAAATGTTTATAGTCAGCTGATTCTTTTATCAAATTGACGGAGGTATTCTGAGAGGCACTAACTATTGAAATCGCCTCTATTTGTATTGCAAACAACAACAAAAATCGTCTCTTTGTTGTTGTTTGCAATACAAAAAGGCGATTTTAGAGACTATTTTAATAGTTAGTAACTCTCAGAATACCTATGTGAAGGCTTTTAAACGACGGTTGTTGAGGCATGTGTTTATTTCGAATTAGCAATTATCTAACGACACGATTCTGCCTCGTTAAATTCGGTTTGTTGGTAGCGTTCCATAAACTTTCACAATTTACAGTAAAAACCTTATTTGCGTTTAATACACTAGAACAATTTACACTGTCGCAATGGAAACAGACATGAGTGTGAATGCATGCGTTCTGATATTTTATTAGGCGTACACCCATATTCCAAGAGACGATTTACGAAACGACAGTTCATGCAGGTGGAAGAGTAAAGGCTGAACTAGGCAATGCATATTCATGTTAAGTTTCGAGAGAGAATTAAACGAAATGTAAGCTATTAATTTTATGCATCAGTACGACCACTAAGCAATGCATGGAATAGAAATCAATCAAAACAGCTGTTTGTAACATTATGACAAAAAAATTCTTCTACTTGTAGGAGTTGCCAATACTCACAAATAAAGTTACGAATCGCTGTGTACGCTTTTTAGAAACTGAAAAAATCATTGAACATTGCATTAAATTAATTAAAAACTTTAAAGGGCGTCATGTAGTATTATTTTTAACAATTTGTAGTACTTTGGGACTACTCTGGGACTTTTCAATAGGAAAAATAGGAAAAAACTAAAATAAAAATAATAAGATTTTAGAGCGCACATTTTTATGCAAGCTATGCATGGAAAGAGAGTACGAACTTGACGAAACCATCAATGTGCACTGTATGGGTGCGTACATTGAAACCTGTGTATTCGTAGTTTTGCTCTTCACCACTTTTCTATTCGTATGCATTGCCTGGTTCTGCCTTAAAGAATTTTTAATGCACGATTAACACCCTTATTGCAAGAGACGATTTACGAAATGATATCGTTACTTGGAATAAGGGTGTTAATCGTGAATTAAAAATTTTTCACTCTCACCTGCATGAACTGAGCACAAAACCAAAACATACATGATTTTACTTACTTGGTTAATTGGTACACCAAAAACAGCACAATCTTTTCAATTCTGTTTTGTTTTTTCTAAATTTGCGTATATCAAATAAGCAAGATGGCGAGGGTTCTAAATTTTTCACTAAAGCCCTGAACAATAACGCATACAAGCAAGTGTTCACGTATACACTTTTTACACAACTTTTATTCATTTCGTGTGTGACGAGGCAAACAAAAAAATTGTGCATGCATAATTGTTCTCGTGCGTGAAAGGCCATTTCTATATGAAAATGTTTTTAAGCAACCAAGGTTTGTTATCTGTATTCCCTTTCCAAATCTATTTTTTTTTTCAGTCCAGCAGTGTGGATAAATTTTCGTTTTGGATATAAATTATTGGATATTTCGAGCAATGGAACTCTAAAATAAATGTATTTCACTTGTGAAAATACCAAGACAAAATTTTTTATTACCAACTCGAAAAGATATCAAAATTTGTGATATCAACTTTTTTGGGTGAGGACAAAGATCGGGCGTTATGTTCGAGATTCGAAATAGGCACTCTGTGGCATTTAATTCCATGGTGAAGACTATCAGAAATAGTATTGTTGGGACATACCCACCTTGTCATATCTTGACTCGTTTGGAAGAACGTCGTGTTAAAGCGAGAGCCTTGCGGTGAGTGTGAATTCCATTTCTGAATAGCTTATTCCTAAAAAAGATGAAAATGCATTTGCTTGCCATCAGGCAAGAGCGACGCCGAAAGCCAGACAAGCCAGATGATTTTGTTACTTATGATGATTCAGACAGCGAAGAAGAGACACCACAGCAGCAAGAGGAAGTGCTGAACACATCATTCAATCTATGCGACTACCTGCGCGGGCGTGAAAGTGGTCTAAAAGATGTAAGTTTCGGGCAAATGGTAGCAGCTAATATGATGACTAATTTGGATCCTTTATTGATGACCCTTCACAGCAACGTAATGTTAATTTTGAATACACGAGCCGTTACGTACTCACACATGATATGTTACGAGAGACTCAAATAAATCTGGGCTATATCAACAAAGTCTTCTGCTCGAAATGGCTAAGCAATCGCCAAGTAGTCTTCGGCACTAAATGCAACAAGGTGACTAAAAGTTAGAACATTTTTGATACACTATATATGTATGTATAATGTCTATTGTAATGTAATTTATGTTACAATATTAATAATCTGCGTAAAGCTGCTCGTTTACGATGTGAACATGCGCCGCGTGGATGCAATTCCAACTCTTTCGAATTCGCGTGTCAATCATCCTGACCTGCAGGGTGGTTTGCATGCTATCGAAATTAATCCCAGTCGTTCCTTCCTCGCCACTGGTGCGCGAAACTCTGCAGATATAGCCGTATATCGGCTGCCCACTTTGGATCCAGTTTGCGTAGGCGAGAACGGTCATCGAGATCTGATCATGGGTATGTGCTGGTTGGATGATCAATTTCTGGTATCAGGTTCCAAAGATTCCCGGCTGGCATTGTGGCGTATCAACGAGGATTTAATGGATTTCCCCGATGGTGGCCAGGAGGCCTGTCCCACATTTGCAACCATAAATCCGTTGAGTGTGAAGGATTGTCGAACAGCTCAAAGGGTCAGTGTTATTCTATTATCCCAAAATATAATTAGAATTTCTGGTTGTTTTCTTTTCCTTCATTTTGTAAAACAGATACGTTCTCTCTGTTTTAATGCGCAATTTAAAGAAATTGCTGCGTTATCCTTGAACGGTTACATTCATATATTCAATGCGGAAACATTTAAGCAAAAACTGTCCCGAAAGTTGCCCAATTGCCAGGACAATGTTAGCATAGCTTATCATAGTGATGGTCTGTACGCTGTAGGATGTCGTTCATACACGATCCTATTAGATGCACGCACTCTGCAAACGATCAAAAAAATAACCTCACGCTACAGCGGCTGTGGCATTCGGGCGACTACTTTTGAAGGTAACTTATTGACCGTCGGGACGGGCTTGGGTATGCTGTTGTTTTATGACGTGCGAGCGGGCAAATATTTGGAGAGCAGCGTTAATTCTTCACGTACAGTCGCTTTAAAATGCAGCAAAGGAATCGTGGTAAGTTATACAACTTTAGAACCGATTAGAGCACAAAATCCAGATTTGTTTATATCTATATATATCAATTGTGCAGGACGGGGTTAAGAGTCGTGCGGTTATTTCCTGTTTCGTTCGAATTAAATTGAACTAAATTTCATTGGGAAAAAGATAAATTTACTTTAAGGCTGCAGGTGGTTATTAGTACAGTATTATAAAAGAAATAATAAAATAGTAATATCAATGATAATAATAAATTAAACCATTTAGGATTGAAAGCTTAATAAAAGCTATACTGCGGTATAAAATAGCTATACGATCTGCCAGGTTTAGTTAGTTTATAATATAAATGTTTGCAGTTTCGCTGAGCGAAAAAATATGGTTGGTTGTAATTTATAACCATGCATATAATAAATATTTCATTCGAGCTTAATAAAAGGTTTAACGCTTTTTTACGATAAAGCGTATACTATATGTCATTGGTAGTCAATTTACGTTCCCGGCAAAGCTTTGGTTTCTATGTCACTTGTCTCTTTCAGTACCCCGAAGACGAAATGGACGGATTTCAACAAGTTAAATATGTCCCTGCTATTTATACACATTGTTATGATAGCACAGGTATGCGCCTGTTTGCGGCGGGTGGTCCCTTGCCAGCCACTTTGGTAGGAAACTACGCAGGCGTTTGGCAATAAGCTGGCTCTGGCTTGGCTGATGTAACTTCATTCATCCCGAAGAGAGCATGCTGTAGGAACGATTGATTGTGGGTTGGCAACTGTATTTCTGGATTTTAAGCTTATTGAAACAAGAGAAATATGGAACTAAATAGACTTAGTCGTTCTTAAAATAAACAATCAAATAGCTTATGCGTAAAGATAGTTAGTTAATCATTAAACTGTTTTTATTTATTAAGATTAATATAGTTATTTGTGATTAATATTCTTCCTTAGTTACTGTACTTCGAATGCTGCGAGTGTTAAACAGATTTATGCCAGGTTTAGAATTGGTCTGATTTTTTTGGATTGAAATTCGAAATTCCAATTTTTGAACGATAATTTCCAGCACGCACATTTGATCATAATTTAGTTTAGATAATACAGAGTTTAATAATTAAAAAAATCATAGCTTTTGTGTGTAAGCTTTTGATAAAGTTAAAATATATTACAACGATTAACTTACTATAGTTTTTTAAAATTTGATTTGGTAATTTTAGATTGTTTGGTCATTTTTTCTGATAAAGTTTTTATAAAATGTGGGAACTATTCAAATGCGAATTCGAAATTAATAACTTTTTAAAAAGGCCCATATACATTCTACTGACTGACCTTATTTCCAGATACGATGCGGCTGTTAAGTCATGTTATGTGTTCGGTATTGTGTATAAATAAAAATTAAGTATGTGCTGTATATTTACAGGATTTGCGCTAAAAGAATTTCTACAATAGTATTCAATAGATATCGTATATAAATAATAAGAAAGGATAGGATGATAGTTTTACGTAATATAATTTGTGAATTTATACATATACAAATAATACCCATACATATAATAAAAATTATAATCCATGCTTGTAACAAATGAATGAATGAGAGTACTCATTTCTAGTTATTAGCCCAAGATGGTAAAAAATGTCCCCAACTTCGATTGCTCACGTCTGTGGCGACTGTGCGGAGGAAATAAATGAGGACAGATATGAGCATAAAGTTACACGTATTATAATTAAATCTAATACCTTTCTGGCCTTTTGCAACACAAGACAAAAGTTCGGACTCGGTACGACTTAGTTTTAAAATTGTATTCAGTACAGGCACCAAACGGGTTCTCTCATCTCCGCTACTAAGTGTTAGAAACTGAGGGAGGGTAAAGTGAATTTCAGTATACGATATTATTTTTATATCGTAATAATAAAATATACCTTTATAATAATATTCTTTAAGTACTCTGAATTATGCATTTGACTTTGACGCTCTACAGAACGTTCCTGTCGGCGCAATTCCTCCTTGAGCATATCATTCATTTGTGTCAATTTGGCCAAATCTTGCTCATTTTCCGCCAACAATGCTGTTAGATGGCGCACGCGGCTCTCCTGTATTTGTAGTCGTTCTTTGGTTGCCTGCAGTTCGACATGCTGCTGCTGCTGCTCGACAATTTTACTTTTGCCATCATCTGAGCGATTTGAATTATTCGACGTGTTTACAGCAGTGGTGCTACTTATGGCTTCCATCGGCGCTGAGAGCAACTCATCCAAAGGCATGAAATCGTGCTGAGAGCGACGAGAGGAGGCAGTCGATATTTTGCGACTTGCCGCTATGTGCGCTAACGCTTCGGCCGCTTCTTCTGAGCCCTCGGCATCTTCTCGCTCCATAAGTAGAAAATCGATTTTGCTCTGTTCATTTGTTCTGTTCAGAAGAAGATTGACCGGCGGCAGAGCATTGTGCAGAGCAGTCGAGCCCACAGTGGTCGGTTGGCGCTGTAGTTGACCTCGTTCCGCTTTCAAGAGGTCCAGTTGTCGCCCGTAGCTGCTCTCCAATTGCTGTAGCTGTTCCTTGTGACACAAGTCCAGCTGTTCCA
This sequence comes from Conops quadrifasciatus, assembly GCA_949752815.1. Lineage (NCBI taxonomy): Eukaryota > Metazoa > Arthropoda > Insecta > Diptera > Conopidae > Conops > Conops quadrifasciatus. Next base: position 13,002,170 of record OX457078.1, on the reverse strand, counting down.
TTTGCAATCGTTGCTGTTTGAGTGCCGCCTGCTGCTGCTGCATTAGCTGGTGTTGCTCTTGCGCCATGCTATCATTTTGCTGTTTCAATTCATTGACCAGGTCCATTAGTTCACGACTGCGTCGTTGCAAGTTAGCGTTGTCTTCGTGCAAAATGGCCACTTGGCGGGCCCTTTCGTCTAGCTCTTTCTCATAGATTTTCACATTTGCTTGTAATTGCGCTACAGTAGTCCGCAGCGCCAGCAACTCTTCGTCCTGTTCGCGTTCTTTAGCTGTGTCTTTATTTTGTGTTTTGCGCAGCACCGTCTGGGCCTTTACCTTGTAATCGAGAAATTCGACACGAAGGTCCTCCAACGAACACTCTGCCAACTTAAGTCTGCTTTGTAGATTCACGTTTTCAATTTTCAAATCATTATATTGTTGCTCCACTTGCTGTGACTTGGTCACAGCAGCATTGAGTGCAGCTACGTGCGTACTAGTTACGTCGGCCAATTGAAAACGGAGGTCTGCCAATTCCGCACTGAGACTATCACGCGCCTCCTCCAGCTCTTTGTTGGCATCCAACGCTTTCTGGCGAGCATGCAGTATATCCTTGACATTCGTTTGAAGGCGATCAATTTGATCTTTTAGCTCCCTCGAGTGGATGCATTCAGCCGCCTTGGCCTCTTCCAGGATTTCGATTTCTTTGCGTAACTGTATTATGGAATGCTCTTTGGACACAATGCCTTCCTTTAGCGATTCTATCTCAGTGGTTTTGCTGGCCAGCTTAGCAGCTACCTCATTCAAGGATTTCTCGGCCGCTTCAATTTCTAAGTTCAGGACATTGGTTTGTTTGCGTGCTGAGCTCAGCTTTTCTATTTCATGTTGCAGCGATTCGATATGTTTCTTGGATGTTTGAAGCTCAGATTTTGACGACTCGTTTTCTTTCTTCAATGACTCGTAATCGCTTTTAAGTTCTTCGTGAAGCTTTTGGCGCTCCTCTAACTCGCCCGCATAAACTGTCTGCTGCTCTTGCAGTTTCTTTTTCAATTTCGCTGCCAAGTTACGTAATTTGTGGTACCTTTCCTCGAAACTGTCGTCCGCATCACGTCCACATCCGGCGGATGGGCTGCTTTCCTCGGTGGTAGTGGAGAGTACGTCACTTGGCGTTTCACAGTGACGGCCGCGTTGCAATTCGTCCTTTAGTTTTTGTATTGTGTCCAAATTGGCCGCGTTTAGACGTTCCAAATCAAGAATTTTCATGCGTGCTTTTTCCATTTCTTCGTCGAGCTCGAACACAGGCGGCGTGTCGTTTGCATTAACTGAATTGCTTTTCTTATTAAGCTCTTCCTTTATCTGTTGCAAACCTTCATTAGTTTGTTGCATTTCTGTTACTAGCTCCTTTTGCGCTGCCTGCTGCCTTGATATGACATCGCCACGCGCCTTTAGAGCTTCGTTCAACTCGTGCATCTCCGCCAATAGATCCGCATGCTCGCCTTGTTTAAGCGCATAACGTTGCTGCAGCTCCTCATTTGCTTGTCTGCAAAGTGTGAGTTGCGTCTTTAGCTCTTCGGTTTCGTCATAGCGATTATCACTGGAATCGCTCTTCTCGAATGCCGCCTCGTTAAAGTGTTCAACTCTTTCATTTTGCATTGTTTGCAGCATGTTACGAGCTTGCAGCAAATCGTCCCGTAATGCATTATTCTCCTGCAACAAGTTTGCCTGTTTATCCACATCATTATGTACCTGTTCGATTTCTGTAGCTATTTTGCTATTATACACTAACTCCTCTACCGGACCTTCTATCTCCTCCTTCAATGTTCTGACATTATCGTCCGTTTTAAAGTGTGATACATCACTTTTATACGCACTGCTGTGCTCGGTGCCTTCTATATTCGTTTGCTCGTTTTCCTTCTGTCCACAATCTTTACCAGTCCCCGGCAATGTCTCGTAATCGAGTCTCAATTTTATAAGTTCTTCCTTTAATAATATGTTCTCACTTTTGACACAAATCAGTAAATTATTGCTCTCCTGCTCTTCTTTGTGGATCTTCTTTGCCAATTTTTGCAGTTCCTTTAATCGCATTAAATAAATGTCGGTAAAGTTTGCTGTTGGTGGTTCATCAACGCTTCTGTAAGCGTTTTGTTCCTCGGAGTTTTGTAATTTCTGCAATAAAATTTGATTTTCTGTTTTTAAAGTATTCATTTGTGAGCATAATCCTTTTGATGCCTCTATTATTTCTTTTTGCCAATTTGAAACGGACTCTGCGTATTCGTACTGCGTCTCTAGGAGTATTCGTTTACATTCCTTCAACTGCTTTAATTTATAGGCAACATCATTAAAGCGTTCTTTTAACATTTGAAATCTTTTACGCTGGTCGGTGTTAATTTCCTTTAGATCGTTATATTGTCCCTTTAGCTCACTAAAAGATTTCGTGGCTTCATTTAATGCTTCTTTCATTAGTTTGTTTTCATCTTGGGCACTAGAAATTTGAAGTTTCAGTTTGGTGTTATCACTTTCAGCCTCCTTGAGCTTGTTTACTTCTAATTCTAGCAAGGCCAAGTGTTTCTTCTGTTCTATACCAAAATTATTAACCTTAAATAAAATAAAATTTAATACTATTAGTGTTTCGATAGTGTGGATTTATATTGTTATAATGGATTTATTAAAATTTCAAAAGAAAAACCTGTTTTAATTGTTCTTCCATGTGGTCAATATCATTTAACAGCGATTCATTATCTTCTTCCAGTCTTTTCAATTGTCGTTTTAATGACTCGTTTTCCGTGCGTAATTGAATTATGGTCTCATCATTCGTCTTACTTCTTTTTTGCAGCTCGCTTGACTGGGTCACCAATTGTAATTTATTTTGCGTGAACTCTTCCACCATTTCCTTCATAGCTAGCAAAGCCTTCTTGTCAGCTTCTTTTTGAGTTTCATTATGGGATAAAGTATCCTTTAGCAAACGATTTTCCTCTGCTAGTTCTGCAAACATAGAGAAAATATCCAATGCCATTCTAGGGAACGTTGCCAATAAAATCTTCACTTACCATCCTTTGCTTGCTTTGCTTTTTTGGCTATTCCTAGCAAGCCTTTGTACTTGCTTATTAGTTCCGCCTTACTTAAAGCTTCAATTGGATTTTTTTGCTTAATTTCAGAATTTTGTATTAAAATAAAAACATTGGAAATATTGACAATGTATTATAAAAACTATTTACCATTTGAGTCGAACCCGGCTGACTGCTGTCCATATTTCGTACTTTATATACAGCTTTTTACCATCGAAAATGTTTTTAAGCAACAAGAAAAAATTTTCCAAATTTGTTGGCATCAGCAAATTGGTAAAAACATACAAGGTGCGAAAAGTCATTCAATCGGTATGTTTATTCACCCATCGTTCCCATTTCTGTTGGTAACGTGGTTTATATTTTTTGACAGGGTGCTTAAGCACTGCTTATAAATAAAGAAATAAAATTGTGTGTAAATAAAGAAAAGTGGGTGTGTGGGTGGTCCCAATTTAATTTTACTTTTAAATTATAAATTTTATAATAGGAATAACTAGCGTGCAGGACCGTTCTACAAGCAGGACCGTTTTACAAGCAGGACCTGATAAAAAAAAATCAAATTTAAAAAAATTTATTTAAAACTTAAATCTGTCGAAAAAACGGGGTGGAACGCTGTTCCAGTGGCGTGTATGACAAAAAAAGGCACTGGGAGTAACCCATAAGAAGAGTGATGTATCCCAATGAAAACCATCATGATGTAGTATACTACAGGGTTTGACACGCCCATTTTTAAAATAATTATATATATTCTAATATATGTATAACTAATAATAATAACTTAATACGGTAAAAGCGACAATTTTAGTAAAATTTTCATCTTATATCTTGATTACAAGCAGTGACTGAGGTGTATCAGTAAACTCGGGAATATAATTTCAGTTTTATATCTGTACATTTATTTATTTCAAAAAATAGATAAATCAATATTTACTATAAAAAGTAGACGTGTCAATGGTTAGATTTTCAATAGAAAACACGATTTATTAGAGAGATTCTTGCCAAATTTCTATTCCTTCTGTAATAGATTTCCAAACACCAAATCGGTCCAGGAGGTATTTCCTCTTTTGCTCTCCTGGATATAATTTGCCTTTAGATATCACAACATACAACATTGTTACAAAGCAACATTGATTCTTGATCTCTTTATCGACTGAAATGTCATCCTTTTTTACCATTTCACACATTCGCAAAAAATTTTGCCATAGCGAACGAAGAAAATAAGAAAAAACACGGGCGTGTAGAAAATTTATAACTTTTTAAAATGGAGAAATTTTTAGGAAAATAAAGTGGTTTTAAAAATTGGTCGTCATACAAAGAAACGGTCGGTCAGAAGTGGCATAACAAAACAGTTTGAAATACATATACGTGAAAAACATGTTGAATTATGTGGCTGCTATCTTCTACCGCTCCGCAATCGTCAGCACTAGAGGTTTTAAGTAATCCATAGCTCTTTTTACTTTGTTTAGCTCGAACTTATAGCGCACCAGCGACGGGTTTACTATTGCGTATCATATCTCGAGCTTATCTTAATCGGAAAAGGCCATTATTGGTGAGCTTCTGACAAGGCATACTAACGGAAAATTTCGACGAAGTTGCGGCGAAATTACGACGTACGGCCAGCCGTTCCTCGCAGCTGCACCAGCGTATGGTTGGTTGGACGGTGTCGCGTTAGCGTGTGTAACATGTCAGAGAAGAATGCACAGAGCGCTCAGTGGACAAAATCGACAGTACAGAAAGTCAACTATGATGCTTTTGGCGCCGTAGCAGGTTTGGCTGGTGGTATATCCACCTCGATATATGGCGGCGGAACGGCAGGATTGGCGGTCATGCCAACACATCCGCCTGAAAGCTTGCAAGACTCTTATGGCAATGTTCGCTTTCCACCGCCTTCTCTATCAGCGCGACGTGCCATCGCACCCCCACCTCCTCCGCCCACCACAACAGCAACTGTTCTGATGCCTTTGGGAGCGCCGAGCACTAATGTACCTGTCCTCAGCGGTTTTGTGCCGCCATCATACAATGCTCTGGCATCCACCAGTACTAGCAGTGCCGCCGCAACATCGGTCCTAACACCAAATCCATTTGCTGTTCACAGCACTAGTAGCGGCAGTGCGGCCAGTGGCGGAAGCAGTGTAGCTGCCTTCGGATTGGAACAATTCCAACAGCTGAATACACAGCAGCAATTTGAGTTTACTAAAATGATGACTGCTATGAATACAGCGGCAGCAGCAGCAGCGTCACTGACCTCACCGACAACGGCTGCGGCACCGGCAACGGTTTTGAACTCAGCCTCAGCCAGCTCTAGCATGTCCACATCGGCACAGCAAACATCGAGCGTCAGGCCACACATCGAGCTGTCGACGGCGGGCGGTGCTATCACCAGTACCATCGCTGAAAATGTTCTGAATGTAATAAGCATTAGTTCTTCAAATGTAGCGACTACTCAAGGTCGTGTCGGCGTTGGTGTAAAAATTCCCGATGAAGATAAAATGCGTAGGATTCAGCAGGTTGTAGAATCCGGAATCGGGTACGTTAGTGCAAAATAGAGAAAAAATATACATACATCGATGTATATAGTAATATAAGCATATTTACAGTGATCAAGCTAAACAACAAATTCTTCAAATTATGGAACGGATTTCAACATTGAAGCCAATGGAAAAATTACTTTTGTATTTACGTATGCCGGGCGAAGCACCCGATACAGGTTAAATGAAAGTTTAATTTAAAATTATATAATATAAAAAAAAAAATTTTTAAATTAATAAATTTAAAATAAACAAATAAATAAATCGAAAAAAAAAAATTTAAATAAAAAGAAAAATTAAATATAAATATAATTAATTTTATTTTTTTTTGGATTGAGATCATTACACGACTTTCGTTAATACTTTTATGACTATTATTATTTCCATCGCTTTAGATCCACTGCGCCATCCGCAGAACCCGCTTGGAACACGTTCGGAAATCAGTCATACGATTAATTGGGTGCGGTCCCATTTGGAGCATGACCCACAAGTATCAATACCAAAACAAGACGTCTATAATGAGTACATGTAAGAGGCTAGATAATTGTTCATGAATGAACCACAACAACACTTACTATATTCATTTTTCTCTTAGTGCCTTTTGCGATCGTTTGGCCATCAAGCCACTCTCCACCGCTGATTTCGGCAAAGTAATGAAGCAGGTGTTCCCGGAAATACGCCCGCGACGTTTGGGTACACGTGGCCACTCCCGTTACTGCTATGCCGCGATGCGTAAAACGACCAAATTAATGGCACCCCAATTGCCGCAACTAGGAAGTAGTTTCCATATGCCAAAAGCGATGCTGGATTATGAACCACCCTCCGCCAAATCAGCATCAGCCGGTGGCATAACATACGCAACCGATTCTTCTACTGATTGGTCGGATGCATCGTGGCACATTATAAAAATGTGGGCGGAAAGCATGCTTAATGTGAAAGTTGAGAACATGAAGAGCTTAGCGGCTCACATTCAAGCCAACAATCTCATTACGGCAGCAGCTAGCGGCCCAGCAGCTACTCCACAATCTCAGAAGAAAGGACCACAAAGAGAACCGAAGGAGAAACGTCCTACAGGGGTAAGAAATATTTAAAAGAAACTAATCTCTACAATGTTTATGTGCTTGTTGGTTTGGATTGTTTGCTGGTTTGTCTGTTCAATGGCGAAAATTGGACCGCTTTCGATGCAGTTCGCCATTGTACTCGTATACTTTTATAAACTTTGTGTGCAACATTTCGAAAGCTCTGAAAAGTTCTATAGACGCCGAAAATCTAAATCTATAAATTTTATCAACATTTATATCATTATCATTCGCTTTCAGGATTTTGGGCCATTAAAAAAGCGACAAAAGAAAAAACGCAAAGGCTCATCGTCATCAGAATCGAGTTGCAATCAACCTCAACCTCAACAATCTAAGCAAATGGAGTGTTCTCTTAATCGAAGTGCTGGACCGCCTTCCGTTAGTATGGAGAAGGAAGACGAGAAGGAATCGTTGCAGTTACTGGAAATCAAACAGGAGGTAATGGATTCACCTGGTTATCAACACCTTCAGAATACTGTGCCACCACCGAATATATCCGTTTCCGGTATAACCTCTGTAAACCTTGCCGATAGCAGCAATAAAAAGCATACAGCCGCATACGGTCCGCAGCAGCAAGTGCAGCAGCATGGCACATTATTGCAACAACAACCACCACCACAACAACAAGGGTTACAACAACTTTTGCCCATGAATTTGGCAACAGAAGCACGTACTGTCCTGCCACGGACACCGGCTTCTGCTGATAGCTTGACAACGTTGCTGCCGCCCGGCCGTGTATCAAGTGCTGTTAAAAATTTGACAGCTAAAATAATGGATTTATCTTCTCCAGCTGCATCCGGACCCGGCCCACTTCCGGTGCCTGCGTCGGTGTCAATTGCACTTCCAGTCTCCACAGTCGCCCCGACAACGTCAGCAACAGAATTTAACACTACTTGTGTCGCCGAACAATCCACCATCAAAGAGGAAGTCATCGATGATTATAATCCTACAAACGTTTTCTGCAAGAAAGTTCTCAAAGCTCAACAGACCAAAGGTTTCTGGACCAACTCACCGACTTCCTCTACGGCCGTAACAGTTACATCGTCGCCAATATCAGTGATAACCACAACAAACGCAGCGCCACCACCAATAACGACTGCTGACCTCGAGGCGTCACACACTTCGAGCTATTTGATGGGACCACCCGCTCAAATAAATACCTCCACCAGCCCGTCATCGTCGTCGTCAGTGGCGTCAGCGTCAGCGGTAGCGTCAACATCGCTTGTGTCCTCAACACTGGAAAGCACTGGTGGCACTGTGCTAGTGGCCCAGCCCAGAGTTTCATCGCGCAACATGCTGCAGCTGCGAGCAAAGAAATTGCGCTATTATCAGATACGAGAAAATACTGTTAACAGCTCGTCACCAAGCAGCAGTGATCAACCGAGTGGTGACAGCACCGCCGAGATCGACAAAGACACCGATTTGCCCGAGAATCTGGGCCTGCCGCGTGAGCGCGTGATCAGCATTTGCAACATGGACAAGCACGAACTCGATGATTACTTTTTACCTGGCGAGGAAGAGAACTCACAGGACCAAGAAGCAGAGTTGCTTCAATATTTTCAGACGGGAGACGCTGAGGAGAAACCGAACTCCGTAGATGATGCAAAAACAACAACAACAAATAGAAGTCCAACAGCTGCGCACTTGCCGCCTGGCACAAGTAACCAGAAGCCGAATTACGTGGCCGGTTCAGCCGGTGAGAAACGTGCTCGCGGCGCGCAAGCGCACTTGAACAAGTTACTGTCAACGAATCCTGCCTCCCAGCAGCGGCTCGTTGTTAACGATGGCGTAGCGATCGCAATTGGAGCGAGCAATGACGTGAGCTTAAGACATGTCCGCTCCATTGGCGGTGGTGGCGGTGGCGGCGGTGGCGTGCAGCCACACGCACTTACGCCCGCTGTTGGATCAGCTTCAGCGTCTCTGGCTTTAATGTCACAAAAGCATCAACAACAACAACAACAAAATAAACGAAAAATTAATATAAACACTGGCAGCGCACTTGGTCGTCCCATGAGTAAATCGACAACACGAAAGAACTGCATCTTCTTGCCAATATCGCCAAACATTAACAATGCGCCTCCATCGGCCGCAGCATCCGCTGGGGCTCCTCAGTCCGTCACCAATGGCAGCGTCCTCTTTGTGAGTCCGGGTTTGACGCGCTTACGGCCGCGGCCTGCCGTATTGTGCATACAACAATCGTTAGACTGTGATGCGAGCTCGAACAGTGATCCCATGATTTGCGCGAGTCGCAGACGTAAAAGCGCGTACAGTTCGTCGTCCGCCTCTGCGCCTCCCAGTCCGTCGATGTTGCAACAAAAACAGCAGGTTACTGGAATGCAACAGCATCAGCTGCAGCAGCAGCAGGTGAGTAATGATCAGTGGTCATTAAGCCGTGGTGAAGTAACCGCTTACAACGACTTAACACAACATCACGATGCTTCTCTTCTGGTCGATCAGAACTCACTTGATTTAGACTTATTCAATGCCGCTACCGACGGCGGCGGCGCCACTCCTTCATTTGAGCAGGACTCGATAATCGACGGCACGCTTGCCGCAGACTGTAGCGCCTTTACGCCGTTGTCTGAGACGCAACGCTCGCAGTCGGTGCCGCTCTCTCAGTTGCAGCGCATCCATTCACCTGCTTTCAGCCGCCACTTTCAGGCCAACTTTTCCACCTGCACATCCGTAGCGCAGACGCCGGTACCTTCGGAGTTTGCCGACTTCAATATGTTCGGCGACAATAGTCAGCACGGCATATTCGGCAGTCAGCGCGGTATAAAATTGGAGACAGCTGCCGGTGGTGCGATGGTCTCGGACTCGTCGGCCATTGGTTTGGATGAGGTTGATGTCAGCGATATATTGTCATCGCCCGATTTTGTGGGTAAATTTTCAAACGTAATGCACCACTCGTCGCACGCTGTCACAACTGCAACCTGCTCCTCGGCGGGCTCATCGTCGGGCTATAGCAGTGGCGCCTGCACAGTCTTTGGCGGAGTGACTGCGAATTCTATACTGTCACGTTCGGTGCCTTCAACGCCGTTGCCACATCAGAAACAGTACCCTTTTGGTGGCGGCGGCGGCGGCGGCGGCGGGAGGTCCTATGATCGCCAACGGACCATCGACGAAATACATTTGTCGCCGACAGAGGCAGCGGTGGCGAGTCCAGCTGGTGCCTTAACCTCCACCAGTGCCCGCTACATTAGCTCACAATTGCTTTCTCGCGCCGCCTACGACATTTCCAAATCGATGCCTACAACACCCATAACGACGCCCTGCTTCCGCTACAGCCCGGTCGAGTTTCATCGCGACTTTCTGATAAATGGTAACGCTCTAGAGAGTATTACATCGTTGCCCACAATGAATGTTCTCAGCGGTGACAGCTTTATGAACGGAGCTATGGAAACACTCAATGCAGACGCACTCATGGACAATGGAGGAATTGTGGCCCCAGACGATTTCACGGTTGCAGGGACAGTAGATGCGGAGTCAACAATGGTGGGTGCCGATATTTTGGATAATTTGTAGAATTTTCATGAAGAGGAAGTTGGAGCTGGTGGTAGTAATGACGATAATGATGCAAATTATGTTGATGAGCAGGTGGCTGGTGATGACGTTGATGGTTCTAAGCTAGATATAAGCTCAGCGAGGCGTGTTGTAGGTCTGCTACTCCAACAAGTTGGCCAACTATAAGCCGTTATTGCGAATTGCTCGCGCTCTCTGAATTGTTGGCAACAATTCTAGCATTTAGTCGTTTTTCAGATCGTGTTGAAATGAATATTGAAAGCTTATAAATGGAAGAAGATTCGTCGATGCAACGCCACACTGAAAACCTTACCCGCACTCAACATTTCTACCTTCAGCAACTGTTTCCTCTTCAGCAAAATTAGCCGCACTTCGATTTTTCGAAATTCGATTTGAAATAATGACATTTATTTTTTGAATTAAGTTTAATACGTATAATATTTTAGTATACGTACATACGTGAGTCCCATTAAATATTTTCTTCCCTTAAAAAAAAAATTGGATACTATATGAGTATCGTAAGGATCGGTGCGGTACATTAATATATGTTCGTAATTAAAGAGAAAACAAAGGATACTTCCTTCCTTCAAAAAGAAGAAAAAAAAAAAGAAGAAAGAAAGCTAATGCTTAGCAGACAAACACAAAAAACTAACAAACAAACAAACAAAATTTATAAGTCTGATCCCGAAAGGAATTAAAGTTTTATTTTTTTAAAAATATCGTATAATCGTATAATTTCTTTATAAAAAAACAAGATTGTTGTAAAGTTGTAAAACAATTTCTTTATAATGATATATTTTACTTTTTTTTGTGGCCGAATTTCTTCTTTTCCAAGCCATTACAATGGTATATATGATGTATGTATAAAACAGGTATTCTTTTCGAGAACGAAAAAAGACACTTAAGATGGGACGCGCTATGGCCGCTTTATTGGCGTCAAACAAACTTGATTACTTGAAGTAATGACGAAACCCCTTCATATATCGCATATATACGATATACATGTATATATTTTATTTTTCGATTCGATCAAAACTTGATGGAGCTTTTAGATCAAGTAACCTAAAGTATATTATATATTCCGGTAACATTTTGAAGAGTTAAAAGCGCATATGATTTTAAACCAAAGCGCAGCAGATCAACACAATTTTAAACCAAAAACCAGATTTTAAATTTTCGCAAATCTTTGGCAAATTGCTGACACCGAGAACAATATTAGAATTAATTCCATTACGTCAAATGCATCTTTATCTTATGTTTATTTTTGGGGTTATGTTACATCACACAGATACATTTTTCAAAATAAGAAAAAACCTCCTTTTCCAGAACATGCTGAAAGTACTATTTCATCTCCTTCTCAGTTCTGTTCAAATCGTTCGAACGTTCAAATTTGTCGAACGTTCACGACCTTTTTCAGAAAGTTTCGTTTGAAATTAACGAATAATAATTCTATAATAACTACTACAATCGTGAGGATTGAATTTTTCCAGCGAGACATACATTACTTATACAGCAGTAACCTTTCAGTGACCTCATAGATTCCTCATTCTTTCAGGTCATAATTCCGCTGGATTCGCTAATTCTAGAAATTCTAAGCATTCTGAATAGTCTTCTTGTCCGTTTTGAGTATAGTTTATTTTTTTCTCCTTTAGCAGGTCTGTCGAAATCCACTCGGTAATTAATATTAATTAGATCCAATGCATTAAAAACGTTCGAAATCAAGGTCTAGTGTCTGGTTTCTGGTTTACAATTTCAGTCAGTCTGTGTATTTAATGTAATGAACGTCGTCGTTTGTGGTCAATTATTAGAAATATAAAATATAACAATATACATACATATATTCATGCCTAAATGAGATTCATTCGACTTATTAAAATCATATACGATATTAATCAGTTTTTAAGTTTTAACATTGGGCTATTTTAAAAGTTAAAATTTAGATAAAGTGAACGCTATCATGTTTGTTTACACTGAACAATACTATAATCGTTATAAGCTCAGTTGAAAAGTGTCTTTAGTGATTGAAAAATTTTAACAAAAATTCTTGCTAATTTGGCTTGGTTTTCGGCTATTAAAATGGTCTAAAATAATACTATCCATAACTAATTAATTTTTCGTGTTGCATTTTTTTTTTCTGTTTGAGTAAAATTTCATTTGAAAAAAATTTCTTAACTGTACAAGAAAATGTGTTTTTAAGTGTAAAAGTGTCATTAAATTTTTTCAAATTTATTTAAATCCAGACGAAGCCTTTTCATTTTCTCTTTTTATTCCTTTGTTCTTCGTTTTTCTTGTAAATTTATTTTCTATAATTGAACGTTTATATATATTTTTCAGTTTTATATAATTATGTATTTGGAAAAAATTTTTTTTTTTGGAAAATTAAACGTTTTTAATCTAAAATTGTTAAAACGGTTTATTGTGTATTACGTTAACAAGTAAATTATATACATGCATATTTTTAAAGACCACCAACAAACAAAAAAACGTACATGTAAAAATAGTAGTCATCAATTTTGAAACAGTTTTAAAAATTGTTTTGACATCGTTAAATCGCAATTTCTGTTTGTACAATAAATATGTATTTTTTTTTCTTTCTTTTGAAAATGGTATGACGAAATTTTTAAAATTAAACATACATACTTCTCTCTAAACACATGCATATACACATACAGAGATAAATACAAGATTTAAAAAGAAACAAAAACTTTAATTAGTGCAAAGCACGCAAAAGAAATTTTGAAATTATTTGATTATATCACTGCGCTCAAAGCTTAAAACAGTTTTAAACCTTTAAAAACAAAAACACAACACACACACACACACACACTTACTGGTATTTATACATACATATATCTATCAAAATGCATACGTAAACAATAGTAAAAATAAAAATCTGTCGACAAGGTAAAACCTTTATTGATTGATTTGATTGATTAGATGGATTGATTAGAATTGAAGCGAAGCTTTAGAGAAAAAGAACAACAGATACCGAATACCAAATTTAATTAAATAATTAAAATTAACGATACCTTTATATATCTATCTCTCGGTTGGTTTCGTGAGTGAAATTTGCATTGAATTTAATGAAGTGAAAAGGGAAATTCATTGTCCGCCTTGATTGTTTTTGTTATACCCTACACCCGAAGGGATGAGGGTATATTCACTTTGTTCTTCCGTTTGTAACGCATTAAAGGAGGCGTGGCAGGTATAGAAAAGTATATATATTCTGGCTCAGAATCACCCCCTGATTCGATTTAGCCATGTCCGTCCGTCTGTCTGTCTGTCTGTCTGTCTGTCTGTCTGTCTGTCTGTAGAAATCACGATTACAGGAGAACGAATAGAGCTAACGCCATAAAATTTGGTACGAATATTCTTTGTCACCATAGGCTGTTTGGTATTGAAAATGGAGAAAATCGGTCCAGTGCCACGCCTACTTTTTATAGAAAGTATGAATTTTCCCGTGATTTTAGCACAATTTCTCAGCTTGTAGAGCGAGTTTAAAGCTAAAATGTCATTCCTGAATCCATGGTCTCAAACTTAAAGACATTCCCAAAAATGGGCGTGGTCCGCCCACTGGCGACGAAAATCACGATTAGAGAAGAACGAATGGAGATATAGTCTTGAGATTTGGCACAAATATTCTCTTAAAAATATTCTAAAAAATAATAATAAAAGAAAAAGTTATCTCACAGAAAATGGGCGTGACACGCCCACTGGTATACCATACCATATAATGAGGTGTTTGTTGAGAAAAGCGGTGCTGTAAATGAGTTAATATATCAAAATTTACTATCTGTAAATTAAATGAAAGTGGGCGTCACCCGCCTACTTTTTATCGTAACTTCGACAGATACGGGTGTAGGGTATATAACCTTCGGCCAGGCCGAAGTTAACGCCTTTACTTGTTTTCTAATTCAAAATTAGTTGACAATATTGTATACATACATACAACACATACATACATACATGCACTCTTAGAGAGTACCATAAAAAGCAAAATTTAGCAATATACGAGTACATAACTACAAGTATACTACGTATTGCAAGGAAAAAGAGCTTTTACGATGAACAAAATATTTGATTGTGACGATTATGTACGATCATTTCTATGTAAAGTGAATTTTTAGTAAAAGTCCTTGAGAAAAATGTAGTTGTCGGAAAAATATACATATATACACACACACTTAGATATACTGAAGGGATAGGGAGCACTGTACTAAATAAAGAAAGACTGTGCTAAATTTACGACTCTTGTAAGGAATAGTTAAAGTTAAATAAAAAGATGTGGCTTATTGTAAACAATTATATATATATATATATATATATATATACACATATATATTATATACAATACATTCATAGATAATTATATGTATATAAAGACACGACATACAACACGCACACACACACACACCCGCACCCACACTTCAACACAGTAAATGTACCATCCCCAAAGTGAAACTCAAACAAAACTCTTACAAAATCTGAAAATTTCTAATACAAATACACGTAGCGTATACAACAACATTAGTCTTAAATTTTTTACAAATGTGCTGCGAATTTTATCCAAACATTTAAGACTATATTAATAAAATACTAACAATATTCATTAAGTGTCATGAAAATACACCGTCGTCATACCCGAAAATTCCCGAAAAAAAAAGGAATTAACTATGAATCAATAGTTATTAGAAGGACATACTTAACTACAGAGAATCAGAACTAAACATAAAACATACATATACATGCATACTTTATATTACAATAACATTTGACAAGATATTTCAATAAAAGGAAAACATGTGCGTTTGAATTTGTAAAATTATGAGTGTTCTTTTTTAAATTAGTTTCGAAGACTTTCCACTTTAAAACTAAGAGAATGGTCGGCAGGATGGTTGAGAAAAATACCTTAACGGCACCTGAAATAAAAGTATAACACTCGAAAATAATTATATACTCGTATATGTATATAATTATATATATATATACTACTTGTCAACACCGCTAGCTATCATGAATAGTCTTTTTCTTCCGCTGAGTATTTCTACAACCTGCTTAAACTTAATCTCAGTTAGTTTTAGACACGGACAAACTTGTCCGTTAATCAACTTTACGGCCAAATTCCGCTTCTTCGCATAAACCATTTTGAAATTACAAATATCCATTTCAGTCCGTATTAAATTATCGTGCATTCTCATTCCTAAGCCCGTACATTTTTCTACACGGTATCATTCAAGATTCTGAAATCGAATCGAATATACATCATATTACAAAAGACAAACAACACAATGTCGTTGTATATAATTTTTTAAAAAACTTTCTGGAAGTTATGGATGCAAAAAGCTACAATAAACGTTAAGCTGCTTAATAAAAGTTAACCAAGAAGTTAGCTTGGAAATGCCTGCCGCTAAAGTCTCGAAAAGCATGTACTCAATCCTTTGAATTGTTGCACGAACCTTTTGCTTTTGCTAAAAATTCTTTGATATATAAATTGTGATTAAATTTTCGTTATCATTTTAATTTCATATGAAAACAAAAAATTTCAAAATACATTCAAAATATGTAAATAAATGAAATTATCATCATAGTGCGTTTCAAACTTTATCTCTTGAAACTGTTTTCATGGGCGCTGCCGGGCGAACAAGTCTTTTGATGAGGTTTTACTCGTTGTTTCGAAAAATTATTGTAAATGCAAAACAATTAAGTTTTTATTCACAATAAAATTTTAGAATAAACGCCCGAGAAAAAATCCGTTCTTCTTTGTAATGTATGTATGTAATTAATTATATTATTTTTATATAAAATATTTGCATACATATGTACATACATACATACATTTTTAACGTCTTAATATTCTATCTAATAATACACCAGTATAATACCCTCATTTAGTTTTCTGTAGTTCAATTAATGTAGACCTCTATGAGACTTCGGCACCAGGCGATCATAAATTTGCAAGAGAGAGTTGAACAAAAAATCAGCAGGCAGACGACCCCAAACAATGAATGCAAAAACAATACATACAAATAAGTATGTCAACTGCCGCCATCTTCAATGCTGCTAAACAACGAGTAGAAATCTCATGATATTTTAGTACATTGTTTTATGTTCATACAGCCTTAAATAGCTGCAACCAACTGGACACCACCAGAAGACTTGATATAAAAACTTCAATTCGAATGAAGTCCTTCCTTCCTTCATGTGGAAATAGAAATTGAAAGCTTGACAAAAGCAAGGAAAAAATTCTACTTTTTTCACTTATTGTATATTGTTCTATTTCTTTTTATTGAACCATTAAAATATTGTAATATGTATGTATCTTTTTACATAATATAATAATACATATTTTACATGTGATAATAATAATCATCACTATAATCTGTAGCAATCATCATAATCATAATAATAATAATAATTGTGTCGCGTTAATATCATAAGTTAAATTGAACTATTTATAATTATGCTTATAGATTAATTGAATTGAATTTAATGTAATTTTTTTCGAACGTTACGAACGAATGCAATGAATCGCATTTTATAATAATTAATGATTATTGAGAAATTAAAAGTTGTTTCTTTTATTCCGTTATGCATGCGATCATTTCATTATGCTGCAAATTCATAGATAATATAAATAAAATTTAGTAAATATTTTCATTGTTTTATTGTTATTAATATTAATACGATACATTTGGTGTATGTAAGTAATATATGTATGTATGCATATACTCGCGCAACAACGGGTGTTGTTTATGTATGTACATATTTATAAATATGTGTGTGTGTGTTTATTGTTTATTACAAGTTGATATTGTTTTTTTTTTGTTTTTCTGTTTAATTGCAGTTTATACATTTTTTAATTTTTTAAAAATTTTCCTTTTTATAATTAATTAATAATGTGGGTGTGTATGCATGTATGACTTGCTACAAAGTTTTATTATTTTCAAAGGTTTTTGTGCTGTAAATTTTTATATTTTGTCCTTTTTCGATTTTACGTTTTTATTTGCTGTTTGCTTTGTGGCGTTATTAAGTATTACAATCACGCATTATATAAATATTTATTTCATATATATATATATATATATATAAATTTTAATAATATTACGATTAATATAAATCTGTTACAATACTCGTACTTATGTGTTATTTATGTATGCATGTATGTATGTATATATTATATATTTTCATTTACGCTAAATACGTATATTTTCCTTAAAGTTTCTTATATTGAATTTTTTCAAATATTTTCTTACTTTTTAATAATACCTTATTATATATTAAATCATTTAATTGCAAGTTGGTTAAAAAATTGTTGTTTTTTGTTGCATTTTCACTGAGTTGGCAAATTCTTTAATTTCAACCATTTCTTATTTAGATTAAAAAACATTGTCATTCAATTAAATGCGTTTCTTTTTTTAAAGAAAAATCAAATGAATGTTTTTTTTAAATTTAAATTAAATTATTGTTAAAATTTAATTAAAATAATTTAAATTTAAATGAAATTAAAACTAATAATTTGGATTTAAATAAAAATAATTATAAAGGTCGAAATAAAATCTAAATAAATTGGAAAAGACAAAAAAACGAATTAGTAATTTTTGATGGATTTTAACTTACCCTCACGCTCGCTTCTCCGCACTTTGTACCGCTCTCTCGATATTTCTCTTCCTCTCTTTCTATATAATTTAGAAAACTCTTGGGTTTGATTTATTCTGGAAATCGTTTAAACTAGAAATCAAGTTGATTTTCAATTTAGTTGAATTAATCCTTCTTCTTTTTTCCTCTCCTGTTGCAGAACTCTGGCAAATTCTTAGAGTAAAGATAAGATAATAAACACTATCCAAAAAAGTCGAAAGATTTTGCTCTGTTGTTTCGAAATTATTTGAGAGCTCATGCTATAAAAAAACGCGTCAAACCTTTTCTGCTTTTGAATTGTAAAACTTCGAATTTCCTCGAACTTCCCGGTTTTTAAATGAACCGAAATTCGATTTTTGTAATATATTGTAACCGCAAATCACCAGAGAAACGCACAAAAAAGAGGCTTGAGGTAATTTCGCTTAAAATGAAATTAGAAAATAAAACTAAACACTGAAATCACATTGAAGCGCAAAAAAAAACTTTTTTCCTTTTAAATGAAAAGTAAATAAATAATGAATTGGAAATAAATATTTTTTGTTAACACAATATTTATTACTTATTACGATTTTGTTTCTATTTCACCAAAAGGATTTACGATGAACATTACATTTTATTTGTTGTCCTTGAATTAATAATTACATTACATTTTATTTCAATTAAAAATGTTATTATTATCATCTGTATATATATTTATTTATATTTTCCTTACCAAGGAATTAATCAACACAATTATTTTGTTTATAAAGATTTGCTTAATTAATTGAAGTCAAATAATAGTTCATTCACAGAAAGTATAAAAGTAATTTAAAAACTCGTATATTTCAAAACATTTTAATGAGAAAAAACTTCATAAAACCAATAAATTTCAACAATTAATTAATCAATTTATCAATCAAAAGCATTAATAAATAAAATAAACGTTGTTTTTAGGTACTGTTTTTACAATATAACTTTTAACGAAATTACAAAATATTATCATACTCTAAATAACAAAAAAGAAAGTACATTTAATGTTGATTGAAAATCTTAATCAGAAACAAATTACCGAACGCAAATGGGACATTATTTTCGTTTTATTAATTTATATGATACAATAAATTATATAAAATTGTACTAAGATTAAATGGTATATGTTTTCTTTTTATATATGTATATGTATGTAAGTTACTAGCAGATGTTTATATGAAAGCTCTTGCTATTAAAAAGGGCGTGGCTTACTTGGCAGTGAGAGTTCGTTTCGTTTTCACAGTATTCTAACTTTAAGATGTTAGATAATTTATTCAGTTTCTTAGATAATTAATAGTATCATCATCATCATTATGACAAATCAGTTAATGCTTGTAAAAATTTGTTTTTCTTTTTCTTTAAACTTTTTTGGTTTTGAGTTAAATCAACGTAAAAGACGCAGAGGAAATAAAAATTTACCATATAATGATCTTATTATTTGGCTTAAGCAGGCGGGCGGGCGGGCTGAACTGAATGATCTAAATGTGGAAGGGAGGAAGGGAGGTAGGAGCATGAAATAACGGCGCATTCGGTTTATTCCTCGCTATCCGTAACGGAGTATGTTTATCATTACACAGTTGGTCCCATCTAATGATCTATTTTATTCGCAAAAAAAAAAAAAATACAAAATAGAATATCTAAAACAAGAAAGTGATATAACTAAAATATATTTTGAGCTTATAACAAATTCAAGAGCAGAATTTGTGGCAGAAAGTTTCTATAAGTTAGGTCTAAAAAATCCATTAAACTTTTATATAACTCAGCAGGAAATGTTGTTACATAAGAGAAGAGTCTAATGGTGTTAATCCTCATCGGTTTGGCGAGTAACTAAGTTAAAAAAAGGCTTGACAGTAGCTGGGGCTTGAATTCTATTTCAAATCATTTGGCAGTTATTAAATGATAGAAGACGGCAATGAACTGATTCGCTTTTTGGCGGTATAAGTCTTTTCTTAAATCTTGAAGAAAAAATAATAAAGTGAAGTGATGGAAAGAGAAGAAACCAATTCTTTGTTCTAGGTTGATCTCCTTCCTTTTTATGCAATTTAAAGACCAAACTGTTTATGACAAAGTTTTTCTGACTTTCTAATAAAGCAGATTTTATCATTTCAGTATTGGTTTCACAAGGGACAAGGGAGTAATTAAACATCCCAAAATGTAGTGAACTGCGTAATGATATTGATGTCGTTCGAAGCAAAGTTAATTAATAATATCTAGACCAAATACAAATAGTTGTGATTATTCATTCTTGATTTAACGTCCCGCCCCGTCCCGTCCCGCCCCTGCAGCCTTAATGTGTAATTTTTCTAGTCTTACGTTAAGGACTGGACTTGACCAACAAATCTTAAGGTAAGCGAATTGCCATCGAGTTGCCAAAAATGGCAAAAAATTTGGAATTTCGAAAAACAAAAACTCTTGAAAGTTCAGCATCAGTGATGGCTCCCATTTCAGTGCCTTTCATTTAATATTAAACCTACTTAAGAAGCCTTTTATAAAACAAAGCTACATGATTTTGCTAACTTCTTCGCTTTGTTCTTCGATACAGTTCGGATTTTTATTTAAAATCGTTATTATAATTCTGTCGGCCTACTTGCGCAGTTTATTTGCGCGTGTATTTGTTAATTTAAAATCTGAACATAGAATTTTAATCAGAACAAAGAAAACGATGTTGTAATTACTTATTTTAAAAAAATCTTAATCTGAATTTAAAATTCCAATATTTTTGCACTGGTATGGTATACTCGTCGTAAAACCAATAAAAAAGTGTTTACACAAAATAAGTTGATTTAATAATATTAAAAGGCAAATTAACAAATACAAATAATGGTTAAATTAGTAATAAAAATGTATTTCTTTTCGCTTAATTAGTATTCGTGGTTGTTGCTTCGGCACGCGACGGAACGGTCGCTTTGTTCTTGCTGCCACTGTCCGCAGACCAATCCCAATCTTTGCCCTTTGGTCGGAATTTAGACGACTTGTGATGATGGTGCTGATGATGATGGGCTTGGGATAATGATGATGATGATGTTGTTGTCGTCGTTGGGGATGCAGAGTCGGCGTTAGTGGTGGTGCAGGTGGCGGCGTTGGTAGGGTTGGCGTTGGCATTGTTGGAGGAGTTATGATTGCTGTGATGATGATTATGATGATGATGGTGACTGTTCAACACTTGACCGGTTGTTTCCTTTCGATTATACGCAGCGGCTGTGCTGCTTTCTGCAGCCGTGGTGGCTGTTGGCTCCGTCGTAGCACTACTGGCGGCGGCTACAATTTTCGGTGACTTGCGCACACTTCTTCCCGTTTGTTGTTGCTGCTGCTGCTGCTGCTGCTGTTCCAATGTCACTGCGCCGCCTCCGTTTGCAGTGCCTGCTGCATCTGCGGCTGCAGTGGACGATGACGAGGAGTACGCCATCAGTTCATCGCAATCGTATTCCCAGTTGCGTTCGCAGAATTTCTTCTTGTAATGCTTTTCCGAGGATGACTTTGATTTTCGTTGATATTTCAGCGGTATTTTTAATGCGTTGTTATTGCTACTGTTGTTGTTGTGGCCGCCACCGGGATCGGAGCTTTCGACTAACGGGTTGCTTAAACCTTCAGCTGCATCAGCCGCAGCAGCAGCGATTGCTGCCTTTGCTGCATTCGAAGCTTCGTTTGCCACCGCTGCCGAAATCGCCGCAGCCGCCAGCGGAGGCGTAATGATGGCGGCGTTGGGACTGGGCGTGCGGGGTAGGCCGATATCTGACAGGGGCGGACTATCAATGGTGCCGCCATCGACGGGCGACAGTGCGGCCGCAGCTTTCAGAGTTGCGCCCAACGATGAGCTCAATTCTGAGTGTAAAGACTTCATGCTGCTGTCACTCAAATGATCGTGATGGTGATTTAAATGATGATGATGATGATGATTGCTATTGTTATTGAAGCTGCTATTGTATAGGCCGCCGCCCGCGCCGCCAACAAGTGGCATTTCCATTTGAGAGCATGTCGAAGAAGTGGAGAGAAATGTTCGGACCGCTTCCGAATTGTTGCTGCTGTGTGTAATGCCAGAGTCCGGCGAAGTGTTGCAACTGATCGACGATGGCACCGTGTCGGTGTCGATAGAACGACGCGTTTTATCCAATTCGGTGGAGGCGAAGGCCACCAAACGGTCAAATCCAGAGCTCACGCGATGTTGCCAGTGCGTTTCGTCGTCAGCAATGACGTCGTCTACGGATGGGCATGGACATTTTTTAGGAGTTGTAGCAAAGCATGAAAGAAGTAAAAACAGAAGATATAAGATTTTGCTACTTGATGGATAAACCATAAAAATAATACAGTACAGTAACTGTACTAATGGGATCGATCGTCGTCGTTCAAACGATCCATTTAAATTGAATGAGGATGTGTTAATTAGATGTATTTATTGGATCATGGGACTAAAAGGATCGAAATCAATTTCACATTTTGTTATGCACAAAGAATTGATAGAGACAACCTTTCAGTTTTCATGAAATTGCAAAAATAGTAGCTGCACAGAGAAGAGCTTTTTTCGAGGCATGATTCCAGGTGATCCTTATTACTACCGAAGCACTAAACAAAGCTTGAATTTTTTAGAACTTACCAAAATACACTTTTTTTAATATAAATAAACTCTTATTTATTTTTGATTCTTCCATTTGTTAAGCAAAAAAGCAGACCTTGCAACATCACTGACAAACTGTTTCATCACCGAATCGACAGTTAGAGGCGTAGGGTATATAGTATAAGGATATAAAGATGTGCCACGCACATTCTATTGAAAAGGCCCCAAATATTTTAATCGATATTGACGACTTTTAAAATAAATTGTAAACATTTTAAATATTTAATTTTGGCCATTTACATTTTTTCAATCTGTTTTAACATTTCGCATCATAATTTTTATAATAAAGGCCGGATTTAGAGATTAAATCCTCCAGCAAGTCCAACACTAACTCGGTTATCAAAGTTCTTCTGTGCCTACCGTCTCTCCGAGATTAAATCCTTCGATAAGCTAAACATTTACTTTACTAACGAAGTTCTTTCTCAACTAAACTGTCTCTGCGTTTAGTGACCGCGACAAGGGTTAAATCCTCCAGTAATTTCTGCTGCTAGCTAATGTCTTTCTGCACCTAAAGTTTCTCAAGACTTATGACCGCGGCTAAAAAGCAGCTTTATATCGTTTATATGGTAATAAAAAATTATAAGATGAAAGGGCAAATCGATCATCCTTTGAGTTTGATTCAATTGTATGCGATAATTATGATATCGTATAAGAGCATGCCCACATAATTTAATTTTTTTCTAATTGAAGCTCACGATTTTTCGAACTATGAATTTAATTAATTAAAATGATTGGTTATTTTTTATTATAAAGTGAGTTTTTGTTGAATTTTTTGGATAATTTCGGTAACAGCTATACATGTTGCATTATAGTAAGACAAATTCAAATTAAAATTGAAAAAAAAAACAACAACAATGCACCAATCTAATAAAAACCAATAAGAAGAACCCAAAACTAAAACAATTGAAGTGAAAATAAAAAGCACCAAACATGTTTTTTTTAGTTCCGATTTCATTCATTTTTCATGATTATCTGCTGTATGAGGATTGTACATAAAGGCACTTAGTATATACATATACAGGAATTTTTTATAGTTTTTATATAGAAAAATAGATAACACACCATTATATATACACACACCATTTAACTGTTACAATAATTTTACACTTAAATAAAAGAGAATTATTATATAAAAATAAAGAAAGTGCATGACTTTTTTGGGTTTTTAATGTATTGACCATAAAAATATATTGATTGAGAGGAACAAATTGAGTTTAAGGATTAAATAAAACACATGGTATAAATGCAAATGATAATAATAATAATAATAAACTAGCGAGAAACAAGCAGTTCGTGGTTATATAGAAATGCAGCACAGTGTAGAATGAAATAGTGAGAAGAAACAGCATGAATGAAATTCCATATGACCAACCACATCCCAACAAAAAAAATTGTAATAATGATAGATAGATAGCTGTTACCGAGTGAACCAAAAGTTCAAGACCGACCGACCAAATTGTCATTCTTCTTTTCTCGAACTCTGTGTTCAACCTTTTCCGCTCGGAAATTCGGTCTACTCAATTTCAAACCATTGAGATTTTGAATTTGATTGAGATTTGATTTCGCAACTAAAGTTTGCGAAAATGCGATAAAAAATGGTTATGAAATGAATGTCTTTTCATTAAGTTCAAATTTAATTTCGTGCTCTTTACAATTCAAATCGAAGATACTTTCAAGTATTTGTAAAATCTTTGCTTTATATTTTATAGTTTCATAATTTTCGATGGTTTTTCTTAAAAATGTATGGCGTTTAATGTATTTATATAACGGGTATTATATGTGTGTATGTATAATCGGGTCGATATTCACATACCGACATAAAATATGGCGCACCCAGTATTTGTATAAATTTCAAAAGCATCGAAAATTCAATACTAATCGAAAAATTTGAAATTTTGTAGAATTTTTGGAAGACTATTATCTAAAATATGTCAATAAAATATTATCACTTCAGTTTGTTATTACTATAAAAAACATTCCAAAATAATTTGGAAAATTTCAATTTATCTTACAGAAAAAAATTTCTATTTATCAATGAAGAATTCATTATAAGTCTTCTATTACACGAGAATGAGAAAAAACTAATCGGAATCATTATGAACGGCAGTTAATGAGTTAGTTTGTGAAGCGTAATTCGTGGTTGAGTCCTTCGTGGATGCAGTACGAGTATTTTGGGACAGATTAGACGTTATGACAGAAGTTATACAGGAAGAATTTGTGAAATGAGGGCTAGTTGTTGTTGTTGTCGTTGTTGTGGGAGTGTTACTGCAAATGGAATCATTCTTACCGTCATCGCCTGCTCGCCCACCGACTATCGGCGTCGTCGCTTGCTGCTGCTGCTGACGTGATGATGATGATGATGAAGGCGAAGACGTTGTTATCTGCAGAGCCGCCGCACCGCCGCGAATATCGTCGCCACCCATTATTGAGTTGATTTCGGGACTCATCAGTAACGGTTCCACAATCATTTTAGATGTATGCCTGCTGCTGCTGTTGTTGCCGCTGCCGCTGCTGCTGCCGCCGCTATTAATTGACGATGAGGTTACGTTGTTATTGTTACTATGTCCAGCAGCAGTAGCCGGCACACCAGCGCCATTAACGTGCGCATATGGATTATGAACAGCGATGCCGATTGGTTTATGGGCGGCGCCTGTCGCTGCCGAAGATCCATGGGGACCATGTGTATTGGTTAGTGCGTGGTAGTAATGTTGCTGGAGATGATGTTGCTGGGCGCTGGAGTTCTGGGTACTCTGATGATGTTGCAGCGGTGGCTCATGTGAGTAGTGCGGCATTTTCGAAGGGCGTGGATGTGCCATCACGGGCGAAGTGCGCTTAACACCGACTATAAAAAACACAAAAAGAAACAAAATGAATACAAAGACCATCCAATCATTTGCCATTCAATAACGTTCGAAATTCATTACGTTCTATTTTGACGGGCGTTCCGTTATGATTCATTGCAGCAGATGCTGAACCGCCTGATGATGCTGCTGCTGCTGCTGCTCCGGCTGTTGGTAAGTAATGAAGCGAATGGTGTTGAACGGTGTTGCCGTGTTGTGACGGCAGTGGGTAATGGTGCTGTGTCGTGTCGGCTGGCGTCGTCGCTGGGACGCCAATGGCACGACGTTGTCGTTCATCGTGCTCCTCTTTGAATTTACGCGAAGCCATAACGTGATCTTGCAAAGATGCGGCTAAGCCTATTTAAGCAACATTTTTATGTTATATATAAAAATATAAAAAATGAAAATGTAAATTACCTTCAAGCGGTGGATTGCTGCCATTGATGCGTCCATTACGCACACTTGGTCGATCTTTTGTTGCTTTCGGCTGAAATTGCTGCTGTTGCTGCTGCTGCTGCTGCAGCTGATGTTGATTTTGTTCCTCGTTGAAGTAAGCTTCAATGCAACCCTTCATTTCTGCACGTGGCAGGCTCACTGCGTGATAATCGCGCCGCGACGACGATGATGAAGCCGCAGAAGCCGTTGTCGTCGACGATGACGATGTAGATCGTCCTCCTGATGTAGATGAAGGCGTGGGCATGGTTGTTGTGCCTAATGTACCCAACGACGGTGAGGAGGGCGGCAAGCCATGATTATACGCAACCGCAGAGTCCCGATGACCATAATTAGAACGCGCACCAGTGGCCGACGACGACGACGACGCATTGGACTGCACTGCAGGCATCTTCATACTAATCGGCCCACAAACGTTTGCTTCGTGAGCACCACTAGTACCATTCGGCTTGTGACTGTAAGCCACATGTGCCAACGTGCTTAAATTGTGCGATTCGCTGCTGTTGCGTCCGCCGGAACTGCGTGGTGAGATTTCTAGGCCGGCGCTGTAGCTGTTGCTGCCATTGTGTGGACCATGTTGCGAGGCCGCCGCCAACGCTGAAGGCTCATCCAACAGACGCACATGCACGCGTTCCGGTCGCTGTGCATTGGGATTAATAAGCAGACGCTCATTCGAGCGATCGCGACTACGTTCGCAGAAAATATTGTTGCGATCTTGGTAGTTGGCACGCTCGAATATTCCCGCACCAGTAGCGCCACCGCCAACACCACCGCCGCTGCCGCTACCGCCAACAGTGCTCATGTTCACCACGGCGTTGATAATGCTTTGATGTGAGATCTCAAGAGTCCGCTCGATTTCTCCGTTCACCAGGTCGCCGATGGTTTTGGTCGACATGGGTGGACCGGAACTGGCTCCAGCTCCAGATGGATGTTGCTGATGAAGCTTTTCTTGGGAGAGATGACGTCGCAGGGCCATCTTGGCCGGCGATACCTGCGTGTAATCCGGTTGCGAGGAATTGGAATGCGGACGACTGGGTTGCGGCTGATGGTGCTGATGGTACTGATGATGTTGGTGTAGTGGCAGCGGCTGCGATACGGCCGAGTCTCCGCTGGTGCTCCGTTCCAGCGACATAAGCCGGTCGCGCGTTGGTGGGAAGTACATGACAGCTGAGTCCGAGTTGGCCGAACTGGAGCGCGGCGCCAAATGGGACTCGTCCAGCAACATATCGCGACTATTGGAGCAGTGCAGATTGTCAGCCGCGCTTGGCGCCTTAAACTCCAACGGCAGCATATTGGTGGAATGAGGCGCCGTCGTATGTGTGGACTGTTGGTGTTGTTGTTGTTGTGCGGCCGCCGCCGCCGCTGCAGCAGCCGCTAACATAAGCGCTTGTTGCTGCTGCTGCTGGGTTCCCGCAAAGTTTTCGTAGCTGTTAACGGCACTTATCGAGCTACGTCGTCTGTGGTACGCTAAATCGGAAGGCACACCACCACCGCCGCCGCCGACAGCTGCTGCTGCAGCCGCAAACTGCTGCATTGCAGACTGATGCATCTGCTGTAAGTGGCTGAGATGTTGCTGTTGCTGTTGCTGCTGCTGATGTGATAACGACTGCGGCGGCGGCACATGATGGTGATTCTGGTGATACTTTGAGGAGTCGGCGGCGGCATTTGAAGCATACTTTTGGGCGGATGCTGACGAGGAAGAGGATGACGATTGCGGTAGCTGTTGTTGCTGCTGTTTGCTGTAGTTTTTATAATGCTGCGTCGAGCCTGCAGCGGGCAGGGGCGGGGTAATGGGCGAAATCGTTGTGGTGGCATTCAAGTGCGTGAGGCCCTGAGTGGCTACGTGTATAATATTGCTTAGATTGTTTGGCTGCGCTTGGGTTGTTGGTTGTGGTTGGTGGTGCAGGTGGTGCTGGTGCTGGGCGCCAGTGGGCGCTGCAGACGATGCGGTCGTATGCTTGCTGCGCTTGGCAGCGGGCGACTGTTGGGGCGAGGCAGCAGCGTTCAGCTCGAGCTGCAGCTGCAGTCCATTGGCGCCCGGCAACTGGTGATGGTGCGTCGCTTTGCGCTGCTCCTGATCTTCGTTAAGCGCTGAGGTAATGATGCTCTTAAGGCGATCTTCGAAATTGGCCACTTTCGGTGATTCCTGAATGCTGCTGGCGCCACAAACTGTTGCTGCCGCCGACGGCTTGCGACTGGCGGTGGGTATTAACTCGCATTTGGGCGTGGTCGTTGATACCGCAGCGTTGGTTCCTTGCAATGCCGCCGAAGCTGTGTGTCCTTTTGCGGTAGAGGGCGCTGGCATGAGGGCGCTATCGTGAGGCCCAGAGGAAAACGCGCCACTGCTTGTAACCGGCATGAGATCACAATTGGGATGCCTTTGTTGGCGCTGTCTCCGCTCAACCGTTTCGTGCAGTTGGCTGTTAAATTTGTTATTGTAATTCGTCGTAGCCGCCGCCGCCGCCGCCGCCATCGGCGTCCCGGACGTCGTAAATTTGCCCGCCTCTATTTGGCGGCCTGTCTCTAGAATCTTCTGCGCGAGCACCTCGGGATTACTCTCCTCTATTTTACCCATGTCGGGCACATCCGGCCATTCCTGTGATCGCGTGCGGTGATCGCGATTGCGACGGGTCGATTTCAGTGAAGCATGATTGCCGCTAAGTTTTGCAGGCGTCGTTGCGTTGCCGCTTACGCTTAGCGTCAGGCTTGCTGCGTTCGAAGAAGCGGTGAGTTGCAGCGGTTGTTGTTGTTGGAGCGCGGCGGCGGCGCCGGATGCGCTACTTGTCATCGGCATTTGCGGCGGCGCCGGGTTGGCCAGAGTCATGTTTGTGCCTTGCGCCAACAGAGCCGCAGCGGTGCGACGCTCTTCGACGGCTTGCTCTAGTACTTTCGCTTCCTTTTCAATGCTGGACACTTGCGCATAGAGCTTTTTCCGTTGGGCCAATGTGTTGGCGATTTCGCGCAACAAGAGATCATGCGCTGCATCTTCGGAGAGATCGTGCGATAACGGAACGCTGGCGTTGCTGCAGTCCAATTTGGTTTTGCCGTTGCCGAAAAGTTTCTGATATTCGGGCAGCGGTTGCAGCTGCTTCTTCAACAAACGCTTCTGCTCGATTTCGCAAGAGGTTACTTGGCTTTGAATCTTCTTGGCGATGCCCTGCAGCTCCTTGTGGCGACCAACGATTTCCTTCGCCTTCGCAATCAGATCGTTCGGCGAAGACACATTGATGCCCAATTCGTTCATGCGCACTTTCAACAAGGCCACACTGTCGTCGATCAGCACCTTGATCTGTTTGTCCAGCTGGCTGGCGCGGTTTTTGATGCGCTGCTTGCGTTCCTGCTCGATTTGTATCTGCCGCTTAATGTTCGGCACGAACGACTTCGACTTCATTTGCTCCATCATCGACATATATTGCGAACGAAAGATGTCCAGCAATATTTCCAGGCCGTAAGGCGTGCTCTGCGGCTGTGCTGGTATCTCGAACTCGTGGTGGGCCATGTTTTCGGTGAGCAGCGACGTCAACTGTTGGTCGACACAGCCTGGAGCGACCGGCAGTTTCTTGCTCATCACTTGCGGCGACGTGCTCAGCAGTGTGTGCTTGTGCAGCGTATCGAGGCCGGTGATTTTCAATGATTTCTTGCCTCGTCCCACGCCCAGAACCGCCTTCTTCATTCGCCCCTTTCGGCCGGCACCTCTACCGGCCGCAAGCGCCGTATTGCTGACGTCTTCCTTACTGCCGAAGGAGTCTTTGCCAGTTGCTGACGCCGTCAGCGCAGCTGCGGCTGCGGCACGTTCACGCGCTGCCGCTTCTCGCTGGGCCGCCGCTGCTGCACTCTTGCTGGCGATGGCCGCCTTGCGCGTCAGCTTTTTGCGCTTCTTCTGGGTGGTGGTGGCGGTACGTGCTAGACGCGAGTTGGTGGCGCTGCTGAAGTTATTATGCTCCTCGTCGTCGGACTGTGAGGTCTTGTCCTTGGAGCTGCACCAATCCGACCACGCCTTCCGGGTAGTAGGTCCGCCACCGGAAATACCATTGGCGTTGCCGCCACCGGCTGTCGAATTGCTGCCGGGGCCGGTGCCGTTCGTTGTCGTAACGTCGCCATCACTCTCCGTAGAGGTTTCCAAATCCAGGCTACGCTGTTGCTGCCGCTGCTGCTGCAGCTGATGTTGTTGCTGGCGTGTTTTGGTGCTGATGGCAGTGGAGCTATGGCTATTTACCATAATTGCGGGCGAGCTGGTGCGGTGGTGCACGCTGGAGGAGTTCGAATTGGAGTTGTGAAGAATGGCCGAGTGATTGTTGGCCTCTCGTTTGGCACGATCGCGTGTAGTCCGCGTAGAACCTAGTATGAAGAAATGGAGATGCAAAAAAATACAAAAAAATTAAGTGCAAATCACAATAAGGACCGATGAATCAAATCCAGTGTACCCAGTCCCAGTTATTCTTTTTTTCAGTTTATTAATTCAAATAAATAAAAGTATTCAAAAATATGTATGACTTTGTTTGAGCAAGTTTAAGAAGAGAAGAAAGACAAAAAGAAAGATAAACCAACTAACGACGTTCACATTGCTGAAGAGACAGGGTTGCCAGAAAATTTTAAATTCCAACACATGCAATGAAGTGAAGTATACGTACCAACGTGATCGTTTTCGGCACCTTTTTGGGTTTTCAAACGCTGGAAGTAGCGCTCGAGTATCGTCCGATCGATAACGTGCAAATAGTAAGAGACGGGCTTGCAAGTCCAAGACACCGATCCCTTGAGAGGCGGTATTTCGGTCACATGCATTATGGTGCCAATGTCGCTTAAGTTTCTATGAAAGAAATAAGGAGTGATATTGAACAAATATTCCTATATACATACACGTACAGGGTGCGCCTTTTTTTATATCGGTGTGTAAACATTAAATACCTTTAACATTAACATTTATCAACCGACTGACTTAAGAAAACATGTTTTTGAAACAATTAAATCAGTACAATTAAATGAATCGAAACAACGCGCCGAAATAGTGACGCTCGAAAGAGTGATGGAAAACTCAGCAAAAAGGAAACATTTTGCTTTAGCCAATAGAGGCGTCCACTTGGTGGATGTTGTATTCAAAGACTAGTCCAAATAAATTGTGAAGGACCAAATTAAATAAAAATACCTTATATATGGAAATCGGTTGTGTTTTTTTAAAAATTAATCAATATTCAAACAGTGACCTAAAAAATGGCGCATTCTGTGTATCCATATATAAATATACTAAATATGTATGTACACACCTATCCGTTATGCGAAAGTTCAGCGGACAAAAAGATTTCGACGAAACAACGCGCGCGCCATCTCTCAAGTCGGCAAAGCGCTCTTTCAGCTGATGATCGACATGCGGCCCGAATGCGAAGTTATTGACAAACACCAACGAACTCGAGGTGATCTTCTCCCGATGTTCATCCACCAGGAAGTCGCCTTTTAGCAATTTGTAATCGCAGTAGCGTTTGCCGAACCAGGCCATAAATTGGCGAAAATACATGTCCATACGCTCAGCATAACGGGCCGGCGTGTCGGCCTTTTCGATGCCGATGCACTTCTTGAGCGGAAATGAGCCGGCCATCTGCAGAACGACTTGCCCGACGCCGGAGCCGAGATCGATGAAGGTGTCGTCGTTGGTGACGCTGACATGTTTGATCATTTGCTGCACCAGTTCATACGAAGTCTCGCCGTACACTTCCGGCGAGAATGGCTCATAGTTGTTCAGTTTGTCCGGATCCAGAACGGCGGCGTTGTAAACTAATTGCAGTATGTGTCGTAAAAGGCTTGGATGAGCGTACTTGTTTAAACGTTCCGCGGGCAGTGAGGTTCCTTTTTCCTAATGGAGTATGGATGGAACAAAGAAGAATGAACGATTAATTAAGTAATAAATGAATATTTAGATAATCTGATATTTACCAACGCAACAATACTATCTACAGCTTTATTAAATCTATCGACCAGATTTGTCATAGTCTTGTAGCAGGCAGTGTCGATTTGGTTGAGGTTTATCTCTTCGAAGGCGGAAGAGATGCCGGGCAGCTCGTCGCATACGAACTTGATCGTATCGATAATATCGATGCCATTGTCGTGCTTGTCCTGGCCGGAGCCAACTTGCAATGGCCACACAAATGTTAACACTTCGGAAGAGCCGGATGGCGAACGCAAGACCAGGTCCTTGACTTGCGGTGTTGCCATATTGTGCGTTGGTTGTGCAGTCTTGGCCGCCAACCAACGCCGCTGCCGCTTTGCTGCGTCACTTTAAACCGTTGCTGCTCTACCGATTCAATGATGATTGCTATAGTGATATTGACGTCAAGGGCGATAATGACAACGGTCGGTCGGTCACGCTCAAATATAACGAAGATGCTGTGATGAATATGTTAAGAAATTTACAACTAGATTAACTTGAGAGCAGCTGAGACGAGACGAGACGAGTCGATTGATCTGGTTTATTGATCTCGGTATTATTGTATGAGCTTCAATAAATCGTTTTCGTCTTATTGTTATCGTTGTTATCCAATGTCCAGTGACAGTTAGAGTTTTTAATTTGGCTTTCAATTTCGATTTTCTTTAAAATATTCTATTTTATGAAATTGTCGTTGTGGTTTTTGTTTTCGAGAGAACAACCGTAGAGGAGAGTTCTTTCCGGCCAAATTGAATGACGTCGAATTTGAAAAACTGCTTGCAACGAACGAACAACGTAATGACGTTACGTTTACGTTGACAACGAGTTTGCTTACTCGTGAGCTGTTAATGAATAAGGTGGATTCGGCGTTGGTGCATGCACAAATTCAGCAACAAAATAAAACAACAACTGATGATAATTACGTAATTTAATATTTTGCTGAATGTTAAGAAAACGATTCATTTTTAAAACAAAGCATTTTCCAAAGTCGACAACGACAACGACGACGATGACGACGACTGCAACGATCGACGATTATGACGATGATTCTGCTCAAATTCCTTGAGATTTCTTTCAGCACAATACTTTGTTTTTGTTCTTTTACTAAAGAGAAAGAAAAGATTTTGAATTTTTCGGTTGTTGTTTTTTATTATTTTTTTGTGGGTGCTTTGTAAATTCTTGCGTTTGTAGTTGTTGCTGTTGTTGTTGTTGTTACTGCTGTGCTTGTTGAAACGTTGTTTTATTTATTTCGGTTGAATTCCTTTTTACAAATTCGCATTTAATTCGAAATATCGTTTACGTTTTCCACACACGTAAGTTATTTTATGGTTTCGTATTATATATGAAAATATATAAAAATGTTTGTATTAACCATCTGTAAAGGAAAAAAAAAGAAAAGAAATGTTAACAGTTTCACAGAAAAGTCAGTTGTCCAATTTATGCAATATATTGTATGCATGTGTTGTGTGTAGAGTACACCATGTAATAGACATAATTTATTATTAATTAAGATTTTTAAGTAGGTACATCATATTCTCAAAAGGCGATAAGAAAAAATAAATTAAAAAAGACTCTTGCTTAATACATACATGGTACGTAGAAACGTTTAACACATTCTGATTCTGTTACTCGCTCGCTCTCTGTAAAAGCAGTGCCAGCTCAAACATTAAACATACAGAACAAAGTCTGTCTTCCGTGTAAATAACGAAAAAAATTAATGGCTTAAAAACCGTGTAAACATACCTAAAAGAAAAGTATATAGAGTTAATAATTACCTCAATAAGTACATTTTTAGTTTCTTATCTCTAAAAAGAAACTACATATATCTTCTGCTAATCTCGATAAAACGCTAAAAGCCGGAATGTGTTTTATGTGGCTTCAATTTTTTCCGAGAAAACTGAAAATTATAAAATACAATCGTTAGTCTGCTGTGGTAGGCGTGACAGCTTCTATAAGTATTTAAAAAAAATCATTTCAAGTAACTGAACTTGCAGAAACCTCATTCTCAATTTTAAATAACGTCTTTGGAAGTTCTCTTTGTAAATGCTAAGTTAAGACCGTTTCCTAAACAATATTTATTATATTATTATTATATTAGTTTTAGGAATTTTAATACCTTCATATTTTGTTATTATTTATTAGAAGCATTAGGCGATAACGAATGTTTTAATATATTTTTAACAATCATTGAACAAAGAATCATTAAAATAATAAAATAGATAGTTAATACATAATTTAATAAACCTATACTGGTCTTTAAATGAAAACTTTTGATAGAGAAGCAAACAAATTGAAAATTTTTAGTTTCCATTTAAATGCTAATGGTAATAATGTACGACGACAACGAAAGCTTTACGTATTATTCGAAAATATTAAAGTACGTTTGATGTTTTGTCTGAATTTGCAGGAGAGAAAATCGATAACACCACCACCACCATCATCGTCGTCATCAACCACCCTCAACCCTCTACCGACAAAGCCTTTCCAAACTTCCTCATTCCCAGAGACACGGTTGAGACCTTTTCAACTGGAATCGACTGGATATTTACTGGAAGCTCGTATGCCAACCGAAAAGCAACACAGACAAGCGTTTAATATTTCCGATGTAATGGGAAAAAAGGAAAAAAAAGAAATAGCAAGCACGCGCCGGCTTCGGTTTACAAAACAATGATGTATGTAACCGTCATAGGAACCTCAAACTCATGCCACAAGTAGCCAGTCAAGACAGCAAGCAGTGTTATCGAATGTCCAATGCACCACTCCCAGCGACGCGCGCAGTAAATTTCCATCAGACAGACTGAATGTCTATACTAAGCCAATGAGTACCTATGTACGTATTTGAGGCATGAATGGATGGCGCATGGATGAATAATTCCGACTGGACATTCGAATTTCTGCTGGCGCTAAATAAAACAAATTTCGATTTGTATGAACAACAAATTTTGGAGAATGCTGGGCGCCATGCCATGCCATGCCGTGCACCATCGTCATCATCACAACAAACAGTCGTCAAATACATTCGTATGTAGTTGCTCTAAGCAGTTGAGATGCAAGACTAGACAAGATGAGAGAGGATTAGCGGACGAAATCGCTTCTATGTTTCCTGGAGAGAATTCCATTGTGCATAGAGTACATCGTATTATGCGCACAGTATAGAGAGTATATATGTACATATGTACTCTGTATGTATCCGAGTACATGGATGTTACTAAGTGAAATTATGCAATAATATTATGGCTTTGTTTGCTGAGAAATAGTCGACTTCGTAAAGTATAGATACAAACGATGCGATGCCGCCTTGTTCCTACTTCAAGGACATTAAATTTTTGATGTAATAGTGTACGATACAAGAATTCACCACGTATTGCCAGTTCTTCATGCTTTTCTCATTATTATATTGTTATCGATAGCATTTTTATAAATTAAGTGGAAATGTTATAAACGTTTGAATAATACACATTTTAGTTTGTATTCGATTTGCATGGCTTTGCGTATAAAAAATCCATAATTTCGCTTTACACGATTTTCTAAGGATAAAATTAATACCGATTGATGCGCTTGATATATGCTTTAAAAGGCATACAAATATTAAATATGTACCAAAAATAATAAAAAATAACCAATTTCTTAATCCATTGCTCGAAATTATCGTAAACGATAATATGCGGAATTAAGCAATACGAAAAAATTTAACTCTGTTTAAATTTAGTTTAAAAACAGGCAGACAGACAGACAACAACACTCAATTGAATTCATTCATCATTAAAATCAAAAACAAAATTCTAAGTTAAATTTAAATGACAATTCGTTCGTCTCTTTGGAAGCATGAACATGGAAAAAATAGCATAATAGAGCAATACGACGCGTAGTATCAACGACTGACACAAAAAACTAATGTGACCTAGTTAGTTCAAAAAATAAAATAACAACATACGTACAACAGTAAGTCGGTATAATCTGGTCAGAATTTTATTTACTTCGTCGCACATATCTTGTATGTCTGTCTGTACCTATATCTTTTTACGGATTTTCTTTGTTTGTCATACGCGAGTGATTGTAGAAGAAAAAATATATTTATTTATTATTTTTTTATGGTATATGTCAAAACATTCTTTAACGAGACTTTTTTAAAAAAAAATTGTATGAGCATTCCTTTTTGAGCTTAACGTATTACGTGAGGAAATTAATGGTAGGCGAAGAGAGAGAGAGAGAGAGAAAAGAAGTGCAGCTTTACTTAAGTATATATAACGTTTTATATTTTAGACATCAAATCGGATAGCAAGAGCTGGTACAAATATGCTAAGTTTCTTCCACTTTCTTTATTAATTATAGGTTATTGCTTTTGAAATTGAAGAAAAAAACGTTGCCTAAAATCTAAATTCGCAGGCAATTTCTATAAAAGTCTTCCTTTGTGAAGTTTATTGTTAAAATCATGGTGTTCGTTCATAATTTCATTAATTAAACTTTTACTTTTATGCTTTAACTATTTCTAAATTAAAAATATAAATATATTTTAGCTTAACTTTTAACGATATTCTTGAGTGAAAATAATTTAAATATTCCGATATGGCAATACCTTTATATAGAATCTACTGGCATATTTACATTTAAGAAACAGCTGGTTTGCGGTAAATTCACTGAATTCAAATTCAAAGATTTTCGTAAAAATTCATGATAGTTTAACAATTTATTGCACTAAAAAAAACAATTAATAAGTTTGTCTATTGAAATTAGTTGAATTGAAATTTTGGTAATTGAAATTTATTCATAATTCCAATATTTTAATATTTTCGAGATTGTAAGTTTGATTATGGCCAAATTTAATTTATATGCAGTTACGATATATCATATTTATACTTAAATGTCATTATATATTGTTAAGGGTGTAAAGCGGCAGTCGATAACTGCTGTTAGCGATATTGTGGTTTTGTTTTTTTTTTACAATAACTGCACCTCATTGATACAATCTAATTCAAATTACTTGAGTGCAATAAAAATTTAAACGTACGATCAGCTGTTACTCTAAAGCAGTGTTTCCCGTTTGCCGCCGTTTTTTTTATACACTTAACACTCGTTTATGTATAAATTCTTTAATGTAATAAATATTTCAGGCATTTTAAATACACAGGCCGCTTCTTCCGAGAATTTCTTTAAAGTTGTTCTTTAATATATGTATGTAAGTTGTACTCTACCTGCTTGCAGGCTCAGTGCTCCGCAGAATATGAGTTGGGAAGTACTGCTCTAAAACATATGTGCCTTTTAGTCTTTAGATCAATAAGCGATACCAAAATAACCGCAAATATTGAAAAATACCAGCAAGGTTGATAATTGATGACAGTTGTCTTCGAGTATGCTTCGAAGTTTTGGTCGCAAGTCATGCACCTGCACAAAATAACTGTGGCGGCATCAACCAAAAACACAAATAAAAAAAGTAAAAAATTCAAGAAAACAGACGCGAGACGACTAATACATACATACAACAACAAGAAAAAACAAAAAAAATAAAAACCTGAATAATTTTACAGCTTTAAACAGGCGGACGAGACGGACGGACGGACGGACGACGCACGATGAGTTGTTGCTTCTGCTGTGTTTTTCTGACATTGGAACGTGGCTAAAGAAATATTGTATTTAAATGCAGGCACAAACCATAAGGTCAAGAAGAAACAGCTGCTCTCTAGAGAATTGAAAAGAATTATATAAAATACGATTAAAATAAGATGAAAAAACACATCTCCTTCCTCTGACGCAAGTGGCAATAACCACCACTCACAGTAAATATCGTATGTATTAAGATAAAAGAGGTTAGTAAACATTGCCCGGGTTCAATGTTACCACTCCGGTGTACATGCTTTGGCACATAAATAACTGCATTTGGCGGCACGTGAATTAGTCTGGCGGATAAAATACATTTTGTACAATAAATAAATAAATAAGGTCTCAAAAGGGTTTCTTTGCTTTCATTCTGTTCAATCCAGTTGAAATAGGGAGAAGGGAGATCCTTTGATAGATCCTCTTTAATGGCCAACCCTTTTTTAAATGTACGAGTGTGTATCGTATAAATTGAGGACTTGGCGCTTTTATTTTAGATCAAAAGAATAGAATGGATTTAAGAAAGGGAAAATTCACAAGAAAAATATGCAACATCGGCGTCGATTAGTACATTAAAAAATTATTTCTTGATAACATAAGTTTTTTAACATTTATATAAAAAAAAATTAATAATACATATTTAAAACGTTACCCTTAACAGCATTACAATTCTTCAGTTTAGCAGATATCAGCTTAAAATGTTCATTAGAAAATTCTAAATTTTGCAATGCGATAACTTTTAATCCATACGAGAGTGCTGCGATTTTTCTGGCATTGCCGTACTATATTTACCATAAAAACGAGTAAACCTTACAAAGAAGAGTAGAGTTGCCAACGGCTAAACTTAAATCTTAGAACGGACAGAAGTTGGTAAAAAATGCATTAACTAATTTTCGGTTAAGTTGAGTTCTGATGAACTGACCTGAGACATTTGTAAAGAAAAGAAAATTAAAAATTAAAATTAAATATTGTAACATATATACGTATATTTCTTCATATTACACCAAGTCAAATCTAAAGCAAGCCAATCTACCGACCGAAATTTAGCACGAACCATTAAGGCAGGCAGAGAGTGAGAGAGAGAGACGAGAGTATGAAAGAAGGTGGAAATTATCCTTGCCTGAAAATTATTGTTTTTGCTTTGATGATGTTACGACCATCGTCGCTGCTTCGCTGTCATGACAGCAAGTGCCTCTTCACAGCATCAAAATTAACTGAGCGACAGCGGCGGCGTCGGCGTCAGCGTCAGCGTCAACGTTAGCAGAAAATGACAGGCCATTTCATCAATTTTCGGGCTTCTTTGTTAACTTTTTGTACTATTTTTCCCACAAAAAAAAAAAAATTACGACGAAAGGGTGGGGGAAAGGCTCACAGAAGCGGGTATGACGAAAAATCCATTTTAATGGGCGAAAGCCAAAAAACGTGGTTACTACTTTTTTCTTCTACATTTAAAAGCAGGGTGAGCTACTTTTTTTGCAACAAGCAGCAGCAGCAGTAGCAGCGACTAAGCCATTACCGAAGTGACTTCATATAAAAATTGGATAGTAAAGATGGGTGGGTGGGTGACCGACCGACCACTCGTCCCCGTTTGACTAACCGTTATGGTACAGCAACGTAAGCTCAATGGTAATAATTTAAAGATGTTATGAAGTAAGAGAGAAAAATTATAGCCTGAGATCAGAGGTTACTAGAGCTAGTCTGGTGGTAAAATGTTACCAAACTTTCTACACACGACCACGACGGTAGTGGCGGTAAGGCGTTCGGGTAACGGCTTCATAGTGATGGTGCAAGAGTTCTAAGAGCTTATTTCCTTCATTGTTTTAGCCCAAATGGTTGGCATACAATTTGGAAGGTACAGGACAGGAGTTGGCCGAGGAACAGAGTGATGCCGAGTCGTTTCTTAAAAGTATTTTTTGGCAGGCTTTGACATACATTGTGAGATATTTCAGAAATATTGCAAATATGTTGTAAATTATTTCAGTTATGGCGATACGTATCACTTCCAAGGACTTAATTTTGTTTTCAATGCAAAATTCGCGATACTTTTTGAACAGACCTCGTACTTATACTATATGACTATTTTAACAGCCATTTTTAAAAGTTTATGGTTTCTGATGAGAAAAAGGGTAATCTACGGTCATGAAAATAGACTACTTCTATAAGAATGACTGTACAGAATTAATATTAATTATTAAAAACCTAAAAACGCTTTTTTGCAAATTCTATCCTTCGAATAGATCTACAATAGGCTTTGACTTGTTGATGTTCCAAGTTTATAAACGTATTTTCTTAACACCTTTTTCTTAATTAATGCATCGAAAGAACAAAAAAAATCCATCGTCTATGGATAATCCACTTTAATTAAATAAACTCTTCGTAGACAAAAAACAAAAATCAATTCATTTCAATGTTATTCTTTGTAGACGAGAATACGTGGATGAGATAGAATTTAATCCATTTTTAATGGAACTCTTGGTAGACGCATTCGAAATCAAACCATTCTCTAAAGCTATAATAATTTCGCATACGTTTTATAATTCAATATCTCAGACGAGATAAAATTCAATTCATTTTTAAGGCAACCTTTCGTAGATAAGATAGAATTTAAATCTAATCTAACTAAATCTAGCTGATGAAGATATTGTTGTTATTTATTTATGAAATAATTTTAAACGATTAACAAATTAACAATGACCAAAATAAAATTATTAAATTAAATTTAATTTTTTTATAAAACAACAAAATTAAATAAATTTTTCGCAAAAAACAATAAATAACGCATTGCAGAAAAACAGAAAATCTAATTGTAAAAATATGTTACGATTCTTTAACTCAGCTCTACTTAATATAAAGGGTTGACCTTATTCGTCGGAACATGTCTTGACATACCGAGCGCTACCGTTTTGGTTTTTTTAGGCAATGCCAACGCGCCAACGATGCTGGAAGGGTACCTTTTTGCTTATTTCAACATTCACATTAAGTATATACATATTTTGTTGTTTTTTGTTTAGAAGTTATTTGCTAGTTGTATGTATCGTACATACATCTTTTTTGAGAGCGCACTTGTTTCGTTCATTTGAGCAATGAAATATTGTATATACACTGCGATACGCGCGGCAGCCTGGCGTCCGTGCCGCGCTCTGCTACTGACAGGCCAGGCCGAGCATCAAGGGATTCTCTAACACACACACAGATTCAGTCACTCACTCACTCTACATTAATTTCAACCCTCAACCCTCAACCCTCAACCACCACCACCAGAAGCAAAACTACAAGCAACCAACGCCACTAAAAATAGTTTAAATTAAAGAAAAAAAAAGTTGCTTTTCTACATTTCAATTTATA
Source organism: Conops quadrifasciatus (assembly GCA_949752815.1). NCBI lineage: Eukaryota > Metazoa > Arthropoda > Insecta > Diptera > Conopidae > Conops > Conops quadrifasciatus. The sequence goes on along the minus strand of OX457078.1, from coordinate 12,961,602 downwards.
ACAAACAGCGTATGTATTTACGGACGTACTATACATGCATGCATGTTTACACGTGTGCGTGTGTGAGTGTAAGTAAGCATGCTTTCTGCGGCTTCAACGTAATGTTGTTTTGCTAGAGCACTTCTTTCCCTTCCAAACCAGAGTTCGTTCGTAGAAAATTCAGCATTTCAGTATTTTTTCATGTTCTCATGCTTTTCGTCCTTGTGCTAAAAAACCAACAAACAGAGGCTCTGGCTTTTTGAATGGCGGTAAAAAATCGATATTGCAATTAATTCTGCTATCGTGGGATTAAAATGTTCGTCGTTGTTGTTGTTGTTGCTGTTGGACCGGCAGTATGGGGTTGATGGGTTGGTTGACTGGTGTGGTGGATACTCGTCTCTTAAGGATGATAGATGCGTGTGTATAGTGTTCTCGTATATGTATGTAAAAATGCATACTTACGTCGTAAGTCTGTATGTGTGTGTGTGCTGAAACCTTCAGGTTTTAGAAACAAAAAAAAAAATTTTAACCAAATAAAACTGTATACAAAATAAAAACTACGAAGAAGAAGAAGAAGCAGAAGAAGAAACACAAGCATCTCAACAAATTTTTTATTATGAGAAACGTAACACGTTTGGATTTTTTTTTTAGAATGGATTTTTTTTTTAAATTTTTTTATAATTTTTTTTTTAGAAGTACGTATTTTTTTTTAATTATTTCAGCCATATTACTTCTTCATAATGACTTCTTCACTGTAATACATATTTTTTTGAAGAAGAAGAAGAGCTCTTTCAATTAATTTAATTACATTTGCATTTTTTCAATTAGGTTTTTCTTCCCCGCTGAAATTTCCCAATTATTTTCATAAAAATATGCTCGTATTTGTAATGTTTTAAGCATTAAGCATTACTCTATACCCGCAAAGTGTTGAAGTGATGATTAAAAGTGGGCGGGTGTGACACCTACTTTCGTTTTATTTACAGGGAAATAAAATTTTGATCTATTAACTCATTTACGACATCGCTTTTCACAAACAAACACCTCATTATATGGACCACAAACACCTCATTATATATAACACATAATAAATGGACCACGCCCATTTTTGAGAGTATATTTTAGTCTAAGATGGTGGATTTGGAAATAAAATTTTAGCTTCAAATTCGCTCTAAAAGCTGAGAAATTGAGCTATAAGCACGGATGAATACATATGTGCCACAAAAAGTAGGCGTGGCACTGGTCCGATTCTCCCCATTAATTCTGCTGACAATTTTTTCAGAAAATAATTTTTTTTTAGGTTAAAAAAGCATGTATTTAAACATTTAAATTGTACGCTTTGAATTACGAAATTATTTTTCATTATATTTAAATTCTTTTAGTACACACTTTGTAAGCTCTTAAAGCTCATCTTATCTCTCTTCCTTTCTCTCTCTCTCTCTCTTTCTCTCTCGACCTCACACACTTTAGCTTTTATCCTACATCAAACGCTGCACACGTGATGAAAGTCACGTAGCTCAATGCGAAACGCAACCTCACTATCACGACATAATTTCCTTACATCTCCTTAACTTCAAATGTCATACAACCAAAGCAAACAACAACAACAACAACAACAACAAAAGCAAATATGTACAATAATTCGAATCTCTTTCTTGTCAGAATTTGCAGAAACTGAAGTTATTGAAGTTCGGTAGAAGCTGTTTTAATAATAAATTAGGATGTCTTTACTCTCATCACATCACATCGTTTTTCTTATAAAATAATCTTCATATATTGGATGTACGTACATATGTACATACAGGGTGCGCCATCTTTTATGGCGGTAGGTGAATATTGAATATACTTATGTCTTGTATAATATAGTAACATCTCTGGGCGGCAAATGTTGTGATATATTTTAATATTAGAATTCAAAATTATAACTCAGTTTAAATGAGATTTATAAGTTGAGAAATAAAGTTCTTAAGAGCTAGACCATAGACACCATGGTTTTTAATTTTTTGAAACGTTTGAGACATAAGAACAGATGCGATTTTTTTTAATTTTAAGAAATTTTTGTTTCGAAGTAATTTTGTTTCAATAAATTTATGCATTAATCGATATTTAAAAATTTCACCAATTAAAAATAAAAGGGTGATCCCAAATTAACCCAAAAACCTGTCCACAATTCTCATCAAAAGCATAATAAATGACAGCAGACAAGTTCAATTTTTAAGCACACTCAATCGATCCATCAGAACCAATGGATCCGTCGGTTAGGTTAGCCCGCCAAATATTGCCACCACGCTACGCTGTTACGTAATTCGCCAAGAAATGTGCACACATCAACTAACTCATCGTTCGGTCTGCGGTCCGCGGTCCGTCTTCTCCTTGAATAACAACTGATTTTATATTTATGTGTTTATGGGTGTGTGTTTTTTTTATGTATGGTTGGTTGAGTATGGTATACTTTTTCCCCACAAAGGATATATGTACATATTTTGCTTTGCGTGTGTACAAGTGTGTAAGCATTATATACCAATAGTAGCAGTTATCAGAGTTATATTCGTACATTCCTCCTAACATACACGTGCGTGCGTATGTATGTACATACATATGTATGTATGTATTTCACAATATATTGTATATCACTTGAGTGCAATAACTTTTGCTGTTCGGTTTTTTTCTCTTCTTATGTCTTGTCTTGCTGGCTGTTCTTATTTGTAATGTTTGTTGTTATTATTATTATTATTATACCATTGTTGTTGTTGTTGCTGTTATTGTTTTGCCTTCTTCTTCTTCGTCTTCTCATTACTATTCTTGTAATTCTTGTTATTGTCGTGGATAATAAACCAAACGTCATCATCCTCGTGAAAACGCCTTTCTCTTCTTGCCATCATCATCAAGATTCATACGAATCATGCGTGGAGATTCCACCATAATATGGCGATATTCGAAGGAAACGCAATATTTCTATTTGTTGTTGTTGTCATTGTTGTTGTTGTTATTATTATTATTATTATAGTTATTCCTGTTGACTTTCGGTCTGATTTCGAAGAAATACACTCGCAGAATACGATAAGAAAAAAAAAATATGTAAGTTTCTGTTTATGTTTTGACTTTTTTTTCGCCTGTGTCGTCATCTTGACAACCACAACGACAACAACTACAACGATGGCGATGGCAACTAAGTTTAAGGACATTTAAGTGCTTATTTATGGCCTTTAAACACGCAAACAATATACGATATATCACTCACTTACTTCGGTTTTCTTGCCCCGGCTAGTATTAGCTTTTGGATTTTCTGTTGTTGTTGTTTTTTTTTTTAAACTGTGAAATGGCCAAGCCCTTCTTTGGCAAAGAGTTTAGTTAAAGGGGCATGAGGGGCGCTGGCATTACAAATCAAAGAAAGGGAAAACCATATAAAAAAAATAGATAGAAACACAGACTGAGACGACGACGCTGGTTATTTTTCTATACTCATGGTTCGGCTTCAATTGAGTTAAAAAATTTTTGTAATCAAATTAGTTTTCGTATTCTGTCTTTCTTAGTGTTTTCATTGCTTCTCTTCATCACAAATTCTTAATTTTTAAAAAAAAGTTTAATTAAGTATTATTTCAACGAAATAAAAATTTCGTCTTTATTTAAAAAAAAACACAAATTTACCTAAAATGTATTATAATTGGTCGGGGAAAAAGTATTCGGCGTTTTTCTCATCGCTTCGTAAAATGTCATAACTTTGAAACGGTTAGTTGCATCTGGCAACTTTTTTTTTTTTGTGCTTAACATGTGTCAAAATATTGGGCTTATAATTTGTAAAATTTATTGAGATTGGTGCGTCCTCGCTCTGGTCGACCTATCACTGAAAAAGTCGGTGAAATTATGGCTAAGGTTCAAGAAGACCGTCAGTCGAGCAGTCACGACATCGCGAAGGAACTGAAGATCTACAACAAAACAGTTTTAAACCATTTGCATTACGAAATGCAACCTCTTGCTGGGAAAAAATTGGCCTCAAAAGACGACTGCGAAAAGCACCTGTGTCAGTTTTTCGCAGATAAAACCCATGAATTCTACAAGAAAGGAATAATGGTTTATATCCGAAAAATGGCAGAAGGTAGTTGAAAAGAATTGGCAATACTTGGATTAATAATATGTTTGTTAAATGCCAAAAAAATGTTGTCTTTTTTCTAAAAAAACGCCGAATACTTTTTACCCAACCCATATTATTGTTTTAAAGCTAATTTCAGACTTGCCATATTAAAATTTTTCGTTATTATTTTACTTTAAGAGAAAATAACTACTAATACATAATTAAAAAAAAATCAAACCATATTCTTCACTGTTTTGCTTTTGCTGTTTTGTGAACTTAAATTCATTAAAGAAACGTATCGATATAAATAACAATAATATTGCTTTATAAATTCCAGCCATTTACATTTCTCTAACTATTGAGAAAAAAAGTAACGTATTGTATTTATGATAATGCTATCATTTGGTGATTGATTGATCGATTTAATCAACTGAAGAAGTCCTAACACGAAGAAGAAGTTTAAACACGAAATTCAGAGCACGTTTTTGTCAACTGATGATCATACTTTCTAATCGTCTTCGGATTGGTTTGTGTAAAATATTAATTTTACGTGATTGCAATCTTTAAAGATAGGAAATAAATGGGCGGAGGAGGACACACGAGGGAATTGGACGTGGTAGGTAGACCATAGCCTTGAATTTTTCAAGTAATAGTCGATGTCGATAGAATCATATACAATACATTGATTGCTTTATCTAATCTCTTCGCTAATAAAAAATGAGCTAAAAATAAAAATGTTCACAAATTATCTTTTATAGTTTTCTTTAACGCTTTACGTAACGTATTCAAATATGTATTTTGATGAAACGTATATTCTTGTAGAACCATACATACTTTTTTATTCCTCGCTTAACGGCTTAGGGCCTAGGCAATACGTTACAGTTCCAACTGGTCGTAAAGTGAAACGCCGTATAATAAATTGAAAGTAAAATTTTCAAAGTAAAATTGTATAAATAATCGTTTGGATATTTATTAATATGTACTTGTTAATATGTATATTCGAAATCTACGACGTGGTCTCACTGACTACGCATATTTTCTTCGGAAACATATCTAATATAAACAGAAAAAAAAATGGCGCACAATATATCGTACAAGATTTTCAATAATATTAAAAACAATTTCCTACGTGGACAATTTGCTCTTTTTATCATTGTACGCTCTGAAATAGACTTAAATACTTAATTACTATGTACAAATTGTCAACTCTCAACAGAAAGCAAACAAACTAGACGAGAAAAAGTGCTAAGAATTTATAAATATGTACCTATATACATATATGTATATATACGCCTTATATATGTACATATGTATGTGAATTATATATATTTAAACATAAGAATATTGAGAACTAGTTTGTACATACTTGTATATAGCTTTAATAATGCTCCATTAAGAATACCGCAAGACACCGTTACACGAAAAAAAATGCGTACTCTCTCTCTCTCTCTAGCTCACTAGTCTTGTCAAACTAGTTCTTTTCCGTCGTGCTCAAAGTCATTACTTAACTGTTATTTATTTAATAAATACTCTTTCTTAACAGCTGTTCGTTGCTTTGTCTCGTCTCGTCTCATCGTCAAGTCAAGTCTTGTCAATTTATCGTATGAATGACGTAAATTTCAGTATTTTAATATCGCTAAACTGTTCTTACTTTGAAATACTTCTCTGTGCTCACGTATGTACATATGTATGTACTCATATATTGCAAACGTTTGTAGTAGTTGTTGTTGTTGTTGTTACTGTTTTCGTTGTTGTTGTTGTTGTTTTAGATGTACCTGTTGTTATGCAGTTTAAAGGTTTCTAGTGTTTTTCTCTATTAATTTTCATTGCTTTTTAATTTTTTTTCTTTTTATGTAATCATCATCGTCAGCATCGTTATGTTCATCAGCAAGCAGCATCGTTATCGTTATCGTTATCATCATCCTCATAATTAATATTTTCCTTCAAGTTCATTCGTTTAAATGCTAATAAAACTTGCAAAGCGCTGCTAATTTTGTCTAATTGTATAAAAGCTTTTTTTATATGTGTGCATTTTTTATAAGTATGAATGTCTGTCTCTCTCTCTCTCTCTCTCTCTCTCTCTGTCTGTGGGTGTGCATGTGATTGTGCTTGCACAGGCACGCTATAGCAATGCAAGGTTTTCTATTATTAGTTGAAGTACGTACGGATTGTTTTTTACTGACTGTCAGTCAACGACGGAGGAAAACGTCGGCTGCTAATCGGCGGCGATAATAGACGCAGCTGCAGCAGGCCGACGCAACCAATCTATTACACGCGCACACATACACATACATATCTACGATACATTCATCCCATCCTTTCCAACCAACCATTTGTACGTACGTACATACATACATACGTACTCATTACATAACCTCATGTCATAGAGCCAGGTGTGTGTATGTGTGTATCTCCCTTTTTTCCTGCTCTTACAGCGCCTGCAGGTACATACGATACAATATAGGTATAGTATAATATAATATTTAGTATTAAAGACAGACTAATGCTTTCTGATGCATTTAAACGTATGTACATACATACATACTCCGTAAAAACCTCTTTTTTTGCTTTTAACTGTTGAATGTGTGTGTGTGTGTTTGTGTGGGTGAGTATTGAGATTGCGCCGGTGTGTGCATGATACATTTATAAGGCAGGTACGTACGGCAGAAAACTGGTTTGATAAATTATCGCATTTCAACGAAATCTCAACGAAACTACTTTAACTTTGTAAAGTCTCTGTATACGACGCACACAAAGGCATTGATATTTAACAAATACATTTACGCACGCATCTATATATGTATACCTACAATATGTATACATGTATGTACACACAATGCCACAAAACCGGTTTTGTACTACGAATGCGTTCGTTTGCAGTTTTGTAGAAGAAGATTGTTTTCCTGAAATTCTTTCTTATACTTTTGCTTTGACATTTGAACAATGTCTGTCTGTCTGTCTTTCTCACTGTCTGTCTCGTGGACGCAATTAAAATTTACTATTTCGCTCTTGTCATCCCAAGTTTAAGAGTTTCTGGCGCAGCATCTTGGCCGTGTTTTGTTCTTGTTGTCCAGCCAGCCTCACAAGCGTAAAAAAACGGGACAAAAAAGTACTTTTACGAAGAGTGTTGCATTCCTTTTACTTCAAGGGAAGGAAAAGGAAGTAGAAGTCAAGAAAAAGAAATGAAACATGAGTCAGTTTCTTATTTTACTGGCTGGTCCTTCTCTCTTTTCGTTGCTTAAACGTTGTTAAACGTCAAGTCAACCACCTGTCCCTGTCACACTAGCCCTTTCCCACCGACGATGATGATAATTATGATGATCATGATGATGATCATAGCATAAAGATTGTGCGTGTTGTAAAGCAACTGTTTATTGCTAATTTGATTTGATATTCAGGTCTTTTGAAGGTTATAAGAGACATAAAACTTTAATATGCTTCAAACTGCTGTTCTTCTTATTCTTCTTCTTTTGCTTCCTTGACTTCCATTTAGCTTTTTTCTTTTTTGATCATGAATACGTGTTTTGAATATAGAATATGTACAAAGAAAATAAAGAAAGAAACAAATTTTGTGGTTACGATGCGTATCCTCGTAGTATACGAGGATATACATACATGTATGTTTTCTGAATTATAAACATGTTCTGAATTATATGAACGGACATATCATAAACGGACATATGTATATGGCAAGATGTCAATTTAGAGGTTGCCTCAGGCGAGAATCGAACCTGAACCCTCAGAACAGGACTGCTGGGCTACAGATAGCATCGTAAGACTGCAAAAAAACCATTATTAAAAGCTTATATGAGGCTAGCTTGAGCCTTAAGTGAGATTAGTTCGTCAAGGCAGTTTTCCTGCATCCCCACAATAATTATCAAATGAGCTTGAAAGTTGCGCAAGTTTGTCCATTCCATTAAAAAATGGAATTAATGACAAAAAAAACCGGTATGATCTTTATATTTTTATAAAATTTAGATCTTTTTAAAATCTATACAATTTTCATAAAACAAAACATTTTTACCTGTAAGAATTATCTAGATTACATTCAAAATGCAAGCCTGTAAAAATTTCTCAATAAAAACGAATGCACTCACAGCACTTTCAAAGAAAACGGCTCAATTATAGATTGATTCCTTGATAGTTCTATAAATTTTTTGACACGTATGAGGGCCCCCACCCCCTCGACCATGTCACGAGCTTTTTAGATTGCTCTAAACAAGGTTTTTTGAGTTTTTGTTGGCCCCCAGTTTCTATTTGCTGGCATGACACATTCTGCCCAACGGCACAAAACGAGTTGTGATCCCATGTTAGAAAAGGGTGTTAGAACCCTCTTTTGTCAGCAGATCTGCTTTTCTGGCCTTTCAGCCTTTCATAGCAAAACATACTATGCTAAACCATACTATGTTATATATATACTACATTATACTATGCTCGCTTATCTACTTCTACGTATATATTTACTTTTTTCTCTATCTGCCCCCCACGAAACATAATTATAAACCTCATGTCACATTAAATCGATGAAGCTGCCACAATTAAAATGCAAAACACTCAATACGACCCATTTTTTTGTGGCCTATACCAACCATATGGTGTAATTTTGATCAGTTTGTAAATTGTTAGCAACAAAATGAAATATTATGTAGTACTTTAAAAGGGAGGGGCAAACGCTCCCTTCTTGACGAGTACTACACTTTTCCAATTTCCTTGTTCGGGGCATTTTGCGATGATAATGTAACCCGTTGTTAAATGTAGGCGTAATTAATTGATATTATTTAATTTAGATAATTGCAAAATTGTCATATTTACAAAGCAAAAGGGTTCTTTAAGTCCTTTGTGCCTTCCACGAGTTTAAAGCAATTTCAAGATACTAATTGGAAAATGGACAAAAGGAGCAGCAGCAACACCACCACCACCAACCACAACAACAACAACAACAACTGCTGCTAAATATTTAACATACTATAGCTTAAAGGGGTAGGTCATGAATTATTATCAACATACCGAAAAAAGAAAGAAAGAAAGAAAGGAAAAAGTTCAAGAAGTTTAAAAAGCAGAAAATGCAAGGAAAAAAAAGGAAGAAAATCCGAAAGTGTATAAATAAAAATTGCTCATACACGAATAAATATTGAGCAAGCGAGAGTGCGAGTTTTATGACCTCTGCGGGGCACATTTTTGTGCCATGAATGTGCACCATGTGCACATATTACCATATGGGTAAGGCAAAAACAGAGAAAACCGTGGAAAACCACTATAAGCAAGAAAAAATTTGCAATATTTCATGAATTGAACATATTTAAATATTCGGACCGATGACGACGACGACGGTGGCGGCAGACACTGAGTCTTGTCGACGGCGACGCATGGGCATTATTATGGACAAGCAGAAGAAGGCTAGACCAACAAAAATAGAGCTAAACTCTATTCGAGTGTCGAATGTATGAATGATTGAAATCAATAAAAAACAACAACAACAACAGAAACCGGTATATATTTATTACTATGTACTTGTTTGTAAATATCGTATATGTATTTTGTTCGCATTTAAAGCGTTTCGAAAGCATGCGTTTTTTAATTTAGAAATGAAGCTCGATTGCGCCGAGGTTGTTGTAATTTCCATAAAATGTGTAAATAATGCATCTAATGCATCTAATTGAAGGCCTATTTTAGAAGAGACAAGTTTTAATAATGCATAACGCTTTGCAATGCGCCATGAAGTTATGAAGTCTGGATGAGGTTTAATGTGAGAGAGAGAGGTTTTTCTTAGGAGCAAAAGGTTATTAGAGCATCGAATACGTAGATTCTGTACCGGCCGTGAATGAATGAAATAGACAACGTTTATATTTAGAGTTAGACTATCAAGGGCTAAGCTTGCAACTATTAAGTTAGAGCACATAAGCATAACATTGTTTAATGCACCCTAAAAGTTAATCTATTATGATGTTTCCATAAAGCGTTTTTGCTTGGGTTTAGCGCAAAACTGTTTTTCGCAGCAAAAACCATTATAAAACCAATAAAATTCTACTGAAATTGTTGTTTCGCGGCAAAAAACCGTTATAAAACCAATAAAACTCCATTGAAATTGTTGTTGTCTTAAGTTCAGCGTAAAACCAGAAATAGTTGTGGTTTTAGCAGTTTTCAACCCTTTTTCGAAGTTCGAAATACTAGACGCCATAGCATTGTCTCTTTCATATACTGAATATGGTAGAAAGAAATAAATATTGTACACAAAAATATTATGTCAAAATTAACAAACAAAACAAAACATTGGTTTTCCCCATACAACAACAACAGCAAGGGAAAAACTAGTTTTGTAGGAAAACAACACTTGACACTTGATCGATATTCGAAAGCCTAAACCAAAACCAAAACCATTTTATGTCAACACCATATAAGTAATCGAGTCTTTGGAGATTAATCTTTTTCCTACTGTCTACACTTTCTAGAGATCTTTATTTGTACACGGCTTTTTTAGGCTTACATACAACAAGTTAGATTACATTCCAGAATCTAGAATAATTAGTACCATAAATATTACAACATTATTGTCTTTTATGCAGCAAAATTCTTAAGGGCAATAATTTTTTTTAGTCTTAAAAAATACAATTAAAAAAAGCACAAAACTAATTAAATTCTGTTTCTTCTTTTTGAAAACCGTACGGTACAAATAAGCCCATTAAAAACATCAATCCGGTTGTTTTGTGCGTATTTTGTTGTTTCTTACCGTTGTACCGTTGTTCTCTGGTGTATATACCATATGTGTTTATCTTGTACCATGTATGTAAATTTTTTTTTTCCCCAGACTTTTGAATTATTTAAACTTCTGATTTCTGGTTTTTGTCTGGCTTGAATGACTGGACTGGATCGGACCGGACCGGCCGAACTCTTCTGATGCGTCATTTTTTTGGTGATTGTGTTGTTGTTGTTTTTACCTTTATTACCGTGTAGTTTTTAAGTGATTGTTATTGTTCGAACAATCGTTCCAACAACAAGACCAACAACAACAACAACAACAACAACAACAATCAATCATTGTGGACAATGACCTTTTGTTTATGAAGTTTTAGAATCGTTTATAAATATATGTACATATGTATATATATTTTGTACTGCGAAAACCTGTGATATTGGCCTTAAAAAACCTTGCTTTTAACTGCGTCAAGTTTTAAGATAACAACAAAAAAAACAAGTTTGTTGGAAGTTTCCGTTAATCGTCGTGTAAATAACAGAACGAACACGACGACGCCGACTACATACGTGTGTATTATAAATTCTATCAAATAGCATTATTTATTTAGTTACGTATATGATTTATTGCCTTTGTAAAATTCTAAAAGCTTCCGAAAGTTTTTGATCTTTCAAAGAAATTGCTCTCATCTTTTTGTTTTAAATTTATTATTTAAGTAAAGTCTTTTACAGTTAAGTTTAATATGATTTCCCTTGAAAGCTCCCTTTATGCGGAACACCCTGTATGTGATGTAAATTAGGCCATTTGCTGATGAAATACCGTTACTCTTGTAACGCAAATAATCATAAAATAACAACTGCCAGCAGTAAACAGTTGGTTGACAAACAGTTATTGTTAACAAAGACACAGACAGACATCTGTCCACTTTACGCTCAAGTTTCGAATATGTTCTGAGACTAGGACACACCCTGTTTCCTTCTTCAGTTTCCTTCCTGCAACGTGTTTGAGATTAAATCTGCGTGAACTGCGTCATGCGTGCGTGCGGGCATGCTCCAAAAACGGCAAAAAAATTATATATGTAAAATGAAACAGTTATTTTTGTATGGCGTGTCATTGCTTGGTCTGCTGTTTTGGTGAGCTTTTCGTTGATGCTAATCGCGCTTTTGCACGCAAGTTTTTCGTGTTTTTTTTTTTTTTGCTTGAACTTGGTTTAATTACGAACGTAACGTAACTGAAGAAACTGAAGAAATAGCAGCGAAAAGCAATAATAATAATAACAACAACAAATACATGTATGAAATGACACGGCCAGCAAAAGGGTCAAAAGGGTAAACAGCTGATACATATTTAACACAGAAGCTTTTGAACAAAAATAACATCAACATCAACAACAATAACAAGAAATAAAACCATCATCATCCACGCCAACGGCAGCGACAACAACGATGACAACAACAACTTCACAACAATATTCCGAGATTCCGCTTAACACGCACGCAAAAAAAGAAGAAGAAAAAAAAAATGAAAGAATAAAGTAAATGTGTTTGTTTGTTTACTTGGCCTAGATTTCAATCTTATCTGATTGCTGCTGGCGCAAAAATGTAAAAAGGCCACGAATTGCGAATCTGGGCTTGCACGCAAAACTAGTTTAATTTATTAAAACTGATTATTTTAACTGTGTTAATATAGAATAAAAGCCGTCAGTCATTGCTTTAAAGAAAAAATCCTTTACGTAAATACCTTTTACCTTTTATCTTTAGAAAATAAGAATTTTGTAATTAGTATTGACAGTCTTATTGTTTTTTTTTATTTACAATATTATTGACAATTTTAATAAAAGTTTTCCGTAATGTTTTACCGTCAGATTTATTCGTTATTTCATTAACTTCACTCATTCACAATTTTATTAAGAAATTTAATATAAAATTATATATTGATAATTTCATTTATGACTTCATGTTTATTTTATTTACAATGTTATTGACAATTTTGATAAAAGTTTTACGTTATGTTTTAACGTCAGATTTATTCGTAATTTAATTAATTCTATTCATTCATAATTTTAATAAGAAGTTTTATGAAAATTCTATATTGACAATTTCATTATTGATTTTATTTTTGCTTTATTCTATTTTATTGACAATTTTGATAAAAATTTTACCGTTTTAACGTCAGATTTATTCGTTATTTCAATTATTTCATTCATTCATAATTGAATTAAGAAATTTAATGAAAATTATATACATATTGACAATTTCATTGACAGGCTGTTTGGCATTGAAATTGGGACAGACCTGATTAGGTCCACGCCTACATTTATTTTATACAAATAACTTTATCCATTTTAAGAATGAAATTTTTCATTTTATAGACTTAAAGCTGAAAATTTATTGCCGGAATGGCCGTATTTTTATTACCTTCTTATGACGGTGGGCGTGGAGATGCGCTGCCGCCGTTCACTTGAATATTATATTATATATAAAAGTTTTCTGAGAAAAAGCTATGTTATAAATGAATTAATAAATCTAATTTCACTGTCTAAAATTTAGGCAATGTGAACCTATGTTAAATTAAAATACCGAACTAATTGTATTATAGGATAGAAATAATAATAAAATTGTAATTACATATAATAAGAATCTAGTTAGATTATATTAAACTTAAACAAATAGTCTATAGTATATAGCTTTTAATTTTCAATCTGTTTAATTTCAAATCGATTTCTAAATGCTTGAAACAAAAAGCTCGTAAAAATAGACAATGAAAAACTCATAAATATATGTATGTATAACTATAAATACGATACTTCCAGCAATCATATACATATGTATGCATATATGAACCTATGTATATGTACCTCCACAATTCTACCAGAAAAAAGATGCTTTGCTTCTAAATTATGCCGATTGCTTTTTATTCGGAAGGCCAAATGATCAAGTGTACCGTACAAAATAAGAAAAAAACAGTTTCTTTATCATCATGACCTTAATTTGTTCCTTTAAATCCTTTAAAGAGCCTGTAAAAATTATTTTTTAAAAATCAACTCAAATTCACTTTAAATAAATTACAATTTAAATCGAAATTATATGCTATAATAATAATAAAGTTATTAAATTTTTTTAGAATATTAAATTAAATTATCAAATCTTTTAAGAAAGATTTTTCTTAATGATATTGAAATACTTTTTCGAATTTATTAACGGTTCATTGATTTTGTACTTTGTATTGAAATAAATACAATTTTCACCGAAAATAGAAATCCTTAAATTTTGAAAATGTAATTTTAAATGTCAGTCCTTCCTTACTGAATTAGATGGTAAGAAGCTTTGCCCGAACGCAAGCAACCGCATGTGATGGTGTTTTGGGCAGTATCCTTTGTTGGCGGGAGGATGATATTAGATGGTTGTATTGTCGGTGTATGTACATAGTATATACAAGTATTCGACCAAAGGCCGCGGCCGGACGGTCGACAGAAGAATACTTTTGGCGCAAGGAAGAATAGAATCACGAATACACATGCAAAATTCCACGAAAATACACATAATAATGGCGCCTTCGGGATAGCAACCAACATAAGCCGCAGCGGCAGCAGCAGGAGCATCAACCAAACCGACAAGTAACAGCAACTACAAACAAATAACCCAACAACAACACAAAGAAAATTAAGGGAAGTGTAGTATAGAAAAGTAAAGTGAAGGGAAAAGGAAGGAGAAAAGATCGATAAAATCAAGGGCAGACAATGAATGCGAATACAGCAGCAGCAGCAGCAGCAGCAGCGGCAGCAGCGCCAGTATGCTCGAATTAGAAAGAAAGAAAGAGAGAAACAGAAGAAGTGGAGGTAAAGGAATAGAAACACACACAAACACGACGACAGCATGAATAAGAATAGAAAATATTGTGGGAGTTGTTGGGCGTAAGCATAAAAAGCCGTTATTGCTGCTGCGTCTGCCCGGTACTTCTTCTGCTTTAACCAGCTTCGCAAATACTCAAGCCAGTCTCAGAAGAGTTTTATTATGACTACAGAAGAAGAAGAAAAAAGCACTATAACATCATAAACTAAGAACAAAGAATAAATTTCACAAAAAAAAAAAGAAATAGACAAAAAGATACACAAAAAGCAACCGGAACGAAAATTAAAGTAGATGAAAAGGAAAAACTAAAGAGTTACGATAGAACTTGACAGTTCTTTCTCACTTCTACCTACCCCCTCCTCCCCTTTCCAACTAATCCTCCTCTCCCTGCTCCTCCTCCTCCTCGTCCATCTCTTTGAGAGCCTGTAAGTAGTTTAACTGTCGCTGTCAGGCCAATAGCTTTATTCACATTATTTTCATGTCGGCCGCTATTATTTAATTTTTTTCTTGTTTTGTTTTCTTTTCTTTTATTTTAATTTTTTTTTTTTTTTTTTGCTTTTATTCTTTTATACTAGAGGCTAAAGCTTTCAATTTATTGCTGTTTGTGGAAGAGGGTTGAGGGCGATGTAGCTTGGCGTGGCGTAAGAGGGTAGAAAAACTAACCGCCCGGCACTTTGTTGTCAACATAAATAAAGCAAAGCAAAAAGAAAAAAAATTAAAAGAGGAAACATTTAGAAAAATAAGATTATATTTATCACTTTAATATAATCTTTTAAATTAAATTTTTGAAGTTAAAGAAAAATATTATATTATTTATGTACTTGTACATATGTACATATGTACGTAGACATGTAGAAATACATACATACTTCACACGTACGCGTTCTTGAAAAACGGAATAATAATAATAATAAAGTTGAAGGAATTTTTTTTCAAATCATGGATTTAAAAGTCGAAGAAGCCTTTCTTTTACTGAAAGAAAAAGTATTTAATTTTATTTTTTATTGCTTTTAAGACCTTTGAGTATTCTCAATGCACTTAGTTTTTTCGTAATCTTGACTTTAAATTTTGGATTTAATTCTATTTATTTAGTTCATCATTTAGTCTACAAAATAAGCGTTCCGTGTTGACGGTAAGGTAACCTCATCTATTGTAGTTTTCTAGTTTTCTGCGTTTTTTTTATAATATAATATAATATAATATAGTATAATATAGTATAATATAATATTATGGTATAATATAATATTCTATTACATTGGGGTAGATTTAATATTGTAGTGTTCTAGTATCGGGTTGGGGAAAAAGTATTCGGCATTTTTTTAGTAAAGAGATAAAACATTTTTTTGGTATGCAACAAACATTTGATTAATTCAAATATTGCCCATTCTTTGCAACTACCTTATGCCAATTTTCGGATATAACCATTATTCCTTTCTTGTAGAATTCCGAAGTTTTATCTTGGAAAAACTGACACATTTGCTTTTCGCAGTCCACTTTTCAGGCCAAATTTTTCTCAACAAGTGTGTTGGAGAACCCGGAACAAATGATTACAATCTGACGGTGACCCAGGGTCAGGACTATACGTTGAATGCATCAAAACTTCCCAGCCGAAACCTCTCTTCGTTTTTGCCGGGTCAACAGAGCTGTATGTGGCCTTTTTTTGGACTCGTTTTTGCACTCAGTTCATGAGGCACCAAAACATCGAGTTTCTTTGTGAGAGCAACTTTATGCAAATGGTTTAAAACTGTTTTGTGGTCGATCTTCAGTTCCTTCGCGATGTCGTGACTGCTCGACTGACAGCTTGAGCCATACTTTCATCGACTTTTTTAGTGATAGGTCGACCAGAGCGACCATTGGGATACAGTACCTTCGCCAGAAACACCACTAATCTTTTCACATGTCTGGGCATTGTTTCTTTTGTCGTAGTAAAATTGTAAAATATAGTGTATTTTATTAGAAATTTCAATAAATTTCACCAATCTCACCAATCTCAATAAATTTCACAAATTATCAGCCGATTTGTCACTTGTTAAGAAAGAAAAAAAAGTTGCCAAGTGCAACTAACCGTTTCAAAGTTATGACACTTTACAGTGAAGCGATGAGAAAAACGCCGAGTACTTTTTCCCCAACCCGTATACATATAGCGTACCACCCTTTGAATAAATTTAAAAATGTTTTCATCTATAAAAAGATTTACATCAACAAATGAGTTAAAAGAATAGACGATGATCAAAATCAATCGACTAAGAAGAAGCATAGATAGAAGAAGAAAAAAAAACGGTTTTCAAAAAATTTGTGTAAAATTAAAAATATCCCACAACAACAACAATCACAATAACTCTAACAATCCTTTCCAATTCTAATTTAATATTCCGAACACGCCACGCCACGTCGCTCTCTCGCTCTCTGCCGTGCCGGTCCAGTCGACCGTTTTTGTATGAGAATTTGGAATTTTCTTCTTTTTCTTTTTTTTGTGGGTTCAAACTCTCTCAGCAGCGGCCACCTTCGGCTTCGGCTCCTTTGCAACTTCATGGCATGCGGTTCGTTGGGTCGGTTGGTCGTTGTGCCGTCAGCTCTTGCTGGGCGAGTCAACGGAGGCAGCAGCAGCAGCAGTAGCAGCCGATGACGATGACGATGCCGTTGCCATTGCCGCTGAGAAATCACGACGAAAGCAACGACGGCCGCCTTGCGTTCTGCTTGTTCTTTTTCTCCATCAGTATGCACACGGCACAATCATTTCGTACAACTCTGACTTCGCCTCACATGCACACACACAAAACGACTGCGGCGTTAGCAGCTGCGACGTCAGCGGCTGCAATGACGCCTGGCGTTAAAAGCGAGCGCTGGCGGCAGCAGCAACATCATTATCTCCGTTATCAAAATGTGAGAGGAAAAATCAGCCTACGCCGCACGATGAGGGCGATGATGGCGGGGTGGGTTGGTTGCTTGAGGGTGGGTGGAAGAATGGGAGATCGTTGGGTGGTGGATGGTGGATGTTGGGTGTACCACAAAGGCACGAGTGTGCGTGTGTGTATAAACGAGTAGCGCTTACAAGCGAGTATAACGCAGCAGCAGGAAGGCACAGAAGCAGAGAACGAAGAACGAAGCAGAGAGAGAAAAGAGCGAGAGGAGGGTAAAAAGTGAGGAGATTGAACCAAGCTGCTGCCGCTGCTGCTGCTGCTGAATGCTTGTGTTCAGTTCAGCCTTTTAAAAGCATAAAACAAAACAAAGCTAAACAAAAAAAAAAAAATGGGGTCGCTGGAGGGTGCGGGTGCGGCCAGGGAAAATATCTAGAAATAAAAGAAATGAAATGTTGCTGAAATGAACGAATGAAACAGAAAGAGGGAAAAAATAGACCCATAGTAATGACAGCCTGTCAGGATGTTGGACTGCTTTATGGAGGGGGACGCAGGCGCGAAATTTTGGGTGGTGGTGGTGACGCTAATGGTGGTGGTGACGCTAGTGATAGTGGAGGTGATGGTGGTGGTGGTGACAAGTAGCTTCTATAGTGCTGATGCACGAAGGAGTGGCAGGCACCTTTTTTAACGGTGGCATGAGGTAAGTGCGCTCTTGCTTTTGCTGCAGCAGCTAACGGTTTGAATGCGTTCGTTCTGAGGAGTCAAAAGTGCGTGATGCGTGCTGACGATGTTATTAATATATGTATCTGTGTGCCATGTGTGCCCATGTGTATGTATGCCTACAAGTGTATATACATATATAACTGAATCAATATATGAAAGTCTATGAAAAAGCTGTACTATCGATTTTCAGGCTCCATGGAATTGATGGAGTTTATTTTTAAGTTTTATAATGTTTAAAAACGTGTTCTTTGTATAAAAGTTTTTTATACTATACAAAAAAAAATTGCAAACAATTTAAAAAATGCTAAATTTATTAAAAAATTGTTTCCAACCGAATTTTCTTTCATAAAGCATTAATTTTTCCCTAAAACTTAAAAAACATTTCTTCTCCATTTTAAATTTGTGTGATAAAACTTTTTTTCGTTTAAAATTTAGAGTCTAAATTAAAGTAATATTTGTTTTTATCCCGGCAAAGAAAACCAACAAACACTTCTATTAACTATTAGTTTTTATAAATTTTAAATTTGTGTGATAATCGTTCTTTTTTTTCGTCTAAAATTTAGAACCTAAATTAAAGTAATAGACCTCTCCCTTCCTTAAGATTTTTTTCTTCTTCTATTAACTATTTTTGTCTCCATTTTATATTTGCGAGATAATAAAGCCTTTTTTTCGTCTTAAATTTAGACTCTAAATGAAAGTAACGGACCTCTCCTTCCTTACGATTTTTTCTTCTTCCGTCAAAGAAAAGCAACAAACACTTCTATTAATTATTTTCTCCCCGATTTTAAATTTGTGTAATAATCGATCCACTTTTTCGTCTAAAATTTAGACAATAAATGAAAGTAATAGACCTCTCCCTTCCTTCCTTACAATTGTTTCTTCTCCAGGCAAGGAAACCAACAAACACTTCTATTAACTATTTTTCCCCGATTTAAAATTTGGTGGTAGTCGATCTTTTTTTTCGTCTAAAATTTAGACTCTAAATGAAAGTAATAGACCTCTTCCTTCCTTACGATTTTTTCTTCTTCCGGCAAAGTAAACCAACAAACACTTCTATTAACTATTTTTCTCTCCATTTTATATTTGCGAGATAATAGACTCCCTTTTTCGTCTTAAATTTAGACTCTAAATGAAAGTAATGCACGCGTCTATAAAAAATACATACTTAGTATATTAAGATTGCACGCGTATACCGAATAAAAAAAACTCTCGCATATCAATATATGTAAATAAATACATACATTAGTGCATATAAACCGAGCATATAATTTTTGATACATTCGTTCAATATTTTTGTATTTTATTCAGCGCGTTCCGAAGAGTTTTGTTTGTAGCTTTTACGATTGTGTTTCTCCGTTATTGTTATTTTTATTATTGTGCCTTTTTGTAATAACGAAAAAAACCGCCAAAAGCATTTTATGTTACCTTGTTGTTGTTGTTGTTGTTGTTGTTGTAGGAGACTTTTAGCTACATACAATAGCATTCAAGAAGCACTCGCTCGCTCGCTCGCTGCTCTCATTCTCATTCTCTCGGTTAGTGCTGAAGTAATGAAAATTAAAGCCAAGCGCTGCGCAAGCTGAACTGAGGGATGTTCCGGGAAGGGTGGAAGGGGAGGGGGTGGAACGGAGCGATGTGGACGGGCGCGTTGGTGGTATGCAGGCAAGAAATGTGCGACAGCAACTTAAGTTGGTGAAAATGTTTATTGAGGCCATCTCGGGGGTGGTGGTGCATCAGCAGTGACGGCTGAATGGAGGGGTGCGGGGCAGAGAGGGGAAAGGGTGGAAGTGGCATGCAATTTTTTTGCTGCAACTTTTCTGCAGCAGCTTTGTTTAATTCTTCACACTATACGAAAAAAAGGGGAAGGGGGCTGGCGATAGGAGAGGAGGAGAGGTGGAGCACTGAGGTAGAGAAGCTAAATTGCAACTAAAGCCTACAACAAAGACACCGAGAGAGGGGCAGGGAGGGAGGGAGGGAGGGAGGAAGGGAGATAGAAAACTTATTTCATGCCTTTACTCATACACGTTGATATATTGAAATGAGGGCAGCCTGCTCCTCTTCTTCCCCTCAATCTTTCGTTCTCATTTCGCTCTACCGACCATCCCTCCATCCATCTAGCACCATCTCGTCAGAGACCGACCCGCTCTCCACCCGCCAGCGCTTACGACGAAAAAGATAGAAACGGAAAAACGGAGAAGAAGCAAGAGTTTGCGAGAACTAAGATTTAGTGAGAAATAAAACAAAGTTTACAAATATGTACTGAAGATTTATGGCATGATTTAAAGACTTTGCTTAAAGACTGCTGACGTTGTAGAGTCTTCATAATTGCTGTAGTTAACTCTCATTATTTCACTGAGATCTCTTCAATAAAACGAGACATCAATTTGATGATACATTTTTGATATTTGAAGAACTTTTTCAGAATTACGGTAAAACGCTAAAAACTACAAAGTTTTATATCGCAACGTTTTTAAGATATCACAAGTTTAGGAACCATTAACGTCTTCCCCGGAGATTGAGCACGTAAGAGTTCATAGTTCAAGTATATCCACTGACGAGTATACTTATTCATCAACGAGTACCATTCGCGAGTTTCAGCTTTTTCGAACACTTTACGATATAGTTATATTTTTCGAGAATACATTGTAGTAAAATAATCTATAAAAATATTTTATCTGACCTCTCTTATATAAGAAAAAATTTTGATAAATATGTAATATTATTAATAAAAATAATAATTTCATACAAAAATAATATAATAAGTAAATTAATAATATTAAATTCAAAATAATATTATATTAAAATAATAAATTAATAAGTATAAAAATATTAAATTAATAAACATAATATTAAATTAATAATAATATGAAATTAATAATCATAATAATATTAAATTATATAATAATAATAATAATAATAATAATAATAATAATAATAATAATAATAATAATAATATTAAATTAATAATAGTACTAATTATAAATTAATAATAATTATAAAAGTATTAAATTAATACAAATAATAATATTAAATAATTAAAAATATTAAATAATTAATAATATTAAATAATTAATAATATTAAATCATTATTAATATTAAATTAATAATAATAAAAATATTAAATAATTAATAATAATAATAAAAGTAATAAGAAATTAATTTCATATTATAAATTAATAATAATACGATAAATATATTAATATAATAGTAATAATATTAAATTAATAATAATAATATTAAATTAATAATAATAAAAATAATAAATTAATAATAATAATAATAATAATTAAAATAATAATAAGAAATTAATAATAAAAATATTAAATTATATAATAATACTATTAAATTAAAAATAATTATGAAAATTTTAAATTAATAAAAATATTATTAAATTAATAATAATAATAATATTAAATTCGACAGGGTGTGTCCTCCGAATTCTACGTAAGAGACGCTAAAATCGATTTTTTTAACAACCTTCTAAAAATAATGTTAGCATGTCGTACGTAAAATACGGGCACACTCCGTTTATATTTTGTGGTATAATCATGTTTCATTTTCTAACTAAAAACGGCAAATATATACTATGCATGATGTCGAGTAAGCAGGTTTGTTGGGTCAGCTGCAACATTTTGTTAAACCGGCCAGGCCAGACCAGGCCACGACCAAAAGAGACCACGCGTGTGGCTGCTTCGTCGAATTGAAAAAAGAATTACAGAATTACAGAAATTTCAGGAATTCAGGAAACAGCTTAACTTAAACTTACCAAAAATCGTTACTTTAAAGAAAAGAGACAGTAGAAAAAGAACCAAATTTTGTTTCTGTTTCGCAAATAAAACGCAAATAAAAACCATTTAAAAACAAAATACAATATATGAAAATATGTTAAATATTGTTTTGTTTTTTTTTCTTACTCGCTTGAATTTAAATTAAGTTAAAAAAAAAAAATTTGCTTTTGTAAAATTTTTTGTACAAACGAAAAGAGGAACAAAAAGATTACAAAAATACAGCAATAAAGAAAAAAGTATGTACGAATGGGACAAGTTCAATGATCATCATATTGCAACATTCGTGCCGTTGTTGTTGTCACTGTTGGCCAAATTGTATATGGACGTATGTACGTACGTTCATCGGTGGCGGCTACGGTGAAGGCGACGACAACAACGAATGAATTCTAATAATAAATTAAGCCAATGATGTCTGCAGCAGCAGCAGCAGCAGCAGCAACAACAACTACAACTACTACAACAACAACAACAACAACAACAACAATAACCAACACCACAACGAGCATGGCGACGACTTTTGACGCTGTGCGGCGCTGCGCGGCGGCATAACTACGACAAAAACAACAAATCAACGAAATTAAAAATAACTTAAATTCGTTTAATATTCTATGGCTTTTTGTGTGAAGTACGAGGATCGTTTTGCGATTACAATTTGTACATAATTTTATTTTTATACGATACGACGCGCCAAGACTAAGATAGCATCATTTGCCTGCCGTTTGTTTGTTTGTTTGTTTGTTTGTCTAAAATTGTTGCCGCCTGCCATATTCTAGCCGCGTTCAACGAAAAAAAAAATGTCTACATTTTATTGAAACTATTCTTAAATTAGAAAAAAAAATTAAACGTTAAAATCGTAGAAGTATCTACGAAAAATATCACTACAACACTAAAAAGCATTCTATTATGAAGACCTCTTTGGGCCGGATTGGTGGCGTGTCGTTGCTCGGTTGGCAACGCAATGAGCCCCAAAAGAAAGAAAGAAAGAAAGAAAGCAAGAAACAAAGAAAGACAGAAAGAAGCAACAACAGCTGAAAGAGTAACCGCAACAACAAACAACAAGCCGAAAAAATACCAAAAACCTCGAAAAAGAATCGTCTTCATGCAATGAAAAATTTTTTCAAAAAAATTCGACAGTTGAATGAACTTTTGTCGCTGTTAATAATGTTGACCATGTAGTTGTTGTTGTTGTTGTTGTCATTTCTGTTCTTATTCTTCTTCTTCTTCAGCTTATTTGTATAGATATGTGCATACTCGTACATACATATATGTAGCTGTGATTTCAATGTTGTATATACGATATACAGTATATATTAGATTAAAAAAAGCATACAAATATTTGTTTGTGTTGGTTTTTTCGTATTTCCGTTGTTGTTGTTGTTGTTTTTTGTACGTGTACGTTTGTTGTACATACATACGTACGTGCGTTTGTTGTTGATACATTTGAAAGTTGATCTCAACGATTAACTAAAGAGCAACAACAACAACAGCAATAATCATAAGATAATGGCTGCACGGTGATGATGATGAAGATGGTGCACACTAAAACAAACCAGCAAACACGTATAAGAACAAAAACAAAAACAACAACAACAACAACAACAAACCACTAGAATTCTTCAAAAATTCGAATTCGAAATAATGCACAATAATCAAATGAATTTAAAAAAAAACAAAAAAAAAAGTAAAAAGACTAATTTTATTCTCTTGTAGGCTCTTCTTTATATTAAAACAAAAAAGCAAAAATTAAAATGTATCTCGCGAATGGAATGGAACGAAGCAACGAAGAATAATTTCCATCAAGGATCGATTAACTGATTCGTTGGTGGTTGTTGTTGTTGTTGTTGTTGGTGTTCAATCTTTCTATGGCATTTAAGTAAGTCTTCGCTTGCTCTCTCTCTCTCTCTCTCTTCCCTCCTTTCATTCTCTTTCTAGGGCTTTCCGCACGCAAAATAAGCCTAATTTTTGCTTAACTCAAGAGTGGCAAAAAAAAAACAGGAAAAGAAGGGTCTTATTTATTGCAGAAGAGGGCGGTAAAAGGGGGAGGTGGGCGATTGTGGGGACTGTACGAACGGCAAGGGGGCACTACGTACGTTTTTTTTCTGGACGACGTGCACTGAGAGTGAGAAATGATCATAATTAAAAGTATATTTGCTACAATTAAATTTTTTTTTTAAAAGTAAGTCTTGTCTTAACTGCAAGACAAAGATCCTTCCTTCTACGATTTAAAGAATTTTATTTAAAAAATTATAAAAGAATTTTGCAATCAGCAAAAAAAAAAAAAAATTCGGGTGTGTTCATTCAGACAATTTCTTTTTTTTTTGAAAATTTGTCAAAAAAATTTTTTTATTTTTGGAAATTTTTTTTTTTTTTTTTAAATTTTGACAATAATTTGTAAAAATTTCCCCTCCTCCCCTCTTTCATATGATTTTTTTCTTGTCTACACGCCCTAACCTTTTGATGCATCCTATGGGTAATGCGGAACACCCTGTATAGCTACTTCGAAGGCAGGAAAAACAAAAAAAAATAAATCAAAAAAAAATATTACAAAACAATTCATTGTTCCTCAAATCAATATAAAACCTCATATATATCATTGATATATACGATACAAATATGACAGTTACTGTTACTGTACAAAATATGGTCTGAGAGAGAAGACTGTGTACAGCAGGCTTTTTTCGACAGACCACCAGCTAAGCAAAGCCGTATAAATCACTAAAGATTAAAGTAAAATAGAACCGTTATAATGATTACTTTTCTGCTCTATTGTTACAATTCTATCAACATAAATATCCCGATAAACAATAGCGATTATTATTTATAATCGAATAATCGATAGGCGGGATGAGAAGAAGTTTATTTTTCGGGGGAAAAATTAATAAGTTTGAGCTTTTTGTGGGGACTTTTTTGAAAACACCGTGAGAGAGGTGCTCCCACAAATTGTTGAATTTACTCTTGGTTGGTCTATTTACAATGAAAATATCGTTTAATGGCATTATTTCTTAATTTTGCTGGCAATCAACAAAAAAGGCAACAACATTTGGAAAATCACAATGAAATCACGTTTGCTCTTCGTTTGTAAGAGGAATAATACCATAAATCTGGGTTTAGGCTTTCAAACATTGGTCAGCTGATAAATAGCTGACAGCTGTTTGTTGACATCTGGAAAATCCGAATTTTGTCTGACCATAATCATCCATAGAGCATATTAAATTAATAAACGCACACTCAGTGGCGGCAAACTCTTTTATGAGCTTGTTTACAAAAAAATGTGAAAAAATTCTCTAAAATTCTATAATTACTATATTACTTACTTAGGATTTAGAAAAAAATAAGCTTGAAATGAAAAAGAAATAAAAAGCAAATAAAATGAAAGGTCAATGAATGGTTGATTATACATATTGTATAATGGGTGCGCAATCTTTTATATCGGTATGTAAACATTAAATAGCTTTAACCGATTTATCAACCGACTGTTGTGTTGAGTAAACATATTTTTAGAATTAGGTACATTTCAATTAGGTACATTTTAACCATGATTCGCTTCACAACCGAAACAACGCACACCGAAATAGTGATGGTCGAAAAAGTGATGGAAAACGCAGCAAAAAGGACACTTGATTGATGCAGTTCTCAAAATCTAGTCCAAATAAATTGTAAAAACCAAACTGAATAAAAATACCTAATGTATGGCAATAGGTTGTGTTTTTTAAAACAGTTATTCAATATTCACATACCGACATAAAAGATGGCGCACCCTGTCAATTGAACCCCTATACCCTGTTAATTCATAGATATATAGAATTACATTAAATATTAGAAATTTTAGAATATCCTGCAGATAATATCAAAATAACAATAACAATAAAAATATAAATAATGGCAGCAGCAATGTTTGATGTTTCTTCTCTAGTTGTTGTCAAATCAATAGTATTTTTTTGGCGTAACGTTTTGCTTGTGTACTATTCTTTTTGCGGCGGCTACGGCTGCTGCTGTTGTTTTTATTGTTGTTGCTGCTATTATTATTGCTATTGCTATTGTTTTGGTCCATGCCTGGCTTCGTGGTCTTGCTAAAATCTAAACTCGTGAGATAGAACAAACGGAAAGAAAAAAAGTTGTAAGAAAACTAAGAACAAATCTCATGCTGACATCATGTCAGAGCATAAGCTAAAAAGCAGGTCTTCCTCTTTCTTCCTGATCTCTTTCATTTTCTTTACCTTTTAGCAGAGGCTTCTTTACCTAAGGCTTCCCGAATCTATTCTATACCGCTTTTTGAGGGCAAGCAGTAGTAGCAGCAGCAAGCAGGCACAAGCAGGTTCTTCTTCGTTTGTGGCTTAACAATGGTTTGTTGGTCGGCCATAGTTGGAGCTGCCAGCCGTAGCCGGCCTTTCAACATCACCAGAACCAAGCCAGAGCCAGGCCACAAAGATTTGTTCAACTCTAGTAAAAGCAAAGCAAATATCGCATCGCATACACAATCAACCGCACAAAAAGTGAAAAGTATCATCTTTTGGTTGGCTTGCATTTGCGCAGTCTTGGCGGTAACCTCGCGCTCTAGCACTCTCCCGCTCTCTTTCTCTCCCTCTCTATCGCATACACGCATAACCAACAGAGGCATAGACACATCTCTCTATGAATATAGTACTTATCTTATATATACACCAAGATGTATGTATATAGTTATATATCTATATATTTTCATTATGCGAGAAGTATCTTTGTTTGTTCTTCACGTTCGGTGCGGTTTTTCAGTCTTTACCTTGTTGTTGTTGTCACGGTTTTTCGTTGAAAATGAAGAGGAACAACATCAAAAACATCATTATCATCAACAAGCAACAACAACAACCACATAACACTCTTACTACGATATTAAAAACAACACCAACAATATTCGAAAAACAAGAATAAGCACAATGACCACAACAGCAACGAACATCAATAGCTATAGCTATAGCTATAGCAATAACAATAACAACACCACAACATTCTAAATACATGTACCATTCTACGAACATGTACCGAAGTGAATTTCAGCAGAAGCAAAAGGATCCTTTTGTTTAGGAAGCGCAAAAATACACTGAACGAAACCGTAGATGTCTACATTTTTAAAAATACTCGTAAAAATTCTTTCATTATTTATTTATGGGTACGCTTTTGCACTTCTTTAAGATGCACCATTTAAAAAAGCGCTGCTAAACCGTTTGAAGCTCTCTTAATGTAACTGAAACGGTTTTTTATTGTGATCAAATCATTGACAAAAGAGCAAATTATGAAGCAAATCTTTGCAATTTTCTGGTTGTTGGTCAATCCAACACAAATATACCCGTACAGTTCTTAAGAATTGTAAAAATGAAAAGAGACAACCGACCGACGTTGTTGGTTGTGCATTTTATTTGTATTTCTAAAGTGCTTTTTTTAATAATATTCTGATGATGGTAAAAGTTAACGTCATGGCATTTTATTCCTTCATTTTACACAGATTATGCGGCATTAAAGAATGGTTTTAAGTAATGGGAGTATATCCATGTAGGTACGAGTATATATACAGGAGGCTTTCTTTCTACGGAGAAAGAAACATAAATGTAAAGGGTCAATGTTAATATGCCGACATAAAAGATGGCGCACCCATTACATTTATGTAGGTTTCTTTCCTCCGTAGAAAAGATAACTTACTTACTTTGAAGTCAGCGCGGCTTTTTCTATAAACTTCATGAGGTTCGTTTTTTTAACTTTAACTAAGAAATTATGAAAATTTCTCTTAACTTTCTTTCTTTCTCTTTCTCTATTGATGCAATAAATACAGAGAGATAAATTTTGGAAACTCTTTAACTTATTGGAAAACACTTTTAAAAACCAAAATAAACTTTTTCTATTAACCATTTAATTTTGCTTTAAGAATATACAAAAAATGTATGCAAAATACGATATTTCCGTTTTAAATTTAAATAAATATAAAATGCACGACGAGTATAAATGCAATAATTGTATACAATTAAAATCGCTATAAAAATCGAGATAATATGAAATTAAATCGGAAATAATTTTTCCGTTTTATAATACGATATTTTCCTGGAAAAGGAAAGAACACGCAAACAGACACACAGACAGACAGACGGACGGAAAGAATAAAATTTATAAGACACGAAAATTAAAGTACATACTTTTTTAATGTTGTTTTTTTTTATAAAATCCATACTAAAAAAGCTTACAACAACACTGCAATCAATTCTATTAACGCACACACACACTCACAGACACACCAGCCAGAAAAAACCACACAAACAAACACTTAAAGATAACACACGTTGTGATGAAAGCAGCAGAAACTTAACTCCAACAGCAACAAAAACACGAACGCCAACAGCAACAACAACAACAACAACAACAACAACAGCTACAACAATATTTACAAAAACACATTAGCCTAAACGTAGCCCGCCCGATGTGTGTGGTGCTTATGTTGCACTCGGTGAAACAGTGTTGCCCGCCGTTCGTGTTCGTGTGTGTATGTGTAACGCTGATGATTGTTACTACGGTGTTAGCAACGCAGGTGCGGAAGGGGCGAGGGGAGGGGCATTGTGCCCATTTGGGGTATTTATTATTTCTGTATACGTACGTTCGAATAACAAACTCAGTCAGGCCCCAACAACAACAAACAAATGCGCACAAACACAAACACACACACACACACACACACACACTTACAGGCCTTCGTATTCTGTGCTCAGTTCAATGGAGTGATGCAAGGTGCACCCGGGTGGCACTGGCGGGGGACGGCCGACTAGGTAAGGGGGCGGAGGGGGCAGCGGGCGAAATGAATTTTTGACTTTTGTTTAGTTTTTCATTTTCTCTGTTAGTTAATGCTGCCGGCGGCCGCTCTGTCTTCTTTCTGTTATTTCTTTTGTACCACTCACACTTACTAACACACACACACACACTCTCTCTCTCTCTCGCTCGCGTTTCGTTTAAATGTGAGATTATGTTGTTTTGACTGTTGGCAATGTTGCTTTGATTTCACTTCGGAAATCGGCATTCAGCACCAGGAATGAAACAGAACGAGACCGAGCGAGACAAATTGAAAATGAAAGAAAAAAATTCATCAAAAACAATGGTAGCCAGACAAAAGCAGTCAAAACGAAACCGACAACAAAAACAACAACAACGAAACTTGAATGTGAAACGCTTTTGCTGTGAAACCGAATTGTTACGAAAAATTGAAAACTAAGCATAAAAACCAAGCATGATCAGGAAAAAGCAGAAGGGAAAAGCGGATAGAGAAAAAAATTTACAGAAAAACTCATTGCAAACGCAGCGCCCAACGTACATAGATAGAAACAGAAAGAGAAACAATCGACAGAAAAAACAGACAGCCAGAAGCGATCAAGAGAGCTGGGCCATGTTAGAGACTCATGAAAAGGCAGGCAAGACCGACCGACCAACCGACCGATCGATCGATCGAGCGTCTTGTAAACGTAGGCTAACATAAAGCCCAAGAGCCCGGCAGCCGCGTCAACAGATTGATCAACAGTCTGTTATTTTCAAAAATATACTGCCGCCGTAACGACGGAGAGCACGACAACGGCGCACGACGGACGACGACGCAACGTTGATGCAATGCATCGTTTTCAGCTTTGGCACGAAATAAATTGTTGCAGCGGTCTTGCCTGCGTCTTGGAGTTGTTGCAGTATTGGAGTTTCTATCTTTAATTGGATTTTTTAATAGCATTCTCTTGATGAAGCATAATAGAAAAGTGTTAAGATGTCAATTTATTGAAATGTCTGTAGCATGAAAAAACAAACAACACACAAACACACAACAAAAAATATGTGCGGCACATAATTTCATGTTCTTATATTTCTTTTTTATATTTTAATATAAATTATTTAAATGACATCAAAACGAAATTATGTAAAATTGAGATTTTTCCAAAAATGTTCATTTTTTCTGTTACAAATTTTCACACGGCTACGCCGATACAGCATTTCTATCGAAATGTAATTACACTTGAGTCGCCGTAACGTGAACTATTATAATTAAAACCATCAGGCTTTTTTACAGTATCGATATTGTTGACGCTACCGGGATCATTTTCAGTACATATTTACGATATGTGCCAAAAAAGAATGAATTCAATTGAGCAGATCTTCTTCCTTCAGAAAAAGGGCTGTTTATATGTCATCCGCGTGGAAATGTGTCTACAGGTGCATAAAATGTACATACATATGTACATAAGTTAAGAACAGCATCGTTCTTTAAAGATGACGTCTTTATTTTTGACGCTATCGATAACACAAAAAGTTTTTGTTATTAGGACGACCACAATGTCACAGTGATCGAGTTCACACTCGACCCGGATGCTCACATTAACCAGTCGGTGTTCACGCTACTGCGACTCTACTCTACTCTATTTTCCATTATTAGCGAAGTAGATTTGTCCTGTCAACACATTCAAGTTTTCTATTTGGTCAAATTGAAACTTCAGTGTTACCAGCTTGAAGTTTTTAATAATCATTTCATTGTTCATAAGTTCGTTGAACTGATATTGTTCTGCATATACTTATACAAAAAGATAATTTGATATATATTTTTATTTTCATTCAATTATTTTTTATTTCTCTTCTACAAGAGATGTTAAGAAAATCAATCCTGCTTTGCTCTATTAAAGGGCAACCGCCAATTCTGAACAAGAGTGAGCGCGCACCTAACGAAAGGTTTCCCAGCTACCTGATCTAGCTAACTCATTAGCATATACAAGCATCCCTTTTGCTCCCCTGGTGATGAAATGTCTTCTGCCGATATCTGCAGTCCAGAGAACTACAAGAGGTTGAAGAAGCACTGAAATGTTAAAACTACTTCGTTCAAAGCGAGTGAGTGACAGATGTGCACGACCTTGCGGAGGCGTTATGTCCATATAATGTCATGACATTAAAGGCTGTTGCTTTCTATTTTGATTTATTTATTATACAAACACACAACGCCATTATTATTTTGAAAAATGCTCTCCTTTGAAGGAACTCGAGAGAAGTTATTATTGATTGCAATGCAAAATTAATTTGAGATGTTCATGCATTTTATAAATATAAAAAATAACTTTGAAAAACATCTCTGAATTTCTGTCTAACTTATCAATGCACCTCTCATGCTTTAAAACAAATTAATTATTATTATTATTATTATTATTATTATTATTATTATTAAATAGTTATTTCGTTGTATTTACTATATCATATTTTTATATAATTTTTTAATACTATTTTCACTTAACTTTTTCTTCCAATTTGCAAGAAATTGCAAGAGTCTCTTGACCTTAATCATTAACTATTAAGATTATGCTAATTAAATCGCAAAAAAAAGAAAAATCCTTTTATGCCGTAAATTGCATTGCATTGAAAATATATATGTATCTATCTATCTATCTATGAATAAAATAAGTATGCATATCTGTATATTTTTTTTCCAAATAAATATGTTTCGTATTATTGATGCATTTTTACTCAACACGTACATTTCCAATATTTTTACTGTGCTTCTCCCTTGTTTTTGTTGCTTCGGTTGTTGTTGTTGTAGGCAACATTTGATGAGCCATAAAATGGCTTACAGGCTTCCGTTGTTGGTGTTGTTTTATTGTTGTTGTTTGGAAGACCTCCATCCACCGATTGAAACCGTAAATTTTGTAACAAAGTCTTCTTTCCTTTTCACTTTAATACAATATTTTTTAATACTTTTAAATGAATTTTAAATTTTTATTATTCACCGCTTTTTAACTTGGTTGTTGTTGTTTTCTTTTATTCACGCTTTCCACTTAAATAATACGTATATTAATATTATATTTTTATTAGTTAAAAGAATTACAAAATTAATTTTTTTTTCACTAATTTGCTGATATATTTTTTACGTTATTTGCTTTCTTTATTCTTTAATCCGAAGTTTCTTCTCCTTTTTTTTTTGTTGCTTTACTAAAATTTCTGTTGAGATGACTTTTTCTTTTTTTATTTCTTTACTTCACTTTACTTCTCACACAACTAATGAAAGATTTTTCTTTTTTTTTTGTTGCTGCATTGCTTTTGTTTCACACGCACACTTACGGAAATAAATATACTTGAACAAGCTAGCTGCGCTGCGTACGTCGCGGCAACTGAAAAAAACAATACTGAATTTCCTCAGCTTCTTGACGACTGCATTAAAAGCAACACATAAGCATACTCAGGTTTTATATACACACGCATATCGCACACTCGCTGACGTTTATACAATACAAAATACAAAACCAAACGTTGACAGCAGGCCCAGCAGATTTGGATTTCCCGCCCCTCTGCTTGCGAGCATTGATTTTTTCCACTTCTTATTCCTTATGCCTGCGTTTTTACTTTGGGCCGCTTTTTCAAATAACTTTTTCTCCAACTTCTTCTTTGGTCTTTCCACTTAGCACTTTGTCTCTCTTCTAAATTTTTTTTCACTTTACACAATAATTTTTATGCTTTTACTGCTGCTGCGGTCGCCGCTGACGTTGCTGAAATTGCAGCGGCGTCGGCTACTGCCGTTGATTCCACACTATCTTTTATAAATATTCGTTTTATTCTAGTATATATATGTAGATAAATTATTTTCTTAAAAATAAGCACACTTCATTGGAATTTAGCAAAATATATTATTATTTATACTTGAGAACTCTTCACTATTGTATAATGAATAGCAGATTTACAGAAATTTGTTCTTTTCCCAAAAGTTTCTTCGTCTGGAACATTTTTTTCAATTTTTTTATATCTTTCATATTTCTTAATTTTATTTTCTTTAGAAATACTTGCTTGTTTCCTACACACTTGCGGCCCTTTTCGATTCAGCACAACTTACCAAATTTAGTTTTGTTTCTCCAAAGAATTTTGTCTTAATTGATTATCCGTTCAGTAATAATTAATTTAAAAAATTTAATTGATGCACGTATTCTCAGCATCGCCATCATTCGGCCCCCTCAACACGATTACAATCAGTTGAAAAAGGAACTGAATTTCCCTCACAACAATGGCCGACAACGTCTACTGCAGAAAAATTTCTACGTTTCAATTCTTGACGTTCCACCGCTACTGGCTGAATGCGCTGAACACCATGGCGACGCTGAATTGGGTGTCGGCCATTTTGTATCGAATTTTGACAGCTATCATGTGATTGCACTAACTAGTGTAACCAGTAAATTGCAAGTGCGCGTTGCCATATACAATATTTTAATTAATATTTACCTTTAATATATTTTTAAGTTCATGCAAATTTATTGAAATTATCACTAATAACAAATTTGTGGCATTACTACATGTCCGGGTTAGCAGGTTGTAAAAGCCACGAATAGTCCTGCATTCGCTTTTTGAAGAATTCTAATTTTTTTAAATTTGCTAAATATGATTTAAAAAAATAAAATGTTTGCATCTCGCAATAGAACTGTTTGTAGATCTAATAATACATAAATAAGAGGTCTTTATTTAATATAATCTTAGAAAATATTTAGTTATTTTGTGCAGTAATTATGTATGTAATTCTTCTATCTATGAAAATTTCGTTAATAATTAACAAATTTATTATATAATGGTTTAGTTTGTTATGATAAAGTAAATATTTGCGATAATTTACTTTTCTCTATACCAAGAAGAGAATCATATTAAGGCGGGAATCATTAGAGTTGAGTTTTTAACTATAAAAAGTTTGTTTATCACTCATTCCGCTTTGTTAATTTTCTTGTTTTTTGCTGGTAAACAACAACAAAATAAGAAAATAACAAAGCAGAACAAGCGATAAACGAATTTGTCATAGAACCAAAATCTGCACGTAAATCAGCCTCCCATATTTCGCTTTCATTCATTCAACCTATGTATATCAATCAACTTTTGAAATTCAAATCGAACTAGTCCGTCTGTAAGGTAAAAACAAAATTATGTATGTATTCACGATAATAAAAATAGTATGTAATGAGTTTTTGAAGATAAAATTCCTTAAAAGAATTTTGCAACCCTGCTCAATTGTAGTTTCTGTTTTATAATAATTTTATTCGGTAGTTGTTGCTTCTTTTGTGTGGTTGTGTTTGTGGTGAAATTTGGGATTATTTTGCAAAGAAATGTGTCGGATTTTTACGGAATTTAGATTTCAACCTGTAATATTTCTCATACTAAATAATAAATGAAGAAGCAATAAAGTGCAAAGTTTAATTAAACATATAAACAATTGCGTTGGCACATTTCTCTTCAGTTACAGTCGGTCCAAGAGTGACTTTATACCCTTTGACGAGTGCTACGCATACGTCAATCGGAAGGAAATAGCAGAAATGAAATGCAGAAAAAATGAATAGCAGAAAAAACGGGCAGATATTAAATAAATAAATAAAATTAGATTATTAAATAGAAATTATCGAAAAGTTATGTTTATATTGGAAATGCACGAGTGCACATAACTAAAATGCATACAAATTTAGCAAAGAAAAGTCGCCAAAAGTAAAAAGTGAAAAATAAATGAAGTAATTGGAAAAAGGTAATATTTAGAAGGTAATTAAGATAATTATGTAGATTAATTATAATTCTAAATTATATTAATATGTTTGATTACTAATTGAAGGTTGATTGATTAGGGCAAATACTGCTAGGAAACAATGCGTCACTTATTCACTCACTGGGCGTTGTTTACGGAAACGCCCACATCCAGTTTCACATAATTCATAAAATATTTTCTTTATTACTCACGGAATTATTTTTTTACAGATAGTTTTATTTATGTTAATATATTTTCTCTACAGTAAGAAAACATTAAAAAAAATTTAATGCCTAAAAACGTGCTTAGAATTGGGTTGGAAGAATTCGTCAGAGTTCTCGGCAGAGGAACGGGAAAGGAATGTTCAAAGCAAAGTACATAATTAAGAAATAATTAATTAATATACACAAAACAATTAAAACCATAAATGTTTGTGTATCACAGCATAATACACTGACTATATGCATTCTTTAATAATAAAAAGGAACCAACTACGATATTTTTGCTGCAATATAGTACATTAATTCAGGTGATGATGATCTATAAAAAACTGGTTCAATTAATATTATTTCGCACAGAATTTTACTACGTTAAATAAAGTTTTAAAATATGTTTTAAGGTTAATTTTTGCTAGTTTTTAGAGATTTAAATTTTATATAAATATTATATAATGTATAAATTTTATAGTAATACATATGTGTATGAATTATTGTTCTTTTCTTTTATACCAAGTTTACCTGTTGTTTAGTTATCTAAACTTTATTTTGTTTTTACTGTACATAGGTTATAAGAAGTCATTCTTAATTGTACATGGTATTGGAATTAATCAATAAATAAAATAAGTAAATTTTTTATCTATAAATTATAAATAAATATAATAATAATAATAATATGGAATAGAAATATATTTTATATTTAGATTATTTTAAATAATAAATATTTTAAAAATACCTTTATATTTAATAATATAAGAAAAAACTAATGGGGCTCATAAAATTCTATTCAAAAAGTTTGTTGTAAATTTATTGAATTTTTTGAAAAAAATTAGCGCTAATTTAACAATAATAAAGGCTAAAGGTGCGATAAATAAAGCTTTAGGATAAGTTTAAATAATATGCACTCTATTTTTTTTTTCTTTTAAAAATTAATCTTAAGCGCATATCTTTTTATGCTGTTCTATTTGTTCGAAAAGAAAACATTATTTATTTCTTCTTTCCATTTGGTATAATCTAGAAAAACTCTTTATTCCTTTTTCTTCTGCGATTCCAGAGTCCAATCCTTCAAAGTACAAAGTACTTTAAAATTACAACAGCATTAAATTGATTTCATTTATAATGTTCTATGGTATAATAATAATCTTAGAATACTTACCAGTCGCAATTATTTCTAATTTATTCATATTTAGAATTTTATTAAATTTCCATTTCGATAATTTATTAGTGTCAGGCGTTTTCTCAATGAACTGAACGACTTTGTCAGACATGGATACCATTATCATGTACATTGATGATAGCTACAATCGACCCGTCCCCGCCCGGCCCATTCAACCATAATTTAATTTATATGAAACCGCAAAGACTAAAAATAGCTTAATCATCCCGAGTTAACACAGTAAACATCGTAGTTTATTGACTCTCTCGATCTCGCTCTCTCGCGTACATAGAATTGTTTAGAATGAAGCATTCAAAGTGTAGCATACGTTTTGATGCGAGCACGAGTATACGTTTTGATTGCGATTCATGTGAATCACAACAGATATGAACTCATTTAATTGAATTTTATTAAATGCACAAAACATTTTATATTTATTGTCACAGAATCTTCTGTAGTAAAGTGATAGAAGCCATAGTTGAATTAAACTTTTTAAAACATACCGGAAATCGTGGAGAGATTAGTTATTGTATGGATGGTATTGTTGTTATTGTTATTGCTGGCGGTATCGACGATACGAAAACAACATCTAAATATACACAGGGCAAGAGAAACTAATGAACTTTAATATAATTTAAGTATTAAAAGTAATAAAAATAATAAATATGTAAACTCTTGATTGACACCAACATTGTCCATTTCAGTCAGTTTTTAATCGTCATTCAGATTGACTAAATATACCATAAAACAGTAAAACAGAATATTTATATATCATTAATTATTATTTTTTACTGTTATTGTATATGTATATGTATTTATTTAAACCTTCAAATACTTTATAAAACTATTACTTTTAAATTAATAAAATTAATTCAAGCCCTAAATTTATTAAAGCAAAATTTTGTAAATATTTTGAAACAAATTTAAATCTAAAGTAAGTATTTTTCGTGTTTGCGTAAGATCTTTGATGATTTTATCCATAACATGATTTCGTTTATT
Organism: Conops quadrifasciatus; assembly: GCA_949752815.1. NCBI lineage: Eukaryota > Metazoa > Arthropoda > Insecta > Diptera > Conopidae > Conops > Conops quadrifasciatus. The sequence goes on along the minus strand of OX457078.1, from coordinate 12,924,768 downwards.
TTAGGAATAAATAAATAAATATTATACGAGTACATCTTACTTATAATTAAGAAAAGAAAGAAAAGTAAAAATTTTCGAATTTAAAAACGCAAAAAAAAAACAATACAATATTTGAGACTAGGTCTCGGCAAAACACGTCTCCCAATAGGTCTCCCAAAACACGTGGGTCAAATGAACCAACGCTAATAGAAATTAATTAGAAAACAAGCCTGAACACTTTGTTATATAATAAATATTAAGTATTTACGTAGTTAATATTAAAATTAAATGTTCTAAATGCTAAATGTTCTTAGCAAACGCTAACCGTTTTCACTTCTAAATTTATATACATATGTATGTACATAGTATTAATGTCTTTAAACTTAAGTTTAGTGTCATTTGTATTGAGCCAAAAACATTTTATTTCAATTAAAATCGTCTTTTAATTATTCTCTGTTTTACCATAGAAGATTGTCAGAAGAAATCATATCCTAAGTGTGAATAAGAAATACCTTCGCAAAATAAGGAAATATTTATAATTCTAATAATCTCTTGCCGCGAAGATAGACAGAGAGAGGTTGTTGGTTGGCAGCAATCTTTTAACTTATTTAGTTCAATTTTCAAGAAAATTTCAAGAGAATGGCGAAACTTTAAAATCTTACGCAAAGTATGCCACGTCTATTTTATATTAGTAGTTTAATCTAATTTAATTCGAATAAAAATAATTCAGGTCATGCAATTGGTTTTCTTTAAAATGGATGGTCAAAATTTCTTTACTTATTAAAATTTATATGTTATTTAATTTATATGTTAGATATCAAAACTTATGGTTTGTCTTCACTTCACTTTGTAATCACGTAATCGTTCCCGTGATCGTATCTTCACCTAATAATTGTTTTACGATAATATTAAAAAGTCCACCGACCGAAGTGTCTTAAATTTCAACCCTTTCATACCAACTCCTTTAGGTTGGCAACACCTTCTTTAGAGCATGCTTAAAACGTTTTGTATCACAATTCAATTGAAATATATTTCGCTTCCAATCAAGCGATTTTCAATAAACGATCGGGTTCCAAAGCTTTCGATCGTTACTGAACGATAGCTCCATAGATGTCGTTTATAATCACTTTTTTCGATCTCTTTTAATCACTTCGTCTATTGAAAATCTCACAATGAGATTTGCAATTCTCTGTCTTTGCAATTCTCTGAAATTATGGTGTTAATTTTAAAAATTTTTACTTATCTAAAAAAGAAAAATAAATTTCGAAATAATTGTGGTCATATTTTTTTTTTTTAATTTCGTATGTACCTACATATTTTTCAATGTCAATGTCGTCGTCAATTTACACGAACATTCTTAAAAGCAAAATACTTTTACTTCCAATAAATTTTACATTAAATTTTAGTGTGCCAAAATATTTATGCAAAAAATTAGGTAGTTGTTATTGTTGTTGCGGGAAACAGCATCGGATTCGTACAGCTAGAACTGTTTCTGTTTTTTTTTTTAGTGCATTCCTCTCAGTTTTAATATTGTACCTTAAATAAATAGTGGATAAGCCAAATACTACGACTTTTCTAATCTTCTAAACAAACCGTTGAAAACGTTGAAGGAACGATAACCTATCGCACAATTTTCATAATCATTAAAATAACAAAATTCTACGTTTAGTTAATGTACGAGTATGAAGGCATAAAGATTTCGAAGATAATTTTGGGCTGATATTTGTTTAGGATTAAGGCGTTAAGTTTTGAAATTGAAGCGTTAAATTTATTACGGTAATGCGTAAAAATTTCGAATGTATTGAAGCATTACAGATAAGAAAATAACTCGCAGTTGTTGTTTTTTTAAGCGGTTTGAAGTGACTGGTGGAATGTTCCTTCCTTTTTCATTAATGTAATGCTTTTAAAAACCACAACTTTTGTTTTTTTCTAGTTTCGATTTGCGATAAACACCGTAATCTTCAGCGTGATGTTCGAATTAGTTTACCCAAAAAATTCACAAAAATAGAGACGAATTCTTTTACACGAACTGTTTGATTTAACACTAATATAAAAAAACAATAATTCTTTTTTTAAGCGAGTTATTTGGTTTGATTTAACATAGTTGCCGCGACTTGGGTGTAAATACACGCGTTTAAAACTGTTATATCTTATATAGTATGTATTTTTTGTACTATAAAGAAAATATCTACAATACTAATTATACTTATATTAACTGAATATATTGATTGTTTTTCAGAAAGTTAAAATAGTTAAGTACTTAAAGTAAAACAGATAAAAATAAACCAATTACGAAAATAAATAGTAAAAAAAAACCATTTTTTATTTTATTACTGTACTTTATGGTCTCGTAATTTGCATACGATTACAAGTCATAAATATTAATAATGCAAATAGTATACAACTGCACTTGAATACAGTACCATACAATTTCATGACAAACATTTTAACTTATAACAATAACTAATTGAATTGACTCATTACATAACCTTTATTATTATTCATTATATTTAAGTATGCTATAATGAATAATGGGTTATGATAATACTAGTAATTTACTATGTTATCCGTAACTAACCACAATAAAGTTTTACTACATATATAGTAATAACCCTCTTATAACATGGAACCGTAACCCACGGCGCAACAAATTGTCCCCAATTTTATATAACACACAAAAAGAGGCTGGTATAAGAGTTTATAAAAAAGGAAAGTGATCGGTTTGGCATGTATTCATATAGCACGGATCGTAATCATTGTGTTTTAGGAGCTTGGTCTTCTGATCTTATGAGTATGTATTTACAGGCAGACACAAATGCAGGTCAACAGATCATACGATCGCGTTTCTGAGAGTCTGAGCCACTTAATAAATTTAATTAATTTGAAGAAATTCCATTCATTATTCTTTAACTTTTTTGTTGATCTTTTTTGTCGTTTCTAGAATGCAGTGTACACGAAAAAAAAAATTACTTGTGGAACGATCAGAATAATCCAACAATATGAATCAATAGTATTTTTGCAAAAAATTTCAATATAATAATGATTTTAGATCTCAATCGATGTTGATTGATTATCACTAAAATTGGAACGAAAAGCATAAAAATGTGAAATGATTGCAAATAATGATGAAGAACTTAAAGATCTACGCATACATTCCTGATTGCTAAATAGTAAATAATTAAATGATGAGATAATTATCGACATGCTAAATGATTAAATGGTCAAGTGATTACTTCGTTTAGAAAGAATATGAATTTAAGAACGAACTTTCTTAAATTCTTAATAAGTTTGACTCGCAGACAATTTCGTTTTGTCTTATTTTCATTTATATTTTCCAATGAATTCATTTATTTGAAAATATTTAAACTCCGGCGAAAATAAATACAAAGAAAAAATTGCATATGAGTTAAAGAATTTCTTAAAAGACTCGTAAAATGATTCATAAAAATTGAATAAATTTTTTTATCGTATTCAGATTGTGCCATTACTTAATCGTTCGTACCACTTAATCGTTTCAAATTTCTTTGTGAGATTACGACAAACAATTAAGTATAATTTAACTAATTCATTATCGCTTTTCTTGCTATTTTCGTATTATTGATTTCGAAATTTTAACAACGATCAACTTATTTTCAATTTGGGGTTCACCCTTTGTACATACGATAATTCACTTCATTTACTCCGTGCAATGCAATATGATTTTTGTTAAACGTCAATGAAATATAATGCTTTTTTATATATCGTATATAGTATATAGATTAGAATCGCAAATTTTTTTGCGTCAGGTCAACAAAAAAATTACACTCTTATAATTAGTACAATTATTATGTTATTGATATTAGTATAAGATAATTCTTTTTTTTTTTTAACTTATTAAAATATAAATAATTTCAGATGAATTAATATTACTTATTATTGAGAATCCAGGACTACAAAGTTTGTGCGATCTTCTAAATCTAAACTAGATTAGAAAAGTACATATTCCGAAGCTTTTTAACGACCTCAATCTAAACTAATGAGCTTTTCATTATGTTTAAGAAGCCTTAGTTTTTGTTTGGAAAACATTTTTAATTATGTTTGAGGTCATGCTAATACATTACAGCAAATTAAACCTTTTTCATAAAAGTCGCTATAGCACACGAAATGTTCAAAACCTTCTTACCCTTTAAACTCTATTTTGAGTTAATTAATATAACATAACATAAAATAATTAGTAATTTCTTTTTTCTCTAAAAAATTTATGAAGCTATTACGTCTGGGCAGACTTTTTCTGAATGGTCGAAACCGAAAGCTACTTTTTCTTTAGTCTGCGAATTTCTTCTTTTTTTTAAATTTATATAATTGCCATTATAGCTGTTAATTTACAAATATCAAATATATTTTAATTTTTAGTATCGTATAACTTAATATTGTTTTATATTACAGGCACCGAAATTACACAGTTTATGCCCGGCAAAATTAAAGGAATTCCGTGAGAATAATTTCTGTGTCACAAAGAATTAAATTGATATGATTCAGAGAAAAGGAAATGGCTTCGTCACACTTTAGTGTCGGTCAATTGTCCAAAGATCAGCAGTACGGTAAAAGTGGAAGTACTCGCAGCATACGCACAAGCAGATCGCCATCATCTACACGCAAAAGCGAATCAAGTAATTTTCGAATGAAATTTTTATATGGGAGTATATATTATATACTCCCATAAATTAGGATTTGTTTTCTCAATAGTATGTAGATTGATACTATTGGTTTTACAAAATTGTATTTTTAAACTTTTTGAATTGCGTTATTTAAAAAAAAAATATTCGTTAAAATGTCTTACTGTCGTCTACTCAGTGACTTTTGAATTAAACCTTTTAATTAGTGTCTCGTGATCGCGAAAAACAACAACAACAAAAACAACGCATTGAAGGAGGTATGGTAGAGATTTCTGCTCTTTCGACGGCAACAAGTAGTGGCAGTACCACAATGACTGCCAGCGGAGGCAGCGGAAGCGGCGGCGGTGGTGGTGGTGGAAGTGGCATAGGGGCTGTGGGTAGCTTTTCCAGCAGTGGTGGCGTTGGTGGCGGTATTGGCCTCGCTTCCACAACTACTTTTCGTGGTTTTCGCAGTCAAAGTCCTTCGAATCGACGTAGTCGTGAAAGAAATCGCCGTGAATTCAATCGCACACACGGCTCCGATCAAGGCGGCCTGTTGGCATATAGTGGAGGCAGCAATGCTGGCATCGGCGGTGTTGGTTTAGGAGTAACCGACTCGAACACCATGGATATGATTGGTCTCGGTAACATAGAAGATTCACGTTTATCAGGTAGATTTTCAAATAAACCAATTCTAGGCTGGTACTGAGGTGAGAACTCATATATTTTGGAATTTTTTTTATTCCTAGGTAATGAAGAACTTTGTTATCAATCATTTGCTTCGGATGATGGAGTCGATGGCAATCCATCATCATTGTTGACCGATAGCGATAAGAAATCTCATCGCCGTCATGAACGTACATCGAGTTTACAAGCTCTCGATCGATTAAATACAAAAATTCAATGTACTAAGGAGTCGATACGAAAGGAACAAACCTCCAGAGATGGTAAGAGATTATGATTCCTAAAAACCATTAGACTATAAAAAGTCTTGTAAAGTTTTGTATTACTTTAATTGCACTTTTATGTAGTTAAATAATGGTTAAACATTTTAAAATAATTTTAGATAAAGCCTACTTTAATTAGAAGAAATTCTAAAACATTTCATTTGAGCTTAAAGACTTTTTTTAATTTCTTAATCTTTTGATTCCTAATGATTAGATATGGTTGTTTTTGTTTTTCATGCAGACAATGTCAATGAATATCTTAAACTCGCAGCCAGCGCTGACAAACAACAACTTCAACGTATAAAGGTATTATCACTTTCTCTCTGTCTTTCTGAACATCTTTTAGAACATTTTAAATTACTTTGAAATTGTTCTCTTCCAGGCTGTTTTCGAGAAAAAGAATCAAAAGAGTGCGCACACTATATCACAATTACAAAAGAAATTAGATAATTACACGAAAAGAGCTAAAGATCTGCAGAATCATCAATTTCACAATAAGAGCCAACATCGACAGCCGCGTGAGGTGTTACGCGATGTGGGACAGGGTTTGAGGTGTGTGTGTGTGCCTTCCGAAATACTAAATTTAAAAAACTTTGAAATTATAAATTTACCAGTCTATAAATGTTTTTTGATATTATAGAAATGTGGGCGGAAATATTCGTGATGGCATAACTGGTTTCTCTGGTTCAGTTATGTCGAAGCCGAGAGAATTCGCGCATTTAATAAAAAATAAATTCGGCAGCGCTGACAACATCAATCAAATGACAGGTTAAATATTCATTACCTTTTCAAAGGGTGTTCTCCTTTTTTGGATTAACTATGGAAAAATAATTATTCCATTTACAGAATCTGAACTCAATAACATCAATAATATTCCGGCCGGTGTTGCCGACGTTATGAGTGGCGGTACGGCAATGCTTAGCAGTACGATGCCACCAGCTACGTCCACAGGTTCGGGTACTACTGGCGGTGCTGGCAGCGGAAAATTCAACAGTGAAAATGGTAGTGAATGCAGCAGTGTGACGAGTGACAGTATTCCCGCCGGGTATGTTCCTTATGGGTACCTATAGTTCTAAACACTGAGTTTTCGTAAAAAGTAAAAGGAATTGACGGGGTTTTTCCTTTTATTAGTTCAGGTAAGAGCCAATCGGGAGCCAGTCAATATCATATTGTTTTAAAATCCTTACTTACGGAGTTGGCGGAGCGTAAAGATGAAATTGAAAAACTTAAAGAACGTTGTGAACGTCTGGAAGTGAGTGGCGGCAATATAGCTTAATAACGATTTACATAATTACTTACGATTCCATTCGATTCAGGGTACGCAAAAAGAATTCAACAACTTGACTTCAACGCTGGAAAGTGAAAGATATCGTGCCGAGGGCTTAGAAGAACAAATTAATGACTTGACAGAATTACATCAGGTTGGTTAAATAAGAAGACTAGTCCAAATAGTCCAATAGAATTGAGCTCCAGATATTCTCGTTCGTTATTCAAATTTTAGAATGAAATTGAAAACCTAAAGCAGACCATCGCGGATATGGAGGAAAAAGTCCAGTACCAAAGTGATGAAAGGCTAAGAGATGTCAATGAAGTTCTCGAGAACTGTCAGACGAGGGTTAGTATTCTAACAAGAGAAGATAACTATATGCATTTGCATGGTGCTTGCTTATTTCGTTGTTTATTTTGTATATTTCTGTTTGCTTGCATATTACATCTACAAAATTAATGTATGTATTGGTAAAATATATGGAGCACAAAAGTCAAGTCTTAAAATATAGGAATTAGCAAACGCCAAATTCACCAAACAACGGAAACAAATCCATTAATATGGATTTGTGCAAGACATTTTTGGGGCTAACATTCCAATTAAAAAAATTAATCCAAATTTTTTTCTTGCATATCCGAGCATGCTTATTTCGCACTTATTTCCGTCTATATTGCATATTTTGCTATTTTAAAAGCATAAAATGATATTTTTTGTGTTTATAATTATCTGCTCTGATTATAACTCTCAAAAAAAAAAAAAATATGCCAAACGTTTTAATTTTTTTTCATTGTAGATTACAAAAATGGAACATTTATCGCAACAACAATATGTAACCGTGGAAGGGATTGACAATTCAAATGCTCGTGCGCTTGTTGTTAAACTAATCAATGTTGTACTAACTATATTGCAAGTAGTGTTATTGCTAGTTGCTACAGCCGCCGGAATTATAATGCCATTCTTAAAAACGAGGTAACAGCAACAACACAAGCAATACTATAGTTATTTGTTTTTAAATAACTGAATTTTACAGAGTGCGCGTACTGACGACATTCCTTTCAATATTCTTTATAATATTTGTGATACGACAGTGGCCTGATGTGCAGGACATTGGATCGGGTTTAGTTCGGCATTTAAAAGAGTCCCTGGTTGTTAAATAGAGTTGTACATACATACATACGTATATATTCATAAGCTGATCTACTTTTAAATAAGAATTAATTAGAATTAATCAGTTATTTTTAAAGAAAAATTTCCTAATTTAAGTGAATGAAAAGGTGTCTCGTTTTTTTAAAATGAAATAATTAAAGGATGACTCAACAAATTTTCCTAATTTTGCCTGTTAATTTTTAAATAATTTTTTTTTGATTGATATCTATATATATGTTTTAAAAGTATTCAAATTCATTATTTGAAAATGTAAAATCTAAATTATATTTCCTGGTTTCTAAAGTTATTTGTCTTTATATCATAATTTCGTGGCTTGTGATGTAATAAATTGTTCATATTATTGATAAAATAAATGGTCTTGTATGCTTCTTTTTGTAGCAGATAAAATTAATAATTAAAACTTAATTTTAAATAAACTAATTACAATTGTACAACTTTTATAAACATTTTTTCTTTGAAATGAATGTTCACAAAATATAAATTTTGCATAACTTTAATAATAAAAGAAAATAGAGAACGAAAAAAGACACTAATGATGGCACATCGCCTAAACCGGCAAACGCGAATTCGTTCCAAAACCCATGATTTAATGATAAAATCTAATCCCAATGAGCGTAAGCTCTTCTCTTGTAAGCGAAACTTTATAGTATCAGTAGCCAATTTTGGAATTGTTCAAATTTATTCGGCTATTAATTAATAGAAAACGTTTTTAGAAAAATTTTAATTAAAATACCATCATTCATATTTGCAAGCTTAATTACTAATTAGATTACCTTTTGTATTACACTCATATGTACGTACATGTACCTATCTATTTCCATTAAGTGCTTATCCAATAAATCTAAATTATTTGTAATCGTTTACTAATCTAAAGTAAGCTCAAAAGCGCCTTTACACCGTATATGTATTTAACTTGTTTTAATATATAAGTTCATTGTAGTACTTTTATGCTAGAAGTTTTATGTTCCATATTGTAGCTTACCAATCATTTTATACATATGTTACGCTATAATTCACCTAAATAAAAATTATAATAAACACACGAAATTATTATTTCATGCCTATGGTTTTCCTTCTATCGTGAAAATACTGTTAAAATTGTTTTTAATATAGGATAACCATTTTCGTTCTTTTCGCACTTTCTAGTAGGTGTCGGGAAGTTTTTAAAAACGAATTTATATTAGTGTTCGAAGTGCTCTCAACACTTTGGTTATTTGTTAGCAAAAGCAGAAAGTTATTCCCTTTGGCGGGTGTTACACGGTGACACCAAAAATATTCGCGGTAATTTTAGTTTCTACACGTTTCCGGTTTACGACGTTCCATGATGCGACGTTAAAATGTTAGTATTTAGGTATTTTATATCACTTTTTACTGCAATAATACTTTTAAGTACGAAATATAAGTACATACATATATTGGACCAAATTGAACGATCTGTTAGGTATTTTACTCGGTTACCCTTTACCCATGGGTAACATAAATTTTCTTGTAAGAGAATCAGAGAGAATTTCGCCAATTATCGCCGCTATGCACTGGGGTAATTTTTACCCAAGAACAGTACCTTGGTCAGAGAATACTGGTAAGCCATGTATCAAAGAATATACAGTACATTTTTTTATTACTATTTATTATATATTCTTTGCATGTATTCTTTGCCTGGGTGACGAGGGTCAAACAGTGTTGCAATGGTAAAAAACGTTGGGTATCAAAGGCTATCGTGTAATTAGAAGAGAATCAAATAATTCGCGGTTCCTTGTAAATTCGCCCTAAGAACAATTTAGAATTCTTATCTGGCAATGCCATATTTAAAAATACATTTTCCCCTGGTTAAACTGTAGAGTCAAATGCGTTTTTATTTCTCCAAACGTATGAATCCAAAATTAATCTCACTACTCGGATGAAAATAAGTGTGTCCTTCAAGATGAGATGAGTCCTATATGATGAGATTGTGAATGTTCTAATATATCACATAAAAGGATCTTCGTTCATCAAATCTTAGCAGAAGTATGTAATACATAATGACGGCAATCAAGACAAGAGTATGGCCTTTAATAATTCGCAGTAAGCATAGTATGCCCACTCTTTTTCCAAAGATTATGGTCATAATGATCTTCTCAAATAAAAAGTATAGCTTTGTAGAATAGTAAAATAGTGGGAGTAGTTATATTTAAATTCTATATATTCAGGGATTAAACTATTTGGAAGTCCTCTAATTTTGTTCGCTTAACATAGTGTACGATAACTTAATAGTTTAGGATGGTTTAGTACCGTTTAGCTGTAGTATAAAACTGGTAATGATGTTATCTTTATAAATTTTTTTCAAATTGTGGATTTTATTCACTTCTTTTAGTATAAGTTTAAAGTTAAAATAATGAAATAAAATAAATAGATTGTAACGATTGGTTAATAATGATATATAAACATATACTAATTTTAGAAAATAACAAGAGAAGTCAATAATTTTATTCTATAGGTTTTAGAGGTGTATGCCCGATGGATGATTAAAGGTATACAATATTTTTTTTCATATACATATACATACATATTATATTATTAAATAAATCACATTTTTATATTCAATATTGTTCTTTTTACAAAAGAGAATTTTAATTAATTATACACAATTAAAACAGTATGGATTAATTGCCTTAATTTGTATTATAATTTTTGGGGTTTACATTTTTGTGACAGAGAACAAAATTTCACAAAAATAATGCGTATGTCATACATATCTTTTTATTCTAAAATATAACCAAATTATGTCGCTACATTTTTGTAATCTTTTTTATTCTCATATAAGAAATGGACGCGGTGTTGAAGTACCGCGTAGATTTCTTACTAGTGTAGCATTTGTTGGATTCGGCAAAGCAGCCACACCAATACCACCGCGAGTTGGTGTCTGTACGAAAGCGGAATCATCCAGAGCTGGTTCGTAAATTGAGTGCGGAGGTAATTCATCATCGTTATCATCATCCCTAAATGATCCACATAAATTCGGATTTAAAATATTATTCGATGTTGGAATTGTTATAGCAGACGTTGAGGCAGCAGCAGCAGCAGCGGCAGCAACAGCAGCGGCAGCAGCTTCGGCCGGGGTTAAAGCTTCTTGAAATACTTCCTCAAGAAAGGGTGGTGCCGCTATGCTTATGGGAGGTCGCCGGCGGAAAAGTCTGTAGATAAAGAATCCTTGAGAATGATTTTCTCGATAACCTTTGTATAAGAAGTTTGCATGGGATAACTTTTTAGAGACGTAAAGTTCTGTGTCGACTATAGTGCTGTGTATTCCTTCTCAGAGCACAAATTAGGACGTGAAATGAAATTTAAACAAAAAAATAGCAACGCATTTCGATAAAAACTCTGAGAACCTTTACGTTTCCAAAGAACCTGATCATTCACGATATTTTTCGAAAAATTTCACTAGCTATCGACTGCGACGATTCGGGCCCTGAATTGTCGAGTTTACGATCATTTAATTATATACTTAATACCGTATAACAAGCAACAGTATTCAAAACAGATTTCAATGTCTTTAGTCGACTGAGTTTATTATTATACTGTGAAATTCTATGTACAAACCTTGCAAAGCTTGTAAATGAAAACCAACGCCTCACGCCATTACTTTCGATATTTGCATTTTGCGGTATATTGAACGGATTGACACGCCCTGAATTATTTCGAGGCAATAGAACTGGAACGATAATCACGCAATGTCTTTGTATGCCAAACTAAATTCAAGTGAAATTTTAAATAAGGTATTTATAGTATACCATTTTCATCATCGGATATTGGATTGGAATGAGCTTCAGCAGCAGCCCCTTCTGCCCGTCGTCCAAAAGTACCATGTCGCGTTGTTGTTGTTGTGGTTGCCGTTGTTGCTGCTGCTGCAGCCAGTGCAGATGCAGCTACTCCTTCTCGCGTACTGCTGACTTGTCGTAAGAGCGGTGTTGTGTCGTCATCTGTGTCGGTCACACTATCCAGAGAGAGCTGTCGATTCCGATTTGTTCTTATTTCGCCCTTCGTAAAAACCTTGCGCTTGCAAATGGGGCATACTCTGCGATTTTCCGTCAACCACGGATCAATGCATTGACTATGATAAGCTGGAAAATGGAAACGAGAGAATTATGGTGACAGCAAGCGATGCACAAAAATGTTGCAATGCATTGTTTATGTGTCTTACGATGTTTACAGGGCAGTATGCGCATTTTATCACCTTCGATGAACTCCTCCAAACAAATTACGCAGGTGTCATACGACAGCTCGTTTGCTTTTGTAAATTTCGTAATGGGTAATTTCTTCAACATACTCTTGGGTAAACGATAGCGGCGCAAACGACGTTCCTCGCGAATACATTTGTAAATCATATAAAAGATCTGCGCAAGATTTATTTGAGATACATATTAACATTATTACATATTTTTTGGATATTTTAATGCCATAAAATCAGCTTACTGATGCTTACCATGCTCAAGAAACAAAGTCCAATCAAAACAGAAAACGGTAAGATCAGTTGTGTATTTATATTGAATGGCATCTCGTCGTTTATAACAAGAATTACTTCATACTGATACATCAATAATAGATCGACGCCGGTAGTGTGTCCGACGAATACCGATGGAATATATATGCCTGTTGGATCTTTGGCTGACATTTGCTCTAAAACATTAATTCACATAAATTTAAGGGGCTAAATAAAAACTGAAAAAATAACAGAGCTACACGATATATATACAAGAGTTTTCTTTTATATCATTGGATGCATAGGAAACTTTTTTAACAATTTTTTACCAGCTTAATTTTCTAAAGGGTAATACATAACCTCATTTTGTTGATGGGGTGAGTTATCGCCCAGAAGTAATTCGTGTCTTTAATGAATTTGAGGATTTACGTAGTCTTAATAAGCTGCAGCCAAATGGGCGAAGAGAACTATAAAAATGCGTAGAAAAGAAGGCCAACTATGATCGCCAGAGTAATATAATAAGCCCTAATAAAAAATTCAATGTGATTTAGATACATATGTATATGGCAGTAGAGATTATTCGTTACCATTGGTTACTAGCTATCGAACGATATAGTTGGAAACTTTTGTATATGACAGTAAGAGTAAAAAGAAGCTGTAAGAACAACTTACGTAAAATGCTTAAGAAAAAATTCATTAGAGAGTACATTTCGCATATTCTATGATATTATTTTTGCCGCTGTACCCAGTTCAGTTAACTATCATACGCAATTTATGCACATTCTTAAATAATTATTAGAAGAAATAAATTTACCCAAATCATCGCTGGCATTGTTGTAAATAATAGCTGCATTAAAGTTAGCACTTTGTGCCATACGAACTTTCATTTCAAATGAGCAATCTTGCCCACCTCTAAAAATAAACATACCGGTTAATATCGTTATTATTTGTTTCTCTATATGTTCAATATCAATCGTCCAACCTTTTTATTAAAGCCACAAACTTGGCTGTTTGGGGGTAGTGAGGGTTTTTTGAGGGTGGTGGATCAATTTTAGTGCAGGCTTCGTCGTTGGAAGCAGGTATTAGAAATACTTTTAAACCATTAGAAGGCAAGACAGGTCCAAACTGTGCCGGCAGATCGTTATACTCTTCGATGAGCTAAAGGGTGAGAAATGAAATTATTGAAAATAAGAACACTTAAGATTAAGATACATATGTAAGATTATTCACTCGCCTGGTTTGTAGGTAGACGATAAACTAAAATATGAGCACCAGAACTTCTAATTAATACACATAAACTTAGGAAAACAAAATCCACAGCTGTCCATTTTCTGAAAAATCCTAAAATTGGATCCATTTCTTTGGTATTTGCTGAAGGTGGTCCAAACGTCGTTGCAAGTATAGTCTTATGTGACCGTGACTGTGACAAAGGTTTCGAACGGGAGCAAACTCAGAAGTGCGTCTTAAATTTTAAAATTTTGCATCGCAACCGCAGTATATATTTTTATTATTCCACAATTCTCTAAGAAATGCAAATAAGGAAATTAATATCAGATGGTTAGAGATTAACAAGAATAGAAAAAACGAAACAAGATCGAAGGAACGAATTTAAAGACATTCAAGATTTTTTATTTTAGATATTTAATTTTTTAAAAATCCTTCGGCTCAATGTTATAAATATGTAAAGCCTGTGTAAAAATTAAGGCATCCGTAATTAAGAAATCAATATAAAACAAACGAAAATAAACAATTTAATATATACATAAATTGTATATTAATACATATTTATTTATATGGACGTAAATAAACAAAACGTTATCTTTAAAAGTGAAAGTCTTGCAATTACTATCAGCGAAGTTATTGCTGACACTGAACTGGCTCATGATGAAGGTGGAACGGATTCCAGCGCTTAACGGGCAATTTTGTGAAGCGACATTGAAAAATTACGTGATAATCGTCACACCTACTTTCTGAGCATAAATACGATTAAAAATCAAAGTTTACAACATTAAAAAGTTACATTATTATACGATACAATCATGTCTTGAAGAGATTAGTTGTGACATTTGTAATCCGCTTGTTGTGGGGCAAAGAAACATTTTAGCAATTATCTAATTATATTCTAGTTCCTTGACTTTGTTTGTTTTTGCTCTTAATATAAGAAAGCCATTTTACTAAATGGAATCTTACAGTTCTTAATGAAATTTGGTTCGTCTTCCGAGTCGTGTTCTTAGCAAAGTTCGCTTTGTCTGTATTCTTTTCTTGTGTCTTTACTGCGTCAATTTAACTCCTGGGTTGGGATCACTTTAATATTTTTTTTTTTTGTTGTTTCAATTGCTTTTAATATAAAATCCCGGTTTTCCACTCATTTTGGCTTGAGTTAAAAAGCTGCGACAATAATTGAACAAAACAGATTCTATTTTCCTCTTTATTAAAAATATTTTAATGTTATTTACTCATCCAAATAAAAAAGGTGCTTTGACAGCTGAAGATAATGGGAAGTGTTGACTTCTGTAATACAGCATTGTCACACCTAAACATTTGCAACTCTATTCATGAATTAATCTGAATAATTTAAAATGTGTTTTATTATTCTTATTTTTATAGAGTTTTTTACCCTATAACAGCCGTGTTTTTTTAATGAACTATATAGGTCAGTGATGGCGTACCTTTAATCCGTGCGGGTCGATATTAAATCATTTTAGTCAGTCAGTCTGTAACCCGCGGATCATAGGTTCGCCATCACTGATATAGGTTTTGATTTTTCAGTTCATTTAAAAAAGTTTTTGACAAAATAATAGCTGTGTTTTTTTAATGAACTGGGTTTTCAGTTTATTAAAAAAACGGTGGGGAATTTTTAAACGTCAAAAACTATTTGACATCAAATTGCAACAACTAAAAACAGCTTCAGCTTTTTATTTGAATTTTTCGCGCTCTTTTTTAGTTCGATTTCAGCCAGTAGCAGAGGAGTACTCATCGCGGTCATTCGACCGACTGAAATTATTTTTGGTTTGCGCAAATTTTTGTTCGTCTGCGGCCGTCCGACGGACAGACGTTTGTGCAAATATTTTTGTAGTGTACGAGTATCTGCCGCTTTAAAATTTAAAATTGTTAGGGAGTCTATCAAGGCCTTTGACACTAATACTTAAGAAATTCAAAGAGTGGATTTAATCGAATTCCAAGTGCACGCCTGGTTCCTATATGAGAAGCTTGATAAAATAATGTATTTTCATTTTATTAAAATTATTATTTCATTTATTTATATTTTGTTAAAATGGGAATATGTACATATATATAAATAAGAGTAAATATATTTATTTTGTTAAGAAAAGGATTAAAACAGCCTTATTCCAAATACTCACACGAACCAATTATCATTCTGCTTTCTTAAAAAAATACCTACATAGATTACTTTAAACATTGTCAGCAAAGCTCATATCCAGAAATCAATGCGAAGAAATAAAAACATAAATGCTTATGTCCAGCGAATGGCACACGAATGAAAACAACACATATGCATTGTAAGTACATACTTGAATAATAATGCAAAATTAATAATTTTTAAAATAATTAATTAATAATCTTTTAATTTATAAAAAATGTGTAAGAAAGATCAATCAAAGAAGACAACCTTGATTATTTTAGAAAGCGTTTATCAATTAGGGTTTTAGTGGCGATGTTTTGTCTTATCCAAGATGGATATACTTGTTGAAAAAGCTGAAATTAAAAAGAGTTATTTATAGAGTAAATACAATTAATTTTTACACTCCATAATAATAATAATTAATTTTACAACCTTATTAAGAGAGCAGACAACAGCAATACTGACTGGAGCATTCGTAGTTACAATAAATATGAACAATAAAACGAGTAATTCCATTAATAAAATCTCCGTGGTGTTGCCATACAAGAACAGTTGACTAAATGCAAAATTCGTATCTGTATAAAAGGTTCCTTTCGCTAAAGATAATGCAATTAAAACTGAATTGTCAGCAAAGAGAAACATAGTAACATATTAAAAATACGCTCACTCCTGGTTAACAAATTATTAAATTCCATCCTCAGTAACTTTTCTCCAAGCGTTTTATCTTTAATTATATAGTCCATATCGCGGATAGCCTTACAATAAAATATACATAATTATGTACTTTATAATTAGATCAATCATCAGATTAAAAAAGTGCTTACATGATCTATAAAAGCACAGAAAAATCGATTGATGCCACTATATGTCATCGACATTGAAGAATAATTTTTTACATCCGTCTCTGACATGTTACAGGATTTTTGTAATGGTATTAAAATATTTTCGCAATACGTTCTTGGCAGGAATATATAAAATTATAATTAGAAAAAAATACTTTCTCATAAGACATTACTGTATTTACCGTAAATTGATGGGAGGGAAAATAACGTAGGTTTGCTGACAGGAATCATTCAATAGTCCACGTTTACCGCACATATTCTGCGATTCGCGCTGCAATTGCAGCAGCAGTGACGAAATATCTGTATCGGCGAAACCATGTGGTGAACGCCCGTGAATATAAAAACCGTGCGATGTATCCAATAGAGCGAAAATGGAAATATTTGCAAACGAACAAATGTCAACGAACTTTTGAAGAGGATGCCCAAAAATGCGAATAATCAAAAATTGTTGTAGAGAGAGTTGTAAACAAAATATGCCAACGTACGATCCAGCCAGTACAAATAGTGGCAAAGAAAAGCAATGTGAATAGTATGAACTGATATAGCTCCTTTCGAGTATCTACAGAGAGTAAAAGAATGACAACACTTTTAAGAGGAAGTAACCGAAGCTTTTCTGAAACCGAAATGCTTTTCTTACTGTGAAAAATACGAAGGAAAATATGCACTGAATAAAGGCGGACGTTTTCTGCTTGCCACTCAAAACGATCCATTCGTTCGCTATGTAAAACGTACGCCATACGGAGACGTTATTCTCGGAGGCAACAGCAGTGCGCGCCTAAAATTATTAATATTTAAATATAGATAACGGTAACATATTAAAATTTTTAAAATTTTTGGGATAAACAATAGAAAAAAGCAAAAAAATAAACACTTACACTGGAACAGACCGATACTGTCTCCTCGTAATTCTTCAAATTGAAATGATTTGTGTCGCAGTTCTTCCGACGCTCCCAGTCAATGAAAAAGATATCGATATGACCCATACGCCAAAAATATACACTCAAATAAATCAGCTATTGAAAAGAAAGTGAAATTTTTGTAATGTAACAGAAAAAATTTCAGGAATGTTGCATCCGGACTACCTTCAAAATTAGTGCTACAAAGATTACTACCGTCATGTTTATGTCAAATGGTAACGTTGTTGTAGCGGTATACTGTGTCATATGACGAAATGATTCGTGACTGATATAAATCAGAAAGAACATCAAAATCGCATTCGCCACATTCGAAATTAGCGAAAGAAAGAACTCAGTGAAGCACGCAAAATCGCATAACTCGTTGTCTGTTAGCGATGATGCGTGCTGTTGATGACGACGTCGCCTGACGAGGTTGTAAGTTCGTAGAGAAGTGATAGAGAATGCCAACAACAGCAAAACTGCGAACAAAATACCATCACTATAAGGATCGATGTCGTTTGACGATTTCTGTGGTGCCCTCATAAAGCGTATGCGAAATGAAAATCGATAGATGTCGCGGTCGAGTGATGAATTTGCTCTGAACTCTACGGAACGATAATGCAACTTAATGATAGGTATTGTTATACGATTTCCCTCCAATATTGTACAATAGATTTCAAATTTATCCACGAAACGTATCTGTCGGTACAGCAACAGTTTGTGTTCATCTTCGTAGATGGGTATTTTCTTATAAGCGCCGGTTTTAAATCGAGTGTGGGACTCGAAAAGTTGGAAACGCCTGACCAATTGCCATTCTTCCATATCCGAGTGCTGTTGAAAAGGAGGAATAAGAGCTATTTTATATGGCAGATTGTTATTTGAAAAATAAAATTATTTTCATAAGATGACTGTAGTGATACGCAAGAGCAAGATTTACATAAATGATCGCTATCTCGAAATTTCTTTTCGCCTAAAAAGCTCTATATCGCTCTCTATACCATTTTCCTGTCAGAAATCGATGATATCGAGACGACAATTCTCAAGCGCATCACTGAAGAGACCTTTTGTTGAGTTTTTATAACTTCTAAAACATGAATTTAACTTAAACTCACTTGATTTTCCGGCGACAGGTTCTCAATTAAAACCGGTACACTTTGTAGATATACTTGATCTGGATTATTCTCGTTTGTAAAATTCAAATAAATACTAAAAAAATAGTTATTTCCATAAAGCTGCGTTAAATCGATAATATTTTCCAACGACAATTGGCAAGATTGTTCCACGAAATTGTTACCATCAAAAATATACTCTTCGGAATCATAATCTCCGGCTTGACTGACATGACTTACGCCTCTGTTGTGGAGCCGGCATAAATTGATATGCCCTGAACGAAAAGTACCCCAACGGTGCAGTGATCCATCTGCGGTGTACACGGTGTTAAAAAAGTGCAGAGAATTCTGCTGAAATATTTAAAAAGAATTTTATTCGAAGTACTATTTTCTAGGAACGATCTTACCTTTGAAAGAGCTCGATCGTTATATAACTGAGTTCTGTTTAGCGGTTCCGTGATTAATTTTTTTGTTTCCTTGCCCTTTTTGTAAAACAAGAAGGGATGCAGTTGCTTTAAATGTACGTCCAGGTGTGCATATCTGAGAAGTGAATCCGTTGCTTGTGCTAATAAAAAAGGACTACAAGGCGAATCTTTGTCGAAGGAGTAGAAAGAAATAACGCACAAGTTCGCCAAGTGATTGCAAGCGGTGGTATTGTGTAAACTGAGGCAGAGAAATGCGACAAATTTAAGATTGTTGTATGTGGACGTTTGCTGCCAGAAATTATTATAATTTAGATAAGGCTTCATCAACGGAATAAAAATGCATAGATCCTCGTATTGAATGTTATACTGCAAATTGCATACCGTGCAATTTTCATCGCGATTAGGGTTGAGCCTGGTAATACGCAGATGTTTAAAATTTCCAGGTTGGACGAAGGCCGGCTGTTGAGTAATAACGCTCGTATTTACGTATTTATATTTGCAATTGGTCTTGGAAGAGTTTGTGGAGTTGGTAATGGGTAGACATTTTTTTGAATTATTGTTATTTACAATTTGCTTAATATCCTTATTTGGAAGAGAATTGTTGCTGTTGTTTTTGTTCTTTTGATTTTCATTTAGGCAAACATCGACGCAAATGGATCCTTTTGCCAAGGTATCGTATAGAGCCAGCTCAACAGAATTCGGTACACATTGACAACTAAATTCTGTAAATAAAAGTATTGGTTTAGTTATTTTAATATACTTTTTCGGGTATGTCCTTATTATTTTCAACCAGTTTAGAGGCCTATGTCTTCCAAATATAAATTAGTTGATTTTTTATAGTATGTAAACTTGTAAAAGTTTCAAAAAAGTAAACCTCTCCCTCTTTCAAAATCAACGGTTGATATAACGGTTGATGATTTAAAATATTTTATACTTCATATACATGTATACTACATAAATATACTATATACGTATTATAGATTATGCAATAGACCCTGTTTCTATATTAATAATATGATTTATACTATATACCATATTATTTACTCACTATCGGAAGTTTGTTGTAGATTTGAATATACTTCGCCGCATGGAAGACACTTAAAATAGTCGAGATCATAAAATTCATTACTATTACATTGATTTATATCTTGCAATTCGAAGACATTTTTATTGTCCAGCAAATTTGCACATTCTGACTTGAAAACAATCATTAACAAAAGGAAGGCTATTAAATCCCAAAGAAGGAAGCACATTTTTGTAGTTTGGCAAATACAATCAACACTACACTAACAGTATTTAATATTTATTGATTAAAATTTCACTGTCAACTGTTGTTATCAATACTTATAATGTTTTTATAAAGTAGCTTAAACAAGTAACCTACTCACTCCTTTAGTATAAGATTTACTGCAGCCATTTATAATGATTAGTTATTTGTTTATATTGAGAATGGTTTTGAAGTTACTATAGCAACTCAACTCATGATACGAGTAGAGTACAAGATAGCGTTTTGCGCAAGTCCGTTATTCGGCTTCAGCAAATTTGCAATTAGCTTTTAGGTGCATGACGTCACAGCAGTAATAACTTCTCTGAAAATACAAGTAAATACATAGACTTTTATAGTTTTTCAATGAAAATAAACTAAATATAATAAGGTCCAGAGTAAAAAACTGTAAAAATTCAAATGGCGGTACAGCTTCCTCCTCCAGCGTTTCATATTTTTTAAGAGAATTTCAAAAACTTACGTACTATAAAACTTACTACAGAAAAAATATCAAATGAAATTCAAATTTAGACTTAAAAAAAAAACTTAGTAGGCACAATAAAATCTCGAATGACTAACCCTATAAATGTAAAAAATAGGTATTCAAAAGAAACTTTACCAATCCGGACAGCCGCCAACATAAAGATATAATAATTATTGATAATATAAAGTGAAACTTCACTTTTTTACTAAACTTAGTAGGAACAACTAAGATCACGCCTATATATTTGACGTAGATTTCGAATATTTATAAATTTTTTCCATACTAGAAACAATCGTAAAACAATCGAAAATTACATTAATTTTTGACATGTTTCCCTTTTTCTAAAAGTCCCACTGTTTTAAAGAAAGGTAAATTTAAAATGAACTCATGGTAACCCTGCAGCACGTGCTTCAACTTCAAACGTCAGAAAGTGGGCACACTTTTTGTCCCTTTTCCATTATTTTGGTAAAGATTGCAATTGCTTTCCTGGAGACCTTGGATATGTCACGAAAGAAATGGACTGCCTTGGACAACCCGCCACTATCAACAGCAGTTCTGGATGTAGTAAAAAACCTAGGATTTCCAATGATGACTCCGGTGCAGGTTGTGTTATACCTTTATGCTAAATACGTTTGTTTGAATCAATAACTTCCACTGTAGACCGCGGCTATTCCATTGCTTTTGTCTCGTAAGGATGTTTCGGCAGAAGCAGTTACCGGTTCTGGTAAAACACTAGCTTTTGTTGTACCACTACTTGAAATACTAATGCGGCGTCATCGTGAAACGCCTTGGACACCAAAAGAAATAGGTGCCTTAATTATTTCTCCAACACGAGATCTAGTCTTCCAAATATCTGGAGTCTTGGCAAATTTTCTGGAACATCCAGAATTTAGTCATTTTAAGCAACAACTTCTTGTTGGAGGAAACAGCATTGCAGACGATATCGCTGCATTGAAAACAGTGGGACCTTGCATACTTATCTGTACACCTGGCAGGCTGGAGGATCTGTTTCAACGGAAAAGTGACATAAATTTAGCGGCTAGGATAAAAAGTCTGGTAAGAAATCTGAAAGGAACTTTATAAATTATTTATTGAATTTAGCTGAGGATACCTTAGGAATTGCTGGTGCTGGACGAAGCTGATCGATTATTAGACATGGGCTTCAAGGCGACCATAAACAATATTTTCGGTTACCTGCCACGACAACGGCGCACAGGTCTGTTTTCTGCAACACAAACCAACGATGTGACCGACCTTATACGTGCTGGTCTTCGTAATCCCGTTTTGGTGTCGGTTAAGGAAAAATCCACCATAAATACACCAATCTTGTTGCAAAATTTTTATAAAATTGTAGAGCCAGATCACAAGTTCATAGAGCTTCTGAGATTCTTAGGCAGCACCGCTGCTTCGTCCAAAGTCATGATATTCTTTTCCACGTGTGCCTGTGTGGAATACTGGTTGCTCATTTTACCGCATTTCCTGAAGCAACGCAAAATATTTGGTATTCATGGAAAAATGAAGAATAAAAGGCAAAATATTGTTGAGAAATTTCGCAACACAGAGGAGTCGATATTGCTGTCCACAGATGTGTTAGCACGTGGTTTGGATATACCAGAAATTAGTTGGGTTATTCAGTGGGATCCTCCGGCAAACGCTGCGCACTTCGTACATCGTGTTGGAAGGACAGCGCGACAGGGATGTGAGGGTAGTTCACTGGTCTTTTTGCTTTCCTGCGAGGACGCCTATGTTAATTTTCTCAAAATAAACCAAAAGGTCGAACTGAAAGAGTTGGAGGAGAAGCCTTGTGACGGAGATAATCAGGAGGAATTGAAAAGAACTTTGAATATCATACACAAACTACAGGTTTCCATTTTATGTTGTATATAAATTGCAATTTTCATAGGATAGTTTTTATTTATTTTTATATGGACAAATTTCAGGCATCGGATAAGGCAATATTTGATAAAGGCGTTCGAGCCTTCGTCTCTCACATACGTGCGTATACAAAGCACGAGTGCAGTGCAATATTGCGAATCAAGGACGTGGATCTAGGCAAGGCAGCAACTTCCTACGGCCTTTTGCAAATGCCCCGGATGCCCGAGCTAAAAAATACGAAGCCCGAAACATTTGTAGGGCCAGATTTCGAAGTCGATATTACAAAACTTACCTATAAGAATCAACAAAAAGAGCAGGTGCGTCAAGATAAAATGAAGATATATAAGGAAACTGGCGAATGGCCGGGTAAGAAAAAGTTTAAGAAACGTTCGGAATCTTGGGAGCAAGCAAAATTAGGAAAATTGGACGCAAAAACAAAAAAGGAGTTACGGAAAGCGAAGAAAATGCGGAAGAAGGAGAGCGCTGCTGTAGCTGGTGATGGTGGTGGAACGAAGACGAAAAAACGAAAACAACAATTTTCGAAAGAGGATTTAGAAGAATTGGCCAATGATATACGCTTGTTCAAGAGATTGAAAAAGAATAAAATATCAGAGGAGGAATTCGACAAAGAAATGGGGCTAAATAGTGATTAGTGGAAATGGTATTAAGAATACTGTTTAGTTAGTAATAAGATTGCATTTGAAACACTTCATTATTCGAATTTCTCACTTTAAGTATCTTTGTGTTCGTATTTTAATTTAGGATTGAAATTCAGACTATTGTATACCGATGTTTAAAGGGCCTAAAAATTAGATAACATTTAAACGAACAGAAATAAAAAAGTTGCTGAAGCTTTAAGCAACGATTTGTAAAATGATTCTACGTTTAGCATCATATGAAAATCCATTTTGTTGAAAAATCTCCGACTCATAGAATGGCTTTAAATTATAAATATCCAGCTGCTTAGCGCGTTCGATGAGGTCACGTTCCATAACCTCGACATGCGTAGCATTTGGACCATCTTTGCAACGTATATAGGCCAACTGGTCGAGTGTAAGCTGTCGCAGAATAAAGAAAAGCAGCTCTGAATGATCCTTCTGGTATGCCAAATATTTTTGGAACGTTGCACGCATTTTCTTCATAACGCTGAATTTCTGGGCTTCAATGAAGCTCTCGAGCATCATACGTATCGCCATGCTGACGTCACTCTCCAACACACTTTCGCGCAAATGCATGCGAGCGTGCGCCTCGGACATGCGTATAACACTTTCAATGTGTCGCACCGTGATGGGCAGGGAGCCGGTGGCAAATGATTCTTGTCTTAGTTGGGCGTACATTTTGGCAATTTTATCTTCGTCAATATTCTGAAAATAAAAAAGAAGGTAGAATGAAAAATAAAGAAATGAAATGTGTAAAAATTTAGTAAATGCTATCGGCGCTAACAAACCGTTAATTTTGGCCGCACATTCTCCTTAGAGTAAACGATATATTGTCTCAAAAGCTCTTGGGGAATTTCATTAATTCCAGATGATTGTGTCTCTTCCACGTACTCATTACTGGATGGATGATGTCTGATGTGAGAATTAACAACAAACTTGGCCAAGTGTTGATCTTGCATTGGATCGAATTCGTCCTTAACAACACACAGTACATCAAATCGTGACAATATGGGCTCGGAAAGATTTACGTTCTCGGAAAATGTCATCGAGGGATCGTAACGACCACCAATTGGATTGGCAGCGGCTATGACGGTGCAGCGAGCTTGAAGCGATGTCACTATACCCGCCTTTGATATAGATATGGATTGTTGTTCCATGGCTTCATGAATAGAAGTTCGATCCTGGTCGTTCATTTTGTCGAACTCATCGATTAAACAGACACCTTGGTCTGCCAGCACCAAAGCACCGGCTTCTAGAGTCCACTCTTTGGATATTGGATTGCGACGAACATACGCCGTCAGACCAACTGCACTCGCACCCTGACCAGTAGTAAATACGGCACGAGGCGCTATCTTCTCAGTGTACTTTAAAAATTGCGATTTAGCCGTGCCCGGATCACCACAAATGAGGAGATTTAGATCACCTCTTATTTTGTGCTTTTCGCCTGGATTCTTAGCTTCACCTCCGAACAAGGCCAGAGCCAGTGCTCTTTTTATGTAGTCATGGCCATAAATCGAAGGGGCCATTGACGCCACGATGCGTTCAGCTATACGCGGATCCTTGCTGAGTTTCTGAATGCTAGCTATGTCTTCATCGGTTAAGGACTGAACTACTTGCTTGCTATCTTTTATTATAATGTGGTTGGCAATGATTACTGTGGCAAAGACGGGAAAACCGTTGTCAGTGTTAAGGGAGCCGTCGTAATTGTTAGTATAAATGCCGGTAACCTCTACTTCGTCACCCGGTTTACATAAATCGCAAAGATCAGCGAGTAAAATGACATCCTTGCTACGCGGTATTCGCCCAGCGGGAATGCGACCGGGTGACTCTTGTAGTGTAATCTTTTGGTAGTTGCGATAAAGCGTTTGCTCCATGTTAATCTGAGCAAAAATTTAGGAAAAACATACATATTCGAACCCAATATATAATGATTTTGATATTCTTTTACCGAAAATGGTCCCATACTTTGACACTCGGGACACGAACCAGGTTTCACTTCAGTGTTCTGTGACTGCACAAAAGGACCCAAAACATAGCCGCACTTGACGCAATCATACTTGATAACCGAAAGCTGCGGTAGAACACCAGTCGT
This sequence comes from Conops quadrifasciatus, assembly GCA_949752815.1. NCBI lineage: Eukaryota > Metazoa > Arthropoda > Insecta > Diptera > Conopidae > Conops > Conops quadrifasciatus. The sequence continues at coordinate 12,899,308 of OX457078.1, read as the reverse complement.
GGCCGTTACCACTCCCAGGGTGCGCACCAGTTGGTTTAAGTGCAGTTTACGGAAAGTGCGCAACTCCTCAATGAGCGGCAATTCAGAGATCCTTACTCGAATTTCCGTAGTCACACGCTCATACGCCGGAAAAATAGAGAGTACCATATCTTTGGCCACTTTATCGAATATCTCCAGCATCTGAAAAGGTGCTTCTGGTAAGAAGTACGCCAGTACGTGCTCCTTGTTGGCCAAATCCGTGTAGGAGACTACAAACGAAGATTTATTTTGCTCGCACATGCGTCGAATGCGATCGCGGTACGTGTAGGCACCCCGTTCATCAACATAAGTGCGAAGAAATGACTGGAAGCGATTCGCTATTTCAGTGCGTGGTCCCAGCATGCTAACCCATTCTTTGGTTGTGTGTCCTTTAGTGTCTTCCAAGTTTTCAATAGACTCAACCATTTCGGCATCTTCTACCTCGCCCGCAGCTGCCTTTTCACCTGCTCTGTGCTTGCCTCGGGGACCAACATCGTCCTCTTCGTCACTTTGGTCAAACACCAAATCTCGATCGTCGCGATGAATGCCTTTAGCACGGTCACGTCGACGCATCTCAGCTTCAGCAGCTAATCGTTCGCTAGGAGACATCTCGGAGAAGTCTTCGTCGTCCAACAGAGCAGGATCGTAGCGATCCAGTTCAGGCATTGGACGATAATCGTTCTCCATATTATCTCCAAATAGTTCTTCACCATCCTCCTCTTCTTCGTGTATTGTCTGCTCACCGAGAATTTCATCTTCATTCTCGAAAGGCTCAAAATCGCCAACAGGTGAAGTCATGGCAGATCGTAAATCATGTCTATCAATTGCATCGCTAGGCGTGGGTGGAGCCGGTGAACTTGGATCCTGAAGAGGTAGATGCAGAGATCAGAAAGCAGTTTCTATATTTAAATTAATGCTTACCATGATATAATTTAGAAATTATATAGGACAGAAACAGATAAAACGAATTTATACTGAACGCAGTTGATTACAAACCGGCATATAAATCAGAGATAACGAGATAGGAAACTGCTGAAAAATGCTAAGAAATGCAACTCTGGCATAAAGTAGTGTTTGTGAAAAACCTAAAAATGCTTCTTAGAAAATCAAACATCAGACCCCTTATGAAGAGTGTCAAGGAAAGGGAACGAGGTTTTTCGTATAGGAAAATCATAGTCACCACCCCTGTTGTCGATGGCACGTTCACGGGAGAGGGGTTAACATCAGACCCCTGATGAAGTGTGTTCGGGATTGAGAGGGGTAACATCAGACCCTGATGAAGAGTGATCGGGACGGAGAGGGTTCTGCTTTGAGACCCCAATGACAATTCAGATTTTTAAGTCAAATCGTTTGTATTGAGATAGCAACTTAGTTAATTTTTCATATAAGTAATGAATTCGAAGACATCAATTTGTAATTATTTATTTATGCCAATATTTAATATCCATTTTAGTTTTTAATAGTTTATTTCTTAATTATAACCTATTTGGGAAAAGTATTTTAAGTTTAAAAATCATTGCAAGTGCAGATTAACAACAAAAAATCTAATGTAAATTATTTCATACGATCAAATCCGCCACTATTTTATACCAGAAACTGTATGACCTATTCTATGAACAATTCAAGCAAAATAAAACATTGTAAAATTAAATTGATTATCCAATTAAAATAAAAGAGCAGACATGAAATGGCGTTGGTATACCCTCATATTTTAGTTCACCTCGCCATTGAATTTGCCGATACTAGTGTTGCCCGTTCGTATAGAACGCATCTATTTTTGCGCCTCTTATGAATTCTGGTACCAAAGCAGTGTTGTCGGTATGCTACAATATCAAATAAATTTGATTTTTTTCTTAATAAGCAAATACATTAGTGCATAAATGTGCTTGAACTGTTAACAAAACGTTTATTCTTGCTTCGCGGAGTACAAATTACTTCCTAGAACAGAAAATTATTGTGTTCTTTACACCGAGTACTACAAAAAGTACTTTTACCTTTTTTGTACTTTCTGAATTTTCTTTTGTTAACGTAAAATGTAACGCTGCTTTATAATATCATTGATTTTTTCACCACAATTGACGAAATGAATAAATTTTAGATGAAATCTTCTATTTTATTCATGGATATCGTATTTAACGATACAAATAATGTTAACTAAATGTACAGAATTCCGCCATTTGTTTGTTTAGGTGTATTCTTTATTTTCAGTAGTTATGAGTAACTTTCTTTCCTTTTATCTTTGCTGCAATAGCTAAACATTCTAGCGAAATTTCAAAAGTTCAATAACGAACATGGTTTTGAAGTTATAAATCTTCTGGACGCAAGATTGCATATTAGTTCCAAACAACCATGTTGGTATTGTATTTAATACCAAACAACCAAGTATATTCGTCCCAAATTTCACAGCTCTATTAGTTCTCCCTTAATCGTGATTTCTACAGACGGACGGACTGACAGACTTACAGGCAGACGCCTCCTTTAATGCGATACAAACAGAAGCACAAAGTGAATCTATCCCTCATCCTTTCGGGTGTAGGGTAAAAAAGAATTGCTTTTAAATAATAAGAATTTAAGTTCTTTCATGTATTTATTTATTTATGCATACAACCACATTTAATGTGTTTATCCGATACATAACATTTAAGTTATTAGATGAATAATTTTTCCTACAATATTATGTAGTAACATTTAAATATACAGTCTGAATTATAAAAATAATATGTTACATATTATTATATACATTATATAATACATATATATAATACATTTCATTGTTCTTTTGATTTAAAGCTAAAGTAAATCCGGCGGATTTGTGCGTGAGTAAATCGAGCAACCGTGTGGCCAAGTACAGCAACGCCCGTACTAGAAAAAATACAAAAACATCACATAAAACACTTAAATAATAATTTAATCATTAATTAAAGTACCTTTTCTTAATTTCTGCATTTGCGTTGCGATTCCAAATGCTAAGTTCATTTCCATTTCCATTCCACTTCCATTCAAATCGACTGACTGAGCCCCGAGCAATTGCATTAAGACCGTGGCTCCCGACGATAGTATCACATAGTGTTCATGATTGTGCGACAAGGTGGTGCCTTGATATGCTGATATCGGATCCGATGCGGTACCACTCAAAACATGACCCATCAACTCCGATTGGCCGGAGAAAAATACCAGAGCTCGCAACAAAATTCCCTGCACTGAAATGTCCATGCCTGCCGTTGCAGGCCAATCATCCTGCTCCAAAATGGCAAGCCGTTCGTATACAGCCCCGGCAAGTGCTACTTCCGAGGTCCAGTGCATGATTTAACTTCATTTAAATTCACTAAAAACACTAATTTCTTTGCGAAATAGCTAAACAATTTTCACAAGCTAAACATTTTTCATCTGTTAAAATAATAAACAAAAGAAATGTCATATAAACGTGACGTCTTGTGGTGAACTACATATACACGACACATACACTATACGTGTTTCACCTAACTACCAAATTTCGTTTTTTTTTGACATATACGATGGGTCTCTAAGCAGTTTCCTATCTCGTTATCTCTGATATAAATAACGAAACCAAATGGCGCCAACGCTTTTTGTGTTTTTCTTCTTCTGAAAAAAGTATTGCCAATACGTACTTTAGATTAGCATGAGCATTAATAATGAAGGTGATTTCACACCACTTCATTGCAGTATTAAACAAGCGATATGTACCTCAGGTACAACAGGTAGAACATTTCCAAAAGCAGAGTTTTCGAATTCTCTCCTGTGTATGTCTAATTGAATTTTCATTTTCTACCGGGTATTTTTCAGCCAGCAGAATATCTGTACATGTGTTTTGGGCATAAATATATATAATTATTAAAAAAACATTTATTTTAAATAAAATTACATTATTTAAAAAAAAAGGCTTCGCGTTGTATGGAAATCTGTAAAGTAAAGTAATTTACATTTTTAGTAATTATATTTCAACTCTTTCGATATACATATTTTCGGTTTTAGGGTTGTCGAAAAATTTTATCCGCTAATTGTAATATATGGAATCACATGACCTCGTATTGTTTAAAGGAAAAGCGCACTTATATGTATTAAATGCCGAAATCAGAATACCTTGCATTCTAGGCAAAAGACACAGATCTTGTGGTTGCGGTTTTTTAACTGACGAATTTGGCAGCATTGGTGGCGACCGTTAATTCTGCATTCTCTGACGAAAATTCACAGTTCAACGGCGCTGATTTCGGAAGATTTGGGTTTTCTTAAAAATTATTAATTTTCTTTAGTTCAGTTTTAAATATATATATATATATATATATATAGATGTTCACAGTTTGGTGGCATTTTATTTAACTTTCAACTAGTTTCATTTCGTGATGTCGTTTTTCGAGGGCTTTGGAGACGACGAAATAGGGACTGAACAGTTTGGTCATTGCGATGATTCATCTGGAACCCGAGCCGTTAATTTTAGTGGAAATGAAGTATTCGTAGCCACTGTTTCTATGTCCATGGAGCAGAGTGACGAGATGCGTTACGTGGCTTCGGTGGCTGGAAATGACCTCGGAAGTAACGATGATGCTGCCGCAACTATGCTGGCGGTGTCGCGGAAAAAAACGCGCAGGTTTACTACGACCACAGCTGCTTATTCGACCGTCGATCAGCCTTTGGACATTGGCATAGAACTGGTTTTTGGCAACCAGCCTCTTGGAGCAATAATATCTAAACCAGAGTTAGACGTGGGCTCTGGTACGTTTAGGATGTTTGTATTTATTTATAAAGGAAGAATCTCAGGAAGAATTATTAGATTGTTAATAGTGTGAATTAATGACTTCATATTTTTAATTTAAGGGATTGCAAGAGGAAATAAAAGAAGGATTTTAAATAAGAAAAACAATCCTGAACTTGATCCACCAAAAAAGGTATTTTTAAAAAAATTTTGTAATTATAATTTAAAAAATGTTTTTATAATTCAAAGAAATCGCCAAATAAGACTCAGTCAAGTGGTAAAGGTAAACGTTGCGTTGCGTTGGCTAAAAAGCCAAAAGAGAATAATTATAAAGGGCCTAATAATGGAGGTGGAATGCCTCCATGCGTCAAAAGCGGTGTTGGCAATGGGCTGAAGTCTGCAAAAATGTTAGATTTTATAAGTTTGCATGATAGTAAACCACTGGAAGAGTCTTCAAACAACATTGCATGCGAATGTGAAGAACCAGCTTATCCATTGAAGGCCAAGGAAATTAAAAAAACTAAACCTAAACTAAAGAGCAAGAAGCGGACTAAAGGACAAAATCAAAAAACGCCACCGGACTATGATGAGGTAGAGAAGGTGCATAATCTGAAGGCCTCAGCAAAATTTCCAAAATCGAATGTGAGTTTTCTTTTTTAAAAACCTATAAAGGGCAATTGGCATTAAGGCGATAAATTTTTAGTTTTAATTTTTAATTTTTGCCCAGTTTTGTATCGAAATGCATAGTTGTAATAATGTACAGCGCAATAATTGATAAGAAACGGCCTTACCAAATAAATAAAAAATTCAATTTTTTCAGTTTAATACTAAAGAACCTGGGACCTCGAGCAGTTGCTCGGAACTTTTTTCGCACGTTGTTAAGTTTTATGAATTAGGTTTAATGGGCGAAAAATTTTAAAAGTAAAAGAGTTTTGATTTTTTGCGGTGTGAATAATAAAAAAAGGCTGTTCTATCGTTTTTAAGCGAAGGGCAAACATTTTGCCTGTATACTTTAAAATTTTTTTTAATTTTTATAAACATTTTTGCCTTGAAATTTTTTTTAAGTTTTACAAAACAAAAACAACAAAAATATTTTAATATACAGTGCACGCGCAGTAGTGTGAACTAATTAAAACCAAGCGGGTTCACAGTTTCGAATTTGTTTACTTTTGCGAATGTCAAAACTTAAGGCAAAACATATCCCGATTTTATCCTAATTATGCATTTTAAAATAGAAATTTACATTTATGAAACCAAATTTAATTTTATTTAAAAAAGAACCAAATACAGAAATATATTTATTAAAAAATGTTTAAGTATTCATTTCACAAGAATTAAGAATTGATTCGTATGACCTGAACACGCGTGAACTTGTAATTTTTAAGCCAAACACGCATATTTCGCAATAATACGGAATTCCCTGAATTAAAAAATTCGAAAATTTCATGTATTTGTGTATTTTCAATATGTAAGCATTCATATAAATATGTTTCATATTGTTCATCTTTTAGAGCTTTCAAGTCTTGTTCACTCTTTAGAGTAGTCAATGCAAAATAAAAAGTGTTCATATTTTGGGGTGTTCATATTTTACGGTGTTCACACTACTGCGCGTGCACTGTACATATATTGACATTTTATTTCAGAACAGAACAAAATTTAAAAACAAAAACAAAACAATTTTAGCTCGTTTAATAAGATTAGATAGATATGTAGATAGTAAGATAGATAGATAGATAGATAGTTAGTAAGATAGATAGATAGATAGATAGATAGATAGTAAGATAGATAGATAGATATGTAGATAGATAAAATGTAGCATTTACCAAAGATTGTTTAGTTTTTATTTTCTAGGCCAAATTTTTGCTTTTTTACCTCTCCCACTGATTAATTTTCTTACGTTTTATTTGTTCTTTTACTGCTATATTAAAAAACAGGTTAAAAGTACGATTCATGAAAAGCCAGTATTATTTCATTATAAGGCACAAAATTCCTCAACACTTGAGTTGTGCAAAAATTATGCACAGCAAAAATGTATTAAGGGTTACTTTTGTGGCTATATGCATGCAGAGTTTCCTTGTAAATACTATTACTTGGGTCTTGAATGCAATGATATAAGCGACGAGAAGAATGCATGTAAATTTCTTCACGGCGGACCACTAAACAAAAATTTGCTAGGTGCGCTGAGGCGACATATTATTAAAGGTCCTGTCGATGTTGTGGGCAAGAATTTTATAGATGCAGTGCGTTCGAAGAAGACTGTGCATGAAATAGAAGGCATGTTGCGTGAATTTCAGAGGAAACTGAATGAGGAAAAGAAGCAAAAAAGCATGGTCGCTGTAACCACTGAAAAGACACAAGAAATGGTTGGCGGGAACAAATTTTTGGAAGGATTGCGGCAGAAGCTGCACTTTCTCACGGAAGAGCAAATCGAAAGCTTAAAAAATTTGAACGTAACTGAGGCTGGACAAGCGATGCATCTAACATTGTGGCAACTTAAATCAATAGGCATAATGAAGGCTTCTCAATTGGCAGCATTCATGGATGTTGTAGGAAATGATCAGGATATGGACATGGGTAAAGGCAATTTGGTGCCACAAACATTAAGCACAGTGACTGCAGGATTGTCACTGACAAATACGCTGGAGATAGAACCTATCGTCGAAGAGCAGACCGTAGTCCAAGATGCTGCAATTGCTGAGCAACCATCCACATCAATAAATAATGTCGTAACGGTAAAAGCCTTAAAGTATCATAATTTAGTATTTGTAGTACTACATTAGTATTACATTCCTCTGGTATAATCCTCTTTTTTTTGTTTTGTAAAACTTTCGTTTGATTAATGAATACATTTGGAAATAAAATGCGATCAACCCTCCACGATTTTACAGAATTCACGATTCGTTCGGGTTAACACACTTGGTTAAGGGCAATAAGGTACGTACGTGCTTACACAAAATGTACAGGGTTGATCTCATTGAAAATTCCAAAAAGTATTCAAATTCTTAAGTAAACAATGACTATATGTACGAATTTAAAGACTTTATACTTTCTGTAGGAATTATCTAAGGAGCCTATTAATTCTGTAAAAACTTTGCAACAATTGTCTCGAAATTTTTTGGAAAATAAAATTCGCATTGCAACGAAAAAAATTGCACAACGTTTTCAAAAGATTCAATCATCGAATGTTCAACGAGAAGACAAGAGAAAAGAGCTACTTGATGTTATAAACCAACTAACATTGCTGGAATTTTATTGTTTCCAAGAGAAGGCTGTAGAAAACAATAAAATATTTAAAACGGATACTGATCAGCAATTATCATATCCAGTTAATAACACAGCGAATGCAATAGCGACACCTCGAAATATTACCCAAAGTAAGAAAAAAGAAAAATAAGACATCAAATTACAGCGTATTGAAAACAAGTAAAATCTATATGTATATTTCAGCTTCAAAAGGCGTTATAGATGAACATCTATTAGACACTAAAATCGAAGAGGTCAGTGTTATAGACAATATTATATTGTGTTATAGACAATAAGATTTTGTGGGAGTTCTAAGATCATGTTGATCACCTTAATAAATAATTATTCATAGGATTCTGTATGAATAATATAAACTAAAAATCTTTTAACTTTTTCATAGGACAATAATATCGAAACACAGGCTGAAGATGTTCACCAACACTTGATTGCAATGAAAACTCCTTTGAGCAGCCCTGAAGAAGATGCAGCAGACAAGATCAATCCAATCCAATCTTTATCCTCGCCTAAATTCCAAATAGTTACTGATCCCAATGAGAACGATGAAGAAAAAGTAACTGACGCGAAAGAAAAAAGTCTCAGTGATGATGTAGAGATTATTACCGAAGGAATTACAGCTGATATGACTGAGAAGGAAAAAGAGAGCGGCAGTGATGATGTAGAGATTATTACCGCAGGAATTACAACTGATACGACTGAGAAGAGAAAGATTTCTACTCCATGTACAAATAATTTGGCAGGTAATATTAAACCAAGACGTTTGAGAATACCTAAGAGGGAACACCTATCGACTGAGGAGAAGAATGGCGAGAAGGCGGCCTCAGATAAGAATTTAAATACACTAAAGCCATTAAAAATCGACGTGCATACAGTGCCTTCAGTAGAAAACCAAAAAACTGATAAAACAGTTTCACTGGAAGTGAAAGCGGCAGGTGGTGATTTTCGGACGATTTCGCAAGGTAATAATGATTGGGAAGATTTTATAGAAGAAACCAGAATAGTTACAAAACTCTATGAATCTCCAGCAAAGGTAATAAAGAATTCAGGGCAATCTGAAAATGGTGAAATCCTCGATGATTTAAGATATAAAATAGAAGATATAAAAAAACTTCTGAAAAGTAATAGCTCTTCACGAGAGTTAAGATCACCATCAAAAGAGAATAAAGGATATGATGCGGAGCAATTACGTAGTCATTATAAAGACCAAAAATGTGTCGTAAAGCAAAGACATTTCAGAAATAATGGAGAGGAAGGCAACAATTGTGATAACAAAGATTGTAATAAATTCACAGGAGAACAAAGAAAAGTTTCCCGTAAATATAATAATTGTCAAAACAATTATAAAGGCTATAACAAATATAACGGCGAGAAATTATACAATCAGAAAAATGGTGAGATCGCGACCCTATCGTATACATATTAGAGAGCTGCATGGAATATCTCGAACACACGAATAAACTTGAATACAGTACGGTACAGCACATTTTGAATGAAAATTTAACCCGTTATCACTCAAAACTCAAAACTCAAGCTTAATTTAGCACGAGGCCGCCTATTTCCGTTCAGTCTCATTCGATTTAAAAAATAAAAAGATCTCTGCAGTGAATGCTCGAACCTTTTTCTGTATCTTGCAAGTGCTTTTGAGACGTCCCATGCAGATCTCTCTTTTATACATATGAATTAGTTCTTATATTTCGTTGGTCTCGTCCAAAAAAAAGGAGTGTAGAAAAGGGACAGATTTTTCTATTATGGTTTATACATTTAATTGTATTGAGAAGCTCTTCGCGAAATTATTGAAAACTGGATTATGGCTAGGATAATTTTTTAACTACAATATTAAAGGATCAAATAAGAAGTCTTCATTTATTTGTTTATTAGAAAATCCGGGTGAGGTGAAATACGATTCGGATGAAGACTGGGATAAAGAAGAGATTAATAACAGCATTAAAAGCACCACTGATAATGTCAATGCGAATGCAATTGTTACAACAAAAACAATAGCAACAACAGAGGCACTGGCAATAGCAGAAACAAAAACGACAACAACTACAGCTAGCAATGATTACAATAGCAACAACAACAGCAACAAGCCTACTTATGACCACAATACTTCAGACAGCAATTCCATTTCAACCGAGCAAATTTCTATCATTGAAGCAAGCGGTGCGAATTTCCATTTCTGTTGCTTTATGTTATATTGTATTGTATTTGTTTGTTATTCATTGTTAATTTCTTTACTAGCTTTTTATACACATTATGCACATAATTTTCGAAATTTTTTTTGCTTTCTCTAGTACCACAAAGTCCAGTGGACAAGGAGCAGTTAGAAAGTGAGCAATCAATTTTAAATAAAATCCCTACAAGTGGCGCAATGAAACCGGACGAGGTATTAAATAGTGACAATTGGGATGGTGCAGAAGTTGCCTCCCCGACTCGGCCGACGGTGTGTGATGAAATCGCCAGCCCTTCGTATCCAAGTGTTAGTAGTAGCTTAAGCTATTATACACCGGCAATGGAAATTGATGGCCGAATGAGTTTCCCGACAATTTCATATTGTGTAAGTAAATACTCGTATCGTATCGTATGATTTACTACATTCGTTTTAATTAGTCTTTATGGTTTACTATATATTTACATATATGTATGTAAGTGTATGTACATAATTATTAATTGCGGCTACGATGGTGTGTGGCTGTGCATCATTTTAATTGTTCCTTCCATGAAATAGTGCTTTCATATTGTTATTGTTGTTGTTGTTTCTGTATGCATGCACTTTTGTTTAAAAGAGTAAACTAATATTGTTTTATACTCATGAACATTTTGACCTCTTACCTTGTGCAAATAAAACTTAATTTTCAAATTGGTTTCTAAAGAGATACTGAGAGAAAAATTACTCTGATAACTAAAATGGTATATCAATTAAATTCAAGTTCGAGCAGATTTTTTTAAGGGCTCGCTCGAGGAGAGCAGTTTTCAATTAAAAATACCATTTTAATTGTTTTTAGGTGTTCCTTAATTTGTTTAAGTTTAATGGATACTTTCTTAAAGTGTTAAATTATTTATCTCAATTAAAATCATCCCATCCTCGTCTTATTTATTCTTTAATCCTCTTTCACTCTTGTAAGTAAGTACAATAATTTTTTCTATGTTTATCTTTTCAGCTTCATAAAATAAATATACCAAAATTTGAGGTAAATAATCCTGAATCACTTGATAAGTTATTACGTTCGAATTCGGTAGATCCTAGATTGTTGAAATATAAAGAAAAGGTAATCATGAAGAAAAATTGTAAACTTACTCTCAACTGATACAAGTAATAGAAATGATACGATAGTTCTCAGGGCTGCGAAGTCAGAGCAAAATATAACAGCTTCGGCCCCGACTCCTTCAGAAATAACCAGCTTTGGCTGCTCCAAGCTCCGGCTCAGGAGCAGCTTCACAGCCCTGATAGTTCTTATTAACCTTATCAAAATAAAAGTCATCTAAAGCTAACAAAGTGATAATAGATGCATACACACATACATATCTTATTTTTACCTTTATTTTTGTAATACATACGAACATAGATATTTTGTTATACATTTGTATAAATAATTGTCTAAAATCTCTTTTCAGTTGATTGAGATTTTTTAATATTATTCCTAACAATGGCATGTTATGTACGAGTATATGCTTATTTGTTTTTGTTTTTTGTTTGCAGTCTTATATGGATTCTTCAAATTCTTCACCGATGCTTTCTTATTTTTCGCCTCAACAAATTTCGCAATATGATCCCCGGCGACGAAGCAGTAGTAGCAGCAGCAGCATCTGTCCATCATCCACATCAGCTCTGTACTATCCGCAGCCGGACTGCTACAACCCCTCGCAAGCCCAACATCCAAGCGCGTTGCTTTACAAATATTTACACAGCTCGCCCTGGTACCAGAGCTTGATGTCGACCATGAAAATACAAATAAATCATGCCATTGCTGAACTAGTGCGCGCCCTCAACAGCTACCACAGGGAACGCCTCATCGATGCGACTGCTATCTTCGATGTCTTTAAGATAGACTGTGCCGGCGAGCTGTTGGAGATTATGCGTAATATTGGTATTTTTATTGATCCCAATGGCGTCATCATGGAGGAAAAGGGATACACCCAGTATGACGGTCGAGTTGCCATGAACACTCCAGCCCCAGTTAATGCCACATACAGTTTCATGCCTCAGATATTGCCGACCGCTTCGAATGCCTGTCAACAATCAGCATGCCCTGTTGCACTGCCTCCGCAAATGCCGACGACATCTTTTGTGAGTTGCTATATCGATACACCAGGTATGGTGTCCTTGACGCCCCGGCGCCAGGCCCCGATCAATGCAGCCACTGTAACGACACCAACGCCACCACCCACAGAAGCGGACGAAGATGAATTTGGATCAGTGCGCGAGAATGGATCAGTGCGCAAGAATGGATTAGTGCGCTATTATAGAAACGGAAATGGTTATCGCAAGTTCGATATGGATGCGCAGAGGCGTAACGATAGATCTTTCTGGCGAAATGGGGAAGGCGGTAATGGCCATGGCCATGGCAACGGTAGGAGGCGAAGAAACGGCAGTGCTGGTTTCTTCAACCACAGGCAACGTTACTAAAGTTGATCTTGAATTTGGTTTTAAGTACTTCATAACGAATGAATAATTTCATTTTGCTGCAGAAGTTGCAGGATTTTTGTTTTTTTCTTAATTTGAATTGCGTTTTGTTGTTTTCATACATTTGATATTACTTTTTGCTTTTATTATTATAAGAAATATAATTACTAATTTTTATTTGAAATATAAATTGTTTAAATTTGTTTTTTTCGCTGAATTTTCGATGATGATTAAAACAATGATGATTGTTTGATCTTACAATATGCTCAATTTTATAAAAGGACAAACCGTCGGCGGGTTGGTCTCTTCTCTTACCCCTTTTGACCGCAAGGAAAAGACGAACATTATTCGCATTCAAGTTTATCGTTTCCGGCATAGAAGTTTTGTGTTACAAAATGTATTTTTTTAAACCAAAGAAAGAAAGAAAGAAAGTTTAACCCAAAATCTTTGTCTTAGACTTAAAGATTGCGTCCGCAAAAAATTAAGAAATTCTATAAGATTTAAGCTTGTGGAAGACCTACATTTGTAATTTCAGAAGTACGTAGATAAACGTGCTTAATGGAAAAGGTTAAACCAAAGTTAACCAAAGTTTGGTTAAACCAAAGTTAACCTTTATTATTAATATCAAACCATTCTTTGATACCAAGAATTTGTTTTTACTAACGAAACTCAAACGTTATTAAAAACGAAAGGTTATTAAATACTAAACATTTAATTGTTTGCTCGAATACGAGTATAAAATTATTTTATATTCCTCTATATGTAATATTATATCCCAACTTTATGTCGCTAAAATTATTTCCGTATTTGAAGCCAGACATTTTTAAAGACTCATAAAAAAAAAACTAATCGTGATTTTTGTGCGTTGAAAATTTTAATCTTTTTAATTTCACTTTTCTCTGAATGCGTGTGTGTGTGTGTGCGAGAAAGTTGGTAGGAAGAGCGGTGAAATTTTATGGTTTTAGTCAGATTTATTTAATTACATTAATGCAGTATAATAACGGAAGGATGGAATATTCACAAAGAACAACTGTTCAAAATGAAGATGAAGATGAAATAGACAAAAGGAAAGACTCAAATATCTACCTTCTGCTTTAAAAATGCCTTTTTATGCTATATCAGCCGCGTTATTGAGTCTGGAAAATGGAATTTTCTTATGCTTTTTTCCATTTTCGCGATCTTGTATTGAAAAAAAAAGAAAAAAAAATATACAATTGATTCCAATGGTAAAAGGGAGTAATGTGATGAAAAGCGGAAGGAACAGCCCTATACACGCTTAGAAGGGCTGAGATTGGTGCTAGAAGAAATGAACTTGAATTTCAGCGTCGTCTTATGGGCGACGACGTACAATGCTCAAACTATTTTTAAAAGGCACCGTTGATTTGATGTTTATACAATATGTACCTAGATTTCGGCTTTTTTCTGCCAATAATGCTTTTTGTTATTACTTTTTGCTGGTTAATATTATTTTTAAAATATTTCAAAATTTATTTATCATTGATTTATACTGTTAAAACTTTTAATTAACTAAATAAAAAGTAATTTTTCCATTTAAAAAGATGCGCAATTTTGGAAAAAAGCAAACATACTTGGTTTTTTTTACTCGTTAATCTTTTTCTATTTAATCTCTTCTCTATTTAACCCGTTTTTAACCGTTTTGAAGCATTATTTAATAATCATTCAATTAAAGCAATTTCAAAAAAAGGAAACAGACTTGGTTTTTTTACTCGTTAACATTTTTGAGCTCTTCTCTATTTAACCCGTTTTAACCGTTTTGAAGCATTATTAAATAATCATTTTTTTAAACTATTAATAATACGAATAAACGTATTACATTATTATTATTATTATTATTATTATTATTATTATTATTATTATTATTATTATTATTCATTATTATCATTATTATTATGTATGTATGTACGTACATAAGCATAAACGTATTAAACGGTCTAATTTTGGGGTACCTATTATACACGTATTTATATTGACTTAAGATGGGTTAAAGCTCTCGGCCACTTTTTGTTGCTGCCGTATAAAATTGTCCGTGTAAAATCATGGGTCAGCAAAAAATTTGTTTTGCTTCGACTTCGACGATATGTATGTATTTTTTAGTGCGTGCCATTTTTTGGTGTTTCGTTGGCCTTCACTTCATTTTAATACATTTAAATAGGTCAGAATATGTCGAATAGTGACATTTTTCATTTTTCAAGAAGAGTTTTCGTATGAAGTAATAACAGCATGACAATTTTCAACTTCTTAAATTTTTTTCCTCATAATAAAGTTTATTTCTGCTTGAGCGATTGGAGAAGAGAGCACAGTCTTTAAAGTTGCGTGGTCGTCGATGGATCGATCAACCGTTACCGTGGAGCAAAAGGCCGAAAAATCTGTTCTGATCCATAATCGCGTGATTGAGTGATTATTAATAAAGTATAAAGACATTCTAAAAGTGAAGTGTGATTTGTAAAAAGGAAAAGGAAAATTAAAGACTGCCCAAAATATACACGATACGAAATAACTTTTATTGCAAGAGTATTTAAGAAATTTGTAATATTTCTGTTTCTGCTAAAAATCGGCGCAATTATGATTGTGGTAGTTATTAAAAATTTCTTAAATTTCGCCTGTTTTTTTCAAAAATGATCGTTTTCTTTTCTTCCTTTCCTTTGTTTTTCAAGCCTGTGAAATGTATTGCTATCCTTCTCGTGGTCTTGAATATCTGCGCTTCTGTGCTGGCTCAGAGAGCGAGCAACAACGGCATGAGACTAACAACGCAAAAGAGACAGTTCTCTCAGAAGAACACAAATGCGTCCTCTACAGACCCAAATAACTCCAGACCAGAAGATGTATAAAATGGTCTTTGTCATGTTGCTTTTTGTTTTAGTGTGACACATATTTTTTTCCAGATTCTCGGTCAATCTTTGATGCCTTTCTTCGGTCCCAGAAATCCAGCCCAAATTCCTAATCTGTTTCAGCTACTGTTCCCTGCTTTGGGGATGCTCCTCAATTGGGGCACTTGCCCACCATCTCAGCGCTTGCTGGGTTCAACTATGGACTCTCCAATTCCGCAGGAGTCGCGCCTTGTCCTGCAGATGGCAGAGAAAAATGAAGGGAAAAAGGCGCGTTCAAGACGCCAAAGCAGACCATTTCAAGATAGGACCGCTGCTGGCGGGGCTATGGATGCTGAAATATTTAATGGGCCAGCCGATTCCGGAAATGTACCGATTTTGTCGCAAATTTTCCATCGCCCTTTGCAAGCTTTGTCACAGTCGGCGGACAGTTATGCATTAGGCTCATCATTGGAGCAGCAGCAGCAGCACCAACAGGCTTTACAGCAAACGCCCATTGGGCAAATGCTTTCTCAGACGTGGCAAAATTTTCAATCGCGCCAGCAAAATTTGGCCCAAATGCTTCAATCCGATTTCCCGGGCCAGAATCCTATTCAAGTGCTGGGACAATCACTTCAGCAGGCCGGCGCCGACTTGACCCAGCGGTTAGCACAGAATCCACCTGGGCAAGCACTTACTCAGTCCTTCCAACAAGCCACTGCTGATCTGGCACAACGTCTCGCACGGACTGCCAGCGGCGAGGCATTTGGCCAGAACTTGCAACAAGCCAGTTGGCCAGGATTGGCTCAGTTCTTGCAACCGGCTGCAATTGCTGATCGTTTGGCCAAAAGATTGGCACAAAGTCCAGCAGTACGCCTGCGCCAATCACTGGCCCAGTTATTGCCCGGTGCGCCCGGACAAATGCTGGGACTGGCACCGCCTCAAGAGGCACACTTTCCCTGGAGTCTAGCACAGCGAAGCGCTCGCGGACTTTTCGAGCAGGATGCAGATAATGAAAATGAAGCTGTCTCTTTGTCACAAACAATGGACAATGGCCGGCCTTTTGATTTCCTAACGCTCTTCGGTGGCGTCAAAGCAAAACGTGACGCTGCTCCGGATCAACATGCTGATGAAATGGCTGTTTCATTCAGCGCTGGATCTAGCAATGAATCTGAATCTGATGTTGCAAAATTTTTAGACGCAGGTTCAATGCATGCTGAGGCCTCAGGAATTTCCGAGGTACGTCTCAAGCCTGCTGAATCCAGGCTGAAGGAGGTTCATGAAAGCAGTCATTTTGAGCAACCACGAAGTGATAAAACGCCGGCAGAAAAGATGTCAGAATTGAAGCTCAAGGCTGATTTGCAAGAAGTGCTCAAACGAAAAGACATACCAATCCTTTGGTTCCTTCAACCAGCGGCGGATTTCCCAAAGTTTCACAGCCGCATGACACGCCAACAGGCTGATGGAGGCGCGCTCACACAGCAAGATCTAGAAACTAAAGCGAAACTAATGGCTTTCGAGCGTAAATTAATACAAGAATTGCAACTACTGCAAGAGATCGAGCGTCAAGCCAAGGAATGGAGAGCAGCCGAACAGCAGGCAAGCGCAAGCAGCGGAGACTCGCCGCCATACAAACTAAATTACCGGCTGAGTAAAACACCGATTTACAAAATAACGCGAGACGACATAGAGAAAACGTTGCAGGATAATCTGTTCCAGAAACTTCTTCAGACGAGAGCGCAGCAAATTTTGTTAACGCCGCACAATCCAGCGATGTACAGCACAGCACAGAGACACATGCCGGATTCTATGCCGGCTGTAGAGAATCTGACGCGGGAAGACTTAGTTAAGATGATGTCTTATGCGCTGCGACAATCCAAGCTAATTGAGCAAGGCATGAGGACCTCTTTGTGGCCGGTCGAAAACCAGATGACTGCTACTGCTCAAATACGTCGGAACGCAGTAGATGAGGAGGCGCAAACTAAGGAGGCTCGGAAACCGAATTCATTGGATGAAAGTCAGAGAAGACATGATAAAATTAGCATACAGCAGCACCAGCAGGAGCAACAGCAGCAGCAACAGCAGCAAGAGATGCTGCAATCGCCACCGTTTCTTAATCATCAAATAGGTCAAAGGTTTCAGGAGCCACCTCAGCTACTAAAAGGAGGATACCATATACCGCAAATTTCTCATCACCAATGGATTGATATGAATGAAATGATGAAATCACATAACCTACAAAATGATATGATCACTCGGCCCATAATAATGATGCAACCACAGCAAGCAATGGAAACGCAGCCTGCACACCTAAACGAAATAAATCCATGGAGAAAAAATGACGACAAAATGATGATGGCTGAAGGACAAGCACTCTCGGAAGATCGGAAACTCCCTCCACTTTCCGAAAATCCGAAAGAAAAACGTGATCAGACCAAGCAAGCTCACAAAGAAGCTCTCAAAGAAATGGAATGTAATGATTGTATAGATCCAAAGAAACGGGAAATGCCTCCTGCTGTAGCCCAACTGCCGCAGCAAATGAACTACCCAGATCGGCACATCGATTTCAATGAAATAAGAATGGAATCTCCTGAGAGTTTACAAGGGCAGGATGCACCCACGTTGCCACGTCAACCAATGAAAGCGCTAGAACGTCACATGGACGAGATACACCATCTTCGCGACAAAACCGACCCAATGATGATGCGTGTTCATGAACCGCAAGCACTGTATGGTATAGAGGATGACTCGCCCTTAGTCGGTGCCGCTCCACAAATGCTTCAACATGCAGAATTGATACGTAAAGGCAATCTTTACGGCATCGTACGCCCTAATCCGCAACCATCTGATCCTGCTCAACCGGTTCAATCTCAGCCGAGGCTGCAATTAAACCCAATCCAGCAGGAACGTACAGGTGTTTTGCTTGATTTGTTCAAAGACTTTATGGACAAACCGACCAGACCTATGCCACCTGCGCCCAATTTCTTCATTTCAGGACACAGAAGACTTCCGCAGGCTGACGTTTATGGTCTCGGGCCGGTTAGCTATTTGAATGGTGGTCATTACGGATCACTTTATGGAGGTGGGGCGTCTGGTACTAATGCTTACGGTTCAGGTTCAGGTTCAAGTCCTCGCGGTGCAGCTTGTATGGAAGGAAATGCATGTCTAGAGGAACAAATGGTAAGTTGAAATTGTTTTGAACACTTTTTTCTCTCAGCATCAGCATCAATATCCGCTCCAGCATCAGCGTCAGCGTCAGCGTCAGTATTAACATTTACATTTTCAATATTAAATATTTATTAACATTGTATATACTCGTAGATCTAAATTCAGTTACCTCCATCCGTCATTCATGCTCATCTAGCGCTATTTTTGCGATCACTTTATGTACTATTAACAGGTGACGCATTTCAGAAATTGATGCAAATTCCACAAATGAGTTTTCCAACCGATTCGACTTTAGGCGAACAAGAAAACCAATTTAGAAGTCAATATTACCATAGAGAATCAGCAGCAGCAACAGTCCCACCAACAACACAACCTATATCATTATCCGTGCCAACGTTTTTGCCTCACGATGGTCAGCTTTCAGCGAGGTTAGGAAAAATAAATAGTATTAATTCGCTCAACTCTCTCCAAATGAGAGAGGATATAAATTTAACGAAAATAGAGAATAAAAAGTATAGAGAAGAGAAGAAATGTGTGCAAGAGCGTAAGAACTTTAACGAAGAGAAGCATGGTCGTTGTAAGCGCCATGCTTCAACATCTAGCTTTGTCTATGATTCAGGAGCGGCTTTGCAGCCAATTGATGAGAAAGCATTAAATGAACTACGTAAGATTTACAAAACCACACTGACAGAGATAACACTGAGACCTGATGAAGATCCGGCAGAAGTTTTAAGGCGATATAATGAGGATTCGATACGTGAGATCTTGCAAAAAGTCGATCATAATCCGCTTAGAATTTCAAGTACTGAATTTGGAAACAATCCTAAGGCTCTAACTGTGACGGAGAATGATAATGATAATGATAATGATGACGTTTACTCTGTGAATGAACAGGAAATGGATCCAGTTGTTTATGAATACAATCAAAATGAATATGGTCCACATGAAACGGCAAAGGAAAACTATGAGTATATGCCGGTAGTAGTAAATCATAAGCATCAAGATCAGTATCAAGAATCTGAAGGACATGTAGTAGCTGACTCGATACGTCACGATCATGCAGAACAATATGAAAACTCTCAAGATCGGCAAGAACACTTTGAAAGTTATAGAACAGGTTACGAAAACGAAGACGGGCGTGAATATCAGCAGCAAGATTCAGAAAACCAATTTCTGGATTATCAAAATCAATTGAAAGATAATCGCCACTATCAAAAAAGCTACGTCTATATGCCTGAAAAAGTACATACGGATCAGTATCAAGGTTTTCAAGAATATGAGGCTACCAAGTTGATACGAGTACATCAGGATCATCAAGCTCAGTATAAAGGTGCTGAAGATCATGATGAAGACGCCTTTAAAAGCCTACCAGCGTATGAAAACTACAATGTGAACAATGAAGATCAACAAGATCAATATCAGGTGTATGAAAAACAATTTGATGGCTACGAAGACCCATATAAAGATCCCCAAGACTATAATCGCGGCTATAAAGATGATCATTTGAATCAATATCAAGATGGCATTCATAAGCATGAAGATCAACTCCCGAATAAACAAGAGCAAGAGCAGTATCACGATTATGGGCAGTTGGAGCAGCTGCGGGCTCCACACAAAGGCTATCAAAATCACGATCCCGCTCAATATAGTGAGACGCAGGATGATAAGAATCATAGAGATAAAAACGGTCGTCAGTCAAACGGTCGTCGGTCAAAAAGTCGTCAGTACGGCAGTCAAACTTTAACGCAGGAAAATTTAAATCAGTACGATTATAAGAATGCTCAAAATCAGCACCAGTCTCAAGATAATGGCTTAAAAGGACCTCTTAGTTACTCCACAAACAACTTACACACAAATGCTGATGATCATGAAGTGAAATCAATTGATAATGCTTACAAGAACAGAGTTCAGTTGAAGAGAATTGAAAGCAAGCAACATTTGAATGCAGATCTAACGGATATTTCCCTTTCGACTTTGCTGGCAGCACTAAAAAGCAAATTGTCCAAATGTTCTGCTAATTCCAAAGAGCGTCTACCAACGCTTTTGAATCGTCTCCTAAAACATGAATCTACTCACGACGAATCGGTGTGTAATGATAGCAAGGAATTGGATGAATCCAACGAGAGCGCTCGGGGAAAATGTGAAAGGTCCAAGAAAATCCACAGCGTGGAATCAAACAAATCTACTCTCTGCGAAAGCGACTCAAAAAAGAGTCACCGAAAGGATGCAGGCGACACCTATCGCAAGAGAGAGACAACGTCTACCAATACCAATGAGCATGAAATGCCCTGGAAAAATGAAACAGAAATGAATTTTATTAATAAAATACATACCAACGTAGAGCAATGGTTGAAGCACGTTCACAATATTAATAAACAACTAAAAGAACAATCTGACAGAGATGCACAGAGCGCATCAGAAATTTCAAAGAAAGAGGAAGTAGGGAAGAAATACATTGTTGCCGATGACCTCAATAGAGAGGAGCGAAGAGCTTTACGCGCACTTGAGAACACTACAGAGAATTTTGCAAAATCATCCTTGTGGAAAAGTATTGATTATGAAGAAAAAACTGAAGGCAATAATAATAATAATTCAAATGATCTGCTGCGTTTCAAGGAAGAGGAGCAAGAACGTGAAAATAAAATGATGGAAAGTTATTTTTCTTCTTTGCCAGAAGTGTCTATTGCGGCGTGGACGACAGATACAACAAATCTTGCCACTACAGAGACTATTCTCACAACAACTGAAAGAGAAAACTCACAACAACTGCAAGAGAGAACTCCGAGATTTCAAACTTCAAAGAGTCCCAAAAACAATTGACACGATTTCGACATCAAAAGTTACAAAGATGTCGTAAAACATCTCAAACGGCGGTAATTAATTGATTTATTTATCACAAAAGCCAATTAGTCATTTACTGTCAGCTGAAGTGTCAAATTTTATTACGGTTCAATCCACAAATCAAATCAAATCAAACCGTTTTGCGTTTTATGGCATAATAGATTGCTATAATTAGTTGCCTGGTTCGGCAACTACATACATATATTGCCAATGCACTTAAATTAAGCATCATGCTCTTCTCTATGCTTTTTAAAGTTTTATTTAATTAAAAAAAAAATAAAAATTCTAGAAAAGTATTATTTCTGCAAACAATGTAATGACGATAGCAATTTTGCGGTACTAAACTTTAAGAATTTTATTTTAAGAGGCACATTATCGAGTATTTAAATTATTTTAATATATAAAGAAGAATAAAAAATATTTTACAAATATACTCGCATAATTTTTAACACGTTTTAAATTAAAAAAAAAAAATATTTTAAAAGGTTTTCATTTTATTTTTATTTTAGCATCATTTATTTATTTTGCAAATTTATTTGATATAAACTCATTAAATTTTTATATATAAACTAAATTCATTAAATTTTTAAATATCTTTTCATTATTTTCATGCTATCACTATCATCATTATGGCCGTAATTGCGTTTATCAACTTCATCTCATCAACGTCCATGTCAACGGTAAAAAAATGTCATCAATTGTCATCGTTAATATCGCCGTCATTAAATAATGTAAAAAATTATGAGCTATTTAATTTCTCAATAATTAATATTTAATGTTATTTTTGTGTATGAAAACACACCGTTGATATTATTTTATCATAACATCATTCATTAACTCACAAATCATGACCATATCTCAAAATTATAAAATCTTTTATGACAACTCAACTGATTTAACATACATTAAAATAACATTATCATCATTATCAAAAAAAAAAAAACAATCCATCACTATTATAAACATTAAATAAATCACAACGACATTATTCATACAACATCTGTATGGCTGTACACACGTACATTCTCGGACGTACATATATGGCAAACAGACCTGAACTTTCGCCTGACGATGAGGTTGCAATATCCTTATTTGGTTACGATCCGTCTATATTACAACCCTTCATGGGTATACATCCCATTGCGCACAGAGATGATCCTTGGCTATACAGACCATATGATTTACATAAGCCGATTTTCAGCGACTACGGCGGTGATCACAACCAAGCTACCTACGAAGCTTACCTTCAAAATGTTGCTTAAAAATTTTTCATTATCCATCCTCATTAGTTTAAGACATTATTGTGAATTATTCGAATGAACTAAGTAAATATAAAAAAAAAAATACTGCTTTCAAAAAGATGCATTTCATTAATCTGAATATACATATTTCATATAAATAGTAATGGTTTTAATAATTTGGTAAAAAAAGTTTAAAGTTTTTCGACAAAATTTTCATTTTTCAAATAAATTGTATGTTGCTTACATTAATTATGAGTTTTTACTTTGTTCAGTATTTTCGGCAACATACAAGTATATTAACTGCTTTGGTTTCAATCGAGCGTTTGCATATCAACAGATTTGATAACTTGAAAACTAACTTTGCCAACAAAGTCAAAAGCAATTTCTAATGGTCGAATGTTCGTGAAAATAACAATTTTTTTGCTTTACGTAGTTGGAGCTGGAATGGTTTTTGCTGGGAAGTCCTACCAAAAACAACTGCTTTGCAACAAACTGCCGGATTACTTCTTCATCGAATCATAGTTCAACTCATTGCTTTGTGAATATTGAGAAATAACCTCGACCGTAAGCAACAAAAGTTAGTTTAATGTTTGTTTTTGTTTTCGGAAATCATGGTTATGGACGATGGATGTGGAATGGAAATGGAAGTGGAATGGATGAACATGCTGTGCAGCGATTTGTGTCACTTGCAGAATTTCAGTTAGTGCAGAAATTGTTAATGATGATAGACGATGATGAGCGGAGTGCTGAAGATAAGAGTAAAGAAGCGAGTGCTAATGGCACAACAATTAATGAAAATGTGGAGAGCTTTTGTGCCAAGCAGTTGATATTTAGATAATACGTTTTCCATTCGAATATACTCGTATGTATTGTAGTTTTATGAGTGACGTACTTAGCTTCTTTGTTTGGTGGGACTCTTATGGCAAATTAGAATCTGAGTGCCAGATTTCTGATCAACGAACGTTACTTTTAACGTCAATTCTGCTTGTTGTTGTTTACCAGCAAAAACAAAAAAAAAATGAACAAAGCAGAATTAATGATAAACGTAACGATCGTTGACGTTCGTTGATCAGAAATCTGGCCCTAATTCTACATAAAACTTTTGAGAGAGAAATGCTGTCAAAAGTTGCCGCTTTTTTAGAAGAAATTAACTGTGTGGAAATCATTAGCTCTGGTGTTGCCATAACGTTGTTTTTGCCTAAGAAATCTTTGGATTAACGGCGATGTTTAAACATTTTTATAACGCTGATTTCTTTCAAATTCTAACGGCCTGCGAAATGTAAACGAGAAAAAACCAACAACAAAAAAACAAACAGCAACATCAAATCAATCATTTAATTTTCTGAAGCTCCAATAAAAAAAATCAGATCAATCAAATTGAACTTTTCTTTGAATTTCTAGTGCCGCCGCGGCGGTTATTGTGTGGTTATAAGACTCAGAAAAATTAAATGCAAATTTTAATCATTCAAAATTCGTTACGATGCGCATTCAATACGCGTGAAGTGGCACGGAAAGCGTAAGCTCTGGCATATGGTTGGCTGACTTTTGCCCCGTTCAATCCGGCCCGATGTGCGTTACGATACAATCTCAACTTCTTCATAACATTGGCATCGTCTCTACGGCAACAGCAGAAGTAGGTCTGAAGTTGCATGCAGCAAAGCAGCAGCAGCTCAGTGGTTCATGTTTATGTTCCCCAACTTTTTTCCGTTGCTGTTGTTGTTGTTGTTGTTGTTGTTGTTGTACTCGTACATGCTCTGCAGCTGCTGAGAATTATGCAAATTAAATATGACACTTAATGCATAGCGTGTATGCAGTCAACTGGATATATGTATGCACGATGTGTTCATACAATATGATTCGCTTTGATAATCAGTTGAAATTAAATACGGAAGCATCATCATAACCATCAACATCAAGCTTATCACCTTCCACAATTCCACAATCGCCTTCTACTTGTTCTTCATCATCATCATCATCATCATCGTTATCATAATCCTCCTACTCATTGTAATGATCACTACCATCATTATCATTACCATCCTTCTCATCCTTCCAAACAGCCGCCTCTTTTCTCATTTTCATTGAAGCAACCAAAAGTTTAACGAACATTTTATTCGACTCTGGTTCAAGTACACGAACTTCTAGCACGAAACCGCTGGGATACAGTGGGTCAGAAACGGAACGGCGTTTCATTTTATAACAATTCATTAGTATTTTTAATAGACGTAAGTATATCTGTAACTAATTTAAATGAAGAGTAATTAATTATAAATGAGGAGTATAAATTCTTTCGGAACGATAAGTTTTGGAACAAATTTCTTTCATCCGTTGTTAGATTTGCTTTGGAGGCAAAACGGTTTCGGTTAAGTGCCATCTTCAGTATATTTGTTCCGTTCTTTTAAATGTCTAAGCTTTAAAAAACTCATTTAATTATGAATACAAATTAAAAAGTTTAAGGACTTGGTTTGACGAAACATAGTCCTGAACTGTGGCGTATTTAACTTTTGGTTTTGTGAAATTCTCTTGGAGGAAAGATTTCCAATGTCATAACCATATGCTTAACCAGATGCTAAGATGTGAAACTATTACATCGAGGATGCTTAGAAGAGGCCTTAGACCATTAATTGCATCTTTAATTCAATGAAGAAAACGGAACGGAAAATAATATAAAATTAACCCTGTTTATAATCTGTTTGGAAAAAAATCTGTTCGAACTTATCTAAAGATCTTTAAAATTCTGGAAGAACTTGTTTTCATAAAGCGGTTTTGCTCCGGTTTAGCGCAAAACTGGTTTTCGCAACTGAAACCATTATAAAACCATTATATGTAAGTCTCCATTGAAATTATTGTTGTGAGTTCAGCGCAAAACCAAAAAGATTTCTGGTTTTAGCAGTTTTCAACTCGGTTTCGAAGAAGTTGCATTACATCAAATCTTTTTTGCGTTCGATCCACAGTCTCTGACTAACCCAACCCAAGGATTGCTAGTAGTATCATTATCTCAAGCAAAACTTTGTAATACTATACTTAAGATTTTACTGCACCAATTTGTAATTAGAATTTTATATATTCGTTGCGTTTTTGTTGCTGCAGCAATTGGTTTTTTTACGCAATTTTAATTGGATGAAGGAACTTTCGTTTTTGGTAACGAAAGCATGCAATTTCATGAACTACGAGCATGAAGGGGTAGGTTAAGAATTTGAGGCGGTCGTGATTACGGTTCAGCAGAGAACTAGAATAACATAGAATAACTAAGTTATTTTAGCGGAGTCGCCAAAGCGAAGAAAGAAGGAACCGATCTAAAATGCCATGAATTTTTAAAAGAAAAGTAAAATTGGTGCCAAAGTATTTTTATTATAATTTTGCAAATTCTCATTTTAGATGCAGTCGACCTACTTCATTTAAGAAATTTGTAAAAAACGACCAATTAACCACAACACTAACCACGGGATAACCTACTAGACACATATGTACATACAGACATACATATGCACATGGTTAAACGCAGCAAGAAACACGCAATTCTTGCTGCTGCTGCAGCTGCTGACAAATGACCATTTCCGACGTATTACATAACTGCTTGTTAGCGATTTTAATAGAATTGTTAATTATTCCATTAAAACTAATAACCGGCGTCCTTCCTTCTGACGCAATCCTGCCTTGCAAGTAATTTCAAAAAAAAGTTAGCAGACTTTAAAAAAAATGTTTAACTCAATTAGTTAAACAAGTACCTACACATACATACATGCATTACTGTTATGAAGAAAATTTACACGCAATTAATAATGAGATTTTGCTCAGTGGGTCCGTGTTAGAGATCTTTTGTCTGGTAATAAAATGGTTTTCAAATTGAAAAAACGCAACTGTTAAGAATAGCTTTTAAGTGAAGGCAATGATTAAAATACAAAAAACCAACGCAATTTTGTTTAATTTGCAATCGCGGAAGAAATTTAACGAGAAAAAATTAGTGCTAGATTTGCTAGAAAATTATGGTTTTCCCCGTTTTTGTGATATTTTCATGATATATTCATGAGTCTTTTATTTATTTCTTTTATAAACATTTAATTTTTTCACTAAAAATACCTTGAAAGAGGGTCGTGCCCTCTTGCCCTTCTAAATAAATTCGTTGAAGTATATGTAAATGGTTGAAGATGATTTGTTTCGAAAACAATAGAATATAAAAGAGATATAATAAACACATTACGCTGGCTTTATTGTAATATTAATACCGTCGTCGCGACGTTGAAATAATTATTACAATTAGTAATGATTGTGAATTCAAAATTATTCCTAATTAAACTTTGAAAACTCGAGCGCTGCTCACGAAATTGCCAACAGTTATTGTGTTTCATGCAAACTCATTACAATAAAAGCCAAATAGAATGAACACTTTTCAGGTGGCTGAACATCAAAGATGTGGATGTTCATGATTTCATGAGTGTTGAGAATTTTAAAATTTTCAATAATGCTTTGAGTGTAACAAAATGGAATATTGCTTGCGCAATGCGCACTAGAGTAGAAACATTTCGATTTTAGATGAAAGAATTTAAGCTCACAACACAATTTCTGTTTATTTGTTTTGCTTTGCATACATTTTCGCATTAAATAATAGAAATGTTATCAGTTTTCTGCAATTCACGCAGCACTTCATGCTGTGTGTGTGGAACAGAGATAGATTGTGTCTCATATTTTTTCATCCTCTTTAATAATAGTTTCGAATACTTGCAAAACCCTTCTTTCAATTTGATACCCTACAATTTTTGGGGACGTGCATCCAGTTATTAAAAAAGGCAAAATACTCGTACTTAAGATTATCCAACAAGACTTTACACTTTAAATTATTAGGAAATAAAAGAAAATAAATGGACAAAAAATTATTAGAAATAAAATAAACTAATATAAATTATTAGGAAAACGCTCTTTTACTATGTCTATAGTGAATTTTTTTCTTTTCAATGCATTTAATGAAGTGTAAAAAAATAAATTTATTACTTTCTAAGTGTCAGTTTTGATGGTTGTTTCTTTGTCATTTGAGTAAATGACATGATTGTTGAAATAAAGGCTTTTTGTAGCCTATAACGATGGATTTAATAGCTCTGGACGTTTTTTGAGGTTATATTAAGTAAATGTCGGTATTATGTATAAAATATTATCCAGAATAGAATAAATGTAGGTATGCCTATGTACAGACAACTCTTTTTTTACACGTTAAATAGGTTTCTGAAAAATATGTGGGGAAGAAAGACTGCGCATAACCACGTATGTACGTAATTATAAGAAACTAACACGATTTTCAAGTCGAATATGAATATGTAAATTCGAAATATCACCAAATATGTAAATTCTTTAAAAAACAAGGACTCTTTGTTTAATGTCGACCGTTTAATGTCGTTTATAACAATGAAAATTTTATATCTTTTTAAGGATGCAAATCCTGTCCGTTTTATGTCAATAATATATGTTATATTTTTGTGTAGGGCATATGCGACTCTCCAGCAGACCGAATATAATTCTTTTCATTGCTTAGTTTGTGTTTAATTGCATTCGTATTCATTTCGCATCCGCATACGCACACACGCATACACACGCTCTCACTCTCACTGTATGATGATTCCGGGGAGTGAGAGAGAATGAGAGAGTACCCATGAAAGTGCTGCTGCATGCGATTTCTAACGGTGCAGGAGAAGCGGTAAAGAAGAGGAAAGGCTTTAAATTGCCTCGTTAACACTTTAGGAAATACGAAATACGAGTACACGCAGACATCAGATACATTTAGTAATTTTAAAAACGGTAGAGATCTTTACAGTTTAAATTAATAACTTTGCAATTATCTTAACGCTGGCTCAGCATCATCATCATCATCATTAACTGTTTGTGGCTAATTCGGTAAATAATTGCGAAATGCTGAATTATCGTTCGATATATCGTATATTGAGGAAGGTGCCGAAGGTTATTATGCTACGACTGGATGGATAACCGGAAATGCGTTTCGAGCAGCGTACCCAAAGCGGTACGATTCATTGGAAGCAGCCGGTGCGAACAGACAATTCGTTCAATAAAACGATGCTACCGTGACGGCAAGTGCAAATGCGTTTTCTATCATTCTATCAATTTCTATCATTCCCGCATTCATTCGGTGCATTCATTCGGAATACATTGCAATGTTTGGGAAAGAATGACGGGGCGTGGTATGGTATTCATTGAACCGTTTCGTTTTTTTTTTGGGAGAATGCACGTAAAGAAGGTTCCTTTGTGCTAGTTTCATGGGTTTCAAATTATTGAAATTTTTTTGTATTTTTTGTGGCGCACATGATCGTTCATCTGAGTGTGTTTCTAAATGATGCAATATTTTTACTTATGTTTTTACTTCTTCGCGAAACTGCATTTTTCTATGTCTTTCGAAGTTTAATTAGGAGATTAATGACAGATTGACGGTTGTAACGAAAATTGACTACATTGACTTGAATTTAGTCCAATTCGCTCATCATTCATCACTTCTCTCTTGTCATTTACCATTTTTGCCACATCATTAACTACTGCCTCTGTTTCTCTTTACCCGGTTGTGACAATCGTTCAACAGTAGCCTTCGTCAACCTCAGTCACACACACACACACACACATACCAACCCACATTAACACACACCTTTTCGTGCATCGTACCTCACAGTCCTTCCGTTCGTTCGTTCGTTCGTTCGTTCGTTCATAGCATTTTCCACTTCATTGGAAATCGTTGAGAATTCAACTGACTCTGCTCTACTGATTATCATCACAGACCAACAATCGTTCATCATCATTACAAATCATCGATATACAGAGAGTTGTTTTTTTTTACTAGTCACCTTTTAATGGTTATTTGTACACTAAAATGTGGTATTGAAAATGGTAATACTATCATCATTTAAATATTTGAATATTTTTTTTAATAAAAAATAGATAGAAATCTAGATAGTGCGATATTTGGTTCATAGTATGAAATATGAAATATCATAGTTTACGACAGTTTTATGTTTTTCCATAACCTTCTTCTTCAAGTAGATACTACGAATATTTTCCAAATTTTATTGATCAAATGCAAGTTTATTTAAGTTATTGTCATATTATTACACCGCTGCATTTAAGAAATTGTTATTGTTGTTGTAGTTTAGCTGGTAGCTATCGTTTCTCTTGTCATTGATGTGTGTCGTTGTGTTATTTATACATACAATATAACCAAATTACTTCCGCAACATTTACTTGAAAATGTTGAAATGTTTTATGTTTATAGGTTTGGAAATAAGTTTTCAGCAATTTCATTCCTTAATAAGAGAAGTATTTATTTTTCAAGAAACAAAACAAATTTTACTCAGATTCCGTAAATCATACAGTTTTTGTTTGCCCTCGTCTTTAGTTTTCGAGATGTCTGCAAGAAAAATGCAGTAGTTTTTGACTCTGCAGAGGTTTTCACATATCTCACAGATCTCACAAAATAATTATTTATTTTGTTGTAATTTAGTTGTATAAATGTAAATACAAAGTTGAAGACGCAGCCAAAGTTGAAGATCGAAAAGCTTTCTTTAGTAATTGCGCGAAGTTAAAAATATCTAATATGAATTATAAGCACAAATTTAATTTAAGAAAAAAATCACAAACATAATCCTGAGAAAAATCCGTAGAAATAACAATTTTCCTAGACAAAGAGAGAAAGAAAATTTCAGAGTTATGAGATTATAGTATATGTACGCCTCATACGCCGTGGTGAACATTTTCGTTTCGAAAAAACAATCCTGTTTTCATAGAAATTCCTATGAGTATTTTTCGAATTTTTAAAATCTTTAAAGAAAACACATTTCTATAATTTTTCCAATTTCTTTTGTCTTTTATATGTATTTATTAACTTTTACGGGCTTTAATTTTAATGGATTCTTCTGTTGTTATTCTTGTTAATTCTTTCTTTATATTCTCAACATTTATCATCATCTTTATCATCGGCATCCTTGTATCGGCATGATTGTATATGACTAGAGTAAACAAAAAAAAAATTTTATTTTGCCAATTCCTTCCAATTAATAATAAAAAAGCCAAATTCTATTAAATTTACAATTTAAATTAAAAATATTAAAGACAAACTGAGGGATTAAAGTTAATTATATTTATATTTTCTTTTCTTTTATATTGTTTAGTTGCTTTTACTTTTAAGTAAATATTTTATGTAGCAAAAAAAATAAATTAAATTGCACATTTTTGCACTTGCACTTACTTTAAGTGCAAAAAAGTGCCATATAAGTTGTACTTTAAAAAAAAAGGTTTTAAAAAGAAATGAAAATTTTGCGTTTTAAATTCTAACAATTTTCAAATTTCTTTACTTTCATGTTTATTCTTTTTCTAGATTTTATTTAGAAATTTAATATTAAAAAATATTAAATTTTTTTACAATGCTATTTTTTCGGTTTTGTTTCATTAAAAGTATTAACGGTAGTGACAATTTGTTTTAATGCTTTCTGTTGTTGTTGTTGTTTATATTTTCAAACCTACTCTAGCAACTTTTATAAACTTATATTCACAATTTCTTTTTTTTTTTATTGAGTTAAGTCTACGTATAAATATGTTAATGTATGAGTATACGTATAACGATTTATTCATGCACCCGTATTTATGTATGTATGTATGTATGCATGTGTGTATGTAACGCCATTGTTCGATATTATTGTTTAGCATTATTTGCAATTTTTTTTTCTTTTTTGCATAAACAGTTTGCATAAAAAATGAATGAAACTTTAACGATTTTTTAGGCAATTATGTATGTAGAGATGTAGCCATGTCTGGCACGTATGTATGTACATATGTACGTATGCTCGCTGTGGCATGATTGAATGTCTATGATGGAATGTGTGCAGCGCTTAACACTGCACTTGCTTAATTATTATTGGCAAAATTGTTCGTAATCCATACGAGGGATGATAAAAATTTAACTTTCTAAGCATTCTAATGCATTTTTCATGTCATGTCAAATCGTAGGCCATTTAAAACAAAAAACTTACTGCTTTATTATAATAAAGGGGAAATCTCATCTGTTTCAGAGTGCTTTAAAAGGGCAAGAAAGTTATGCGAGATCTTTTAAAAGTTAGCATAAAATACTACCATTGATAATGAATACTGATCGTTAGTGAAATAATTAATGTGGCTGAAATCAATCAGTTACTCTGAAAACTTTATAAATTTTACGAAAAATCTTTAACATCAATTCTTTTTCTAATTTTTTCTAATTTTCTTTCTTTTTTTATGTCAATTTTTCTAAACATTATTCTGAGAATCTTTATAAAAGTACTTGCGATTGTAGGTATGTAAGGCTTGAACATTTTTTGGGCGTATATCAAAAAATTCCTGAATTCACAAGAGGTTATTATGTATTATACAATACATAGTACACGAATATAGAAAAGTCGAAAAGATATAGAATAATTTAAATTATATGCATAGACTACTCGTACGATATAATTATATTATAGAATGATTTCGAAAAGGATTGAAAATAAAGTAAAATTCTTTCAAACACATTAACTTAAAAATAAAAGCACTTTCAATCATAAAGTGCTCGCCTTATATGCATACATATTTTTGTTATAATAATTTTTATATCGAAAAAGAAAAGAATTTGAAAATTTCGGTTTCATTACAATCTACTCTGCTTAGTTTTTTCAAATTCATTTATATTTTCTTTCTTTCTTTTGTGTAGAAAAATTAAAAAAGTTGTTTATAAATCCACAAAATAAAAAAGTTGTTTTTTTTGTTAATTTAAATGATAACAATTCTTCTTTTTGTATTGTTTTATATCGTTTAATAATAGAAATAATATTGTCAAGCACGTTTCGTATTCGTTTATTTTCGTATTTCTACGTCGAATTTTTAAACTTCTTTGAAATAATTTTAGCATCATGCATACTTCTATTTCATCCGCCGTCTTTTGAAATATTTATTTTGCACTTTTAATTATTACTAATTTATACATTCAACAATTAATAAACAATTTGCTAAAAACATTAAAGCAATTTTACTTAATTTACGCTTTATTCTATTGTACATCATGGCAAAGAGTTACTTGGTTGCTCTGGCAAAGCTTTTTAAACAAACAATTAAACAAATAACCAAATTCTTGATTGATCAATTGATCAACTCTATCAATTGTTAAGCCTTCAAGTGATAACTTCAAAAAAAAGAAAGGCGCGTCTCTCTCTACTTTGCTTTATCAAGCAATTCATTTATGTTAACAAGCATTTTCCATATCTATCATACTCGTAACATATCATATCGTAGTTTATAATATTAGCAATTTTTATTTATTAATATATGTATATTATTATACATATTACATATTCAATGTTTTACTTATAAATTTTCAGAAAAACTGAATTCCAAATACTCACTCAATTCTATTGTGCGAGTACGTGAG
The DNA here is from genome assembly GCA_949752815.1 of Conops quadrifasciatus. Lineage (NCBI taxonomy): Eukaryota > Metazoa > Arthropoda > Insecta > Diptera > Conopidae > Conops > Conops quadrifasciatus. Next base: position 12,866,196 of record OX457078.1, on the reverse strand, counting down.
TGCTTACGTTGCTGTCGTTGTTTTCATTTGTCTGTCATTCGCTTCAACTCGCTGTGATGTTTGCCTCTTTTTTCGCATGGATTACGTGGAACATTTAGTGGGTATAAACACTGTCCCATTCATTCTTTGAAATAATTGAGATAATTCTTTCATTATTGAGATATGAGCTTTTTTGCTGACCATAGTTGCCATGTTTGAAGTAGTTTAAGTATTTATTTAAGTAATTTAAAAAAAATGTGAAGATTTTTCACTGAAAATTTGTTGTAATGAGATCTGCTAGTTGTATGCAGACACGACTGCTTTTTGGGAGTCGCCTTGTTTGACGTCTACAATCGTGTGGCATCTGTCGCGTGACAAAAGCTTATGGATTGCCGTGAGTGCAGTGTCAGGCCTAAGAAGTATGTATGTATGTTAAAAAAGGGCCACAACATACGTACGTTGTGCTTGTCTTGCTCACTCTTTGGTTTTTATGAAATGCCAAAGCTTCGATTCGCCAAAAATTGGTTTGTGTGAGTATCTGGAATAAGGCTATAGTTCAGTTATAATAAGTGTTATTCATATTGAGTTCGGCTACCGCTTTTTTCGAGTGGATTCCTTGGTTTTCACAAACCGGTTTCGGTGATTTTGACTGTCTTTCTTCGAACTAAAATCGATTAAAATTGTGTCGAAATCAAACTTGACAAAGGTTGAGGAAAATTCCTGCCAGCATCATTCAATCCAACCCTTTTGGAAAACTTAACGAATATCAAGAACATATACTTAGCGTAGCACTGATAACAGGCATGCAAGGAATTTTAGAAAGTTTTCGTTAAAACCTAGCTTTATTTGGATTATATTAGTTTTTAGAATAATTTTTAGAATCACAAGAAGAGATTTGGAGAGAGTGTTTTGAGTACCGAAATCAAGGTTAGTAAAACTTTAAAGTTTTTTAGAGATTCTTTAATGAATCTTTCTGTATAATGTTGGTGTTGTTGTGGTGACACAATCGATAAAATTTGAATACGATACATACATATATATATCATATATGTATATGATATCACCTTCCTTCAAGAAACTTTCATAAAGTTTGTAATTATGTATGTTTATTTCGATAATTTTTTTTAGTAAATGCTAAATAATCCTTCAAAAGTGTTTAACTGTTATTATCGATATATTCGTTAACTTGATTTAAAATCGCACTAAAACAATTCACAAAAACAAAAAATGTTTGACAATGTTTTTTTTATTAATTATTATATAGGTTTGTTTGAAATGCATTTTTCGCGATTTTTTATGATTATCTTCTTGGTTATATCGTATAATTCCTATAATTATAATTATAGTATAATTTGAAATTTTCTATTTTATGAAATGCTCTATTATATGTATGTAGGTATACGAGTATGCTTGAAAAGTAGGGATACTCTACATTCGAGGCGCGGTGCACAATCATTTCTCGATAATATCTTAAATTTATAAGGACTCTACTCGGCACTCTGTGTATTACAAGAACTTGCTAAGCTTCTGTAAGAAATTGCTACAGAAACTGTACCCTTTGAATAAGTCCGGCTAGCTGATGGATAAAAGTTTTTGGAAGTATAAAAATAGCTTTTTCTTCAAAACTTCGAGAACTTTTAAATAAGTTAAATTAAACCCAAAAAGGGTTAATATTTCTTAGAAATCTGTAGAAATATTTTTCTAGAAATTTCTATCCTTTTAATTATGGATAATTGATATCTACAATGAAGAGACTGTCAGAACTCTGCAAGAAGAGCGCAGTAAAATCACCGCAAGAATTTTGGGAAGGGTTAATTGCGATTAATTGCGATCAATTGCGATTACAATGAAATAATTTTATGATTTTTGTGCTGCGGAATAAGACTCTAATGAAATTGAATCTTTGATGTATTGTTTTATACATAAGTAATGTTTTTCAATTTGAGACTCGTGCGGTTCGAGCGGTTCGTACTGAAGTGATATTGAAATTTTGAGCAGAGCTACAAAAATAAAATCTTTATTGTATGCAATTTTTTTTTTGTTTTCTTTTCCTGAATAATTTTTCTGCTCTACTATGTAGTTTTCTTTTTCTATAAATTTTCTATAAATTCTTAATGATATCTAAATACGAATTTTCGCTGTATTAAAATTTATATTGTAACAAATTCAGCAGTACAAAAAATTATTAGTTGCTTTTTATTAGTATTATTCTAATTTACGTTAGTTAATATTTTATTTTTCTACTAAATTTATTATATACTCGTATTGTATGTCTGTATATACTATTTTTTTAAATTTTTCTTAATTTTCAATTACTTGTAATTTGTATTTCCTAATTTTTTTTTGGTTTGGTTTTGTTGTTGTTTTTGCTGAAAACACCAGGCTATAATCACTACATCCACTATATCCATTATAATGTCTGCTGACTTGTGCTGGTTTCTGTTTGCTCTCTTTCATTCTTTGTTACGACGCTTAACTTATATATAGATACTATTTTTATTATCTTAGGAATTAATTCAGTTGGATCTTTTACTGGTAACTTCTCTGGTAACTCAGATCAGATCCGTTTTTAAGTGTTTTAGAGTCTATGACTCGAGTATATCGTATGTCTTTAGGTTTATCGTCGAAAATACAATACTCGTATCATTATCATTATTTGAAATATACGATACGATACCATACGATACGATACGATGCTCTAAGATGTTGTGATTAGCACTAGTTTATGTTAGTTTTATTGTAATAAAACCATTTTAACATTTTAAGATTTTCACATCATTATTTTCGTGTATGTATGTATGTATGTATGTTTCACGTTTTTGTTGTTGTTGTTGTTGTGGCTTCACTACTACTGACCGTTTCGACCGTTGGCTGGGAGCGTTTATTTTTTGGGCTAGTTTTGAAATATTTTTGTTGATGTTTTTGTTGTTTGGGTGATGAGTTCTGCTACGAATTTCTGCGGTTACGATTGACGCTGCGTTGGAAGAACAAAAAGATTATCCGTAGTTAGCTCCGCTGTGGTGATTAGTTTCTGCTAGAAATCACTACTAGTCGATGGATTCCCCAGATTGCTCTCCACCGTGTCGTCCTTGTGTCAGAGGGGCGGCTTATAGACTTCAATGGCCGGCGTCAACATATCGACGCGCGTCGAAATCGATGTATCACTGAAATATACATAGAAAAAAATGTGGTCGAATTTATTACATAATTAACAAGTTAATTACAAGTTAAAAAGCTGTGTGGAAAGAAGAAAAAGCTGAAGAAGACTAAGAATTATAAGAGGGTTGTTAAGATTAGCATGTTCAATTCTTTGTTAAATTTTTCTTCCATATCGACAAGTGTTAATTGTTTCCATACTAAACTGGTTTTATTTTTGGTTTTATCTTATGATGTAAAATAAGCCGAAACATAGCAAAATATGCGTCGTTTGCATATTAAGATCATGATATCTCTAAAACTGGAGAGATGATGGACTGAAAATGTACATACACAAACTTATTGAAATCCTCTCATTAAATTCTAATCAACAAGTTGAGAAATTTGTTCTCTTAAACAATGGAGAAATTGATATAATGAACTTATTAGAACATTGTCGGTTTGTGGTGTCTGCGCTGACCGTGACCGTCTCTTCAGTTCATTACAACAACGTAATAAGAAAGTTCTCGATTTCTCTTAAAATGCATGTACAAACAGCTTTAGCTGCAGCTTTTAGTAGTTTGTCTGTCTGTCGTTGATCGTGCTGTCCCTCGCGTGCAAGCGATGTCGTTTCGGAATATCAAACAGACTGACAGATGCAAACCCATCAGGGCAACCTGCCATTTGGCTGGTGTAGTCAGTCTTACAATCTTTCAGCGGCAATTAATCGTTTAGAGCTCTTTATTTACCCAGACTACGAGAAGGGCGGACTTTGCGGTACTTTAATGTCTTCTGACATGCATGCTTTCCCAACGCGCCTAAAGTAAACATTACAGCTCACATTAGTTGTATGCAAATATCGTACACTTTATCACGAAAATTCGGTCACTGGAAGGAAATATTGGCATTGGCTTGCTTTGTGCAATAATTGTTTTATTGATTCCGTTTGCATTCACGTTTAAGTTTACGTTTAAGTTTACGTTTATGTTTACGTTGTTTGCGGTACAGTATTGTCTTTGTAACTAATTGTCAATAAAGGTATTCCTGTAAAGTTATGTACTGTGGATTTTAAATTTTTCAAAATTACGCAAATAAAATCTTTATGGTTAAGCAGTAAAAACTTTAATAACATTATTTAAGAATTTATATCGTATAATTTCATACTTATAATTAAAGACATTAAATAACTTTTAAAGAAAAATGTATGCAAATTGCTTTTGTTGAAATGGTTTTTCTGCGCAACAGAAACCATACAAACAAATGACACTGATGATCCCAAGCGCCTCCTGGCATTACTCCGAGGCGGCTGACGATAAAAGGAGCCGAAAAAATTTACTCACTCACTGATGAGTACCTTGAATACTTGAGTGCTTCCGGCAGGCAGGCAGGCAGGCACAGACCATGCGAATGTGGACGGCACCGAAGGCACAAGAGTGTAGAATGAACCACCACACGGTTAACTTCGGGCACGCTAAGGACAACGTGACGGTAAACCGATGAAACAAGAAAACGTGCCACAATACAGCGATTTCGCACAACTTGATATGGTTGCGAAATCCAAAAATTCAGAGCAGAGGGAAAGGTGCCGCATGGGAAGAGGGCAAAAGGCGGTAGGAGTGAATCGGAAGAGCAACTTTGTTGAATTCGCCGAAGTTGTGCTATTCGTTCTTGAAGCGTAGAGAAAAGTAGAGAAAAGTAGAGTAAGTTTCATGCTCACGAGTGTGAAAAATGTTCACACTCTCAGTAACTACGAGTACAAAACATTTCCTTCGATGTTGTTGAAAATGAAAGAGTGCACGAACTCCGGACTGACTGACTGACTGTCGCACCGACCGAGTGAAAGAATGACTGTCGCACTGAACGAAGGAAAACCGGCAAAACCGACACAACCGACGACCGTTGGTGTGTTTTTGCCACAAACACTGCAAACAGGCAGCAGTCACGTGCAATGACTTTTATGAAAAATTTTGTTTTCTTTTACTTGCGCTCGTTATTAAAGCGATTGTTGTTGTGGCCTTTGTGATGTTGCTGCTGTTTTGTGTATACCTCTTTGTGTATACTGTTGTTGTTTACAACGACAGTGGCTGTCATTGCTGTTTTTGTTGTTGTTGTTGTTATTCTTTTACTTTGGCTGAAGAGAAATGAATGAAAACTAATTTAATTTTGAGGCTGCCGCAACAGGAAAGTTTTCAACAATTTTTGCGCAATTCATGCACATTTTTTTTTACAATATATGTATGTACATAATGTTTTTATTTTTGAATAAATTTTTCTTTTTTTTTTTTGTTTTTCTTTACATTTTTTTCTGTTTAATCTTTAGCTGGAAAAAAAAATTCAGAAAAATAACTGAGCGCATAACAAAATGGAAATTACATTTATTTGTGCTGTTAGTGTTCCATTTCGATGAGCTTTCGGTAGCTTTGATGTGGCTCAGAGACTACGATACAGCAACTTAAATTAATCTCTTTATCTTTGCAAGAAAGCGCACAATTTTTTCTTTGAATGCCACTTGAAGGCTCTCTCTTAAAAGGCACAAATATCTTCAAATTTTAAGGTAAAGGTCCTCTTTGCCTCTTCCGTCTCCTTATTTTCTTTCTTCCGTCCTTCCTTTCGAACTTTGTTGTATTCCCCGTTTGCGCCTTTCTTTTTTTTTTTTTTACATACATATTTTTTTTTTAATTTTTTTTTTTTAATTGTTTTTTTAAATTTTAATTTTTTTTTTTTTGTTTTTTTTTTACGTGGCTTCCTTTCTCCATCCATTTCACCCATCCTTACTTCCTTCCATCATCCTTCATTTAATACATTTATTATGAAAATCTCAAAAAGAATGAGCAAAAATGAATATGAATGAACTCTTATAAGAGACCTACCCACATGTACGAGTATAACCTCACTAATGGTTATGGTTATGCTTTGTCTTTTGTCTTCATCTTTCAGCGCACGTTGCGTCGCTGCGACCAATCAATCACCGTTACCGAAATCGTAGCCTTTTTCATGGCAGATTAATTGAGTTCAATTGTTGTCTGTTGCAGTAACGACAAGGATATTCTGGTTCAAAGTTTCTGTGGACCGCAGTGTTGCCGCAGTGGAAGGAGATATTCCAAGATTTGAACAATCTCGTTCTCGAATTTCGTTCCCAAAAAACCGGGCACAAATATTCAACATATTCTCGGCGACATCTCGTCGCGACTGAAAAAGTCCGTCTAGTCTCGAGTTTTCGTCTCACCAGAAAAGCTCTACTTCATTCTTAAATCTCGTCTCGGATTTCGAGATAAGACCGAGACGGTCACGAGAATTTTCTCTTCTCATGTTATGTCTCTTCTCTCGCTTCACTAACTCTGGTCTGGCAACAATCGATTTCGATGCATTCAACGCCTTTCGCTGGCGTTGGCGTTGGTGTTGCTTCTTCTTTTGCTGCTGCTGGTTTTGCTCTTGTGTTGTATGTACGATTATTGGAATGTTGTTGTTGTTGTTGCTGCTGCTGTTTTCTGCTCCCAGCATCGTTTTTAAGATGTTAATCGATTGGATTCTTCTCTTTGACAATAAATCGTATCGTACCAACAGACTTATTTAGTATCGGCTCGGGCATGATTGAAATATTAAATCATGTATAGTATTTATTGATACCAGTATTTTTTGATACTAAACCAAATTGGAGTAGATTACACAAAATTGTCGAAATTCTGAAAATTCATTATTCGTTTAAATAATCGTCACTTACCTTAGGAACCTACTCAACCTACCTCAAAGCCTTATGCAACCCTTAGACAATATTTCAGCGGCTCACGTTATCCTTCTTTAAAAATGAAATATTACATTTTCCTTTTATTTGCACAATAATTGTACAATTTTGTCCATACACAAGTGTGACTGCCTGTCTTTGCGTCTGTCTGTCTCTCTGCCATTATTTACTCGAACCGTTTATTTACTCGAACTGTTGTTCATGCTACAGCTGCGGCATTAACCGAAGAACGCCTCGGGGCAACCACCAACAACGGAAGGAAGCAACAACAAGAGCAGGACAAAAGTTATTTTGTAAGCAAGAAGTGCACAAAGTCGTTTAAATATGGCAACCCTTGTACAACTGTTAATTCAAGAGACTTCGGTCCCAAGTCCTTGATCAAGGTTTACTTCGTACCTGCTTCACCCATTTTCCCACCTCCTCCACCCCATTTTCCCCTTGAAGTTCATTAAACAATGAAGTTTTTTCTGTTTCGGTGCAATTATAGCAAATTATAACACCTACAATTAGTCAGTAGATGTGTGGGTGTGTATATACATATGTATATACCTAATTTTAACAATTTTCAGCTTTTATTTTATGTCTTTTTTGAATGTTTTTCTTCTATTTTTGGTATTTTTTTTTATTGAAAATAATCGTATTTTACCCTTAAAAAAGACTTAAGACTTAAGGGTTAGCTCAAAAAGGGAGATTTAATCCTGAAAAGGGTGCGGGGGTAGGAGGGTAGGAGGGAGGAAAATGTGCAATTTGTTTCAAGTGTTGGCTTGATTTTATCAACTTAGTTCTCCGTCACTATATGTGGTCCCCCTTTTTTTCTTAGGTAACGGTAACACCCTTTTCTTGACCTTTCCTCTGGATTGTTGTATGAGCTGTCAATTGACAACTGTCTGACTTTTAAACGACTTTTGGCAAATGTTGTAGTAAAATTCAATAAAAACAGTGCCATTTTGTGGTGCAAGGAATGGACAAAGTAGAAGGTTTTTTGTAAGTAACAAAAAGGGTAAAAATGAGAAAGGGTAGCAACTTGGTAGGAAGGGTAACTCCATCTTCTTGTGTTCGGAGGACATAAAAAGTTTAAAAAGTGCTGAAAGTAAGCAAAAGTGTGGTAACATTGAAGGGGTTATCGGGGTTAGGGTTGTTATATTGTCCACCCTTTCATTTTACTAGTTTTCTTGGTGGGTTAGGATAAAGTGTGCGATAGATCAGATTGATAAAACCTAAAAAAAGTGTGATGTTTTCCATTGCGGGGTGCAGTTACTTTGAGGGGCTGTGGGTGTGTCTGATGTTGTGAATGCTTATATAAGAGTAAGGCAACAAAAATAAAAAAAACAACCCAAATTAATCTAAAAATCGACTAAAAATATTACGACATTATTTTCAGTTTGATTCCTTTTTTTTAGAATTATCACCAGAGGGTTTGTAACTCTGTAACAGAAGAATAATGGAATATAAATTATTAGCCGTTAAACTGGAACTAAACCTCTTGATGAAAGACCCATTATGTGATTATTCGGTATTATGCCTCGAAATAACTTCAACTTTTTACCTTTAAGTAAGAAAATTTCTAAACTTTTATTAATAAACGTAAAGTTTTCTAGAAGAAGAAGAAGAAGAAGAATAAGTGAAAGCGGAGAGTCCACAAAAAGTTGGCATGACCAAAGAATATCTCAATTAAAATAATTACAACCTAGAGCAAGAGCAAAATAGAAACACAACCACCAAATTTTCCAAAGACCATTACTAAATTAATTAATTAAGATTAAAATTGTAAGATCCTTTTTACTTTTTTTGTTTGTTTTTCAGTTTTTTATTGAAGTCTTAGTAAATAAAACGTGGAAAATTTGATAAAAATCGGCTGTAATTGCATAAAAATTATTACTTACATACAGCATTTTTAAAAATAAATAAATTAAGCATTTTATTTAATTAGTTTTATTAAATTTTTCGGAAACTTAAAATACTGAAGAATCATACTTTGTGAATAAATTGTCGTAAAAGTAACTAGCAAACAAAACAAACAAGTAACAAACAAAACGCAAACAAAACAGACAAGTAACACTAGCAAACAAGCAAAACAAACAAACAAACAAACAAAAACAAAAAAAACCCAAACATGACAAACACGATAAACACGATAAAAGTGACAAGCATGACATGATAAGCACGAGAAACGCGACAAACACGACAAGCACGACAAACACGACAAACATGACAAGCATGACATGACAAACATGAAAAGCACGACAAACATGACATGACAAACATGAAAAGCACGACAAACATGACATGACAAATATGATAAGAATGACAAACATGACATGACAAACATGATAAGCACGACAAACATGACATGACAAACATGATAAGCACGACAAACATGACATGACAAACATGATAAGCACGACAAACACGATAACTCGTTGCGAAAGTAACACGTACTGAACTAGTTTTGAAAGTGACTGGTTGTGAAAATAACTCATTCTTAAAGTAACTCGTTCCGAACTAGTTTTGAAAGTGCAAAATTTGGTGTGAAACTAACGATTTAACACTCGCTAAACCAATTAACTCGCTAAATTACCAATTATCCTCAGTGTGGCAATGAATTTATTGACCATATGGTATGGCAAATATGGTATTGCTCTTCCGAAATCAATTTTTTCCAATTAATTATTTATGTTAACAACATAATAAACTTGAAATAATCGCATTTCATTGAAGCAGAAAATAAACCGCAGATTTTGAATGGAAATTTTACAGTTAATCGTTTTTAAACACATGCATCTAAAGCTGTAAAAAATGCATCATCAGAGCAAAGCAAGCAAATATTTTGCTACCAAACTTTTGCTCTCTCATACCTGCCTTCCTCCCTCTCTTCCACCCTCTACTTGTTTCTATTGTTCGTTGAATATTTTACTAATTAATTAATTGATAGTTGGTTGATACATTGCAAAGATTTGCGGTAGCGATTGTTTCCACTCGACCAAACTCTCAGTCTGGCAACATTTGTAAATATGCTTATGCAATGTATTGTGCGTATTCATTTTTTGTGCACCATCATCGTCATTATCATTATGTTTATCAGTGATAAAATCAATTGAGTCAAACAATTTAATAATGATTTCATGAAAAGGTAAATTGTTTATGTTAAATATTAATTGGAAAAATCATGCATGCCTTTGTCATATACTATTTTGAAAGCTTTCGGAATGTCAGTATGTATTTCACTCTCGCGTAAGGTTTGTGAGATATTGTGCTATTTCGTTGTTGTAATATGTGCAGAGATTAGAATGCAAAGCGTAAGTAACAAATTCTAAGTCGAAAATCGCAACGAAAATTCATATAGAAATAATTATATCTTCGTTGTTGTTGTTGCTTCTGTTTACTGCTGTCATTACTTCAGATAATAACTTCAGATTTAATAATTGCTAATGTGTCTTCTGCGTGCGTGTTTACGATTATTATTATTATTATTATTATTATAATTATAGTTATACGTCTTATGATGTGTCTTATGATGTTTTGTTGTCTGTAGTGTCACTTGTTGTTTGTTGTTTGTTTATGGTTATTAATTACTCGTGTTATGGTCATAATAATGAGTTTTGCGGCTTATGTTGGTGAATTATTCATGACTTGAATCGCACACGACAACGTTAATAAACTTGTACAAGTACGAGTATCTCCATCAACGCTTAAGGGAAGACTATAGAGTTATGCGGTGTCCATTTTGCTTCGGTTTCGCGCAAAACTGGTTTTCGAAGCGAAAACCACTATAAAACCAATTGTATGGGTTTTATATTGAAATTGTTGGCGTAAGTTCAGCTCAAAACCAAAAAGATTTCTGGTTTTAGCAGTTTTCAACCCTGTTTCGAAGTTGGAAAACTAGACGCCATAGCCGTGTCTCTTTCTTTAGTTAACAAGGTAGAAAGAGATAATTATTGTACACAAAAATAATCTTTTAAAACATTGCTTTTGCCGGCAACAACAAAAGCAGGGGGAGGGGGGAGGGTCGAAACCCAGCAAAAACAAAAATAAAACCTGTTTTGTATGACAACACTTGACACTTGTTGATATTTGAAAGCCTAAACCAAAACTAAAACCATTTTATGGAGACACCATATTACACTTCAGGTTTCGCCTTAAGTTTTCGACTGAGTTTTCATTTAAAACTTCTAAATTTTAACACATAAAGAGTTACAAGAGTTTTTTTTAAGGTTTTGTAGCATAAACTTTTTAAATCCTGAAGAGTTTATCACCACTTAATGTTCGATGGCCTTTTGATGAATGTATAGGTCTAAAATTTTGAAAACTGATAACTTTAAAGCGCGAATTTGAAACCATTCTTAAATATTTTATAGCTTTATAAGTATAAATTTTTTAATGTGTATAGCAATAATTCAGGAAGATTGAGTGAGAACCGATAGACCGCTAGAGTGATAGAATCATATAAACATAATTAAGATTTATTTCCTTTAACTAAATTGCACATTAGATGATGTCACTGATGAGGAATATGTATTCCATTCAACTCAAGGATATATGAAGGTTATTGTAAGAATTCATATGGATAGATGTAAAACGTCCATCCTCAATGTCGGTAAATTATTCTGTCATTATGCGGTAGCTTTTCTATCAAATACGATACATCAAAAAATAATTGCACCTGTCCATCTAATCATTCAGAATTATACTAATGACTATTGACGGAACAAAGAAAAGCAACAACGAAGCAAATAAGCAAAGAATCAACGTACCAGCGAGCCCAACCATGAGCAAAAGGCATTTTGGTATCGTCAGAGAGATATCAAAACATTGACGTCAACGACGACGACGATGGCGACGATGACGCCGACCTTGGTGAACGATTCATTTCGGTAATGTTGCTTCCGCCGGCCGGCGTACATGCACCAAGACCACATTCAATGCTGGACTACCACAAGCGCAACCGAAAGTCAACCGAAGTCTTTACCGTATCGACTACCGAGGTTTTTTCGCTGTTTGTCTGTCTATCTGTCCATCTGTCTGTCTACTCGTATGTGTCTGTTTGTCTGTCTGTCTGTGTGTGTAATGAAAAAAATTAAATATATTCTGTACATGCTTGGTTTTCAGTTACTACGTTGCAATTGTAGTGGTCATGGCGTGCGGTTGTGACCTTTATGCGCCGCCACTCCCATAATTTCCATCCAGCGCCTCGCCGCCAAACTCCTCCCCCTCATTGGAGCACAAACAACATTTACCAACTCATTCCACACTTTCTATACCGCCCTCATCACATCCTCATGCCAACACCTTCATCATCATCATTATCATCATGTTCGTTCCAAGCGTAAGATTAAGCCTTGTCATACTGCCCTTGGTTCTCGACCTAGTTCAGTCACTCACTCACTCACTAACTCAGTCGGCCAAACACGCCAGTCACATTCAACATATGCCAACATCTAGAGCCTTCCATTACCGAGATTGTGGTAGATGGTCGGCTAGCGCGTTGTCTCAGCACGGTCCTCCCACACCTACCACGTACCGCCGCCCTCCACCCAACCACCTACACCGCCCACCCCACACTTTTTGGTTTATCACTTCAACCACACTCACCGCCCGCCCGTACCGCAAGAGAGGTTTGAGAAAATCAATTTCACATTCGAAAAAGTCGGCCACATCCTGACGTCCGGTGAACTTCTTCCAGTCTGGAAATGGAAATTCCATAGCGGATAGAATTGAATCGCGCGTGAGGGAAAAATTAAACCACTTTTTAACGAACTCATCAGCTTAACCGTTGGCCGTATTCGTCGCCTGCGCGTCGCTGAGAGTTAAAAATTCATTGTTGATTCCACGCTGATGGAAGGTTAGCGAAAGGGGTCGTCGTAGAAGAACAGAAGGCGTTTGAAGGAGAGAAGGGCGCACGTTGGTGGGCCGCGGCGACAACGACAATAACGTTCCGAGTTAGACGACCCAAAGTAATTTGAAATGAAAAGTATGTCAATTGCGAAGGTGGATTTATCTGACCACTAAACTATTCAACTGTGTTCGTTCTTCGTTTCTCTTGCCAAATATTATTGAGTAATACGAGTATAATATGCATGCATAATGGCATGACCTTTTGTGGGCCATCGTGTTGTATACGCAAGGGCCATTTTATCGATGAAGTGAAAAAATTCTTTATGATTCTTAACCATTTAGACTCCTTCTTCCTCCTCGAAGAATCTCTGAACTCGATCGTTCAGAGTTACAAAGACATTTTTTTAACCATTTTTTGACCATACGAATTTCTCACACGAATTTCAGCAATGCGTTTTTATCTTTCGATAATAAAATAAAATCCGAGACTTGTTTACAAAAGTAACGATCTGATTTATTGTCTCACGACAATTTCTCTCCTGATCTTATCACCTGATATTTTATTAGAATTATGGAATTTCTGTTTTTCCTTTTTAAACTTTTTTGTTTATGCATTGTTAAATTATCCTCTTTTTGTGGTGTTTTATACGTATTTTCTGTTTATGCGTTTGTGTATTTATGTGTTTATGTTGTTGTGTGCTTGTATTTTCATTGTTTTATTTGTGATATTTTGTTTGTATACAAGTAGTATGTATGCCTGAAGCATTTTCACAAAATTACCCCATTAAATAAACATTTAATCCCTCAGGATCAATTTATTCTCACGGTATGCGATTATCCAGCAAAGAAATCAAGCGTACATAGTGTATGTAGAGCTTTTCGTTATTGTGCTTGTGCTTACATACATACATATAAATTCGATTGAAATTATTAAAACAATAACATCAAAAATTGTCCATGCTTGCATTAAAATAATTATATAGGAAATACATATATACATACGAGTATATAGAAAATATGTGCACGTAATTTCAAATTTGAAAATCGAAAAAGAGAAATAAAGAGAAAATCCAATTTCTTTTTAAGTTATTCAAAGCATGCGCAATAAAGAAGGAGGTTATTTTTGCGGTTTTTATTATGGTTCTGATGCCAAAGAAAATTAAGTGTCGTATTTAAAACGACGTAAACAATCATCGTTAATCACAATATTTCCAATTTAATAATTATCTCAATTATATTTCCCGAAAGTATTAATTATTTGCTTAATATTCATTATTTTCATGCTCTCGTAATCGATTATGACTCCCTTTTGCGCCCGACACTGTTTGCCTTCAAATCAATTGCCTGCATCAAATTTATTTATTTTGAGAACTAAGGAGAAATTCCTTCCCAAAAATTTATTAAAAAATTTAAATTTAACTCTTATGAAAACTCTAATAAGAATTATAAAACGAAAAGTATTTTAAAGGAAATTTATCCATTACTGATGTTAGCTCGTATGTAATAAATCTTAAATAGTTAATGGATTTTATTGAACAAGTAGATATTTATGTATGTATAAGTACCTAAATATTTCATAGTATAAATTTACACGTACATATATGTACATATATTATCCCCAGTATCACACTCCTCCTCCTCTCCTCCTCAATCTCATTATTCTTTAGCTTTTAAATTGTTGTAAATGCTCCAACTTTTTAAACTATGGCTTGCAGTGACATCCTTCGAATATACTCGCCGTACTCAAGTATTTGCATCTGTCAAAAATGCTCTTAATTTCAATGTCTGCAATGTATTTAAATTTATCTACACAATAGGAAAAAATATACTCTCTGAGACATTCTCTTCCTGAGGCAGTCGCGGTTATTTTGCTTGACTTTATTATCTCGTCATATAATATCGTACGAGAACAATACATTAATACATATGTATGTACTTTTCTCTCGATTTAAGAGGCTTAATTATCAATATAATATCAATTATATCAATCATAATAATTAATTTATATTTATCAATTTCGTATTTGCAATTTCCTATAATTTCGAACGATATTACGATTGTAATGGGTACAAATTTTTCCAACAGGGTTTAAATACGAATGTGTAAACAAACTACTGATGAAAATGGGCCAGATGGTTTAAGAGGCTGTAGATAAATCGGCCTGTTGATAAGAATCTTAATGTACTGCATGTCCCTGAGAATAGTGCACTCTAATGTATTGTCTGTATGCGCATATACCATAGTGTCCTTCGTAGTTCCATCATCATCATCCAGGAAGATCATTTGTCATTTTGCGATAATCATTGTTTTGTCGGATTTCGCAGAGTGAAGGAGCTGTCGCTTCGACGAGCGTCATTGTTTTGTCAAACTCTTGGCTCTTTCTTTCCGCCTCGAGTATACTCATCGTAAAAGACGACATTAAAAAGCTTTTTCCGTCCCCCTCTCCCCGCACTCTCTTCTTCTTTTTGTTCTTTTTCTTATTCTTAAATCCTTGATCCGATTTAACGTCATCTGTGCCACTCAAATTCGGCACTTGTTCGTCTTTCCTCATTTCTTTTGTATTTAATAGAATATTTTTTTGTTAGTTAAGTTCTGAAAGGTTCTAATGTCTCTTAAGGACTGTCATATATCTAAAGAATTTAATGCACTTAAAGTCTACCATGTACCATGTAAAGGCTGTACATACAGATGATTAATGATTTGTTTGGTATCTTGGTATCTTAAATGATTTAAGGAATCTTTCTCTGCATAGAGGTAATAAACATTTGCTTCAAAAACCGGAAATTTTAAGTAACAAAAAGCTTGTAATGTATTTTCTTCCATTGCAGATTTTCAATCCTCTTAAAAGCTTAAAAGAAAATTTAATAGCCTTTTTCTGAAGCTGTTTAGATTACTTCCTTTAATTGTTGACTGCGTTGTTTTGTCAAATTCTTCAATTTGGGAATTTGAAATAAAATATTTGGGAAGGTTAAATCGAATCAATAACTTTGCTGATGCAATGGTTTGAGTACAAACTAAAAGGTTAATTAACATTTTAGTTACCTCTTCAAAGCCTTTAGAAGCTTGACTAATTTCACTATTATCTGAATTAAAGGTGAATTGAAACAAAAAGCATTTCATTAATTCTGCGGTTATTATAAAACATAGCTTTTACATAACTATGTATGTACATATATTCGATGATTCGTGGACTTGCTTATGATCGAAATAAGCAAGTCCACTAATCTTCTAAAAAGCAACAGCTTCTTTCAATGAGCCGCTGCATTGCTGTGAAGAGAGTCTCTAGAGAATGTGACGAGCAAGCACAGTCCCAGTTATTTATGATGACCATCGCAATTTCACAGTCCTAAACGCTGCTGGCTGTGCCGAGTTTTACTTTCGACTCCTAACAACCTGCTGCTCTTGATAACTGCAGCAGGCTGCTGTTTGTTGGTAGACGTTCGGTCTCTACGTGGGTGGATGTAAGTAACCAGTAACGCTTTTCAAAACCTCAAGGGAAATGATTTCTAAGATTTTTATTCTTCTTTGCTCTGAAAGAGAGAGAGAGAGAGTGAGAGAGAAAGCAAAACAAAACTCCAGCATCTATTTTTCTCCGCACATTTTCAGTTCAGCAAATGCAAGAAATCCTTTAAAATGAAATCTCTAGCTCTTTACAGTTTCTTGTTTGTCCCAGGGGGGGACGCCTGCCCCCTCCCCTCCTCGCACCGTCTTGCACGCTAGCATCTCCGCCCCCAGAAAAGAAGGTCGCTGCACGGCTTGGTGACTCGTCTACTCCGTTACATTAATAATGCCGTCGTCTCTTGGCGTTTTGTGAATTTTATGTTTTCCAGATGATTTGCTTTCATTCCTGCACTCCGTCGCTTGCATCTGCATCTCTGTTGAATGCTTCGCTACGTTACGCTTTGCGTCGTTGCTGACTGACAATGGTTTTGCGCAAATTAAAAGAAAAAATTGTGCCATAATCAGGCTACGATTACGTCAACGTCGCCGGAGAAGCACTAACAACTTGGCCGCAAAGCTTGTGAGAAATTACAGAGAAGACAAGAAGAAATTTTCCAACCGATTTAGTTTGAAATTCGGAGCAGCTGCGTGACGAGATGCGTTAGTCCGTTACTCTACAGTCGATCGTTTGTACTCTACAGTTGATCGTTTTTTTTTTTTGAGTTTTTTTGAGAAATTGCAAAACTTAATCGCCATACAATTTGACTATAGCATTAAAAAAAAAATTCCTGATCTTTTAATAGATAAATTTCGCAAAATGCATGCAAAATGTAATTGAAATTGAAATCGTGGAACTACTGCGGTGTTGAAGAAGTTTTATAAAATTTCCAATTATTTGAAAAGCTTTATGCAATGCATAAAAATCGCATTAACCCTATTCTTAAGCATTCTGTCTGGGTAGCTTCTGACGAACTCAATTAAAAACACATTGAGCACTAACTCAAGCACCGCACTTGACCATCCTTCCACTCTTCATTTCTAATCATTCATTTTCTCCTCTCCTTTTCTCTCTCTCTCTCTCTCTCTCTCTCTGTTACACTTTCTCGCCCCTTTTGCTTTTCTCCTGGTCTTTATTCTGATAATATTGCAATTGTCACTTGAAAGTAGTTCCTCTGTTGAGTCGAAAACGTCACAAAATGAAATCAGAAGAATGAAAATAATAAGAATCTTCTTGGCTGCAGGGTTGCCACAAGAGGATTTGCCGTTGTTCATTTCTTTATGCGCTTCTATGCGTGTATACAGACTTTCAATGTATGAGTATAATACCTTTTATGAATAAGTATGTAACCTTTTATGTATAGGTATAGGGTGTGTGTGTTTTGTGTGTGTGACTCTGTGTGTATGACGTTTGTGTATGTACACTCGTGTATTAGTAAATTGTTCATGGTTTGGCGGCGTATTGTGAAGTATCAGACTTTCACTGCTGGTGCTTTGTCTTCTTGCTTTTCCATTGTGGGTGCTTTTCCGTTGTGGGTGTGTCGTAGTTGTTCTTGTTGTTGTTGTTGGTTTTCTATTGTTCAGCAGCAGATGAGGGTGACAGAAAATCGATGATTAATATTTTTCACTATTGTAACCGACCACCCGCCTTTTCAACGTTCATCAAACTTAGGAGGAGTGTGTCAAAGGCCATTGTTTTCACTACATGTATGTACTCGTAGTTTATATTGTTTCTAGAATTTTTTTTTCCCTTTATTATTATTTTCCTTGTATCTCATTTATTCGATCTATGAGTCAGAACGCGTGCTAATCTAAAGAGCACTTATTAAGGACTCCTTTCTTTATGGTTTTATAAAAAAAAAAAGGGGCAATTGTTCGATAAAAGGTAGTCAAAAAAGACAAACTTGATTGCAGCAAGGATTATTGAATCCTTCGATGCAGACACAACATGATGAAAATGAATAAAATAATACTTAATTAAGTTTTCTTGTACTAGATAAAAGAATGTGTATAGTAAATTGCACAACTTCTCATCACAATCTACATCTCAAGGAAGGACCAATAAATTTAGAAGGAAAGAGGAAGCTATGAATTAGAAGGTTTTTTGGTATTATATTTTATTTAATTTTGAATTATTATTTCTTTACATTGGGTCTAGTAAGAATGTTTTCTTTAAAATTAGATTATCAAAAAATAAATCAAAAATCAATAAAGATTAAAAGGTTAAAAGGTTGTGTTAAAAATACCTAATAATAAAATTAAAGACCTTTTTCACAGCCTTTTAAGACTACAAAATTGCGACAAGGACGAATTTATTAAACCTTGTAAATGGCTGAAGATTTTAGACATTGCCTAAAAAATATCTAAATGTCTAATAAAGCTTTAATTTTTGGCTTTACAATTTATGCCAAAATGAAAAAGCAGAAAAAAAATTTCAAGGAGCCAAACTTTTAAAATCAGATACAATATAGAAACTAAAGGTAACTAACTATATCGCATATAAGATATAATAAACATAAATATATGTATATATAAATATATCACACCTTTTTAAGGATTTAAATGTGGTTGTACCAGAATTTTTTTATAGATGGATCTTGTCACTTCACCTTCCACAAGCTCTTGCCAATACTACCTACGTATTTGCCAAGAGTTTCGTTTGTCAAGAGTGTCAATGGACTTTTGAGTAAAACAAAACTGCTGCTGCTATTGCTAGCGCAAGGTATAAATACTGGCGTCATGCTGCTTCTAATTCAATTTCTTTTGTGACTCTTGTTCGTACTTTATCAAATCTGTGTCGCTCAAAAGCGGTTTCAAGCAGCATCCAATCAACAATTTTGTTTGGTTATTGCTCAACCTAAAGGCTGTGTTTTATTGTTGCTGTTATTGTTATTGTTATTGTTATTGTTGTTGTTGTTGTTTTGTTATTGTTGTTGTTGTTTTTGTTATTGTTGTTTTCGTTGTTTTTCGTTTGCTATGATGCTCGGTACTCTTGGAGTCAAGTCAACAAGCAGTATGCAGTGTACACTATCGTACAATTTTGTTGTTTTCTTCTTCGTTGTTGTTGTTGTTGTTGTCCTCTCCACTGCTGTTGCTGTTCAAAATTTTCCACCTTTGTGTACTATGAAGCACCGGCTGTGACTTACCATATTTCGAATGCAAGGATTTATAATGAATTATCGCTTGAGGAAAAAGGTTGAGCAGTGCCGGAGTCAAAGTGCCAAAATTTTCTAAAATTCAAGGCCCAATATGCGAAAAAATACTATACCAGTTATTTTTTTGGTTTTTAGATTTTTAATAAAATCATATTACAAGTTTTTAAAGCGATAAATTTTTAAAAATTCATACTCAGTTTAAGAAAATAGAGTAAAGCAGAAGGCCTTTCGGAATTATTGTAGTTTCTGCAAACGGCACTGGTTGTTTTGAAATTTCATTAAAGCATGAATAAATTGAGCTTAGAATGAGTATACTCGTATACGATACTCCTTCTTCGTAACTGGATTACATTCCGCGAACTGAACAATAAAATCTTTTTCTTCTCGAAAGAGTTAAAGTGACGACATTTTGTTGTTTTTGTGTATGAGTGCGAGTGTGTCTCTGTGTGTATGTGATACGTGTAATTGTTGTCGCTCTTGTTGCTAAAGCAAAGGCTTATTCCAAAGAGATTTATTACAAAAACTACGATAAAATAAAATGTTCTACCAAATCCTTTTTTATCCTAATAAATCTGAACTACGAGGCGGTTGATACCAAAAGTCTTAAGTGCTGTTAAGTTCTGGTTATGTTCCATGCCTATGTTCCGGAAGATTATTTGTGTTATATATGTGTTGTATACATATATCGAATATACATTGTACAATTTGAACGATTGTACAAATATTATAGAAATTGAAAATGGCTTTAATCAAGTTTTAATTAAACTTAACTTTCTTTATTTTACTTCTCTTTATTTTTGTTGTTTAAAAAGTATTATATTCTTATAAAATTTAAATTTATCATGACTTAAAGACACATCAGCAGCATTTTAGTCATCATCATCATGACAATGATAAGGCCTCAATCATTTGATGAAGACTCAAGACGTTCAAGTCACAACCTTGACATTTCTTAACAGGGGAAAGACAGGGAGAAAGAGAGAGGAAGAAAGAGAGAGAGAGAGAGAGAGAGAGAGAGAGAGAGAGAGAGAGAGAGAGAAAACACATCCACACTCTGTTTCTCGAAATTTCTTGCGAGAACTATTAAATTTTGTGTCATGGGTTTTCTGACAGCCCAAATCTACTTTAGTTAATGAGAGCTGGGTAGAAAAAAAGCCCATACAAAAGCAGAAGCAGAAGAAGAAAATTTTTTGTGAATAAACAGAAACCAAGCGATGGATAATAATGTATGCGAAAATGGCGGGTGTACCTGGATGAAATGAAATACTCTTGTAATGAATGAAGGAAGGAACACGGACTACGTGTGTACAATGTACATGAAGGACACACACACATGTATACTTATGCAGCTTTTACAGACGTATTCATAAACCAAAATATACGATGACACAAAATATTGCGTGTACTTAAGTTAAGCTGTTAAGCCAAGCCGTTGTCAACATTAACGACGACTTCGCATTACAGTGAATGAAAGTGTCAACATTAGAGGCTTTCACTGTTGTTGGTGCTGTTGCGGCTATTACTGTTACTATAAGTGTTACTGTTACTGTAAGTGTTACTGTTACTGTTACTGCGAGTGTTACTGTTACTGTTACTGCGAGTGTTACTGTAAGTGTTATTGTTACTGTTACTGAAGTGTTACTGTTACTGTGAGTGTTACTTTTACTGTTACTGTGAGTGCTACTGTTACTTTAAGAGTTACTGTTACTGTGAGTGTTACTGTTACTGTTACTGTGAGTGTTACTGTTACTGTTACTGTTACTTTGAGTGTTACTGTTAGTGTTACTGTAAGTGTTACTGTTACTATTACTGTTACTATTACTGTGAGTGTTACTGTTATGCTAAAATAGTTCGTTGTTTTTGAAATGTTCGGGGTAAGACTGATGATGGTGGTCAGTCGTTGCTGCTGCATATAAAATGTCCAAGTATACAATATCAAAATAACAAGAACAACAACAACAACAACAAAAGCCAACAAACCACACAATAGGTGCAGACACAGCGAATAAATTGGATTATCATGTGGCTAAATACTGACCGACCATGTGAGGAAAACATAACTTGTCGCCAGTTGTTGTGGCTGTTTTTGTTGCTGTTGTTGTTGCTGTAGCTGTCAGATTGTACTAGAATGCTTAGCTGGCATTCTAATAGCCATGGTTGGCTCTGGTTGGATGGTTGGATACCACAAGGATTGGCTTATTTGTTGTAATTAAATGAACCAGCTGATAGTATTAGCTGCTCAGTAGCGCTACAGTAAAGGAAGAAAACAAAAGAAGAAAAAGACCAAGAAGCAGTAGCTTCAATATTTCGATATTAAAAGTTATTACATTAAAGTTTAGTCATGAAGCGATTTTTGTGTGAAATCTTCAACTAAATTTGGTTAGAATTTGCAACTTTTTTACAAAAATTTAGCGTTTTCAATTTAAAAACTTAGAAAAACTTGAAGTTTGAAGCTATTGGCTATTATTTTTTTTAACCAACTCGAAATCTGCAATGGTTTCAATGATTTTGGTTTTCTGATTCTTTCGCAAGACGACCATCGTACAAGTCTCGACTTATGTTGATAAATTTACTTGTGAGTCGAAGGATAATGATGCTGAAGGCTACTTTCATCCTTAACCGAATTTCCAAAAGTATTACGTACTTTTTCTTCAATAAAACAATTAGTTTTTCAAGGGTTTTGTGCTGCTTTACGATGATGGTCCGTCCGGTCAATAAACGGGGGCTTGTAATAAAAAAAACCCTGAAAATGGTACTACTTCAAGCCCATAATTATTATGATATAACTTAAAAGACAATCACTAAAAGTACAACCACTAAAAGAACAATTTTAAGGAGAACAACAACAAATGCCACCACTTTTAATGGACCACTAAAAAACGAATGCTCGTGTGTATAGTACTCATGGTTGGTTTACGAACCAACGAGTATCGTAAAAGTTTACTCGCCATCAGCGCTGACGGTTGACTAGTAATAGTCTAAAGGAGTTCTAAACGATAGTGGGAGCGAGTAAGAGAGCAAGAGAGTTAAATGTAATTATGGTGATCACATCAAGTCATGTCGCCGTGAGTGGTTGGTTGAGCATCACCAAAACGAGCGAATGTTAGGATGAAAGAAAAAGAAAAAGAAGAAGAAGAAGAAGGAAAAAGAAAGATAGAAAAATGGGCGGTGGGTGAGAAAAGAGAATGGCTCTTTACGAAGCACTAAAAAGACAGTAAAAAGACACGGTATTCTAGCTCGCTACGGGTCAGTCATAAAGAAAATGTGTTTATCATTTTTCAACCATTTCGCAGACGAACATGAAAAGTTGTACTGATTTTTTGCACCGTAGGACAAGCGTATAAGTAAGGAAAAGCGAAAAAATATACTCGTACAATAGAAAATAAAAAATTACAAAATTCTATCAAGAATTCTATTAAGAAGCAGATGTATAGAAGAAGAAAAAAAAACCGTTTTCATCTTTTCGAATATAAACTAACACGCTTATTCACAAGCAGCTCACCGAGTCACTTCGTCACGTCGTTGTCGTCGTCTCTGAAAAGTAACTTTTTGGCAGACGTCGTGTTCACAAGCTGACTTGTTCTAAAAGTGACTTGTGTTTTTTTACGCTCACACCAGTTGCAATGTGCTGAGATGTTTGTGTACTGGATAGAATTTTCAGTGGTAGCATATATAAATTGCAGTGGCACGACTAGGTGACTCTGAGGCGACTATAAGCTATTCACAAGTACGACAGCAGACGTCAAAACGTCCAATTTGAAGACGTCAGGGATTTAGGTGTCGTCTTGGCGTGGTTTTGAATAGCAAAAGACGACAAACTGCTCTTTTTGACGACGATGACGGGTGAAAGTGAGCTTGTGAATAAGCGTGTTAAAATTTTGTGTCATTCCAGTGTCACCTTTCAAATGGTGAAGTCATTGTGATGTCCTTTTACAAGTAAATGCCAATAAATTTAGGGATTCCTTTTAGATATGGATCGAGGCAAACTCGAACAAAAGAAATAAAATTATGAAAATTGAGAGATTCCAGATTTGTCGATGTCGAAACATTTTAAATGCCTTTTTTGGGACTATTTTTATCCATTCATTCTACTGTACAGTAGAAATGGCTTTGCGTGTGTTCAAAATTTGCCAATGAAGCTGTTATTTGTTCAGTGTTTGTTGAAAGTTGTTGTCGCCATGAGCTATAATCTTCAAATGCGATCAGCTTCAATCGGTCGGTTGCTGCTTGCCAACTAACCACAATAACCATACCCTGCCACGGCAGGGTATCTCATCCTGGCACATCCTGTTCCAGGTTGTGCCACTTCCGCTGCTCGGCAGGAACGCATGCACGTCACCGGAAATGCATATTTAAGAAACTGTCGAAGCTTGAAGTGGCACATAGTATTTCTCGTACGACGAGTACCAGCGTCGAAGGAGGATTTACCAAGTTATGACTTAATCGGGAGAGACACACACTACTGTACACACATAGACCTAAACAAACGTGCACATTTGCACGCACATTGTCATTTTTGTTGTTATTCTCTGTTGCACACAAACAGGTGTCGCCTGTTTGCCCCGTTCGTTCTGCAAAGCGCCAGACAACTTCGATTAATTAAAGCATTATCATGTCTTCGTTCAGTCTATGCTGTGATTAAATAGCACTGAACGTCTACTAGCACTGAAAATTTTATCTAGTACACAAACCTCTTAGCACATTAAAATAGATGTTTTGACGTCTGCTGTCGTCATCAAGTCGTACCACTGCAATTTTTGTATGCTAGCATTGAAAGTTGTATCTAATACACAAACCTCCTGGGCACATTGCAACTGCTGCGAGCGTAATGTGAGCGTAGTATAACTCAGTTTTAGAACCAATGAGCTTGTGAATACGACGTCTGACAAAAAGTGATTTTTCGGATACGACGACGACGGGTGACTCGGTGAGCTGGTGAATAAGCGTGTAAATGAAGCTTTTTGTTGTCCTGTACATTATACGATATGTATATTGTGACGATGAATCTCTATCTACAATGTCTAAAATAGTGTAGTTCTTTAACAACCCGGTTTAGAAGGCATTTAATGGTTTTAATCGGAATCCGATGCCAAGTTTTCGAAATATGTATCCCGAAAAAAACGGTTTTTTTGGTGTGTTTAAGGTCTGTTTTGTAAAAATGGAAAGTAGGAAGGAGAACGATGCTACTTTCAGATGCCATAACGTGTTTTAGGTATTAGGTGGGTGATAACCTAGTGGTAAACTCGAACATAACCTCAAGCATAGTAAAAATTCAGTTTATGGCAGATTAAGAGCTGGCTGGTGTCTCAGAAAATGTACGTACTGGAAAAATTCTGACTTACCTTAAATTTTCGATCCGCGGCGGTCTGCGACCCGTCGCTCGATGCCTGCGATGGCTGCGATCTTTCTTGCACCGACAGTCGCAGTGCATCACACAGAGCGCTATCGATGAGATTAGTGTTATCACGAAGGGCACCGCGAAGAAGTTCACTATCACGCGCACCTGATCCTCGCCGTTGTACGAGGTGAGGACGACCGTTTTGTTTTTGCGCGAGTAATAGCACGGAAAGATCGTGCCCTCGACGCCGTAGTAGGCGTTGAACGTCTTGCAGGTGACCGTCGGCGGGTAGCCGCACCCCTTGATGTTGACCAGCAGTGTCGCCTCTTCCGATTGCGGCCAGTCGGCGGTGAAGTTGCCGAAATCGGTCATGTTCGCCGGTATCGTGATGTTCTGTTCGATAAACGTCACGTAGATGTGCACGCAGCGGTACAGGTCGGAGGTGCAGCCTTCGCGGCACGAACTCCACGAGCAGTTGAAGATACCGATCAGATCTTCGCGGCGCACCGTCGTGCACAGCGTTGGCTGTTCGACGAAGTCGTGGCTGAGTGTCGATATCGCCGGATCGACGTACAGCGGCACCAGGAACAGCAGCGACGCGCCGCATGTCACCGAAAAGAACGCGAGCGTCGACGTGCCGTAGAAGCGAGCACGTTCGCGCCACGAACGAAAGCGCCGATTGCCATTTTTCTTTTTCGGAGCCAGTTCTCGTTTTTTACGTAACCGTAGCTCTTGTTGTTGCTGCTCGAGTAATAGTTCCGAACTGCCACTCCTCATAGTATTGTCTATGCACACAAGGCGATCGAAGGCTCACTCGCGTCGCGTCGCGCTGCGCCTCGGCTCACACGAACGCACTGCGGCCGTACAGAAGCAGGGATGGCGAGCGACGCAGCCTGCAGCAACTCAACTCAAGTGCAACCAAGGCTGCTGCATGCAATGGCGCCGACAGCGGCAGCGCCCTAGCTAGAATCAGCAACAAATATAACGTGTTTTGGCAGCAACGAGATGCTTTGGGGTGATGCTTTTCGGTGTTTAATGTGAGCGGGCAGAGTGTTGCCGCAAATCATAGAAGCGAGAAGAGAAGAGCAGCATCGCCATCAACAACGCGATGTTCAAGATTTCCACCCACTGGAGGCAGCGGCGTTCGTCGAATGAGAGAGTAAAGAGTTCTTCGGTCGCAGACTCTCACGGAACAATCAAAGTGTGAGAGTTTCGTAGTGAGATGAAGAACGAGTTGTTATGAACAGACGTAGGAGAGAGTAAGAGAGAGAAGTGAGTGGGAATCTGCAGATTCTAGCAATCTCCTGCAGCCGCCATCAGCTGTTCTATAGTACTCTCGCTGATGATGTGGCTGTGGCTGTAGTTGCGACTGCGACTGCGGCGGCGACGATTGTGGCCCATTGACAATGGCAATGAAAATGCTGCAAAAGCGCAAAGGATGACAGTCGATGTTGATAACTGATAGTGAAACATCAGCGAAACGAGTTCACTTCTTTCTCCACAACTTTTCGAATTGTCGTTACGTCGCTGAAAGCGCGACTGTAAGAGATCAGCGACAAGCGATAAAATGGTGGCTTACTTTTTCCTTAGGTGGCAACATTTTTCATAATGAGAAACAGCAAACTTGTATGCTTTTTTGCACTTTATTAGGATTTTATGCAATTCCAAATTAATTTTATTCATTTTAAACACTAACACGATCTGAAAGGAATATTTTTCTTGTTATTAAATGATTAAGTTTCGTATGTTTTATTAAGTTTTTATAACATCGTCTATTAAACTCGACGGTGAACTTTCTTTTCATAGACGTACTTAGATTCTTCGCTAGATTTCACTTTCGTTTTTTTTATGCGTTATTAACTTTCCATTTTCTATTAAAAAATGTGAAATTTTTTTTAGTTTTTTCAAGTTTTTCATTTATAAAATCTCAAAAAATAATACAATTTTCAGTACAAAGCAGATCAGCGGATGACTTTTCATTAAGTTTAGAATATTTTTCCTTACTTTGGGTCTACCTTTTCTAGTGTATGCGTATCCTTAAGTCAGACACAATCTATAGTTTCAGTTTTCAGGCCTTTGTTACTTCGAGCATCTCTCTTTTAATAATAATTTTAACCTTTACAAAATAAATTTTAATTAAATTGTAAGTTTGCTAAATCTGACCCCAATATCTTTTGAATTTAAAATGCAAACAACACTGGATCCAGGTCTATTCGTTTAGTTTGAAAAGTCTTAGTCCAAAGATTGGTCGTAAAACTGTTATCAAATGTAGCACACTGATCCTTATACCAAAGGATAAGACTTTATACAGCAAAACTTTGCCAAAACAATTGACAATAATATATTACTAAAATATATTATTATATGCGGCATAAAAAGCAAAATGGAACTGTGCAAAATCGTCGCTGCAATTCGCAGGATCGTTGATTTCGATGAATTTCGTTTTGAAAGCCTCAATTTAATATACTCTTCTCTACTTCCGGCAATGGGTTCTGAGGCATATGAATATGCACATACATACATACTCGTATATCGTAAGTCAAAAGAAATGTCATTTATCGAACTGCCAAATGCTCACTCTGCTTCTGTGCTGCTCCCGTTTTGCACTCATCCCCACTCATCTCTCTTTCACTCATCTGTCGTTCATTCTCTTAGAGAATGACAGACCCTAACCTGAAGCAGGCGCATTCCAGCTGTTTAAGAGGACCCATCCCTGTTTTACGATAGCGTTCATTGAGAAACAGTGATGTAGGTTAGTTCGATGAAAATACGAGTATGTTGAGAGCAATTGAAACTGCAAACTATACAAGAACAAAAAATAGAAGCAGAGGAAAGAGAAGAGCAGATGCTGTACAGCCGTTTCTCTCTCAAAATGAGGGCATCAACCGAAGATGAGAAAGCATATTCTTCTGTGCTGCAAAAAATGCTGAAGGAGAGAAAAACAATGGAGAGAAATCTGAGATAGCATGGAAGAGAGCGAGAGAGAGAGAGGTGGGAGACTCACTTCACTGAGAAGCTTGTCAATCGTGGGTGGCTTAATTTATGATATTCTCTTCTGTTGCCAATTCTGTTGTCGTCGGCGTCGTAGTCCTCTGCGACGTTGTTATTTTAATGTGCTTTTTTGAAAATACATATATCACATTATCTATCCTTAACGCCCACCAGCGTCTACCAAGTTTCTTATTTTTATGCATCCATTCATCCTAGGTTATCCTTATGGTAAAATGTGTGCACCATGAATGTCGTTATAGCTTTTGTAACCATTAATAAACTCGATAGCATCTTTGCGCCGTGTTTTTAATGGTTCGGTTCTAACAGTTCTTTTTTACGCTTATCGTTTGTTGTGGGTTACGTGACTTGACTTGTGTTGCTAGAGAGTGCGTGATGGTGGTACATGATATGATCGCTTTAGGCGGTAAGTTTCATAAATATTTTCAACAAAATTTCAAAAGAAGTTTCAATTAATTTCATTTAAAAATTATGATTTAAATTTTTAGCGTTGCTTTGTTTTTGTTTTTAGTGTTTGGTTTAATATTTTGGGCTTAATTTGCAATGACCAAATTATGGTATTTTATGTTGATCATATGAACTCGGCGACTTTAAAATAGACGCCGGTGAGTTGGAATAGACGAATTGAAATAAGAGCGCAAAAGAAGCGTTTTCCTACATGGCGTATGAGTAATCGCTAATTGATGTGAAATTTTAATTCCAAAAAAATTTAATTAAGTAAATAATTACAATCAAAAGTTGAGGCGCCACCCAGTTGCGGTACGTCAGCAGCAATTTTTGTCAGCGATAATTTTTGTTAGTAACAAATTTTTTCAATTTTCGAAAACTTGCAGCAACAAAGTCAAAGAAGTTCAACAAACTTATGCATAAAGGGCTATGAAGGAGAAAATTTGAATTAATACAAAACAACATAAACAAAAACAACAAACATTTATACGACAACAGCTACAATAACAATAGGAAACAATTTAATTAACAATCTTCGGAACCAGGAAACAGGACCACAAAAATGAACACGTCATTTTGTAATTACGCGCACAGCGTTCGCTACGCCTACGCCGTGTACCTCCGTCAATACGAAAAGTATTCAAACACGTAATTTTGTAATTACGCGCACAACGTTCGCGACGCCTACGCCTACGCCTACGTCCTACGTCCTACGTCCTTCCATCAATACAAAACGGCACAACAGACAGACGTTCGTGCGCACAATGAAGGAGGCAGGCGACAAAAACTACTTAGAATAAAAGAATAGCTTCGAAAAGCTGCAGAAAAGAGTCCACGACAACAACAGCAATTTGTGCGCTGACAGAGAAGCTCACGAATTCAAATGATTTACGGATTGTTGTCGTGAGCTTTTCGGCATTTGTGGTTTTTGTATCCCTTTCAAATTCTTTTTAAACCTTATTCTTGGTAATTTTTTCTCCTCCTTCATTTTATTACTAATTTGTGTAGTCTAGTTAATTTTTTATAGTTGTTCTTCTTTGTGTTTTTGTTGGCATTTCTCTCGTTTTATTCATCTCATCTATCACTTTTTCATGTAGTATGTATTTATTTTATTAAATTCGTTGCTCAGGATTTTTTTTGTTTTTTTTTTATTAAATTGAGAAGTGAAAAAAAAACACGCAAGTAAGAAAAATTTGCACTTGTTCTACTTTTTGCAGCGCATCCTCGCTGCGGCTCGCCCACTATCGTGCGCTGCAACATCGTCCTTGTAACATTTTTTGGCGAAAAACTGAAGTGTTTCAGCCATGGCTTTACCATTTATAAATAAATTTGTTACAACAAATGTTGTTGTTGTTGTTGTTTTTCTTGCCTGCTGGCGACACACACACACTGTCACACTAATATATACAACCCCTGAGACTGGCACTCGTACGCGCCCGTTTGCAGCGCACCCACGCTCAAGGCGACAACGACCGTGCTGCTTCACGTATAGAGAAATGAATCAGTTCGACACAGCGTACGCCCTGCAGGCGTTTTGCAAACGCCCAGTCAGCGTTTTAATGACAATAACTTCAATTTTTCAAATATATCAATATTATATTTCTTCCGCCATTTCTTGCGACTTTTTTACAAACCATCGTATTTCAACTAAAAGGTACTTCTTTTGCAGTTTCGGTATTTTTACACTTCTATGTAATCAGAGATTTGGTAAGAGTGGCGCTACTGCGACACGCGCAAGCCGCTTCTACCGTGCCGAACAAATGTCAGTTGAATACTGAGCACACATTCGACGTTGCCGTCGAGTTGTTGGGGAAAAGCGCCGAACTCGATCCTGTACTTCATGGCTCTAAACACACATACACACACACATTTCCAGCGCCATCAGCGCTTCGGCTGAAGCACTCGTCGTTTTTGTTTGTTTGAAGCGCACGCAGGAGAGAGTACATCTGAGAAGAGTTGCACAAGTGGCTGCTATTTGGCTCTTTATACTCGTTGGTGTCTGTGCCTGTTACTGCTCGCTGCACACCACTCTCGCGAAGTTTGTCTCCAGGCTTCAGTAAGAAAGAAAGAGAGAAAGGAAAGACGGCGCTGCCTTGGTGAACTTCGTTTGTTCATACACGTTATGCCCATTTGTATGCGTTGTTTTTTTTTTTGCTTGTTTTGGTTGTCGTGTTGCTTGACGCTTCGAGTCGAAATGGTGGAGGAGTTCTTTTGTTTTTTCCTTTACACAGATACCCTTCTTCTTGCCCTGCTTCTTCCGTCTTCTTTCTGTCTGCCTCCCACTAGTAAATTTGTTGTTAATTTGTTGTATTTAGCTGAATGAGAATCCTACTCCTCGTGTTGTTTTTGTTGTTATTGCAGGTT
Organism: Conops quadrifasciatus; assembly: GCA_949752815.1. NCBI lineage: Eukaryota > Metazoa > Arthropoda > Insecta > Diptera > Conopidae > Conops > Conops quadrifasciatus. The sequence continues at coordinate 12,835,757 of OX457078.1, read as the reverse complement.
ATGGGGCACTCCCAGTAGTTTGTAAATTTGTTCTTGCTGTAAATACGATAAGAGCACAAAAAAAACCTACAGAAAATATAAGAAAAATACGAAAAACTTCTCTAGGTGTTCCCTTTTATACTCAGTCGTTGGTGATGGTGTTGCTGGTAGTGAAGGTAGGGGCGGTTTTGTTGTTGCTGTTGTTGTAATTTTTTTTTTTCTGTGTAGCGATGTTTGACTTTTAATGTGAAGGTTACTGACATTTCTCGCATTTTGACGGCAGGCAGTGCTTCGAAAATTCCATTTTGAAATTGAAGGATACACGCCTACAAATGAAATGAATCCAAAAATGATACAAACAAAAATACCGTTATAAAAAAAATTTAAACCTCAATTTATTGGTTTAAATTTATTGATTTAAACCTAAATTGGGCCCACCAAATGCGTTCTATACCAAAGCGTTCGCTCCCGGGAAAGAAATTAGCACAAAATAGCGAGAAAGGTTATTGTCTTGACTAAACTTGCCTCAGTTTTAAATAAATGCTAAACTGGGTGGCCGAGAAGCCCGCTAATGCACTGACCATGAAAGCATCAGCATTTTCTGCATAGGAATGAACGTTTGAGCAGACCCTTTTACTACTGGGCTCATCCGGATTGTCTCCATGGAAGCGTTTTCTCTTCTCCGTAGTAGTTAAAAAAATTTTGGAAAGGTTGCACAAGGACCTTCTCCATCCAGTGCTGTGAGGAGCTCAAGCGCTGTTTTTTAAGGCTCAAATTGCCGACATCAACATCCCGAACGGTCTCCCCGTCGGAAGGTATAATGCTTTCGACATTCTTATCCGTTACGTCAAGGGTTAATGATGTTCGGATAATGATTTCATTTACAGAATTAGACAAAATTTTCTTCATTTGTTGTTTTTTTAGGAATTTCTCTTTTTTTCCATTAAGCTCTGGTACGTAAACGGTGCGCGTCGGCATGGTGAAGGTGGGCGGCAGTACTTTGTTTTTGGTGTTTGGTGTTGGTGAAAAAAGAAATGAAGTTTTTGTAAAAAGTTACAAAAAACAGTGCAGAAAATCTAGAACAATAGAAGGAGAATGAATCTCATGTAGACAATTAGAAAGAGGCAGAGGTGGTAAAATGGTATGTTGTGAGGAAGAAGAAGAATTTGTCACACCCACTTCAACTGGCTGCTACTTGAAACAGATTTGAGCCTATCTTGTGATTTTATGAGTATACGAAAATCTTTGTTTTTCGGAGAGAGTCGCATTACAATACTATACACATCTTGTACTCTATTGTCTTCGCTCTCACACATTCAGAATAGTCTAAATTCACCACACGGTTAAAGTGTGTGTGGGCGGTTGTGGTTGGGTTGTGTTGTGTTGGGTTCTGGTGTTTGAGAATTTGTTGACATGACCACCGTAATTGTGAAATATGGTGAAATTAGTCCGAAAAATCATTCAAGATGAATCGTTTATGAATCAGTGACGAAAACGCCTGCGCGCGCGTGTGATTTTATTGTTTTCTCACCTCTCGCTTTCATAGTTGTTGGTTTTTTTAATTAAGAAGCAATATTAACAGCCGTATTCTGGCTGATTAACTAAGCTCACCACATTAACAAGCACATAAGACAACAGTTAAGAATTAACAGCTGAATTAAAAGCCAGAAGATTTCGTATTCTGGCAAAAAATTTAAAGCTGATTTCTTAACTATTTTGTTAATCCACAAAATAAGTCTTAACAGCCAACAAACTTCCATTTTGTAGCTGTTTAATTAGGCAAATATTAGAAAATGAAAGAATATTTACTTATTCTATTAATTTGGGAAGATAAACGAAAAACAAAAATTAAAAAAGCTTTATTATTTTCATTTTATATTCTAAAGTTCTTAAAACATTTAGCTCTTCAGCTCTTCCATTTTGTTATTTGAGATTCGTAAGAAGCTTTTTACTTACTTTTTTGAAAGAAAAAAGAAAAGTTTTCTTTCAGTCAGTGCTTCCGAATTCAATTAGTACTTCATAATCTTTCTTGTTTGCTCACAGATCTATCTATCTGCCTTTGTAACTATCATCCATGAATATCTGGTTATTTGTTTGAAATTGATCGACGATTTTAATGAACAAATCAACGTCATTCATATACGTTGGTGAAATGTCATGCGAGATTCGTTCATGTTTTCCCCAAAGACAACAGCAATACAAACAACAACAATGAATGAATGTATGAATAGATAGAGAGCGAGAGATTGGGTAAGTGGCATTTGCTCTTGGCTGAGAGAAACAATTGCTCGCTGCTTTCGTAAATTCACCGCAATGCATGGTGAATAGTGGCACGGCACGGAAGGAGGAAGGTTGATGATGATGATGGTGTGTTGTGTGAACCCAAAGCGGGTTATGGTCAGAAGTCAACAGCAGCATTAAATGGGTCTAGGTGCACTCAATGTCGACACAAGAAATTGTTGGGTGGAAAGAAAGTGGCGAAATGTATGTGAAGGGTGGAAGAGGGAGAAGGAGACGTTGTTGTTGAGGGTGTTTTATCTCTAATATAGCACTCTTTAGTGGGCTAGTTGGTAGTTGTTGTTGTTATCGCAGAGAAAAATTTAATTATACTTGTTTACTTATCTCGTTTTTATATTTCTGTAACAATTTTCGAGGCGTTTTGAGTCATTTTGAGCCGGCTTCGACACTCTTTAGCGACGTCCGCCGCCCGGACGCTTTTTCCGTAGACTTTTCAGCGAAATTAATTTTTTCAATTTTCTGTTGGCCGCCTTCTTCTTCTTCTTCTTTCTACTACTATTCACTCTTGATTTTCCTGGCAATGGCAATGATTCATTTATTCTCTTTTGGTATCCGTTTCCGCTTCCGTTTCCGTTGTCGGTGTACTCGTCGTTGTTGTTGTTGTTGTCATTGTCGTTTCTGTTGTACGAATACGTACATAGTTTCCATTGCAGTTTCTGTTATTGATTCGGGTTGTTCTTCCTGCCCGCCCGCCAGTTCTTCCTGCAGTTTGTGTGTGTGTTCGCTATTTTTTTTTGGGTTTTTTTTTCCATTCACAGTTTTTCCTTTCAATTATTCTGCTGAAGCATGAAATCGCTGCGAATTTTAACAAAGTTTTTATTATATCATTATTATTTAAGATCTTATCGCTAAATGTTGTTAATAGTTGTTAATTTAATATTTTTAGCATCAAAAAAAAAGATCAGAACAACGTTAATTCCGTTCAGTTGAATTAAAAATATTCTGAGCAAATATTTAGTATTTTTTATAAAATACCTCAAAATCAATACCTCACAACAGCTCAAATAATTCATTAAATTCAATAGTTAATATCGCACTTTTTTGTTTAAAAAGAGAAAACAATTTTTTTTTTAATTTTTCATATAAATTCTTTTGTAATTACTAGAAGAAGAAGCAGGTGCAGTCGAACTGCAGTAGCCCAAATGTATTCTATAGTTTTTGCACTGTTTTAAAACTGCTGGATTGGAAACTTTCTAGTATGAAACTCACCATCATTCACCCACCAGCCTTCGTGGCTGGTCGGTGAAATGATTCCAACAAAAACTAAAAAAGCAACCGCTTTCGAAATGTTAAAAGCACTGCAGTTGCTTCAGTGCTTCTAACAAATGGTTTCTCCAATTTGGTTTGATTTGTATGCGTCTGGCCAACACTAGATGGCGTGCTGAGAAGTGTTAATTACCAGGAACAAAATTAAAGTAATTTTTTTTAGTTAAAATTAATTTATTTGAAATGATGAACCTAAATTTTTTTTACTCGTAAACAAATTTTGATAAATAAAATTTAATTTAATTTAATCCACAAATGCAATTAATTTTTTTTTCATCTTTCTTTCCATTTTAATTCATGTAAAATTTCAAATTTTCCTTTTTTTAATTTTAATCTCAGAAGTTTTAATTTCGATGAAGTTTTGTTAAGAACATTCTGTTAAGAACATCATCATTAGCATTAGCACAAACTTTTGCAATGAAACCAAAATTCTTCGCTCAATTTCGCTGTGGATTTGTTAATTTGTTGCTGTTGTTGTTGTTGTAATTTTTATTGTAATCGTATTTATTAGTATACATTTAATAGTTAGTTTGGCTTAATCGAAATTTTAACCCAAAAAAGTGTCAGTGATTTAAGCCGGTTGCGTTGAAGTGGCCTGCAATAATACACACTCTGCAAGCCTTGCCTTGGCAAACATTGCCGATCGCTTAGCGGTCTAACGAGCCGGCTGTCTGGACTCGCTGCTTCTCCGACTACGACTGCATATCGATCTGGTGCGACGGCGACAAAGCGGCTGGCAAACAAGTCGAAATGGCATTTAAGTTAAACGCAAGGCAGCAACAACAGGTTGCTTGCAACAGCAGCAGCAACAGCAACAGCAACAGCTAATAACCAGCACCGTCGTCGTGCAAGCAACATAATGCAATGCATGCATGGCGGCGGCCATACAAACAGGTGCACTCAACGGATGACGCCGGCGGATGCAGGCGCTCAATAAAACAACGCACAACAGAGAATAAAAGGACGCTGCTGTTCCACGCGGCCGGTCTTTGAAATTGAAAGGAAGAACAAGACTTATCACCAAGCCACCATAAGGAAGTATATACGTACATACATATGTACCAAAAATCAAAACATTTTCAAATAAGTTTTCTTATTATTTTCAAACTCCTTTATTTTGTTTTTTAGCTGATAGTTTTGTGAAATAAAAACGAACTAAGTGTCTCCGAACTAAGTTTTTGTACACATATTCTAAAATCTGTGGAGCTTTTATATTCTTTGCGGGAAGGATGTTCCTCAAGAGTTCAAATTAAATTCAACAATTTCAAAAAAACATAAATTTGAATAAATTATTTCAAAACAGAGTCGTCAATAAGAATAATAATAATATGTAATAAAAATAATGAACAAACAAACAGCGCTTATTTATTTGCAATTGTTTTTGTTGTTGTTGTTGGTTGTTGTTGTTGTTGTTGTTACTGTTCTGCTGCAGCTGCTGCTGGCTGCTGCTGGCTGCTGTGTGTTTTTTTCAGTGATTATTGCACTCTGTCCGAAACCTTGACAGCAAAAACGTGTGTCACTAACAATTTATTATTGTTTTCAGTGGCGCCCACCACACGACAATGTGCTCGTTGTTGCTGTTGCTGTTGTTGTTGTTGTTGTTTTCCTTGTTAACATTTTGACAGCGTGGGTGAAGCTCAACAGCTGATGATACGCATTTATTCGTTGCAATGCATTCGAGCCATAAATTAATTAATAAACAACTAAAAAATACACCAAAAGGTAAAAATATTTGTTTGTTATTTGTTTTTTTTGGTATTTATTTTTTTTCTTAAGTAATGTAATTAATCTTTCTGAACCAACCCAACCAAACCTCGTTGAAAAAACACCTCATTTTTTATAAGTCTTTTGTAATAAATATTGTTTTGTGATTCAGATGCGATTTTTCTTCTTTTCATCCCACCAACAACACAACAATGGCTTCACAACAACTCTCTCTCTTCTCAGTGGTCTCTTTCTCTCTCTCTCTCTCAATCGTCTCGATTCAGGCATTATTTTTATGGTTTGATGAATTTTCTCATTATCGCCTCAATGAAGGGCCAAATTTCTGATCAATAAACGTCAGCGAACGATACGTTCGTCATTAATTCTGCTTTATTATTTTCCAAATGTTGTTGTTGTTGTTGTTGTTTACCAGCAAAAACGAAGACAATGAACAAAGCAGAATGAACGATAAACGTATCGTTCGCTGAGGTTCATCAGGTTTAGAAATCTGGCCTTAATTCTTATTTAGTTAACGTTATTGAAAGTTAACGAAATGGAAAGGTTGTTCTTTATTTCTTTTTTTTAAAAAAAAAAGCTTTGGTGTAAAGAAAAAGAAGGAAACTAACCTCGTTGATCAGTTCGTAACTTCTTTCAGTAATTTCTTTAATTAAATCGGTCAAACAAACGTCGCTGAAACCGGCGTGATTCGTTTGGCGGGTCAGCATGTAAACAGATATCGTCGTCCGTCAATGCAGTGTAAACTCAACTGTCAATTGAGTTTTAGTCATCGCTGTTTACATTAGAGTTAATTCAAACGGATGCAGTCTGCCATTACTCGAGGTCGTACGAAGTGTTGAAGATGAAAAAAATGTCCATTAACGAAATTCTCAGCTCAGAAAATTGCTTATTCTATGTTAACAACAACAACAACAACAACAACAACGAATTTTTTTACGCTTAACGCTAATGTAAACAAAGCCCTTGAGAGCTATAAGCTATAAAAAAAGGCAGAGTTATTTTTCTTAAAATCGAAAAAGTCTGCTGTCGGCGGCAACAGATCAAAAATGGGGCCATTTCAAAAGACAACAGAGAGACACACAGAGAGACACACAGAGAGACACACAGAGAGACACACAGAGAGAGAGATGGAGAGATGGAGAAATGAAAACTTTAAAATTAGGTCAAGCATTTACCATTTTTCTACATACATATGTACAGACGTAAACATATGTAAAGACCAACAACAAGAATTCGTTGCGTATGCGTTAAATCAATACGAATACGAAGTTTTTCCTGCTTGTGTTGTTGTTGTCGGCGTCGTTGTTGTTGTTGTTGTTGTTGTTATCCACCGTACCTCAGAGCATGTTGCCATTCGATTTCTTTTGTTGCTGCATCGGCATCGTTGCTTTGGATTTTATTTTTGGGCTGGTCAAACCGAATTAATGTGGTCAGGTGTAGCCCTCTTCTAGCCCTTTTAGACACACTTCGAGAAATTCCATTCGGTTTTTTTCAACATGCATACTATTTATATGTACTATATATGTATATACGTTTTTGTAAGTATATAATTTTGGGTGTTTTGTTCATTCTTTAGAGGTTTTTGTGGTCATGTCAAAAATTTGCATTTTTTTAACAACGCAAAAAACACAAAAGATTATAAAATAATTGTAAAAATATCACTAAAAACCATCTTTCAGGCAGGAGCTTCTCATTTACATACATTTTATCTGTCATCGTTCTCCAGATAGAGAAAGAGAGATAGAGAGAGAAGAGACTGGAAACGACCTACCTATATTGATAACTTCTTCGTAAATAATCTTTGAAGCTTTTGCTTCAGTGTTAATGTCTTTTTTCCTCATCCTCCTGCCAATGCAGCCCATTGACCCAAATCCCTTTTTTCTTCGCTCTACCTTCACCCTTTTATCCTTTCAGCGTGTCTCCAGTGAATATACTGTATATATAGTTGGTGTTATATACTCGCAGTTGCCGAAAGCAGTTTGAAGTCACCGAGATTTCAGGATGCCCTGGAGCTTCCGGTAACCCGGTCACAGGCATTAAAGAACACAAATACATACATACATAAATGTATACCACGCGTTGGGCACTATCGTATATAAGAGCACACAAATGAGACGGAGTATATGGAGTTGTCTGGAGCTGATGTTGTTGGTGTGGTCGTCTCCTGGTTTTCATGTATTTGACCTACTTCGATTTTGGAGTTTCTTTTGTCCGGCACCCGAAACTCCCGGGTTCATATGCATGCGGAATATGCGCATGTGTGTACGACATATGCGTGTATGTATTGTACATACTCGTATATACTCGTACATGCGATGAGATTGCAAAATATATTTATACTGCCAGAGAGAGCTACTATTGTGGCCACTATTGTACATAGCGTTACGTACGAGCGAGATTTTACGAGATTTGGGCGAACTCTTTTCCAGTTTTTGTCTCTACTAATAAACCTTATCTCGTACTCTCCGGTTCTTGTCTCGAATTATAAACCGTGCCTCGCTCGAGCATGTTCTATACGAGATTCCAGACGTTATCGGCAGGTTAACTCTTTTTTTTTTTTGGTAATTCTTGCACATTTTATTGAATAACTTCGTTTGTTAGACTGTGCCTGCCCTTTGGTGGCAAAGAAAACAACAACAACAACAACAACAACAACAACAACAACAGCAACAACAACAACAACAACAACAACAACAACAACAACAACAACAACAACAACAACAACGGCAACAACGGCAACAACAACAACAACAACAACAACAACATCATCATCATCATTAACAACAACAACAACAAAAACAACAACAACAACACGCTCATCACCATCGTCATCATTAACAACAACAACAACAACAACAACAACAAAAACCACAACCACAAACAGCAGCAAAAACGACATACAAGACCGAGCAACTGTTTTTCCTTCCTTCCTTCCTTCCTTCCTTCCTTCCTTCCTTCCTTCCTTCCTTCCTTCCTTCCTTCCTTCCTTCCTTCCTTCCTTCCTTCCTTCCTTCCTTCCTTCCTTCCATCCTTCCTTCCTTCCTTCCTTCCTTCCTTCCTCCCTTCCTTTCTCCTTCGTTTTGGTAGCGTTACTTCATTCATTCAGTTTCCGAATGCTTTTACTTGGTTGATCCTTTTTGCGGGCCCATATAAGAATATTGCACAATACTTTAACACACACACACACACACACATGCATACATACATACATACATACATACATACATACATACATATATACAGTATTTAAGTCTACAGAAATTTACAATATTTCTTCAGCAATTTCGCAATTTCGTTACGGTTTGCAAAATCTGAAAGCAAAGGCTCAGTTGAGAAGACGCTCATCATTGGAAACAACCCTTGGCCAAGCTGTTATTACGGTTTTTTTGAGGGGAGGGGGCTTTGCTTTTTCTACAAAGCCGAAAAAAAGGGTGGGCGGTAGGTGGGTGGTACTTTAGTTGCTTTGCGAGGTACTGAAGATACGTGGAGTCACGGCTAAGAACTGCTTGGCGTGCTTATTAACAGGATTCAGGAGGCTGGAGGTGACCGAGAATTAAATCAATAAATTGGTATCAGGGTAAGGCCATACATGTCAAGAGAGGAACGGAAAGAAGTAAAGATTTGAAGCAATAAAATGTCGATGACAGCTTATTTGATAAAACGATAATAAATCGAATGATGCTGTCGCGGTGACCACCGCATGACCGTTAGCTTATGATATCCTCCCCCTCCCCCTCCCCCTCCCCCTCCCCCTTCTTTCATCCTGTCAAACGCAGCTTCGCAAAATGTTACTTCTTCAAGCTCTAAAAAAGTAAAATTAACAAAAAAAAAAAAACAATCTATAAACGTAATGAAAATTGTAAAATCACAACAACAACAACAACAAACAACAGCATCAATCACACAAGCACAGGATAATACACAATTAACAACAACAACAACAACAACAACACAGTGATGGAGTAATAATTTTCCGGCCGTACAATCATACGATAGTCGTATTCGTTGTCGTCGTCGCTGTCGTCGTCAATAGCGCCGCGGCGTAGTCAATTAACGGCGGCTTGATTGCGACACACACGATCCCCGAACGTCATACACACACGTCGCGACGTACACAAGATCGTGCGTTGAAACGAGACGAGCAAAGAGAAAAGAGCGTCGTCCTTCCTTCGTAGGAAAATATGGCAGGCATGACATTGTCAGAGACAGAGTCAATGAAATTTCATGGCACCGATGAAAGTGTGCGGACGATGGTAATGTCTATATAGCTCACCGAGTCACCCGTCGTCGACGTCGTCTCTGAAAAGTCACTTTTTGTTAGACGTCGTCGTATTCTCAAGCTAACTTGTTCTAAAAGTGACTTCCGCTATTTTATGCTCGCAGCAGTTGCAATGTGCTAACAGGTTTGTGTACTAGATAACATTTTCAGTGCTAGTAGTGCGTCGATTGCAGTGGCACGCCTCGGTGACTTTGAGGTGATCGAAGTACGTATTCACAAGTACAACAGCAGACGTCAAAAACGTCTTTTTTTGAGACGACAACAATTTAGGTGTCGTCCTCGTCTCGTGCTCAAAAGACGGCGTCGTGCTGGCGAATAGCAAAAGACGACAAACAGCTGTTTTTGACGACGACGACGACGGCTGAAAGAGAGCTGGTGAATAATGAGCATGTTAGTTTCATTCACTCCCGGTGAATAATGCGAGTATATAAAATAGATCGCAATAAAAGATCGTGAATCGTTGACAAACACGTGGAGAGAAGTAGCACACTCGTAAACGACGAGTTTACGACGACTTTCGTCAACAACGTATGTAGCTTTTTCCTACAGGGATGCCGCAATATTTTCCGATCCGAGCGTACCGTATGATGATGATGATGGTGTTGATGCTGGCGTTGTTTTTTCTGTCTGCCAATGAAAAAGTGACTGAGAGCAGAAGAAGTAGAAGAAGATTTTACATTTGAATTCATTCCATCATTCTCTTTAAAAGTTTCGATGTAAACTGATTTTAAACTGCGCAATAAAAAGTTACCGACGCCACCAACCGGTTCCGACATCGATCGTCAATCGATCGATCGATCGATGGTACCGTCATGGCAGGAAGCGCGCGGGGAGAATGAAAAATGGCCAACAGCGGATAGAAATGCAGCCAAAAGAAATGCTGCGGAGAAGCCCGGATTTGGTCCGATTTTTTAAAAGAGACAACGCTGAGAGACGCTGGCTGGACTACGCAGCAGGCAACAACAATTTGGCTGGATGACGGCGACGATGCTTTTGTCGCTTTTGAACAGTGTTGCTTGCGTAACGGTCATGACGACGGACTTGATAACGATAATGTCGATAACGAGACGCTGTAGATAATGTTTAATGATTTGTTTGATTTGTCAAAAGTTTGACGAAAGTTTCTTGCAACAACAATTTCGTAGCGAAAACGTAAGGTACGAAATTGATAGTGGAGGCGTTCAAGAGAAGAGATGAACGATCAGGCTGGTTTCGAGATCGTTTTGGGACAAATGCGACAATAGCGTTATGTTTAGTGTGTACTAGGCGGATGCTGTTGTTGTTGTTGTTGTTGTTGTGGTTCTTCTTGTTCTTCTTGTTCTTCTTCTTCTTCTTGCTCTTCTTCTTCTTCTTTATCTTCTTCGTGTTTTTGTTGTTGTTGTTGTTCTTGTTGTTGTTGTTGTTGTTGTTGTTGTTGTTGTTGTTGTTGTGGTGGTGGTGGTGGTTCTTCTTGTTCATCTTCTTCTTCTTCTTCTTCTTGTTGCTCTTCTTCATCTTCTTCTGCTTCTTCGTCTCTTTGTAATTGTTGTTGCCGTTCTTCTTCTTCTTCTTCTTCTTCACCATCATCTTCGTGTTGTTGTTGTTGTTGTTGTTGTTGTTGTTATTCTTCTTCTTCTTCTTCTTCTTCTTGTTCTTCTTGTTCTTGTTATTCTTCTTCTTCTTCTTCTTCTTCTTCTTTTTCTTCTTGTTGCCGTTGTTGTTGTTGTTGTTCAGTTTCTGTTTGTTTACTGATGATGCAACAATCAACATTTACAAAATCAAGCAACACTTGCGTAATTGTTGTTGTTGTTGTTGTTGTTGTAATTGCTTGCAGATGCGTTTGTTTCTCTGTTAATTTATTTATTTGTTTGTTTGTTTGTTCGCTCATTCATTAACAATGTTTGTGTGTGTGCGTAGGTTTCGATGGTTTATGGTTTGTTTAAAAGTCAATAATTCTTTAAGCCGTGCGACGTCTTGACGTCTTGACGTCTTTGCTGTTGTTTGTGTTGTGTTTTCTGTTGTGCTCCAGCCATGTACGTACGTTCTACAACAACATCAAACAACAACCAACAACAATCAACAGCATCATCAACACTCGTCACTAAAGATTCAACGGTTGCGGTAACTTTTTTGCTGCTTTTGGCCTTTTTATGACCGTCACTAATTCTCGTTGGGTAAAGAAGAGTTTCGTTTAATTTAATTGAATGAGAAAAACATTTACATACATACGAGTACATATGAGATTCATGCACAACAACAACAACAACAACAACAACAGCAACGAACTAACATTAATAAACACATAAACAACGACATTATTAAGGTTAAGTATGACCCAAAATGATGTCACAGAAGAGAAAAGCGAGTGAGTGAGAGGAAAAAGAAGAAGAAGACGAAGAAGAATCTCTCATTTCGCGAGAGCTGCATGGCATGCCTCTTCTGGTGCAACGAATGTAATTGATTCGGCACATCATTTCGACATTTTGGGAAAGGCCGTTGCTGCGGCTTTGATGGACACTGATGTTGACGGCGCGCCGATGGTGGTGATGACGATGCTGATGCTGGTGTTGACGATACCGATAACATTAACGCCAACCGGTGTCCATCCGTCCGTCCACTCGTAAACAAAACGTGAGGAAACGTTTTTGGGTTTTCAGTTTTCGGTTGAGGCATAACGAACCGATCTGCCAACGTACAACCAGCAGCAGCACGCCGCAGCGGCAGAAGGTGCGAAGTACGAAAATGATTGTACCAGGAACCAAAAAAAAAAATGAGGGCCAAAAAACAAAATCGGTTAAAAAGTGGTCTTTCTTTTGATTGAAATGCCCAAATGCTTACGTCAACAGAGACGTAACAAAAACTGACACAAAGCAACGAACGCTTGGAACGCTTGGAACGTTTGGAACGTTTGGAACGTTTGGAACGGAACAAAATAGCTTCGTTCGCGTATGATTCGAAAAAGCTGTAATGAAATAAAATGTAAACAACTTCATTTTGTTGTATAAAACCTTCCTTTCTCTTTTTTTTTTAGTTTTCTCAAGACTATAACTTTCAACGCATTCTTTCATCTCGAAAAGGCCAAATGGAAAAATAAGATAAAATGTTAACCGCTTCAAACGCAACCGACATGGAAAATGTTAACTGACCAACCAGCCAACCCGCCAACCCGCCAACCCGCCAACCCGCCAAGCCGCTTCCGAACAAATTGCCGCATGCCTAAATATTAATTAACCTCAAAAGTCATTTAAAATCAACGAAAAAACAAACTTAAATCTACGAAATATTACACATTTTTATCGAAATGTAAATGCAATTTACCTTTACCTGCTTTATCTTGTTAATAAAAAAAAAAAAAAAAACAAAAAAATTTGGTAGGCGAAAAACCTGTAAAACTTCAACAAACCGGTCGGTCTCATTTTCAGTAAAAAAAAATTGGAAGAAACAACGAAAAATTAACAAAAAAGGTAGAAATATTAATGTTCAAATATTAGAAAAATATACTAAAAAATTGAAAGTAGCTACGTAATCTCAGAATTCAGCTAGACCAACAAAACAACAACAACAACAACAACAACGACAACAAACAAAAAAATTCAACGAAATCATGGCGTAAAATAAACTTAACCTGTTTCACAAAGAGCACGAGCACGGAAAAACATAAAAGAAAAAACATTAACGAAAAAACAAAGACGAATCCACACAAAAAAAGGCCACCAGACGAAGAAGCTATACCAAAAAAAAATGAGGGCCAAAAAACAAAATCGGTTAAAACGTTAGCACTTAAAGAAGAGGAGGAAGAAGAAGAAAAAGAAGAAGAAGAGTAGCAGCAGCGGCCGCAAACCAATCACCAAACAACAACAAAGCCAATCGTAGGCAACAAACTCCGTTACAGCGACAAGAAATTGCTTCACTAAAGGCATAAAATCAAATAACAACAATAACAACAACAACAACAACAACAGCAGCAGCAGCAGCAGCACAAATGGATGTTACAAGTATTACAACATCACAACACAATACACGTACAACTCGCAGCACCAACAACAATAACAAGCTGAGTAGAAAACAATGAAAAAGAAGTAGAAAAATAATAATAATAACAACAACAACAATGGGTATAGGGGCAACAATAGCTGCCCCACTCACATGCAAAACAATTCTCAGCTGATGCTCTTCTTCTTTTTCTTCCTCTTTTTCACGCTGATCCCATCGAGAGAAGAATTCTCAGCAGGAAATACATATAGTATGTAATTCTCACCAATACAGAGTTGCCAATATTTTTTTTTGTTTTTAATATAATTTTTTTTTATAAATATTTAACATAAATTTTATGCAAATGAATTTTTTTTTGTAACTGTTAGGTTTTTTGTAACGCGTGACAGTAAAATCTGTCTTTGCGGCTCAAAACTAAATAGTATTGATTTCTCTTGAGCAATTAAAGTGTTGGAATATTTTGATAATATTTTATTTTATAATTTCGAATTCGAAACTAACTGTCGCAAAAACAAACAAAAAAACAATATAATAAAATACAATAAAATAAAATAATTAAATTCAAATAAATCAATAAAAATTTGAAGGAATTTGGATAGATGGACGTAACAGCACCATTTTCTAAATACAAATGAAGTTTAGTATCATTAATTTTTCTTCATTATCTTCGTGATTTTGTATTTCTTACTCGGTTTAAATTTTTTAATTATACCGTTAGTTTACCGTCAATAAAAACTCATTCACTTTAGTAGGCTTAACTATTGGCTTATATATCTTGCATCATTATTAAACCCATATTCATCAATTTCCTCCAGAAATCTCAAGCATTAATTTTTCATGCTTGCTCTACTCAAAGTGACTAAATAGCTCTGTTGAGATTTCCGAATGAAATGAATACATAATTAGGGACTTTTATACATTCTCAAAACTGTTTGAAAACGTTAATAAAGAGATAAAATAAGTACAGAAAACTGTGTTTTAAAGTATTTCTTTAAAAATATGTATCCATAATGAAGTTAACGAGGCGCGTATTTAAGTACTTTCGGCTGTTTTCTAATAAACTTGTCAAGAGTTAATTGAATATCGACCTTTTTTCTTTTCTTGATAAAGATTTCTACAACAGGCGGTGTCATCTTTCTCAATTGTTCCATACATATATTTGAGATATGCGTTCTCCATTGAGGTCATATTGTTCCGTGATAGTCAAAAATTGTAAGGTCGAAATATATACATATAACACGTTGACGCACGCACGCACAAATGCAAAATCGACAAAAATATAAAAAAATTGTAATTTTAAAAAATGTATGAAATAGCGAATTATCCGCAATTAGAGTGTATCGAGAAAAATCGAGGGCCGCCTGTAGACAGAGAGCTTCATCTGAAAGAGAGCTTCATTCTCTCTCAACGAAAAAAGAGTAGAAAATTCATTGTGAAAAAAATACAAAATATCTCACAAACGCTATGAATCTTTAATGTGGCACATAAATAAGCGCGTTGTGCGTTGCGTTGTGCTTCCTCTTGTCAAAGCAACACTGCAGTGAACAGAAATAAGAGCGTTGCGCCAACGCAATGTGTTAGTGTTTTTGTTATTTTTACAAACAGAAGAAAAATATTTTGACATGGAAAACTATAATTTACCTGAAGTTTTAAAAGCTAAAAAAAAACAATAAAAATGACAAATTAAATAATTTCTGCTCCAACTTCACTTCTTAACGCATGTCAAAGTTAAAAATTCGAATTGCTGTGCGCCAGCGCATTGCTTATTTCGATTATTTCCATAAGATTGCGTGTTCCAATTTAATTTTGACAGCAACGCAACGCACAACGCGCTTACTTAGGCACCGCGGTCATTTAAGCATTCGCAAAAGTATAAAAAACAAGCGGAATTTGGGTGAGTTTATATGATATTTTCGTTAGCGTCGAAATGCCCTGAAGCGTCAAAGGCGCGTTGTGGCTTTTACAGCAAAAGAGAAATTAAGTTCTGCGGGCCTTGTTTTTACTTCGTTACAAAAATCTTCTTTAATTTTTCCCATTTAAGAATTAGTGTTTTTTACTCCTTTGATATAAGAAAATAATTATGATGTGACAGTCATAGAGCGGCCGGGCGCACTTATACCGTCGAAATTACTACAAGTCCAATTAGCCGGATTGTAACGTGAAGTAACGCTTGATATACGTGTATGTATGTATGTAAGTGGAAACGTAACGTGAGTTGAAGTGACGTAAAACTTTATAGATTCCGGTTTCTCTAACTATGTACGTTGTGTGTGCATAAGATCAGTCACGTTATGTCATTGGTATGTGATTTTACAACAACAAAGTTCAATGGTGTGCGTGCGTTGGTAGTTTTTCTTTTCAAGGCTCTCTTCTCTGTTTTACAGTGTAAATTTCTAATGTCTATACTTTTCCAAACTGTCTTCAGTTCACTTCTGTGCTCTGTTTCGTCGATGTGCATTTCTAACCTCTCTCTCTCTCTCTCTCCAATTCTCTCCGGGAGAGACCTACACTCTCTTCCTGTTCTAATTTTGTTAATTTGCTGTGAGTCTTTCTCATTTTTATTGATTTTTTGCTTTTTCCGTGGTCGCTCGCTCGCTCGCTCACTCTATGGCGTTTTAGATTTTCTAATAATACGTATATAACAACAACAACAACACACCCATCCAAATAGGCCACAAAATAAAATGTATCTATCTATGCTTGGCCGCTACAAGTGATGTATCTAATGCTTTATGTGGATGCACCACAAGCATAAAAGTATCTGCTGTCCGAAGAACAAAGAGAGAGAGAGAGAGAGAGAGAGAGAGGATACACTCAGTCAGTGCTAATTAAAGCTGCAGCGTTAAAAAGAGATAGCACCTCGTAGCCTGATAGTGCTCTCTCAGCTGTTTGACCTAATTTTTATGGAAGTATGGCCAGCCGTCAGCCGCGATGAATGTGATTCGAGGCTGAGGTTGTTTATAAAACTGTTGTTGTTGTTGTTGTTGTTGTTGTTGTTTTGTTGGTCGACTGTTCAGTATCATTTAGATTGCATTTGAGAATTGCGTTGTAGAGTTACAAACGATTTCAAATGCACGCACATACTTATTAGTCGTATATAAAAGCACACACACACACGCACACACACACACACTCGTATACACAAAGCCATTAAAAAAATTAGGAAATGTTACGATAATATACACATGTATATAGTAAGTACATAATACGCATGAATTGTTGTTGGTTTTGTTATTTCTAATGGCGGTGTTGAATTTTGTGGCCTTTAATATTCGTGGCCATTCCAAACAATCACAGAGAAAACTACTTTAATTGGTTTTTTATTTTTATTTTATTAAATCATAAAAGCATGTTCACACTTAAACTTATTCATACACAAAACCATTAATATATACACTCGTACATTTTGAAAGAGGTTTGTTTGGTCAAAAAGAGCAAAAGGGCGAGACACAAAATAGGGTGGTGTCCCTTCAGGTCTTCTGGGTATTGCGGGTCTTGCGGGGGGCAATTATGTACTGGCGAATGAAATAGCTCCCAATTAGTTGATGTCGCACCCAAAAGCGTCGCTCGTTTCACGACTTTCCGGCTTTTATGACCAAATCTTTTCGAAAGAGATTGATTTTACTACAGAACAACAGAACATGGCACGCTGCGAAATGCAATAAAATCTGAAGAAACGTCGCTTTAGAAAGTCTGTGGATGGCATGGACAAAGAAGAAATACCTTCTTTAACCAAAGGCCTCAAGAAATTCAGTACAAGGCAATAGAAAAAAAAGGAATAACCAATCAAAAGCTATTAAGATTATTAGAGATATTCATTCAAGAAGAATTCTCTATAGCGACATTTCTACTAATATCAAACCAATTTCTAATGTTTTGAACTCATTGGATGGGTCTGAAGATCGAGATTCTGGAATCGTTAGAAATTAAGAGTGAACAATTTATCTTAGAAGATGTAAAGGACACACTTTTCAATTGTATTTGAGCATTTTTCAGTTCAATTTCAGAATTTTTAAATTCAATTTCAGAATTTTTTTAATCGCATTGAAATTAAATTGAAAAATTCTGGAGTTGAATTAAAATTTTGAAATGAAATTGAAAAATTTTTAAAATTGAATTGGAAAATTCTGAAATTGAATTGAAAAATTCTAAAATTAAATTGAAAAGTTCTGAAATATAAATGAAAAACTCTGAAAGTGAATTAAAAATTCTGGATATTCCTGAAATTTCGAAATACAATTGAAAAATTCTGAAATTGAATTGCAAAATTCTGAATTTTACATGAAAAACTCTGAAATTGAATTGAAATTTTGAAATTGAATTGAAAAATTCTGAAACACAATTGAAAAAATCTCAAATACGATTGAAAAATTTTGAAATTCAATTGAAATTTTGAAATTGAATTGAAAAATTCTGAAATTAAATTGAAAAATTGTGAAATACAAATGAGAAACTCTGAAATTGAATTGAAAAATTCTGAAATTGTATTGAAAAATTCTGAACCACAATTGAAAAAGTTGTAGACAATACTCACTAAACCATTTTGCTTGATCTATGAGTTTTAAAATTAGTAGAAAATATTTATCATCATTTAAATTGAAGTCGTTGATTTTTAAGTGAAATACATAAGTCTATTTTTAGATATTTTGAGATATTTATAAAATTTCGTTAGGTTTGAAATTGCGAATGGTATTCTTATATATATATATAAGATATTCATAAATATTTTGAAAGATTAATGTCTAAATTGTATAAAAATTTAAGAAAATCACAGCACAATTTCAAAAGCTTGTGTACATTTCACGGAAAGAAAAAAAACAAGCGTTGGTTTGGTTAAGCTTTGGTTAATTTTTGGACCTAAAGAAATATGTTTTGGAAAATAATGCGCACATGGTGTGTGCATATAGCATAAAAGCTTCGAATATATAGTAAACTGGCTAAATTTTTCTTGAAGAATAAAGAGAAGAAGGAAGAAAAAATGTAGTCTAACAACAACGAAAACTTTAGCAGCATAAAGGCACCAACATTGCCAAACGCAACCTAAAAAAGGGAAAATAGAGGTCACACCAAAGGCAACAAAAATGGAAAGGTAAGCAAAAACTGAAGTAACAACAACAACAACACCACCAACAATATAGGTCGACATTTGGGGGTAAAATGCTTCCCACAACGCAATACTCGTATATAATTTGAGCCAACATCCGGAGTGCGTATAATGGAGTAAATACGCCTTGAGGAGTTGTTAAAGAGCTGGAAACGAATCAAAGCTGAAACGTTTTTACCGGTTTTTATTTTATTAATATCAACATCGGGCAAGAGACTACTACTTGACATGCCCGCAGAGACTCCAACGGAAAGCGGTAACTCCAAAGGAGCCATTTCGGAGAATGTCTTTCGGCGTTCGTTTATCCAGTTTATCGTTAGAATGGCTAGACAAAGGGGCGGTAGAGCAGAAATAAGCACAGAGAGAAAAGAAAACGCAGAGCGATAGAGAAAAAAGAAGAGAGAGCTCAAATCTGCATGAACAGAGCCGCAGTAAAAGTCTCTCTCGCTCTCATTCTCTCACTGAGAAGGCATAGTATGGAAGCCAGAGCAACGGATGCATGCGGTAACACTGATAAGAAACAACAAAATAGAAATCAGCTGATAAAACAAAACAGTCGCGAGAAAGAGATAACGCATATTATGGCCGGTGGCGAAAAAGCGCGGAAGCGGGAAAACGTAAAAACGTGAAAAAGAAAGGAAGGAGAAGAGTTTACAACTTCTGTGAATACTCATGAAAATAGTCACTCATTTTACTCGCTCTCTCTCTCTCTAAATATTCACATAAACAATCTTCTCTCCCACTCAAAATATTTTTTAAGATACTTTTCACTTTTCATCGTACTATTATTCGTTGGAACTCATACGAGAAATTACTCTATACCGGTTGTAACTGTATCTATTGAATATATGTATATTATACTTCCCCTTCCCTCACTGTCTGTCTCACTCTCTCTCTTTGTCTCTCTCTTATCTCTCTTGCACATACGCTAACTGTTTTTAAGTTTGCTGCATTCTACCGCAGCGAACAAGTTGTTGATGCGTGGCAAACCTTTTCCGTTCTCTCGCCTTCTTCTCTCTTCACCGCATAGTTAAAATGGCACATAAAATATTCCGGGTACTCTTCGATGATGAAACGAAAGCTCGATCTAACCGAAATCGATTGTTACTGGCACAAACAACAAGTGCGCGCGTCAATTTTCGATGACGCTACAAAAGATCGCGCCGCGCCGCACTGCGTCGATTTAATTTTCTTCATCTTAATCTGTGTAGGTGGAGCCGTGAGTATTATCGTTTCATTTGGCCTTGTGCATTCTTGTTGTTGTTGTTGTTGTTGTTTGTGCTGGCAAATTATTTTGTCATTGTTTTTGTTGCTATGGCCACTTGTTATCGCAACAACAAAAGGAGAAAATCTTCGTAATAGGACTTCCAAAAAAGTATTAAAATAAGTCACGTGATCAATGCTTAACGAATAAAAACTCCAGACAAAGAGAGAGAGAGAGAGAGAGAGAGCGGAAGATTTTGTTGTAAAGGAGGGTTAAAAATCGCGGAGGGGAAAAATGGTCAAACATATTTTTCTTTGGCCTCTAGAAAATGATAGAATCCAATACAGTGGGAACGGTTTTACTCAGAAACAAAGCTTTGTTTAGAAATCGACTCAAAGAAATCACTGAAAGTAGCGTTTTTGAGGCATAATTCGGACACCCTGTATATTACAGAGACGTACATTTTTAAAACTTGCAATGCTATGAATATTTTCATTCCTAAATTTTTTAGTTTTTGCTAAATTTCGTTTATATTAAACATTCTTTTTAAAACGCAGAAAAAAGCGTATAAAAACAGAACATACCGAGCGCAGTTAATACGTAATCTTCATTCTTTGAAACAACAAAAACAAAAACAACAACAACAATAATCAGTAGATTATAAATGAAAAAGAGATCTTAATGCTGGCAAACAAAATTTTTTAAAAATCAAAAAACACCGAGGAAGTAGCACTGTAGCTATCTATACTGCACTAACAAAGAAAGAGAGAGAGAGTAGAGCGATAGAGATATACTTAAGGCTGGCAACAAACACTCAAACGAATTCGTAATACTACTTCACAGTGTTGACGTCACCGGCATAAAGTTACGTAGTCGCCGTCACGCTAACGCTTTGACTTTTTCACAACCATGACTATAGGAGCGTGTCGCGCGGCGCATCTCTCTTCCCAACCCTTCTTCCACGAACAGCAGCAACTCATTGGGTTACAGTGGTTACAGACAACAGCTCTAGCGCTCTAGCTACAAACATATACCCATGTATCGTATCTTTCAGATACACTCTTGCTTACAAAAAAGTACCTGCGCCAACGTATACGAATTCTAATCTGCCGCACTACAGAAGCGAGCGCTATTGAGAGCTTTGCAGTGAGCGAATGCGTGCCATAAGTAGCAGGCTGGTTAAATGAGTTAAAGAGAGAGTGCGAGAGAGGCACAACGCGAGAGTGAGAGTATTTTTTCGTTGCATTTCAGGGCACACCTCTTCTCTTCTGAAAACCATTGAGAGAGAGGGAGAGAGTTCAGTTGAGTGCGTTTCATAACTCAAAGAACTTTTGAAACGAGCGTCCTTCAAGCCTGCGTTCGTTTGCTTCGAGTGTTATCGCTTGAGTGAATTGTTTTTATGAAGTTGTTTCAGTTGCCGGCGTTTCTTGTTTCATTGCCAATGCGTACTCGCCTGTTTTTCATAGCAGTCGTTGCTGGTGTTGTTGTTTTGTGTGGTGTTTGGCTGTGGCGGTGAATGTGTGCTGCTGTTATTGCCGCTACCACTCGCTGTCTCTTCTGGCATTTTGTATTTCATTTTCATTTCGAAATTCGGCTAGTAGCGAACAACAACAACAACAACGGGCAACGGGCAACCACACAAATAACAAAAATCGTGCGCCGAGCAAAGACCAAAACTGAATTCATAAAATTCAGTCGTTGATTGTCAAGCATCGTGCTCGGACGATAAAAAGCGTAACTGGTCGTAGCGTGAAGAAGGAAAGAAAGAGACAGCTCCCACGCCGTGAAACGCACATATACGCACGAGACACATAGAAACGTGTAAACACACACACACACAGAATCAAGTTCGAGTGCACGCATTCATTCACGTATTTCATAGCACAAGAAACGCGGAAACGCATTCTACAGATTGCGGCGACGCACCTCCAGAAGTGATAATTTTGAAAGCAACAGCAGCAGAGACGCCGCATAATCGTCAGTTCGTGAACGATTCGAATGCTCGAGCCAACCGCCCGCATTATTGACTGATTGATGGAATAAAAATTGGACTGACAGAATTGAGAGAAGTCATCATCGAGAGTGCATCGTGCGTGCGTGCAATCATTTGAACAGTGCGTCAGCAAATTTCGAAATTGTGTGCTATAACAATAATATATACTATATACTACAGTTAGTGGTGCATAAATCTCGACTATAAAATCTTGGAGATTTTTGTGGTTTTTTATTGGTTTTTGCTAAAGTGCAGAAAGCAACGTGAATCTTTATCAAATCGTAGTTACTAACAACAACCAACCAACGACGACGACGACGACGACGACGAATCGTTGCATCAGTACGTCGAATTACGACCGGCTTAGAGTATGCTCAGCTCCAAACACCAGCGAGCCCTTCCTCTCCTGTCCCCCGCCTGCCGGCGCGAACATCTATTTGGCGTGATCGGCTGCAGCCGGGATGATGCGACGACGCCACCCTGCACTCAAGCGACGAAAACTCACCAATACAATCGACATCTGAAGTTCAAGCAATGTTCAGCGTTACCGCTCGCTGCGGCTCGTTATCAGAATGCAATAAAATTCAATGAGAAAAAGGGAGGCAAGAACACAAACACAGATTCGTTAATCTGGCAACAACAGCAGCTACAGAAACCACAACAAACAACAACAACGACGACGACGACGACGACATAAGCAGAAACTGATGAACATTTTGTAATACTCGTAATTCCTTTCTTTTTTTTTTGGGGAAAAGTGCAAAAATTCTAAAAGAAATTGGAAAAAAAATTTCAGTGCAAAAAGGAAAACAAAGAAAGAAAGAAAGTAAGAAAAGAAAATCAAAAAAGGACAGTGCAATAGCAACAAACTTACGAAAAACCTCAAAAAATAGAAAAAAAATTCAGTGAAAAACTCAAAATTTGTTAAAAAAAAACCAAATTTTTTTTTGAATAAGAATTTTAAAAAAAAAATTTTAATTATTTAAAAAAATTATACAAAAAACTATATGAAAAATTTCGGACTCAACTGAAGTGCAATAGCAGAAGGTGGCCTTTTGAAACCAGCAGAGCATAAAATTTCATAGATTGTAAAAAAAACTGGATCTCAAAGGTTTTTGAAAATTAAGAAATTTTTGAAAAAGTTTAAAACAGTGCAAATTTAAAAAAAAAACAAAAAACAATAAAACAGTTTTCAAAAATCGAAGAAAGAACTCAGAATTATTTCGCGCAAAAACCATAAATTTTTACTTCTTTAAAAAAGACATGAAAAAAAGCTATGAAAAACTCAGAAAAAAAACCAGAAATTTTGAAAAAAAAATAATACGTAATTTGTAAAGTATAATATTAATTCAAAAAGATCTCAACAAACCTCGAAAGAACAAACAATAAATGTTTGACTGAAAAAATTTTTGAATGAAACAATTCGATTTTGCAAAAGTTTTGAATAAAACAGAAAGCTTTCTTAAGCCAAATATTAAAAAAAATCTTTTAAAAGACGTAAAGACTACGTAAGACTACGTAAAACCGACATTTTAAACAGTCTTAATTAAGCCTTTGTAAAATTAAAAAAAATTCAATATTAAAGAAAATCAAACCGAAACTTTAGACAGTTACTCCACAATAACTTGGCGACATTAAATGTATCTCAGAAATACCTGAAGCATAAAAGACAACCTTAAAAAAATTAAAAAAAATAAAACAAGCTTCAATGAAATTATTCCCAATGTATTTAAAAAAGTGCCCTCAACAAGAGTTACTCTCTCTAGCATCTCAGAAATATATCTAAAGCTTTAGAAAGTCCCGAAATATTGGTGAAAAGTATTAGAAAAAATTAATTTCTAGACGTATAAAAAAATTCTAAAAACTGTTAAAAATTGGAATAGACCAAAAAATATATCATTTTAAACAAATGGAAAAATTAAAAAAAATAATAAAATTTAATAAAAAGTAAATCAAAAAAATAAAACATTGTTTAGTGCAAAAATTAACAATATAGAAACAATTATGTTTAGTTAAATATGAAATAAAAAAAAATACTTGCATCAGAAAAAACTAAGAAAAAACACCAAAAGAAATTTTCAAGAAAATCTTTCGATCGAAAACTTGTCGTAAGCAAAATCAAAACAGCAAAAACAACAACAACAAGTACAGAAAAAACTACATTAAACCGTATTGGTCTTAAAGCATTAAACGCAAAAATTGTTAAAAAATTCCGGCTCTTCCAACAACACCATAAAAAACCAAAAACCAAACAACAAACAACACGAAAAAAATCGCGTCTAAAAACGCTCTTCCCTTCTGTTTTTCTATATCATTGTCTTCCGTTTCCGTTTTTCCATTTTATTCGTAGTAGTAAATTGTCCCCTTCTTCCCCCTTTCACAAAACGGAAAATGTCCGCCGGTCGCCGCCTCGCCAAACGTTCAATAATCGGTACCAAAGTGTGCGCGCCCGGGCCTGACGGTCTCTGGTATTCGGGTGTTATTCAGGACGTAAAGACGTCGTCTGCCAGAAGCGTCGGCGCCGCCGCCGCCGCCGCCGCCCTCCCCAACGCGAACACGCCTGACGCTGCCTCCACTCAGCCTGACGCCGGTGACGCCGACACCGATACGAAATACATCGTTCGTTTCGACTTCAAAACGCAGACCATGCAGACGGAGAACGCGCCTCCTTCATCCACACCGTCCAACAAATCGGTTATTATGGAGGCACGGCGAGCTGCCGTCAGGGCTCACATCAGCCCGGCGCAAACGCTGCGCCGCAACGCAATGATCAAAGAGTTCCGTGAGTGCGACCTCATCGGACCGGGCTTCCGTTCGATGGCGGGCGTTCGTCTGCAGCCGGGGCAACGCGTCTTCCTCACATTCAACGGACGAGAGACATCCGGCGACGTGATGCTGCACGAGCCGGACAAGGATGAGGTCACCATTAAAATAATGGCCGTCGGCACAGAGGTAAGTCGCAGGCAGAGCAGTTGACAAAGTGGGTGAGGATGGGGGGAGGGGAGGGGGGACCCTGAAGGGGTTGGAAAGGGGCGGGGGGCTGGTTGTGGTTGGGCAGACTCAGCGAGGAAAAAGCTCATCGCTTGCGAGGGTTGTTTCTTGGCAGGGGTTGCGAATTTCTCTCTCTCTCTTCCTACAGCTCTCTCTCTCACTCTCCAGCGTCTCTTTATCTTCCTCTTTCTCATGCTACCTGTCTCTCACTGCCATTTGCTCTCACCCTCGCTCTTTCGCTTTTCAACTGGGTCAAGGTTGCTTCAAGCTTGTCAAGGATACCAGGGCCATATCGGTGTAGATACAATGGAACAGACGAATACAAAAATAAAGAGAGAGAGAGAGAGAGAGAGAGAGGGTTTTTGTTATTGTGAAATGTCGAATTTCCTAGAGAGTAAAGAGAAAATCTATGAGAGTCGTTGAGCACAAGAGACGAAACCAAAAGCAATAGATAAATGCCAAAAAGATCTACAAAGAATTTGTATATACTATATATGTACTCGTATCTGCGAGATACATTTTTGATTCAACTTCAAAACTCATAATTGTTAACCTTTTGTGCCAAATGTCTAAAATGGGACTTGTTTTTCCTTTATTAACAACAAATTTATCATTAGTTTTTGTTAGTATAATACTCGTATCTAGATACATTACATATGTACATACGGAAATGTATCTACTCGTATGGCAAAGTAGTTGTTAATTAAACCCTTCTATAAATTGTCAGCTTATGCTTTTAATTATAATTGCGACAATTTGCGTTGAAGTTTTTAGTGTTTTTGCGTGTTGTCGAAAAGAAACAATGCTTCTCTTTCAAAAATACTTGTGTATTAATACTATAGATACAATATACAGATGCAGATACAGATGCAGATACAGATACAGATACAGATACACAAATATTACGACAATAACGTGATAGAAGTTTATCAACAAAATCAATAACAGCCAGAGACGAAAGATACAATGACGACAACAATAACACTGGCATCGAAATCAACTATAAAACGACAACAACAATGGCAACAACAACAACAACAACAACAAAAACAACAACAACAACAACAATAACGACAACAACAACCACAACAACAACGACAATAACGACATCGTCACGCGTTAGTCAAACGCTACGCATTGCATTGACTTTTTCCGGCTCTGTCTATGTCTACGTCTACAACTGATTATAGTATCTAGATACATGGTCAAGGTTCGTTCGTATAGAGGTTAATTTGCTAATTTGTTGTCCCTGTTTCTGACGCTGTGGCGCTGTTGTTGTCGTTGTCGTTGTCGTTGTTGCCATTCGTGCTTCTCTCGCTTGTGATCTACGAGTTAGTCTACGAGTTAGCAACGCCCGTATCCGAGTAGATAGACTGACTGAATGGTTTTGGTGAAGATTTCCAAAAAAGTTCTACTGAAATCAGCAACAACAATAGGAACATCACACCATTATCAAAACCGGATTTTGTACGGAAGAGCCCTCAGGTAGGCCCGTCGAAACAGTTCATTGAGCTGAGAGTCTAGAGGAAAATTTTCCGCTGAATTGAAAAAAGAGAGTCTGAAAATTCTTATCCTTATCCTAGATTATCCTTATTTGATCCTAGATTGGAGCCACTCACTTCGATCTATCTAAGAAATTTACTCTCTCTCAATACAATATTGAGACTATGATTTATTTTTACTTTTTTTTTAAATTTTTATCTAACCTCAAAATTGGAAAATATTTTTCTTTCAATTATGATTTTGTTCGACTTTGAAGAATGAAGGTTAAGGTTAAATAAGTTCATCTTCGGTTAAGAAAATGGGCTTTTGGAAATATCCAAAAGCCATCCTTGTCAGAGTCATCCATGCCGGGTGTATATTAAGCCAATATGTATGCATGATTTTAGTCAATATACGATGACTTTTTTATTAACTGAAATGCAAATTCGAAAGTATTCTCTGGCAAAGTTTAACTCTTTAGTTTTTATTTTTATTTAGACTAAAATCGTCTAAAATTTTGAATTTACAATTAAATTATATACATATTTCAAATACATTTTTATGAATTTTTCCGAGCTTCCTCGTTTCTACTCATCATTAATAGAAACGAAGACATTTTGTTTATATGCCAGATTTACCACCGCCTTCGTCGTCGTTCTACCCTCTCTTTTAACGCCATTCAACGGGTCGTAATTGAAGAAAAAAATACAATAAATGCCTGTGGTTTTTTTGTGCTCTTGATGCATTCATTCTTGAGGATAAGAAAATTTTTATTACAAAAAGTTTTAATGCTTTATTCGGGGAGGGTTTGTTTTTTTTTTTTTTTTCGTGTGAATTATGCGGGCATATTGAATGATGATGATGATGTGATCGTCGCATATAAAGACTTATGTACGAGTATGTACAATATTTATATAAAATATTTTTGGTTTGATTATATTTAATTTTGATTTTGTAGCTTAAAAAAAATCGAGTGTAAGAAAACTTTATTATTTTTTCAAGTGTGCAGATTTTCAGCAGTTCTTAATGAAAATTGCAAAGTTAAATTGAAAAAAAATTAAAATTAAATTTAATAAAAATGTATTAATGTAAGTACGCAAAACTAAAATAATATATGTATTTAACAGAATACACAATTAATTTTTTTTTTCGTTAATTTGATGTAGAAAAAAACATAATATTTACGAGAATAACGGCTATTATTTTATTATAAATAAAGCTATTATTTATAGTTTCTTGTTTTTAATTTGAGTTTGTTTATTGTTTTTGCTATTATTTTTGGCCTTTACATTTAACGATGATAATTTTAGGATGAGAAACTTTGTTAATTGTTGACTCTGGCAAAATGAGGAAGACTTTGTAACCATGTTACAAAATATATCGCATAATAGATCTATCTATTCTGGTCATATCGACGAAGTTTCATCAAAATATTTCTTGCCATTTTTCTCCACACAAAATTCTTAAACATAAAATAAACCCATAAAAACTAGCCCTAATTTTATCTAAAAATTTCAAATACATCAAAATAAGACAAATCGGTAAAAACTTGCACTTACCAGCGCCGACTATTTTTTACCAAAAAAGTCCAAAATTAAACGTAGCAAATTTTTCGACTAAAATTATGAAGCTGAGTAATGACTTATGTATGCCATTTATTGATGGGAAAAAATCTGACCAGTATCGATGAAAAATTAACTCGAGACACAAGAAAAACTCCGTGCATGAATTTCTTCCATTTCTAAATATTTTAGCTGTTAAATATAATCTTCTTTTTTATGTGAAACCAACAATTTTAATGACTTTTCCGATGTTTTATAATTTCTTTTCTCTAAATTTAATTTTTTTTTTGTTTGTTTGCTTTTAATGAAAATCTTATTTGGATAAAAACTAAAAATAATAAAGTGCACACAAAATTGCTTGAGAAATAATTGTCAAACCATTAACACTAATAATAAAACTAACGATGACACTACTACAACAACAACAACAACAACATTAGTAATAACTACTGACAATCATAAACAATTCCGTTTCCTTTAAATTTAATTGATTCAAAAATAAAAGTAGAGAAGCTTTCACTTTTTGGTAAACAGCTTTTGATGAAAAGAATTTAAAAATAATAACAAGACAGACAGAAGAGCAAGAGAGAAAGCCATAAAGAAAACCCGAAACCAACGAAAAAATAAATAAAAAAAGAATGAGAAACAAAAACAAGCTTTTATCTCAACCTAATTTTCAGTCTGTTAAATAAAATAAGTAACGCAGTATGTTAAAATTATCTCAAAAAAAAAAAAAAATGTTAACACTATATGGCTTTTATATACCTACGATATTACGTGGAGAAAAGACAAGCGTATTAAAACAGCCATAATACTCATAACAACAATTTGATATTTGTTCAATTAATAGGAAATGAGGTCAAAGCCAAACCGCCCGCATTTACCCCAAAACGAAAATCTGAACAGACCCAAAAAGATAACAGCCAACGAAATAACAACCGCGATAACAACAACAACACCAACAACAGCAATAACAGCAATAGCAATAACAGCAACTACTATGAAGTAGAACCAATTTAAATCACAAAAAGTTGTTGGCAATTTTATAGTACTCATCGCCGAAATTCAGTTCAATCGTATCGTAATTGCCCCCAAAAAAAAAAAAACAAGAAACTGACCCAGATTTCGAAAGTTGTGAAGTGAAAAACCCTTCAAAAAATAACAACAAAAAGAATTTAGTATTTCTTGAAGTGATAAAATATCGATCACTCAAATATGTGTAAAATAAAAGACGATACTTAGTTATGTATCGGCTGGAAATAGCTTGGTATGTACGAGTATTTTTGTCCGCTTCAATCAATCAATTTACCATGATTGTTATCATATACAAAAAGTATAAAATTAGAACTGAGTTAAAAATGTAAATAGTCTACAAGAGTCTACATAGACTCTCGATGGTGGTAGATACAAGATAGACCAGACAAAACTCTCACGGTACTAAACATTGACGGTTGTTAACACTCAGGAGACAAAACTGTGATAGGACTAAAGCCTGGTGGATATATACATATCATGGATATAGCATGGATAGTCGTGGCATTATAACGCAGTGTATTTATGTACTTTCGAAAAGACACCTAGCGGAGAGACAAATTGGTAGAGACTTCTTCTAATTATAATTACTGTTATTAGGTATATTTTTTAAGCGTTTTTGCGATTGAACTGTTTTGCGATTTTGCGATTTTCGGTTTTAATTGTATTTGTTGTTGTAATTTATATTTATAAATTTTATTTCGTATTTTCTGTTTATTTAATTTTTTTTATTTTTCTTTTTTATTTTTTTTTTTTTTTTATGTGTTACACTGAAATAGGCTTCTTCTTATTATAATTACCGTTAGTAGGTATGTTTTTTAAGCGTTTTTTCGATTGAACTATTTTGCGAGCGTATTAAGTATTTTCGGTTTTAATTGTATTTGTTGTAATTTATTTCTATAAATGTTATTTTTTTTAATTTTTTTTTTTTATTTAACTTTTTTTTATTTTTATTTAATTTTTCTTTTTTTTTCTCCGTGTTAAACTGAATTAGGCTTCTTCTTATTATAATTACTGTTAGTATGTTTTTTAAGCGTTTTTGCGATTGAACTGTTTTTCGAGCGTATTGAGTTTTTTTGGGTTTTAATAGTATTTGTTGTTGTAATTTATT
This sequence comes from Conops quadrifasciatus, assembly GCA_949752815.1. Lineage (NCBI taxonomy): Eukaryota > Metazoa > Arthropoda > Insecta > Diptera > Conopidae > Conops > Conops quadrifasciatus. The sequence continues at coordinate 12,805,762 of OX457078.1, read as the reverse complement.
TGAATACAATCGTTGTATCTGCAGCAGCAGCAGCGCAAACTCGTTGAACACGTTAAAGTTGTTCAGTCCAAGAACACCGTTTTTGATTTGTTTGTTTGTTTGTTGGTTTGTTCGATATTGCAGCCTGAAAGTGTTATTGTTGGTAATGCTGATAATGATAATGATTATGATGGTGATGATAATAAAGTTCAATGGAGCCATAAATTTTGATTTCGAATTTCAAATTTTAAAAATTCATTAAACCTATTCGTTTTTTTCGGTTGTTTGTTTCTTTCCCTTTTTTGTACAAACATTTATAAAAATGATTAGAATCTGCGACACTGCAGGTGACAAAGTGGGTGTGAGTGTTCATCACTTCGATTTCGATCGGTCAGTGACAGTATTTTAGAACCAGTTCGTTCAACTTGTCATACCTTGATCCGCTGATCCGCGGGCATGTACTCGTTTCGAACTCTCTCTCTCTCTCTCTTTTTGTCTTTAATAATCCACAGGTTCAATGCTAAATCTTGACCGATAGACCACCTCCATTCCTCAGATTGTGCTCGGGTTGTTGCATCGCAGATCACATCAAGCGATCTGTCAGAGTACCTTAAACGGTTTTTTTTGGGTTTTATTGGTTTTTGCTTTGCTTTTTTTATTGCTTTGGGTTGGTTTAGATTGTTGTTGTTGTCTTGAGGTTTTTGTTTTTGGACTTTATAGCGTTATTTTTTCATGCGTGTTTTGTGAAATCTCCTTCGTGTCATAAAAAATGCTGAAAAATCAATGAAAAATTTGATGGTAGTTTTGAAATTAAATTGTTCTGGGTTGATATTTTTGTTATTGCGTTCATTTTTCTAAAGACCCAAAGTTTTTCGAAAACATTTCAAAATTTCCTTAAAAAAATAGCTTCATATTTTTACAAAAGACACAGAGATAAACAACAGTTCGACTGAGAATAAGCAATGCCAAAACTTAAACTAACAACAACAATAGTATCAGCATCATCATAATCATCATCATCATCATCCATCGATATCATAACAATTTATTCCAAATAAATTTAAAGATTTTCACTTTGTTTGAATGCATTTTACGCATTGCGTTATGCTTATTCGTTACTTCTTTGTCTTAACACCAACAAGTACTACAACAACAACAACAACAACAAACAATACGGTAACGTCCAAAAAAAAAAAACAACAAAAGTGCTTAAGAAATCCTATGAACACTGAAATACAAGTTTATGAGTATAAGAAAAATTTCGATTTTCTCTTTAAGGGTCTCTTTTGTCTTTGGATGCTATTTTTTTCAAACTCTTTTTGTTAGTTTTCCGGTTTGTTGTTTTGGCTTTTTCGAAGGGCATTGTTGTTTATGTCTTTTAACAATTTGAACAGCTGCCAACGTATTTTTATGATTACAATATTATTGTTATTATTATTATAAACTGTTTTTGGAAGAATACGCATGAGATCATTATACGATACGAAGGTTTTAAAAGTAAAACATTGTTTGTTGATCCGGTTAATGTGGCCTTTGTTTTTCTTTATTGGCCTTCAGTTTTTAGTGCTTATATAATATTTTCAATATTAACAACGAAAAGAATACTAGACGATTCGCAAGATGTGTATCGATATCGATATTTGAAATAAACCGCGATTCGTGTCAAAATACAAACAATTTTTACAATTTTGCAAATTTTAAAATCTCTTTTTTTTCGGGTTTACTCGAAAAGAATTTATTAAATTCTTCTTACCTTCTATACACACAAACATACATACATACATGCACCTAAACATAAACTGCTGTTGTTCTTCATTAGTGTCGTTGCGAATATAATTCCGAATATTTATTTCTTTGTTAACAGTGAAAAAAGGAAGGAGTACGAACGAGTGTGGGTGGGGCAATTTGTAAAAGGAAACAACAAAAATAATCTTAAATTTAGAAATCTTGAAGCTCCGAAGTTTTAATTTCATGAAATAAAAACAATATCGTCTGCTATGAGAAGGGTGCCCCTGGAAGAGGTTAAACCATTTCCATGCTTTTTTCCCCAATGATTGAATACATACTAGTGCGTTTAGGGAGAAAAGAAGAAGAAGGGAAGGGGGAAAAAAGGGATTAGTCGGTGCAGGGGGAGACCATAGACAAAATATGTTGGCTGCCATACCTCACACGGCGACGTACAGACGATCCACCTCCACCTCCCGAGCACTCCCACTGCGCCGAAAGTGCTTCGTATTTTTTGTTTAACTGAAAAGGTGGGGTGCAGAGGGGCGCGGCGGGTGCAGCGATAAGAAGTAATACATCCATCCGTTCGCATGTTATCAGACGTCTAAACAACTGGCCTTTTTCAAATTTTCTGCTTTTTCCTGTTTTATGTTTCTTCTTATGAAATTGGAATGTTTCGATATGTATTTTCTGGTGGTGTTTTTTTTTTTGAAGGGGGGGGGGGTATTGGGGAGTGCTGAGCAGGCGGGATTTATTTGAAATGTGAACAATTTTTTTTTTCTGCCCTCAACAAACGTCGAAGAGAAGCAAACAAAATGAAATGAGGTCACTACGTTTTTTGCGCCATTTTCACATTTTCGGTTGTTTCCATTTTCGGTTGTTTCCTTTCGTTATTCATACGCTTGCTTGATGGCCATCTTCAACCATTTCCAGCCATGCCTTCCATCCATCCTTGCAAAGTAAACGTATACTTTGGCAGAGACTTCCTTCACACAAAACTTCTCTGTCTGCCGTTTGACCCATTTTCATGCCTTTCCTTTTTCTTTTCCCCTTTCTCCTGCTCCTTCTTCGGGTCCTTTATCCTCCTCCTCCCTCTTCTGCGACTTCTCACTTCAACAGAACCAAACTTTTCTCTTTTCTATGAGATTTGAGACGGCATGGCCAACAATTTCAGCTGGCTGCACGGCTTCAACGGCAAAAGCCACAGCAGAAGCAGAAGCAGCTGTCAAAGTGACAGTTTGGTATCTGTTGGTGCGGTGCGGGTTCATGCCAAAGTACCATTCGCGCGCAGTGCGTCAAATGCCGTAAAAATGTATTGTATTCGGCAGCAAATAAGAGCTATACAGAAGAAAGTACAAAGGTTTAGAGAAATGAAGCGTGTACTGGTGAGGGGGGCGGGAGGGGAGTGCGGGGATGTTCATCCACCACATTCTTCTTAGGTTGAAGGGGAAAATGACGTAGCAGTGATGGCGTTGAAGTGCGGGGAAGCATTCTTGCATTCTTTGATCTTCTCAAAAGGGACAATTTTGGGAATGGCGATGATGGGGAGAGGATGCTGAGGGAAGAGACGAAAGGGGCTGGGGTGGCCAATAAAAATGTCAGAAACACGTTCTATGAATTATGAAATTTTTGCTTTTATATTCTTAACGTTTTGGTGAAGTTCTTTTAATCAATTTTTTTGGGTTATGCGAAAATTTTGCTTTGAACCACGTCACGAATATCGTTGTCACCTTCGTTTTGGTGGCTTTTGTTGACGTGACTTGATCTGACAGACGCAGACGCTGACGCTGACGCAACCATCTGTTGATAATGAGATTTAATTTTGCCATTGCCGGGAACTCTTAGAAATTGTTTGGAGATACATACATACATTAATTGACATTTGAGTGAACTGAACAAAAAGTATTTGAGTAAATATTGTATTTCATTTTGTTTTTCGTTTAACTTATGCCTATATAATATTAAATAATTAATATTTATATAAAGTTATTGAAAATAAGAATACATATTTACACAAATGTTCGGCGAACAATAACCTTTTCTGGAAGCTTAAAAAATATAAAACACTCGGCTCAATTTAAACAGCTGTACATTTTCAATATTAAATAAATAATTTTTAATTTTTTAAATTGTCATCAAAGCTTTGAAAGATTTTACAGAGAGTGTGCAGACGAGAAAGGAAAGAAATCAGTTCAGTGTATTTTACAATTTTGAACTATTTTGAGCTATTTTTTAATGCTGGAAAGAGTTAATGGCCCAATTGACGTAGTTCCGAAAATTTTTGACAAATAAAAATCATCTCAAAAGCGGCAAACAGGCCGTGGTATATACGTGGTAAGGCGCGAAATTAGGTACAAGAGCTAGGTTAGAGGAATAGGGTGAGCTTATCAGGCTCAATCGTAATCATTATTTATGCTTTTGCGCTCTGACAATGCGTTACGTCAATCGCGACGTAACCATAATAGTATTCATCTCTCAGAATGAATCCATAAGTGAATTTTTTCAGTGAATTCTCAAAAAACTCAGTGAATTTTTGAATTCTTTAAAGAATTTGCAAGACTTATTTAAAAAAATTCATGGAATTTATTCAGTCGTCATAATTTTTAGTGCATTCATTTTTTGCCACAATATTTCCCATAAAAAATTCATTACGCAATAATAAATGATATCGTATAGAAATCGCTTCATACGTAACCATTACTTACGCATTTGCGGTTTCACAATTCGTTACATCTAATCGTAATTAGTTAGACGTAAGAAAAATAAAAACTAAAATATGAATGTTTAATATTTTCCGAATATTATTTTTCCATTTTCACTTAATTTTATGTGAAATTTTTTTTTTAATTTGAAATTTTTGTTTTTTTTTTTTGTTTTTTGTGAAATCGTTCAGTGGAACCTTGACTCATTGTGTTGAAATCGGTATGAATGCCACTACGACGGAATTTCTCGTTCGTTACGCCCACGCCACGCCACGCTTACTATGCTTCTCTGTTGATGACAAGTACGCTGCTGCTGATGTTATAATATTCTTTGCTATTATGTTGCGTGACGTGAGCTGCTCGTGGGATAAAAATATTAACAACAACAACAACAATAATAACAACAATACCAATAGCATAAATGTTTATTACGAAAATAGCCACAATAACGTAACAAGTAATGACAAAACCGACAAAAATATGTACAATACGACACAATAATGTCGTCAATAAGAAGCTATCTTGCTGAATAACAAGATTACGATGAAGATAATCTCTATACAAAAATCCTATTACTAATAATTACTACTTACCAAATCATCTCTTAGCGGTGAGACTTGTAAAAGTTTTGATGGTTATGTTAACAGTTAACCTACAATTTTCGTAGTTATTTTTACTGTTTTAACAGTTAACTACAGTTTTAATAGTTAACAGTTAACAGTTAGCAGTTTTGATAGTTATTTTTACAGTGAAACTACAGGTTCGTTAATTATATTTAGCATATTAACTGTTCACTAACAGTTTTTTTAGTTATTTTCATAGAATTAGCAAAAAAAAGATCAAGAACAAGTTTGGTTTGATTTATTTCACACATTTTTACAGTATATACTTACAAATTTATGGTTATTTGTCGCATTTTAAAAGTTAACTTACAATTTCGTGGCTTATTTTTACAACTTTTACAGTTTACCTACAGTTTTTAGTGTTATGTTTACTACTTTTACAGTGATCTTACAATTTAGTACATAGTTGTTCTCAACATTTTTACGGTGAAATTATTTTGAAATAATTAAAGTGAAATAACTTAGATGCTCTATGTTACTATTTTAAGGTTAACGTACGTACTTTTATTAGTATTTTCTACTGTTCTCATTTTTCTCGTTTAGTTAAATTTTAACGATAACTATAAGAGGGTTTCTTGTTTGTACCTACACGTATTTTTGGTCAAGTATTTAGAGTCTAGACAAATAGATAAGGCGTAGGGTGCCAGACAAGAAGAATAACTAGACAAAATTTCATGTCATTCACGCCCACTCAGGGCGTCAAAACTATCGACCTTCCAACCAACGTTATTTTCAAAGAATGAATGATCGATCAAAAAGCAGAAGACCAAAAATAGAACAACTACTTTCAGTAAGAAAAACTTTCAATTTTTTTCTCAATGATTTCAACAACAACAACAAGAACTACTAACGCAAAAAGCAAAAATAGGGCAAAAAATTGGCTACGTTTTACGCAAAAGCTTCAAAAAATCAAGAAAAAAAACACCAAAACAAAAACAGCAACAATAACCGCAGCACCAGCAGCAATATTTCAAGCTGATTAATCACAACAACAAGAGAAAGACAGACGATTGAGGGAAAGAATTTATAGTTATAAAAGAAAAAAGCAGAAAACGTCGAAGACAAAAGTACCCATTTTTGGGAGAAGATCTTCGTTCTCGAGCCAACAAAAACACTTTGCAGAAAAGCAGAAAAGCAAAAAAGAAGAAGAAGAAGAAGGTGACGGTTAAGCAGACAGGCGCAGTCGTGGGACCACTGACGAGTAGTGTACTCGTATGATGCGTATGCGTTGGGAGAAAGAGGGATGGATGATGACATGCGGCAGATTGCGATAACGTCACTATCAAATCTCTGACGTTGTTAGTGCTGTTGTTGTTGTTGCTGCTGCTGCTGTTTTCCCAAACAATGAAGTTTCACCGCTTCGTTGACGTTGATGCTTCAACCGAAATAACCGTGATCGTCATTATCATTATAATCAACGGCAGCCATAACGAAACAAGAAAAAATATGGAAATGAATGGTCCCGTATTTTTTGACATGCTCATGGTGTTGTTGTTGTTGTTGTTGCTGGCATTGTTTACGTGCCTTTTAAAGATAGTACGATATTTCTCACTACGGCTGCTTTTTTACCCTAGACCTGTTTTTCAGACAGGCACACACACACACATACACTCACACACACACACACACACACTCACACACACACTCACATACACACTCATTCTCCTCCTTTTGTGGCGCTTGGCATACCGTTGGAAAAAATTTTGGTTATTTGTTTATATGCGAAGACACCTTGCCCATATTGTTGTTGTTGTTGTTGTTGGTATTTTAATAGTGTGGTTAATTTTTGTATTTTTAGCCTCTATTGGATAAATTAAAATTTTAATTTATAATTTTAGGCCATGTTAAGCTGATAGAATTAGAAAAATTAGTCATTTATTATTACTTTCGAGATTGCCCGAAATTGAAAAATCGTCAAACTTACTCAGGATTATGGTCCTGATCATCATTATGATGAGTTCGTCTTATCATTTCATGAAGTTACTTTATCTGTAACTAACCTAAGCGTTAATCTTTAGTTATTTTATTACTTTCTTTTTTTAACTTAGTATTTTTCTTATTATAAAAAGAAAATGAAAATAATTACATACATACATATAGATATTAAAAAATAATTATATTTTCTTTTGTGTTTTTTTCAGGTAAGATCAATTATGATTATCGATTATGATGGACTCAAGTTTTCGTCGGCGAAACGCAAGAATGAAGAAAGACGGTATTCTTAACATAGAACTAAATTAGTTGATATTTTAGACTATTTAGACTATTTTATGAGATATTAGAAATACTGTATATTTATCAGAAAGTAATATTATGGAACCGTAAGCCAAATTTTATTTTAACTTTGAAAAGTTAACTAACTTACAGTAGTTAATGTTAATTTCTGAGTTAACTAACTTCGTTTTGGTAATATTCATTTACTATTATCTTCGATTTTAGCCAAAAATTTATGTTTAAAATACACCTAACCTTTTTTTTACACGTTACATAAGTTCCAGAGAATATCGTGTGAAAAAAAATCGTGTAAAAAAGGACACAGTATGTCATGCGAAAATATTAGATATCTCGATTTTAACATGAACGGACTTAGTGCACTTTCAAAATAAACGGTTCATATGAAAAAAAAACAACAAAGAACAGCTCAATTCAAAATAATTCAAATAAGAATTTTTTTTTGTGCGTTTAAAAAAAGAAAAAACCTGTAAAAACAGGAAGAGTTTATTTTTGGCAACCGTGTTATTACGAAATCATGTGAAAAAAGACCCTGTAAAAACAGCTTAGTTATTAATTAATAAGCTCAATCCTGAATCTTTTGGCAAATTTTGTAAATTTTTTTTTCTTCTGCCTGTTCTTGTTACACGTATCAGTTTGTACTTTAGTTAAACGTATACGAATACACGTTGCCTTCATTGACTATAGGCGAACTTTGAGGAAGAGCTCTGAGGAAGCTCCACTCTTTTGTAGCTGCCGCTGTAAAATCATGCGCACTCCATAAAGAACATAATACGTAGGTACTTATTTAAATTATATTAAATAAGGATAAATCAGTTGGTTGCTTTTTAATTTAATTTAAACGAGTAATGAGTTCGTTCATTGACCTTTGGCTTTTCCTTTTATGTAACCATGATGAAATTGTATGAAGTCTGCGGTCTGTAGGAATTCTTCGGATTTCGTCGGTTAAGAGACACAGAGAGAGAGAGGGAGAGTGAGATGGGAGTAGAATAAGCTTGATAACTCCTCTCCTCTTCTGCGTCGTCTTCACCAACTCAGAATTAGAAGTAAATATTTTCTTTCTGATATTTAAATTTCAGCAAAAACATGTTTGTAAATTTACACAAGACGTCTTCGTCGTTCTACGATTGTTTTTTTAACTAAAAATCATCAAGATCAAAACCAGATCTAGCCTTCGTGGGTTAAATTATGCCTGTTATAATGAGTTCTCTATGATAGCATCGTAATTATATGAAGAATTTATGCTCACATAATAATAATTTTTAAAAAAAGAAATGATCGGAAAAATTTGACAAAGCAAGAAAAATGCTGTTCGTAAATCTTACCAAAATTGAACAAATTTTTTACTCAACATTAGAAAAACTACCTAATTTTTTTTTTAATGAACAACAACATTCATTGTGTTCGGTGGAAGAAACGAAAAAAGGAATTAAAAAAGAAATTTTTTCAGACAATAACAACAACAACAACAACAACGGCGACGACGATACCAACACCAACATCGACAGCGTTAGCGTCGTTCTTCAGACAATGAAGAAACCGAAAACTAATAACTTCAGATCACGTTTCAAAGGTTGCCTGGCTGGCTGCCTGTCTGCTTCTCGAAAACAACAGCAACAGCAACAACAACAACACAAACAACAACAACAACAACAGCTATGAAGGGCGAACACCTCTTTCACCACAGCTGTTCATAATAAAATCCGTTTATGAATTTTCGGACAATGCAGACGGACACCAGCCCGATTCCGTTGCGAGCGTTCCGTCGCCGCCGCCGAGAAGAGACAGGCGACGATGGGACCTAGCGTCGCTCGCTGTGTCTCGCTTTAAAAATTTTATTTGGGTTTGGTTGATTTTTGTTTGGGTTTTATTTTCTGGTTAAAGTCGAATACCTTCAGAAGGACTACGAGTCGTCTGAACGAACACTTTGGGTCAGTGACACAAATTCTGCTAAAAGAAGACAAACAAAAAAAAAACAACCAACAATGCTTCTCTGGATTTCAACTTTTTGAGAGGGTTCATTAGAGAGAGAGAGAAAGAGAGAGATTTTGTTGCTTTTAGCATTTTTTGTTTTTTTTTTTTTCGTTTTTCTTTTTATTATTGTCTGTGGCCGGGGTTTGTCGAGGCATTAGGAACAGGTACCTAAAACAGGAATTTGCCATGATACAAGGACGATATAAAAGAATTTTCATTTGAAATGCCGAAAAAAATGCGGAAAAATATGTACCTGCAGAAAAATGTCTATAAACTTAACCATCAATAATTTTTTGTTACGTTTAAAAAATGGTACCACGGTACACCATTTCGTTGGGGGTATGTTGACCACTTGCTTGATCATCATTGAGAGATCAATCGACGATAGTTATCTTAAAAACAATATTATTTATCGAAAAAGAGAGATGAATCATTAAAAAAGTCTGATTTTCGAAGGCAAATTAATTCTATTTCGAAGAACACGTAATCTACAAAAAAAAAATAACTGCTTTATTGATTAAATAACATAACATAAAAAATAACTGCTTTATTGATTAAAAAACACCATTTTTTTGGTGGAAATAGCGACTGCTTTCAAAAAGAAATACTGATTTTAGTAAAATAACTTGATGCAAGGATAATAAAATTTGAATGAATAATAATCGTCGCATTTGCTAAAATAGTTATTGTTATGTTAGCAAATGCAGCGAATATTTCATTGAAATTCTTCAATAAAAATAACGTTTACTACGACTAAGAATTAATTTTAGTATTTTTTTATAGATATCCTCTCAGTTGATTCTGTTTAAAAACACTGATTGATTGAGTTGGAAAAAAGGTTGCTATTGCTATTTCGAGTGAAAATAACGGCTACTATTAAACAGAAATTGTGTTTTTTAAAGATACCAATTGATTCTATTAAAAAAACATTTAGTTTTATTATAACTAGCTTTATTATAATTTAAAAAAAAAATGCCTTGATTGCTGAAATAACAACTATTTGGGTAAAAATAACGATTACTTTAAAAAAAAAAGAGTTGAGCCTGTTAACATTTCAGTTGATTATGTTTGTAAATAATTTTCTTATTAAATTAACGGGTGAATTTAAAAAAAAAATCAACTAAAATAAAAACTACTTTAAGAGAAAATAGCAGTTACTTTGATATCAATTGTCCGGTTGATCATTGAAACATTTTGTATTCGAAAGGCTTCAGTTATCAAAACAAATTTTAAATTTCGATGGTTTTTAATGGATTTTAATGGTTTAAAATCGTTTGTCTACACCCCGCCCCCTCCACCGCATTTTTCTTCTTCTTTGGCGCATTATAATGTTAACGATCATTACATCATCGACATCAAGCAATTGTTATAAATTTTTGTGCACCGGTTGCACAATTTGTGGCTCATGTTGCTTCAATTTTACAAAGAAAAAAGCAGGGGAACAAAAACAACAACAAATCGAAACTCGCCTCACCGCCACCGCCGAAAGCGAGGCGCAAGCACAATAATTTATACGATACAATTTTGTAATATACCGTTATTTTGCTATTTAGGGTGAATTTACAATAGTCGTAAATATTTTATTGGAAGTATAGAGAAGGAGAGAGAGAGAGAGAGAGAGAGAGAGAGGGGCTCTTATTTTGAAAAAAAAGTAAGTTTTAAAATTCACTCCGTTTGTGTGTCTGTCTGTCGGTCTATCGGTCTATCGGTCTTTATAACGGTTAGTGTGTTGTCTATCATTGATTTGATTGTTGTTGTTGTTGTTTTTTTGAAAGCTTTCCTTATGGTTGTTGTTGCTGTTATTATTTTAAACCTCATTACTGCGGCTGTTGTTATTCGATTGTCGTTGTTGCTGTTGTTCTTGTTGTTGTTGTTGTTGTTCGATTGTTGTTGCTGCCGCTGTGTCCATTTGAAATGTACACCAGCGGACATGCCTGAACACTCATTTACTTACTCGCCCCATCGTTTTTCATTATAATTTTTTTCACATTCTTCCATTTTTCTCCAACAACGAGTTACCCACTTTTTCATGTTCTCTTTTCTCTCCTCTAAACTTTTCTCTGTTTAATATATTAACACAATTTTTTCCACTTCTTGCCCGCCGTTTCTTTCTTCATTTTTTCGCTTCAAACAAACAATTTCTCAATTCAATTTATGAAGCGACACACAAACACACGGGGCAGCAAACACACGGGGCAAACATGGCGGCAGCGCAGCGCAGGCAGCTCGTCGCTGACAGCTTGACGCTGGCAGACAGCGACCGAACCGACCGTTTGAGTCCCGTTTCATACGGGATTGACTTCCTGCCCGGCGCGCCCACTTGAATACGACGCCAGCATTACCAGCACCATCGTCAGCGCCAGCAAACACAACAACAACAACAACAACGACGAATTAGGTCACCAGCACCAGCGACCGACCGACCAGTGCTGCCAGTTTCGATCGAATTGGGTTAAATGATTGAATTGCGATGCAAGAGCTCTGGCTTCTATTCTTGCATGCATCGTTGGTTGATGGCTCAGCGGCCGTTTGCCGCGAGGGTGAGGAGAAGGGTATGGCTGACGCTGAGGCTGAGGGTGAGGACGAGGTTAAGGGTGAGAATTGCTGAATAATGTATGCCAGTGCTGAAAGTGTTGGCTTCTTTGGATAAGTTATCATTTGATTGCGTCTAACCGAAATGTGTTATGTTTTGTCGCTGTTGTTGTGTCGTCGTTTCCAATGCTGTCATTCTCACTGCTGTGATCGTCATACTCCTCATACTTCAATGAAGTCTGTTGTATTCGATTTCATGTGATTTGAATCACAAGAAGTAATGAATAGAGAGCGACGAAATCCTAACGAAGGATCCGCTCCGCGTTTCGAAGGGATGAATAAAGTCGGGCGGGAGGGAGATGATTTCTTATTGTACACAACTAATTGTGAAAATAAATGGAGCTCTACTAAGTCCTTTCTCTCTCCCTCTCCCTCTCTCTCTCTCTCTCGGTTGTTTTCATTTTGGAAACGGGTACGTTTCGATGAAAGCGGCTTTTTGTCGCTGCTTCTCAAATTCGCTGAAGATGAAAATATTTCACAGAAAGGGTGTTAAATGAGCTGTGAGATACTGCTTTAATGTTTTTCTGCCCCCTTCCTCCCCCCTCCCCGTCTCCCACCCTCATTTTTTCAAGGGAGGAAATCTTTCTTTGCTGGTGGCTGGCTGCATTTTTATGAATTTCTCTCTCATATTTTTCCTCCTAATTCCTCTTCGTCGTCGTCATCGTCGTCGTCTTCTTCTTCCTTCCACTTCCTGTTGGTTGTGCTTTCTCATTTCAGATGAATCGTAATCGATGAGAATCAATGAATAATAAATGAAATTAAATGAACTAACGTTGATTTTCACTTTCTTTAGTGACTTAAAGAGAAACGAGAAAAAGATGACTTAAGCATGGAATAATGAAAACAAAACAAAACAAAACAACAACAAAAAAAAAATAAATAAATAAATTAAAATAAAATAAAACAAAAAAAAAAGGAAAAGAAAAGAAATCTCTTCACTGATTGCTAGCTTTCGTCTCTTCAGCAGCATCAGTATGAGAAGGAAGTGTTAAAAATAGCAGCAGCAACAACAACGACAGTCGAATGCAACAGCAACAACAACAACAGCAATACTACTAATACACCGCTACAACGGCCTAAAATATGTATATGTATGCGTTGTACACATAAGAACTCGTTTGATGAGGTCAATTTTTGAGGCCACGCCTTGAATCGTACGCAACGAATTAAATTGAAATGAAGTGAAGTGAATTGAGTATTTATTTGTTATTGTTGTTGTTGTTGTTGTTGTTTCCGGCGTTGTTGTCGTTGTTAATTACCTTCAAAAATTCAAACACTTTTTTGTCTCCAAATTAATTTTTTGTTAAAAAAAAGGAAAAAAAAATTAAATAACTTTTTTTTTATTAACACAATTAAGCAAATAAATAAATGAAAAATTTTCAAAAAAAGTCTCTAAAAATATTCAGTAATTTGTGTTAAAAAAAAATGTCTATCGTATAAAAAATATATAGTATCATTAACCAATTTCAATACATACAATACATACATAAAAAAGGGTTTGAATTCGGGTTGTTTAGTTTTTTGTAAGCAACAATTTTGTATGCAGCAAGCAGCAGGTTCGAAGGGCGGACACATTCCAATTCGCACTGGGGTGGATTTTTGCTGTTGTTTTTGTTGTTGTAAATTTTTTTCGTCAAAAGTGCAACACGATTTTTTTGCGCCAGCAGTAAAACAACAAAAGCAACAACAACAACAACAACGTTTATTTTGTCACGTTGGAAAAGAATTAAAAGAATTTTTTATACTTTCCTGCACTTTTACGCGGCCTCGCTTGAAGCCTTGCGTGCAGTGTATTCCACCCCTCCACGCCAACCCTCCCCTCCCTCCCTCCCTCCCTCCCTCCCTCCCTCCCTTTCTCCCTCCCTCCTACTGTGATCTCTTTCTCTTAATCTTTCCTTAGACTCTATACAGGGTCATTTATACAAATTTGCTTTTGATGGATTGTGTTGATTTTATTTTATTTCGGTTGGTATTATTTTTTTTTTTTATAATTTTTGTCATACTCAGAACGATTTGCAAATAATTAGTATTTGATGCGGGCGTTGCCATACTTTTGTTTTGGATACAATTCCATTCGGCTATGCACCAACGCGCCTATAGCTTCAGCGACACCCACAAGCTCACTCACACCAAAACCTACGCGCGCACACACACACACGCACGCACACCTACAGCCGCCATTTAATGCGTGTCTCCTTTTTCGTTGGTGACCTTCAGAATTCAGTTAAATATATTGAGTAATCACAAAGTAATCAAATAAATAAATGCATTTTTTTTATGAGCATCGCTCGAAGCTTCTTGATTGTATAAAAGACGTCTGTCTTTTTTGTAGTTGTAGGTTTTTTTATACCCTGCCGATACCCGGTTAAGGCTAAATTCGCTTCGTTCTTCTATTGGTAACACCTTAACGGAGGCGTGGCAGACATAGAAGAATATACAGAGGCTCTTTAGGATTTGAAGATTGTAACTCCTTTTCTTTTGGAGAACTGAATTTCTCAGCTGTGGTACACAGATTGAAAGCTAAAATTTGAATGCGGAGATGGGCGTGATCTGCCCATTAGTTTATTATATAATACATATATGCAGGTATTTGGTTCGAATTCGATTTCGTTTTCGAAACAGAGAGTTTTATTATAATCCTTTGCACTATTTAGTCTCTCATAAACTCTGTGCGTATTGAATTTTCCTAACAGTATATTTTTAAAAAAACCCAAAAAGCTAAGTACAACAAAAAAAAGAAACAATAGAAAATCCTAAAGAAAAATAAACTTTCATGTCTTTATATTTTAGAAATTTTAAATTTGTCCGTTTCTTTTCTCTCAGAAAGCAACCCCGCCTCCCTTCCCTTCCCTTCCCTTCAGCTGTCTTTTTCTTTGATTAATGCTAATGATTCTAATTTATTTGTGCGGCTATTGTTGTTGTTGTTGTTGTTCTTCTTCCATTTTAATATCGTGACAATGACACAGTTTTTACAAGAACAACAACAACAACAATAACAGCAACGATAATAGCGTTAACAACAACCGCAGAAATTATGAGAAATATTAAATTAATTAAATTTAGTAGGAATGAAAATATCACAACTTCGCTCTAAAAAATATGAAAAACAAAATTTGAAAACATTGCTTTTATATTAAATATTTTATATATTAATATAAAAATTTACAAAAATTAGTTTAAATCAAAAAAAAAAAAAAATTAAAAATGAAAGATGATAAATATGTTTAAAGAATGAAAAATTTTAAAAAAAAACCTAAATTAACGTTTAAAAATTAAGAAAAAACGAATTTTAAAATTAAAAAAAAAAAAAAAGAAAACAAAAATTCATTTGTTTGAGAATTTTGAAATAAAAATAGAAATGAATGGAAGCAGAAAAACAAATGAATTTATGTAGAACTTTAAAAATCCTAAAATAAAAAACCAATTTAAGAGCACACAAAATTTTACCTAAAAGAAAATATATTAAGATAAAGATAAATTAAGATAAAATATATTAAGATTTAAAAAAAAGAAGAAAGAAAGAAAAGGATAAAAAAGTAACAGAATATAAAAAAATTTAGGGTTACAAAGAAATTTATGTTTAGAGAACACAATTTTTTCTAGGAAAATAATTATTTTTTGTTCATAATTCATAATTTAATAATTTCATAATTCAAAACTTTTTTCCATAAAAAATTGGAAAGTTGCAATGAAAAAAAAAAAACAAAAAAATTATAAATTATAAAATTATAAAAAGACAAAAATTACATTTTTAAATCAGCGAAAAAAAGCATAAATAAAATGAGAGAATTAAAGAAATAAAAGCGAAAAAATTACACAAAAAAAACAAATTGTGATAATTGTAAAAAATTGAAATTAGAATTAAAAAATTTATAAAATAAAAAAATATCTAAAATTTATAATTTAATTTCTTCTGCACTTTAAATTCCATTTTTATTAAATTTTGTGTCAAATTGTTTTTGTTTTGATTTAAAAATTCTTAAAATAATCACAAATCCAAAAAATTTCGGAAAATTCAAGGCCGCGTAAAAAGAATTTCATTTAATAATTTGTACGAAATCGTACAAATTGAAGGCGTTATAAATCGAATAGACTTGAAATTTAAAATGATGCAAACAGAGAAAATTCTTTTGTAAAGAATTTTAGTGTTTTTGTTCGTTTCGGTTTTACTGAAAATCAAAAATAAATTTATTTCTAAAGATAGAACGGACCAAAGCCAAGATAGATTTATGCAGATACTATACACAGATAGAGGAAAACTGTGTCTGTGAGGTGAATCCGTTAGGTGGCATTGTTGTTGTTGTTGTTGTTGCAAAACATACTCGTAGTGTTTAATGAATTCTCTTTTTTTTATTTAATATTTATTTTCGCAATTGAAATTAGTCGCAATTTAGTTTTCAGCTGCTGCCAACTCAATCGTTTTTTCCGCAGTTTTTGTGTGAATTTGATGGACGGACGACGGACGACGGACCGACAGACCAACAAGATAACTGACTGCTGAATTCGATGAATAAATCTTGTGCGAATATTCTACGGTGTCTCTCGAAGCTACGCACATTACGACTGAGAAATCAAATGAGATGAAGAGAAAACAACGCAGACGACGGACAGACAAAACGGGCAGACACACACACAAACGAGTAAACAACGCTTCTGACACTCGCGTTGTGTATCGGCCAGAATCAGAATCTTGCTACTTGTGTGCGTATATCTGTGTCTCTATCTGTTGCTGCTGCTGCTTCTGCTTTTGCTGAAGTTTGCACTGAACGTACATGCATACATACATACATACCTACACTCGTATCGACTGCGTTCTTGTGCTGTTATTGTTGTTGTTGTTGTTCGTATATTTGCTTTTCTTCCTTCAATGCCTGCAAGCTTCAGCCGGCACGTAAGTGGGTCACTGGGTCATGATTCAGCATCGCATCGCCTCGTAACGTAACGTAACGCAACGCAACGCAACGCAACGCAACGCAACGCATCGTAAAGCGTCGAGCTCTTGATTTAATTTTACGTTTGTCTTTTCATTGTTTTTCTTTTCGTTTTGTTTTTGCTTTTTGTTATTTTTTCCTAATTTTGAAATTTTATTTTCGTATTTAAGTTTCTTTGAAATTTTTTTTTCAGACTAATTTTTATGGGTTGGGTTGATTTTATTATTTTGTTGTTGTTGTTGTTGTTATGTGATGTTGTTGTTGTTGTTGTTGTAGTATAGCTATGGTCTTTGTTGATTTTACTCATGGCCTTTGATGCTTTGCCGTCGTCGTCTTGTTTTTATGTTTTTTTGGATTTTTCCTTCCTTTAATTGACTGCTTTTGTATGCGTTGATGTTGTTGTTGTTGTTGTTGTTTTCTCATTGGTGAGAACTGTTTTTTATTGATCTTGTCGCTGCAACTTTTTGTAGTATGTTCGTTGTTCTTTTTTTTCTGCTACAAACACTGACACCAATTAAATTATGTTGCTTGCGCTGTTGTGCTTGTTATTGTTGTTGTTGTTGCAATTTTCAATTGTTGTTCTCACTGTACAATTAGCCGCAAAGTCACTCAGTAGTCAATAGAAAGAGATATTTACAGAGCAAGGACAAATTAAAACATAAAGGTTTAGTGTTTGTTTTAAGTGTGAGTAATAATTTGCAATATGTTATTGCAAAATTTAAAAAAAAAATGTTCTTCCGAATAGCATTCTTCGATTGAGTGAATACGATTGTTTTCCTAAATATTAAATCAATTTCGGGCTACTTTTTTGTCTTTGATTATCGCGGATCATGATAAAAATGCATTGACCATAAATAATAATTTGCAATTTATTTATTAGTTTGCAAAATAATGCTTGCCATTTAATAGTTTTGCATTTTGCAATTAAATATTGACACAACTGAGTCAACTGTCGATCAATTCAAATCTGAAATCTCGGGAAATTTTTACTGAGAATAGAAGAAAAAAAGATTAAAAGAATACAGAATGAAATTTTGAGAAATAGAAAAATAGCAAAATTGAGGCCAAAATTTAGATTGAAATTTTGCACTGAATATACTACTATAAGTTGTAATACTATAAAAAAAATATAGCATTTAATTTGGAATTTAATATTGAGCTCCTCAGATTGTAAAATATTGAAGATTCTGAAAAAAGTAACTGAAAAGGAACTTATGTAGAGGTCCTCAAATTATGAAGAATTGTATTAGGTTTTTATAATTTTTTTTTTTGCTCTTTTTCTTTCTGTTGCATTTTATTTCTAGCATTGTTTATTAACTATAAAGTCTCTCTTTAACGCGCATCTCATATCTGTACCATACATACATACTTCATGATTAACAATGAAAATTATTGAGAATATCTTCATGAGTATCTGCATCTGCATCTGCATTCTGTATCTGGTGCTGTACACAGTTGTCCTAGTTCGGTTTTCTTTTGTGTTTCTTTTCATTTTCGTATAAAAACAAGCAGCGAACGACGCGTCGTTTAACGATTGTTGGTTGAGTAAATATTTTGTACACTGCCTTCGTTGAAACGATTTCGAATAAAAATTGAGATATTGAAAACAGAGGAGAATACCAGCAAGCAGTAGCAGCAGCAGCAGCAACAACATTGTTCTCGTCTGTGGCTGAACGACAAACAAACAAACATTATCGAAAAAGCCAACGACTTTTATGGCTTCTGCAAATACAAAATATTTAATGATCATTCTGCAGCAGATTAAAAACTTCTGGATTTGTAGAGATTTTATTGGAATTGACGCTACCAAATGTTTTGAAATTATCAAGCTCAACAACAACAACAAGAACAACAGGCGCGTCAACATTCCCGGCAATCAGTGTTCAAACGCAGCTCAAGTATTTCTATCGTATTTGCGTATTTGAAAACTGCTTATCGTGGTTCGGTTCTACGAGGATTGTTGTTGTTGTTGTTGTTGTTATCTTTCTATGCTTTATCGACGTAATAAACTCAATCACGGAACGGAGGTCGTTGTCATCGTCGCGACGTCTTTGAAATTATGTATGTCGTCCTCTACTGATAGACCGACTTCTAGAGGCGGCTACCGACTAAGGAGTTTTTGTTGTTGTTGTTGTAATTGTTGTTGTTGTTGCTTGCATTGTTTGCTGTTTGATTGGTGAAATGTTGATATGGACGAAATTGGAAAATTGATAAATTTTCTTTTTTTTTTTGCTGCATCCTGCTGGCAGAGGGAGTGAGAAATCTATGCGGAAGGAGGGTAAAGAGGTGGGGGGGGGGTTGAGGGTTTTGGTGGTAAAAAAGAAATTTCTATTTAATTTACAACTTTTAAAGATCGTTGCAGGGAAAGCGAAAGGTGTTCGAAATATAAACAGATACGCCGTATGGAAGAAAGGAAGGAAGAAAGGAAGGAAGGAAGGAAAGAAGAAAAGAAGGAAGGTAGAAAGGAAGGACATGGCCATGTTGATGCCAATTAATTAATTAAAAGTAATTACGCTCTTTCAAAAAACAAAAAAAAACCGATACAAAAAAAAAACCTTGTGAAAAAATTATTATTTCTAATGAAAGCCTTCAAATTGTTCAAGTTTATCGTCGGTTGGAAAAAAGAGATAAATACGAGTATGCTGGTGTTACTAATTATCAATATAATAATGTGCCTGTATTCGTGTGGCTGTGTATGTAGTACGCCTGCATGTTATTTCAGTGTCATTTTATTGTGTTTCGAACGCAAGGTTTCGTCTCGCCCCACGCACAAAAATTCGATGAAAAATCTATTCCATTCTAGCATTTTTCAAAGCCAAAAATATTTTAACATAACAAAAAATATCGTACATTGATCACGAGAACAACAACAACAACAACAACAACAACAACAGAAACAACCCTTTTTAGAAACAAAAAAAAATATATATGTATATGTATATGTATGTATGTATGTATGTATGTAAAATTTTCTTATAGTCAATGTTTCAGTATAAAGAGTACATTGTTCGTTGTTCACTGTGCGTTGTTCACTGTGCGTTGATCGCTGTTCGTTGATCGCTGTTAATAGATAGCTCTGTTACTCTTCATTACGCTCTGTGAGCACCTGTTCGCTCTTCTCTGTTCGCTGCTCGTTGCTGTGAAAATCCACTGTGCGCGTAGCGAGTAGCTAACTGAAGATGAGCGAGTAGTGACTCGACTCAACTTTACTGACAAGTTTACGTTACGTTTATTTCCTACTCCCAACGCCCTTCCACCCCCTCCCCCCTCCCCCTTACCACCTCCGGCAACGTTGACTCGTATTTACTTTGTTCAAATTATGCGCAAGTGTCTGCGAGTCAAACGCTGTTAAGCAAAAAGCGTCGATGAACAGATCGTCATGAGCATTGTTAAACGTACAATTGTTGTTGTTGTTGTTGTTGTTGTTGTTGTTGTTGTCGTTGTCGTGTTGTATTATTATTATTTCCCAAGCGTTGTTGCGTAATAGTTTTCTGCTTTTATTTTGAATTTGAAAAAAAAACATTATGCGAGTTATGGGTGTACTCGCTCATACTTAGTTCGTTGTTGTGTTTGTTGTCATTATTATTATTATTATTATTAAAATTATTATTATTATTATTGTCATTGTTATTGTTGTTATTATTAGTCAAGTGCAAATTACGACACGGTCGGTCGTCACTGCAATCAGTTGTTTCAATGGTTGTTTTGGTTGTTGTTGTCGCTGCTGTTGTTGTTGCTGTTGTTGCTACTGATAATTCGTTTCTCACCTTGCACCAAAGTACGATTGTTTTGTTGTAAATTAACATGAAAAGCTTACACACCCGAATACTCGTAGTACATTCATTCATACATGGCTAAAAGTCAAACCGTCCGTCCCTCTGTCTGTCCGTCCAAATTTTAAAATATTTTGAACATGAAAAATTAAATTGAATTCAAAGGCTTTTTATTTAGTTACATTTTATTAATTTGCTTTGATAGAAGTAAATCATTAGAGATTTTAACAGAAGTTCAAACAAAAGTTTGATTCTGGAGAGAGAGATTTTGGCAATTTTAACAGAGGTTTTAACAGAGGTTTTATCAAAAGTTCTTACAGAGCTTTAAACATAAGTTTTAACAAGTTTTTGAAAAATGATTTTACCCAGATTTTGAAAGAAATTTTAACAGAAGTTTTGTCAGAGTTTTCAACAGAAACTCTCAGAAGCAAACGTTTTGGGACAGGTTTCAACAGAGGTTTCAGCAGACCTTTTGAATATGGTTTTAACAGTGGTTTTTAAAGAGGTTTTCACAGAGGTTTCAACAAACTTTTGATAGAGGTTTTAACAGAGGTTTTTCAATCAAATTAATCGAGCTTTCAACACAGGTTTTAACAGAGGTTTTTAAAGAGGTTTTAACAGAGGTAAAAATTTTATGGCAAAAAAACGGAAACGCTTCAGTTTTTATCTCACAAGAGTTAATTGATTTAATCAATTATGAGATTTTTGCTGTAAATTCTGGTCGATGGTTGTAATACTGTTTATTTAGTCGGTATCTGGGTTTTTAGGTTAGCTGCTGTTTACTGTTGGCCATAATGAAATTATTGACTTGTTGATGGTAATGAAAAATGCACATACCCACACACACACATGTACAATGTATAAATAGATTAATTTTTTCCACAAATAGAATTTTACAAATTCACATAAAATTTTTGTATATCAAAACGTCAAAAAGAAAAACCAATTTATTCCTTTTTTTTACATACAATATATTTAACAGTGCGTTAACATAGACTTAACAGTACAACGTGCACGTGAGCAAGCACAAACATGAGATTTGATCGCTGTATTTGTTAACAATTAGTAAAAAAACCACAACAAATCAACAAATTCATAAGAAAAGCATTACAGAAAACACTTTTTTTTGCAAAAAGTTTGCACATTTCTTTTTTTGCAAACTGTTTTGTGAGCTAAACGCACATATGGCGGTACTTGCGTGCGTACAGCGAGCGTGTCTGTTAAGGACAATCAGATCAACAGAACAAAACAACAGCGTGACAACAGAGAGTCAAAGCAAACAAACAAACAAACGAACAAACGAACGAACGAATCTATCAACAAATAGAGAGATAACAAACAAACAAATCATTGGCAATAAACAGAAATGGTCAATAGCAACAACAACAACAACAATAGCAACACCAACGCATGTTGACAAGCAAATGAATATCGATAAAAAAGAGCTGTCAATTAGTGGTAATAAATTGATTGGTTAATTAATTATAACGGTTTTTTGTTGGTACAACGACACGACACGAAATAGTGTGTTGTCACAGCCTGGTGCGTTAACCATGCGCCGCGGCGATGCGTATCACTTGCATCGTGCCATGCAAACGGTACATAATGAGCATAAGCCATAAGGACGGACAGAGGTGGAGACGGAGACAGAGACGAAGAGGGAGACAGAGCCCGAGACCGAGACGGAGGCAGAGACCGGGACAGACAAATGCACTAAATATGAATATCTACGCTGAGACAGCGTGAGTGCTGCTGGTTGCTGTTGTTGTTGTTTTCAAAGAAAGTCATACCATTATTATTAAAAACATTGACGAATATGAATGCACGAGTATCCAGCGCCTTTGCTTGGGTTTGTTGACTGTTAAGTCCGTTGCTGTTTGTTGCCATCGACAGCTACTAGTTGTTTCTTCTCCTACTGCTGTGGCCATTGTTATGGTTGTTGTTGTTGTTGTTGTTGTTATAGCTGTAGCTAGCCACTGTTCGTATCAGTCTCCAAAATCGTACATTGCAGCCAAACGAACCGACAGCAGTCCGTAAAAGAAACCGTATTAAAATTTTGGTCGCCGTAAAAAGGCAGCTGCATTTGTTTGTCGTTTGTTTGTCGATATGACAAAAGATATGCATATAGTAAGTACAATTGTCGTATTATACTGATACGCGTACTCTGCGCAGTCGGAGCATTCGCTAAGATTATCTTGTCATAGCTTTTCTGTTACAACCGAAGCTCTGTAAAAGAAATTCTATAATTGACTGTTACAGCAATAATAACAACAGCAACAACAGTGACAACAACTGTAGCGACTACCGTTAAGTGTTATCACAACCGAAAGTTGCCGAAAATACTTTCTCTTCCTTGAAAATTATTCTATTTGTGACAAAATTTCTCTTGAAAATTTCTCGAATTTTGGGACGAAACAAAACGTCTGTCTAGTTTAGTCGAGACGAGAACCGAGAATGAGGATTAACTAAAAATTCGTCACAACTCCTTTTTTAAAGAAAAAAAAAATATTGCCCCCAGGGGTGAACAATTTCTTTATAAGACACTAAAACTTTAAGAAAGACAGCACAAAATCACCAAAAAAAAAAAAACCAAAACATAACCATAAAATTAATACATATAGGAAAAAATAAAAAATTACATCCGCAAAGATATTTTCTTACATCGTATTTAAATATTTAAATTTAACTCTTAATTCGGTTACCTTGACCTCATTCCAAGAGGAGCAAAAAAAGAACAAAACAGAAACAAACCAAGTGCACCAAAAAAAAAAAAAAAAAACAAAAAAACAACCAAGCAAAAACAAAACAAAAACAACAAATTGTCGCCCGCATTCAAAGACATGCATGCCCGCTGCAATGAAAATGCATGCTTACGACATACGACGACGCCGACGATTCTTCACGTAACGTAAAAAAATTGTTTTTTTTTATTTACAAAAAAATTTAAAATAAATTTAAAACAATAAAGAAGACATAAATAAATTCTAAATAAATTCAGTTTAAGACAAAGTCTTAAGACGAAGTAAAAATAAAAATTAAAATAAAATAAAAATTTTAAAAAAAATCTAATACAAAACAACAATTTTTTCGCAATGATTATAAATAAACGTATAGTCAAATAAATAGTCATAGATAATAAAAAAATTAAAAATATTAATAATATGAAAAAAAAAAATAGAAAAATACATTTAAAAAATTAAAAATTCAACTAAAATAAATCACAGTAACTTAAAAATATTAAAAATTAAAATTAAATTTAAAATTAAAATTTTAAAAACTTTAATAAAACAAATTACCGAACGCTATAAAGAACAAAATTTAAAAAAAAAAACAATTTCCAGACTTACAAAAAAAAGACAGGAAAACAAATTTTGGTTTTGCGTTGCCACCGTATAAATAAATAACTAACTAATAAATGAAGTCGTACAATAAAACAACCAACAGCAGCGACAACAACAACAACAACAGCAACAGCAACAACAACGTAAAGTGCATTAAAAATAAATAAATTAAAGATAAATGGAATTTCATTGTCGTTTTCCTTTAATTTAAATGAAATTATTTGCGTTTGTTTTTGTTGTTTGCGTTTGTGTTTTTGTTGTTGGTGTTTGAATATAGCACAAGCAACGGTCGCTGGCTGGCTAGGTTGTTGTTGTTGTTGTTGTTGTTATTTGTTATGCACTTGATTGAATTCATTTGAATTCGTTCAAAGTCTAGAGATTCTTATGCATGCGTGCACAAAATAAACCTGCTGCAACAACAACAACAACAACAACAACAACAACAGAAACAACAACAACAACAACAACAGCAGCAGCAGCAACAACGGCCTACTGCAGCAACGGCAACCTGTCGCACAGTGCAAAAATGCAAGCGCGTGTCTGCCATTGCGTTGTCCGTGTGCGTTGGCCTTTTTTACCAGCGACGACGA
This sequence comes from Conops quadrifasciatus, assembly GCA_949752815.1. Lineage (NCBI taxonomy): Eukaryota > Metazoa > Arthropoda > Insecta > Diptera > Conopidae > Conops > Conops quadrifasciatus. Next base: position 12,781,300 of record OX457078.1, on the reverse strand, counting down.
CAACAACAACAACAAGCGCCAACGACTTTGTGCTAATTTTTCTATTTAGAACTTTTTACTTAAATCTCGCTGTTGTTGTTGTTGTTGTTTGATATTGTATTTATATTTTTGCTACTTTGCACTGATTTACTTTTTTATTCATTTTAAATTGCATTCGTTGGTGGCAGTATCGTTCGTTCGGTCGTTAATTCTTCGTACTCGTTTCTTTTAACCTCTGCAGAAACCGAAAAAAAAAACAACGAGTCATCATCATTCATCAACGTCATCATCATCATCATCATCGTACGATACGTTACGGTACGGCACGGTACGTAAGTTTGTTACGATCAGCGAACAGACTGCAATATTTGCACAAATGCCGTTACCTGACGCTATGTTATGCCGTACGTTATGTATTGTGTGTTGTTGTTGTTGTTGTTGTTGTTGTTGCTGTTGTTGCTGTTGTTGCCGCTGCAGTTGTCATTGCCGTTGTCGCTGCCGTTGCCGTTGCCGTCAGCGCTGCATTTTACTCCAACGAGCAAACAATCTGAATAATTTGTTGGCAACATGCCAACAACCGGCCGGTAACAACAGTAACAACATCAACAACAACAACAAATCCATGAAATGTATTTGCGGAGTGCAATTTTTTTTTTTAAATTCGTTTTATGTCTTTTTCTTTTGGCAAAATTTCTGGCTCTCAGCTGATTCAGGTGTTACTCGTTGTGGTTGTTGTTGTTGCTGTTGCTGCTATTGCCGTTGCTGCTGGTTATGTTAATGAATCATCTGTTGTTGTTGTTATTTCTGTTGTTGTTGTTGTTGTTGTTATATACTCGTACACCTGTACCATTAAATTGCAAGCGCTCTTATTTTATTTTAGTGCAAATTTCTGCAGCTCTCTCTGTGTTTGCGTGTGTGTGTGTTTGTTGTTGTTTTTAATTGTTAACTATTTATATTTATTTATGTGAAGGCGTTGAATGGGGTGGTATTGGGGAGGGGGCCGCGGTGGTACCTAGGACTCGTGTACAAGGCGTGTTCAGTGGCGAAAAATTATTTAAAAATTTTTTTTTTTTTTCTTGTTTTCTTGTTGTTTTCCTTCCTATACGTTTCGTATTTTACCAAAATAGTTTTCTGGTGAGCTGTTTTGTGCTATTTTTAAAAAGATTTCTTTATGAAAATTTTGTCAATATTTCGGTATTAGTTGCTACATTTTCTTTTTCTTAAAACTACTCACTCTTTCTTCTTTCGATTAATCTGTGTGTTTTTTTCTAAATTTTTAGAAGGTAACTCTCTTATCCTTATTCTTTTTATCGTAATTGTCATTTGCGTTTACCTTTTTCATGATTCTGAATGATTCTTAAAATCGAAATTAATTCTTTTATGACTTTATTGAACAAACTTTTTAATTGTTTTTTATATAAACTTATGATCATGATAAACTTTGCTTATAAAATTATCATAAACTCAGACCATTCGTGTCCTGCGCCTTTGGACACGAATGGTCTCCGACTAGTCGTGAAATGAGGGCCATAATAAAATTGTCAATAACAATAATCATTCGCAGGAGAATCGTCGATGTAGACGACGTACGATATTTAAAACAATTTTTTTTTCTTATCTCTTTCCGAGGGAGACTTCTGATTTCTCTTAACAGAGACGTGGTTACTGGACACACCCGGTTTCGGTATGATATGCCTGCCATTCACAATAAAACGCGTTAGCAGGGTTAAGAAAGGTTTAAAACCACAAAAAAGTTTATTTAAAAAACTATTAATTTCACAATAATAATGAAATGAAGTCGCGTCGCGTGAACGCTTTACGTTTAATCTGAGAAGACAATTAAAACAACAACAACAACAAAACAATACCAATCATTATAATCGTCTACAATAATCACAGCAAATATACATATATATAAATCAAGGTTTAAAAAAGGCAAAAAGGTTAAAAGTGATTTTTCTAGTTTCTTAATGAGTTGGTCTTAAGCTGCCTACGATGAAAAATGTGATGAAAAAGAAGCTTGTGAGTAGGCCGACGCGGCACAGAGGGGTGAAGGGTGAACGGTGAAGTGGAAAGTGGCAAGACGAGGAATAGAGTTTAAGAAGAAGTGTCTTCTCAGACAAATCAGTATAGCGAAAAGAGAAAGCACATCAAAAAACGGCCATACAAAATAAATTAGGACGACTCATTAATTATTAGAAAAAAAAGAGAGGAATAAGAAGACGATATAGACAATATAGAAGAAGACTACTTAAATGCTTTTGACATAAAACTGTCAGATGTTTCTGTAAAGATCTTTTTTTTCCAACTCGTCATTAAACTTGAAGTTATTAATCTTTTACATATAATTGAACAATTTGAGACTGACTGATCGTTTGGAAACCAATGAACTAATTTGCGACCATATTTGAAAAAATAAGTAAAAAAAAGAAAATAAAAAAAAAATAAAAACAAAAAAAAAAAACAAAAAAAAAATAAAAAAAAAATTAAAATAAAATAAAATTTTAAAAAAATTAAAAAAAAACACTCCTTCAAGGGTTCAAAAACTAAACCATAATTTTGTTGATTAACGAACAATAAGTTAATACTGTTAGTACTGCTATTCTGTTAACAGAACTGTTAACTATACTGTTATTATGTTAACTCATAAATCAAAAATAAAATCTCATTTAATTACATCATCATTGAGCCAACAGCGGAATAATCAACAGGTTGAATCTGCTAAAAGTTGAAAAAATATATGTATAAGTATTTCCTGGTTTTCCCCTCCACCTTCCTTCGTTCTCTCCTTCCTTTCCAACCAACACTAACTAAGCACTAAGCACTAAAACTTACTCAAAAAAAAATTGAAAGTCGACTGACGTAAAACTAACGAAAAACTGTGTGTTTGGTGTTGGTTGAGAAAAGAGGCGACGGTGCACAAAATCTAAGCCAGGAAACCAAATGATTTGGGTAATACCTACTACCCAAACCAACAACAACAACAACCACCGCAGTGTTAGAAAGACTGGAAATAAATGGAAGGAGTTTGATGGAAGGCAGCAAGGAAGCAATAAAGAAAGGTGCATGGAACAATGGCGCACGTTGGCAACTCCAGAAAACAGGAAAAAAAACAAGTAGAAAATAATTTTCGATAGAGCTTACCAAAAAATTGATTTACCGTCAAATTGCAAGGAAGTGGCCGAAAAAGTGAAAGTGTTGCTGTTGCTGTTGCCGATGATGATGCTCTTTTTTTTCACTGTTGTGCAACTGTTGTTTGTGGTGATGATTGTTGATGGTTGATGGTTTTGATTAGTACGCATCGCATTTACGTCGTATAACGGAAGTCGGAAATCATTGCTTTTTGCTTCGGCTGAAATCAAAAGATGTCTGAATATATGCGTTAATAACTCGAACCGTCTGAAACCGGTTTTAATAATCAGAAAAACCGAAGGTTGCTCAGACCTTCAGAGGCCCCGAAAAACGCCTAAAATGTCTTAACTTTCGAGCACTATAGTAAATTTTGATTGTATTAAATATTTTTGGTAATTTAGTAAGAGTAGTATACTACGTTGATATAGTGAGTTTTTTAAAAAAAGATAAAAACCTGCTTTAAATTTGTATTAATGAATAATTGTTCGATAAATCTCTCGATCTCAGTTTGCAAAATAATTGTAAACGACACGTTAAATAATAAATACGTAACTGTTTCACTTCATGCTATTTTGTGTGTGTTTTTTTTCGCTGGAGCTGTTTTTTCTCAGTGTGTCCAGCTGTCAGCGACTATTAAAAATTATTATGAAAGACTTAATTGTTGGCAACATAAATACATATTGAGAGCAGTATTTTACACAAAAGCAACAGCAAAATATACACGTTTCGTCTTTTGAAGGCCAAGTTGGAAACTCTTAAGGCCAGATTTGTGCCACAAATAGAGGGGCGGGGGGGAGGGGCGACGGACGAACCGTTTCGACGATCTCAAGACTCAAGAAGGTCGGTCTAAATTGTATCGGCATAAATAGAATGTGATCTAATCAAGACAATAGAGACAACGAGAAGAGTAATATTAACAGCAACAACATCAATTATACTCACGACAACAACAACAACAACAACAACAACAACGATGCCACTGGAAACCATAAAAACGTAGGACTTTCGCAAAGAAAAGCAAACAGCAAACAGCAAACTTATGAAAGTCATTACTTTAATTAGACAAATCATTATCGATTACAATAATGCAACTCACCGATGACGATGACGATGACTCTTGATTCGATCCTGAACGATCGATCGATCGATCGATCTAAACGAAAAATGCTCTTGATTAATCGTTGTCTTTTCGCATGAGATGATGATGATGACGAAGATGATGCATCAGACGCACAAAGAGCGGCTTGTCGCGCTTGTCTGTCAGCTCGTAATGATGTTGCCACATTGACGCAACACAGTGCACAGTGTTACGTAAGCAGAAACGCAACAACAACAACAACACCAACAACAACGAAGATGCAAATAAAGATGAAGACGTAGACGATCGTAATGTCGTCTTAACACGTTAACCTTGAAATGGATTCTTTCGAAATTAGATGCTGTCGGAAATTGTGATCTTCGTAGAAGCGAGTTGTCTTCATTTATTTTAAGTCTGTATTCTTGAGAGTGATCGAGAGGGAGCGAGAGACAGAGAGATTCATTTACAATATAATTATAATTTTCATGTTTATTTACGTTGTTGTTGCTGCTGCTGCTGCTGTTGTTGTTGTTGTTGTTGTTGTTGCGGTTTAATTTTCAACTTTTCCATTTTCGTTTTAGTTTATTTGAATTTCGTTCGAAGCTCGCTCGCTCGCTCGAAGATGAATATTTTGTAAAAAAAATGTCGTGTTTAGAATTACCGTGTCGGTGTTGTTGTTGTTGTTGTTGTTGTTGTTGTTGTTGTATTATTGGTTTCAAATTCATGCATGCATTAACTCACTTGCATCAGTCAGTATCACGTCGCTCGAGTCACGTAAAAATATCACGAGTAACGTGCTCAACTTTCGATTTGCAGCAACAGCTGCGTCTGCTGCTCTTGTCTGTTGTCTGTTGTCTGTTGTTTGGCACGAGCAAGAAATGCCAAAAAGCAACAACACAAACAACAACAACAAGCGTAACATGAACATAATCGGATATTTTATTGCTATGGTTAATATTTCCAACGTGTTTATTTGCTATAAAATGATGACATTTTCTATACGATCGTTCAAGCGTTCAAGCGTTCAAGAAAGAATAGCAACGTTTTATTAAGTCAACTGCTTCATTTTAGTTATTGATTCTTTAGTGATTACTCAGGAAGAACTTTTTCTTGATGGTTTTATTGTATGAAATGATAATTTCTTTAACATTTAACACATGCTTTTTCTAGAGTTTTGCGATGTCTGAGGCTCTGTTATGTCTATATAAATCTCACTTTCTGTCTCAGTGGTTTTTTTAATGATCGCACTTGTCGTCGGTCCTTTTGAAACCGCCCAAAATACTTATTCTTTATCGCAATCGTAGCTCAGAGAATTTTAATCATGGTTTAAGGAAACAGTAAAGATCTCTTTAGGTTTAGGATTAATGTCTGGCAAGATATACTCATTACCGCTCCTTCTAAGACTTCTGGTACTAGTCAACAGAACTGGTACTTATTCTCCAGGAATTAACTCTGCATAGTTGTCGTCTCTTAGAGAGTTTTAATTAATGATTAAAGAGTCCATAATGAACTCTTTAGTTTTAAGGTTGACACATTGATTGATCATAAGTCACAGTAACGCAAGTACTCATACATATGCAGGAACTGTCAACGACTGACAACTGAGTCAGCTCCTAAAGACTTGTCGGCACTTCTTGTGGGTTTATCAAAAGTAAGTCCTTTTGCAAAATGGCATTTATTCAGTTTGAATGAACTCAATTTAATTAACTCTTTGACAAATTAAGTCATAATAACTGCACGGCCGGGACTTTTGACGACCGTATGATGATGATGATGATGATGATGCGACCGTAGTATAATGTTGATTACAATGTGATGATAATGATGAACGTTTTAAAATGGTTTAATTGAATTTTACCTTAAAAGTAAGTAAGTAAAATATTTTTGTTTCGGTAGCTTCTGTTGTTGTTGTTGTTGTTGTTGTTTTACATGAGTTGCCACTTAACTGTAGTTTATTATTCAAGATCGTCCCCCACAACAACAATAAACAAAGCTTATTTTTTCACTTTTTTCTCCGGTGACGGATCATTTCGGTAAAACGCAGCTGCCGGCTGCCGGCAAACGCACGCTTATTTTGACGAGTTTCCATTTAAGCCGCTGAACAGCCGCTGTCGCCGTCGCCAACTTGATCGAAATTGTTCGCTTGCCAAAAATGGCGAATGCCATTTGAAAATGTTTTTCGCAGACTGTTCGGCATTCGGCATTCGTTCATGATTGTTCAGTTTTTGCTTTTCATTTCCATTTTAAATTAAACAAAAAAAAAAAAATATATATATACTATTGTATATATAAATTTTTATATAAATAAATAAAATGTGGTTGTCATGCGCTTTTTGGCCATACTTGGATGTATTTTTTTAAGTTAATTTTTTTGGTTGTGGAAGGGGCGATGGCGGGTGGCGGGGGGTGGCGCACCTTCAAGGCGTTAGAGTCTCACCACAGTGAGGCCAAGCATTCAGACTTGTTATAACTTAACATAAATTCACTCCTCGCTCACTGTATGCATGCAGGCATGTTCGCAGGCTTGTTAGCGGGCATGTTGGCAGTCACTCTCACAGTCATCATCATAGTCAATCATCTGCATGAAGAAATACATATGTATTAATGTCGAGCAGAAGGCGCGCATAGCTTCCAAGAGGTCAGCTGTGGCAATTGCGGCGGTAGGGCAGGGCAGGGGGACTACGCAGTCCGTTCCGATTAAATTCTAATCGGCATGATAAGAGTGAAAACAACAACAAAACACTTCTAATTCAAAACAATGCTAAATATATAAATATTTTTTATTGAATTTAGTCACGTATTTTTGTGCATTGTGCCAGTTGAAAGGCTCTTTTAAGGCTTTTTTATCAATAACGATGTCTATTCTAGTATTATTATATAGTAAAAGCTTTGCTAAATTTGTTCAAAAATAGTCATCAACCTTGAGTGGTGGCAATTTTGGTGAAATGAAGGCGGTAGAGCTTTAACAGTACGTTAACAGTTAAATGCGGAATAATCACACTGTTAAGCGGATAAAGCATGCACGTTTACATGGCAGTGTTTTTTTTCTACCGTCTGTCCGTGTAGAATTGTGGAACGTATGAAATATTGTCATATCGTTATACGAATTGCAAAATATTCTATAATATTTTGTACAATTTTCCAACAACGCAAAACGAAATACATGTAACGTTAAAGCGTGCCAGTTCTTGACTTGACTGGAGTTCAATGTACGTACCTTCTGCTTACAAAATCGCAACAAATTACAAAATACTTCAGTTAATTGCGTTACTACCGCGCTCGTTCAGTCGATCGCAGGTACGAGATAGATACGACAGTGTATTTTTCGATATACACTATTCGCATGAATCATGGATTCAGTCTGTGACAGTATAAAAAGAATACCGCTTACATTTCCTTGTTGCGTTTTTTATGGCGTTGTAAAATTCAGCATTTGCGTTTCTCACATATCGTATATTGTTGTTGTTGTTGTTGTTGTTGTTTGTTCTATCGTAAATGCGTATTTCATGTAATATTTTGAGATATAATGTGTCACGTCAGTTAATCACTTTCTTATACATTCCGCCGAATGTGTCTAGGTTTTGCCATCACCGATGGTCAAGTGTCGACAGTCGATTGTCTCGTCGTCGTCATCATTGTCATTGTCGCCATCGTCGCCATTGTCGCCATCGTCGCCGTCTTAATGAGACGTTGAATGAAATGTCATCATGTTCAGCTGAGAGAAAAGTATCATGATTCATAGCGATGCACGATTTCTTGCAGTTCTTAAAAACCGTATTGTATTCGAATAACCCCCATAAAAATAACAACAACAACAACAGGAAGTTGTAGAAATTGTGCGAGAATTAAAAAAGTTATTAAGTTTTTTAATTATATCGTATTGTACGATATAATAAACAAAGGCGTTTCTGTCACGTCGTTTCTCTGTCAGTTGATTAATTTGCTGGCAGAAGGCCAACAGCTGGATGTTCTTATTGGGAGGGGGAAGGGGGTTGGCCGGAGAGCAGTCAGCGGACGGAGCCATATTTGTAATTTGCTCAAGCCTGTCTGTCTGTGCGTCCAGGTTGTCAGTATTAAAAATGCGAATTTTTTAAAAAATACGTAAATTTTTTAAATTTTTTTGCAGTCATCTAAACTCACTCTGTTTGGCCTCTGTATGCCACACCATATAGTCTCTGTTACTCCCTTTCCCTTTCACTCTCTCTTTCTGTTTCTTTGACAGCACACAATTTCACAAAGAAATCGCCGTCATTCGTAACGGATGGGTCTTTTAAGAAGAGAAATCATTGAGAGGTCATTTTGTGCCATTCGAGTCAGCATTCAACTGTCATTGTGATGTCATTTGAGTCAGTTTGTCAAAAATGTCAGGTTTTTTTTTTCAAAATTTTCCGGATTAAAATAAAAAAAGAGTACCACTTTTTGCAAAAATTAGGCATTCTTCTGTTGATTTCAAATGACACCGCTTGTTGAAAGATACTATACACTTCCACAAACCTTTGAATAAGTTAAAAAAAATTAATTTTAAATTAAATTAAAATTCTTAAAAATATAGCAGAAAATTAAAGAGAAAAAATTTATGAAAATATTTATGGCGACTTTAAAGTATAAGAGAAAAAAAGGCAATGGGAAGGGCGAAAATAGCCCAGAAATGTAAAAAAAGTTTTAATATTTACAATGAAAGGAATTGCAGCCACGTAAAAGGGTATATATTTTAATTAAAACAAACAAACAAAACACAGAAACAAAAAAAACAAAAAAAACAGAAACAAGCAAACAAATACGAAACACAAAAAGAAACAAACAAACAAAACACAGAAAAAAACAAACAAAGCACAAAAACAAACAAGCAAACAAAACACAGAAACAAACAAACAAACAAAAAACAAAACACAAAAACAAACAAACAAATAAAACACAGAAAAAAACAAACAAACAACGCACAAAAACAAACAAACAAACAAACAAACGAACAAACAAAATACAGAAAAAAAAAAAACAAACAAAAAAAAGGAAAAAAAAACAAACAAACAAATCACAAAAACAAATAAACAACCATACAAAACATAGAAATAAACAAACAAACAAAATACAGAAATAAACAAACAAACAGACAAACAAAACACAGAAACAAACAAACAAAAAAACAAAACGCAGAAACAAACAAACAAACACCAGCAAACAGACAAACACAAAACCGACGGTACAAAAAAAAACAATTTTTTTGATGGCGCAGCAGTGAAAGTCTTCCTCATTCACAGCAACAACTATTGCAACAACAACAACTGCAGTGATCACAGTAATTACAATAAGTGGTGATGCTACCGATGTTGTGGAATTTTGCCACAACAACAACAACAACAACAACAACAACAAAAGCGACGGAAAACAACACCAGCAGCAGCAGCAGGCTACAATAGCAACAAGTTAAATAACAACGAATAATAATAAATCATCGTCACGTCAGTGAGCAATGGTGCAGCGTCAGCAGCAGCAGCAGCAGCAACAGCAGCGGCGGTAACATAAACTGCAACAAAAGATGTTGCTGCAGTCTTTTGAGGCGCCAAAACAGCGCAGCAGCGGCAGCGTCATCGACACCGCTGTAATTGTTAATGCCTCGCTTCGCGCGATTTACGTTGTTGTTATTTTTAATCTATTTCTCTATTCAGCAAAGGCAGATTTATTACAAATTAATTAATTTATTATTAATATAATTTTTATCAATTGTTTATGCGTCTTTTTTGCTGCTGCTGTTGCACTGTTTTTGTTGGTGTCAAATTGAAAAGCAATATTTTCCAATCGATTGATTGCACTTCAATCGGTGCAAGACAAGATTGAAGAAAAAAAAGAAACACGAAGTCGCCATGAAAAAAGAGCCTTAATAAATTTGGCTAATAATAAATTAATCGTTGCCACGCGGTGGCGCCGCAAGTGATAAAATTCGAGACGCGACACTCCAGGGCCAACGCGACAGCGACAGCGACAGCGACAGCCACAGGCCAAGCGTTGTCGATTCGTGCTGTTCGGAGCACGTTAAACATGTTGACGCTACTGTTGTTGGGCTTGTTGTTGGTTTCAGTGCTGCTAATGTTGTTACTGTTGTTCTTCTTGTACTCATTGTTGTTGTTGTTAGCTTTGTATTGTTGGTTGTTTTTGTGTTGCATTTTCATTGTTCATTTCTGACTCCGGCTGAACTTTAAGCTTTTGTGACGCGACGCGACGCGACGCGACGTGCGCTTGAGCTCAAAGCGTTGCCAACGCAGTCGCAGTCGCGGCTCAATAGAAATTATAAATGGTGATTGGTAACAGCAGCATAACATCAATATAACCAAAACAACAGCAACAACAACAACAACAACAACAACAACTGCATTACTACCAACAATAAATAATAAAATTCAATCAACGGCGCGGCGCGAAAGGAAAAAACAAAAAAAGAAGAAAACCGAAAAAAGAAAGGGAAAACGAAAAGCACCAGCAGACATTTTGTAACCTTTTTGTTGGCCTGTCTCTGGCTGTCGCTGGTGGTTGTTGTTGTCGTCGTCGTCGTCGTCGTTGTTGTTGTTGTTGTAGTCAGCGAGGTTGATTGCTATAGTCACTGTGTTGCTGCCTTCACTGTCGTTAGAAGCGTATGTATTTTGTTGCTGTTTCTGCCGAACATTTTGTGCCCGTAATTGCAACTTTTTCGGGAGCGGCCCGGGCCTCGTCAACCTCGAGCTCAAAAGCTTAAAAATTAAAGAAAAAAATTAAAAAAAAAAAAAAATCAGAAAACAAAAAAAATTATGTCTACAAAAATATCGCACAAAAATTGCTACACGTTTTGGAAAACATTGACAAACTGCGAAATGGAAATAAACAACAACAAATAGAAATCAAATTCAACCGTTACCGTCTGTAAAAAACCTTGGACTCAATTCTTCGTCAAAGTAGCCGTTAGATACGAACACACCGCGAGTACGTAACGAATGCACCAGATTCGAAGTGTCTTGAGGGCAAAGCGTTCGCGCCGAACGCTTTTAGTTGCAAGCAAATAACGTTAATACGAACGAGTACGTACATTTTTTTTTTTTTTCGAACATTTTTCAGTTTATGATGGCATTAAATCCAATTTCATTAAAAATGATGTAGATATTTGTTGTTGTTGTTGTTGTTGTTGTTGTTGTTGTTTGTGCGCTGTTCACTGTTCGCAATTCGCAGTTTTCTGTTCGACAGCGTGGAATAATAAAGGGATTATTCTTGCATTCAAAATATCCTTCATAAAGTCCACCATTTTCCCCGCTGCCTTTCTTCCTTTGCAATTAAACTCATCGAAATAATGACCATTTTCAAGAGGAGCCGAAGCAAAGGCAGACATTTGTGCAGATATTTGTGTTCTATTCGCAGTAATCTCAGAGCTTGTACTTTGGACTAATATAAAAATATCACCACTTTTCACAAAAATATTGCCGTTTTCTGTTGATTTCAAATGACACCACTTATTGAAATACATTGCAAGGAGCTGTACTGTAAAGAGGAGCTGTATTTTTGTGAGCTGTTCTGTAAAGAGATATACTGTAAGGAGCTGCACTGTAAAGAACTGTAATTGAAAAAAATGTACTAAAGAGTAGCTCGGTCGGTAAAGGGTTTTACTTTTGGAAGCTGTTCTCTTAACAGCACATCCTCCATTGTAAGCTTCATCGAAGCTCCATTGTAAGAAGGTCAATAAGCCGTAAAGAACTTAATAAGCTGTACTGTTAAGACAGATAACTGCACTGTTAAGAGATGTACTATAAAAAGATGTACCTTAACAAGATAGGACTTACCGTCAGTTAGGCTCTATTGTTAGGACATGACCTACTCAACGCTACAACCATAGATTGTTAAGAGTATACGACTCTAGCTAAAATTATGTAATGAAGGCGGAATGGAATGCTTCAGTTTTAGGAATGAAGTAGTTCTCAAAGCTAGTTTAGTGCCCAAGGATTACAAGCTTATTGTCTAATCCAAAGTCATTTACATAACTATTGTAAAAGTCCCTACCCCTTATGGGTTTTCTAGCGCCACCCCTTTCCCCTTTTCCCTTTTTTATGTCTTCCAAGGCAACGCAGAGCACGCACATTTTTCCATATTTTTTATTTCCGGCGCAATGTTTTAGAAAAAGCACATTTCATGACGAGAACAAGAAGGGGGAGGAGGAGGAGGAGGAGAAAGAAGAGAAAGCGCACGAGGAAGAGAAGCAGGAGGACCAAGAAAAAGAAGGAGCAGGCGAAGAGTAATCACGCGAAAGAGCTCGGTGTGTAGTAATTACTGTAACGGCAATGCGTGTCATGTTGCCCAACACGCATCATTTTTCAACACGCAGTCAAACGCTGTAAAACGCACAATTTGAATAATCGTACTTTCATTATTATTTTTAAATCCAAAAAATCTCGAGATTTGAGAAAAAGAAATAAGAGCCAAAGCATTAATTAAGAGTTAAAATAAACAGAATGAATGTAACGTTGAACGTTGAATCTAGCGGACAACAACAACAACAACAACAACAGCGAGAACAACCGGAAAATAATACGTAATCGTAAAATTGTTTAAAACAAATAAAATTTCATATTTTCAAACTAACTCAAACGGATAAACGAAAAAAAAAAAAATTAAATACGATATTATTAGATTGGTAGTGTAACATATCAATCAGTGTTGCCACGTTTTCTGAAAAGTTGAATTATCACTTTATATCGCGGCTTATGTAACCAAGGCTTGGTATATTTTGCTTGTTTTTGTTTAGGTTTTTTGTTTGAGGCTTTTTTCGTTCATAAGCTACAAGAGGAATGGAATTATTCATGCAATATTTGCCCCCTTTTACTTAACACTTAAGACTTTAAAAGACTATTCGGAAGGAACTACTAAATGGACCGCAACGATAACCCTAAAGGTGAAAGAAACAAGTTGATTGTTTTACGGATAAAGGAATTTCAAAGTTGACAGTTTCATGTAAACAGGTTTTTTCGGTTGTTACTGCTGTCACGAGTATTGTGGTTGCAGGTTGTTGTCGTTATTGTTGTTTGTGTTGCTATTTTGAAGTAATCTAGATGAACTTACAACAACAACAACATCTTTCCCACCAGTTATGCATATGCATTGATGCAAATCTGTCGTAGTTCCATTGCAACATGTCCGTCTCGTCTCGTCATAGAGTTGCCAATGCCACGGTTTTGAAGGTTTTTTCTTTATTTTGCTAGTTTTACATTTATTGTTGTGATTTTTGTTGCTCTTTTTTTGTGAATATTTTAGTCCTTTATTCAAAATTGATTTCCGAAAACGCTCTGGTAAAAATAGTTTACTAAAGTTTACTCAGTTTACTAAAGCTTTTTGTGTGGAATGAAAATATTCAGAAGAATACACATTTTTGTCTTTTTTTTTTGTTACACAAACCCAAATTGAAATATTCAATAAATGTCGCTTAGTAAAACCAATATATTGAAATTTCATCATAAAATAAACTTTTATAATTCAATGGAAAGTTGTTAAAAAATAACACATGTATGCGTATATTTCGAAACTGTTCAAACTTCAATTTTAAAATAAAAGTTTTTGATAGACTTTCGTGAAACAAAACGTAGAAAATGTTGCAACCGAAACAAAAATAATTTCATTAACAAAACTCAAAAGAAACTTTGTTGAAAAAAGTAAAAGAAGGCTTTTACGTAAGGAGAGCCTTCTAAAAATATATCGCACAAAATTGAAAAAATTACAAAAAAGTACAAAGAAGCTTTCAACGAAAACATTAAAAAAACAATTAAAATTTAAAAAAAAAAATTGATTTTCTGAAACAATATCCATGCTGACATTATTTATAATGACAAAAGAAGTGACAATAATTCGGTCGTCAATCGACAAAAATATTGTACAATAAATTCGTAGTGCAATCAATTCATTCTTTTTCAGGAAAAAGCTTTCGAAATGCCTTTTTTGAGATTCGTTAAATTGAAAGTAGTTTTTTTTTCGGCTACAATTTCGTTGAAAATTTCTAGCTATTCTTCTTAAAGTGCGTTATGAATGCTGTTGGTTGGTATCACTGCCTCATCACCGTTCAATTTCCTCTTGCTCGCTTCCTTCAGCACGACTTATAATAAAGATTTCAGATAACTTAATTTCATTGGTAGCCGCCACTCAATTATTTTAAACACGAAATCGCGCAAAACTGTCACAAAGTAATTTGCGAAAATATTTCAAAAATGTCCGTTCAAGTGCCCGCCATTCAAGTCAAACGAAGAAGCGAAAAAGCAAAAGCAACCAGTTTTTGCCACGCAAGTAGCATAAAAAATAAGTACACAATAAGTAAATATCGTACAAAGTGATGGTTAAAAATAAAAGTGGTTCCGACTGTTGAGGGAGGAAGGCAGGAGGAAGGAAGGTACCTACATACATACACCGAAGAGACAATTTATATGCATAAAAATTGGAAATTTCGCTGCTGTCGCCGGTAATACGTATGTACGTACGTACATTTTTGGAGAAACTGTTATGAATATAACATAACATAAACAGGGTTGGCAACTCTGTGCACTCTGTGCCCATTCGCAACCACAACTCGTTCTTAAGTGACGACGTACGCTTCGTACTTTGCGTTCGATGCGAACTTCAAGAGTTGTTTGTTGTTGTTGCTGTTGTCATTATTATTATTAATGTTTTTTGCTATTGTTGCTTTATGTATGTTTGAGCGCGTGTATGCCGACGCTGCTGTTCCACTGACCAACATACGACGCTGACCACGACGCTGATTTGTAAGCAAGAAAAAGCAACAACAACAACAAGTGACCAAACCAAATCAAGTTATTTTGAAGAAGAAGAAGAAAAATTTTTAAACGAAAAAAAACGAAACCTACGACTTGAGTTTTATTATTTATTATTTAATTTAATGCCATCATGAAGCAAATGTTGCCTTTCTTTAGGACGACGACAACAACAACAACAACAACAACAACAAACAACAACAGCAATTAACTTTCCATACACAGAAACATGTTTTGTTGGCTTGACCCAAACCTTCAGTGTTGCCTCTTTTTTTTTTCCTACTAAATAAAAACAGTTTAATCCTCAGCGCAAGAAAAGAAGAGCTTGACGAAGAGTGTTTTAATTTGTGCGAGTGTGAGTATGAGTATTTTGGTCAGTTTGCAACATGTTGGTAACGTCCATTCATCCATTGCAGCGATGAAATCCGGTTGAAGTTTCCTGATCTTTCTTGCTGATCTTCCACCGCAAGGTCTTCGTGGAAAAACCCCAAAAGCCGGTACAAGACGCTGTTAGCGATACTTTATGTTGTTGCTATTATTATGGTGATGCCATTCATTGTTGTTATTGCTGTTGTCGTTGTCGTTGTCGTGGTCGATGTTGTTATTTTTATTTGTTGGTATAGCTCTTATTGACAATCTTGTGCATAAAAAAGGGAGCTACCGTTACATGAAAGCGATTCTTATAATCGAAGGTCCTTCTTTGGTCGATTATTTTCGACAGGTCTACCCCTTTATCGTTGTTTATTTGGATTTTGTGTTGTTGTTTTAATTTAAAATTATGTTATAGTTGTTGCTGTTGTTGTAGTTGTTTATGGTTTAAATGTAAACAAACGCTTCACTTCATAAACAAGAATGTGAAAAGTGGGTCGTCGCTTACATTGACATGAAAGAGACAAAGCAACAACAACAAAAAATTCAAAATAAGAGGTTACCTTCTCAGCAGACAGCAGGTAACGCGTCATGGAATGGGAATTTTTTCACAAATTTTTGTATTTAACAGATTTTTTCCATTTCTTCTTATCCATCAATGAAACGTTAACGAACGGTGTGGTTTTTTTAGGAAGAAAATATTTTTATTAAAAGTCAAGCTTACAGTTTTAAGCTTTAACACTAAAATTTTAAAGTTAAAATTTTAAAAATTTTAAAAAGCTTAAATACTTTCAATTCTTGGCGAGCCAAAGATTTTTTTGGAACGAACCAAAGTCATTTCAGTGGATAAATTTTACGACGTATTTTTATTAAAAAGGAGAGAAAAATTAAAAAATTATAATTTTTAAATAAAAATATAAATATAAAAAATAAAATAATATTTTAAAAATAAAATTTTAATATATATAAAATAAATAAATAAAGTTTATTAAGTTTTGAGTTTAAGTGTAAGTTTTTTAAGTTTTTTTTTAATATAAATATGTATATAAAATATATAATTTTTATATAGAAATTGAAAATGATGCCACCGAAGATCACTTTATTGATCAGCGAAAATTCTTTAGAAACCGCCTTTAAAACGGAAATGATGAGAAAAGACTGACGGCAGGAAATTGCTTTCAAAAACTTTTATTTTCCATCAACCATTATTAATTGAGTAGACCACTTTGTCACTATATCTTAATTTTTTTAAATTTTAATTTTAATTTGAAATTTTTTCAATTTTTTTTTTCTTTGCTTTTTAAACAAAATCGTGCCGCCATTGAACGCACGCGTGTCGTGCGCGCTTTGCAATCATCAACCTGTTGCTTTTTTCAATACTTCTTTTTTTTTTATAACGAAGAAGAAATGATCCTCCATCTCTAGATATTTGGCCAAGATCAAGCGATACTCGTCTTATCGTAATACCAAGAACATCAAAAAACAAACAATTCCAACAACAACAATAACCTCCTTTCCATTCTATGTTGCAGTATTACGATATTAGCGGCACATTTTGCCAGTTTTCAAACATCATCAATCCCAGCCTGCGCCACTCCGTCCGTCCGTCCATCCGTCTGTCTGTCTGTCTGTCTGCCTATCCATTCCTTAGCGCATTTGCATTATTTGCATTCTAGTTATTGTTGTTGTTGTTGGTTTGTTTGAGCTTGCGCGTTTCGTTTGAGGATCGACTGCTCATCGATCGATCGATCGAACGATGCAGCGACGCGAACGACTGCACTTATTCGTGCAGATGCACCGACAGCTCGAAAGAAGGCTGGACCGGAGTGGACCGCATGCAACGCAATCATAAACACAACACAACACAACCGAACGTAACGCGAAGCCCGGTAGCTGCTAAAATGATTTATGTTCGCATAACATAAACATTGTATTGTTTGCTTGCTTGCTTGTTTGTTTCTTTGTTTCTTGTTGTTGTTCAAGAAATGGCTGTTGTTGTTGTAGTAAACAGCTAAGAAATCTGTTCTTGTAATACTCGTGTTGTTGTTGTTGTTGTTGTTGTTGTCAGAGCTTAGTAGCATTCGAGATGTTGCCTTCGTACGTTTGTCTAATTTTTGTATGTTTTTGCAGCAGCAGCCGCCGCCGCCGCCGCCGCGTACTTCGTTGTTGTACGTGATAAGCATCAGATAAGTGTGCAGAGTTGTTGTAATTGATCATTTTTGGTCGATTTCTATCTGCCCTCCCTCCCCCTCTCCCCTGCTTCCACTGTCCATGCCGTTGACGCAAGGCGAGGCCTGCGTTTCAGCCGTTTTTGGCCATTGTGGGCTCTGTACCGCTACGTTTGGGCTGATTCAGTTGTTTGTAATGTTGTTGTTGTTGTTGTTGTTGTTGTTAAAACGAAATAAAGTGAAGCGAAATGCAGTGAACAACTATAATTTGTTGCTGCCATGCTTAGTGGCTTTTAGTGAACAATCTACTGTCGATAGAATTGAAAATAACGTTCATCAAAATACGTTTAGAAGCGGCCTAATGGCGCTCGTCTTTATCGTCAGCATCAGCAGCATCGACATCGAATCATTTCGTTGCGATGTAAGGCGTTGTGCGCCTGGTTTGGTCCGGTCCTGTGTACAGTCGTCGACTCGTCGAGAAGTCGCGTGGTTGTGCGATCGTTTTGTATAGACCGCGGGGGCCATTCAATTATGTCCAAATGGAAGGCAATCTTTCTCGATATAAAGTCTTTCGCAAAAGGTTGTTAATGTTGATAAATGCATGGCGATAACTTAAGGCCAGATCAAATCAGCCTTTTTAGCTGAATATTGCTTTATTTTGGTGTTAATCTAGACATTTTTACAAATGAAGTTTTGTCCGATCTAATCGTTCGTCATTCATCATTTATCATTTATCGTTTATCGGTTTTATTGTGATGATATTATTATGTTGACTTTAAAAAAATTATCTGTATTCTCTTTTCTTTGATTTAACGATCGCGCATTAACCTTAACATTAGTAAATGTTTTAACGTAATTAATGTCAGTTTTAGTTATTTTGTATCTATAACCGTTATTTAGAATGTATAGTAATGCTATTTTTTACAATATTTTGAAAATTATTGAAATTTTTTAGTTGAAAGTTTTCCTTCCTGCTCTTTTTTGCGCATTTTTTTCTGATTTCTCGCGTCCTTAAAGACGCTCAAATCTTACACAATTTAAAACTGCAATTATCTAAATCACGAAAATTACGAATTTATTAACACAAACAATACTTTCAGACCAACTCTTTTGTAGTTTGTTATATTATCCGCAATTATCCGCTTACAAATAGTTGTAATGTCACTCAAATGAATTATCGCTTTATTTTATTTAGACACTAATCAATTTAGACACTAATCAATTTAGACACTAATCAATTTAGATTCGATGATTATACGCTTATCCGCATTCAGTTTTTGCCGTGGAAACACCTTCGAAATGACAACTTTATTGAGTTTTAGACAGACAAAAATTCGAAAAGTAATTACAAGAAAAATGTAAAAAAAATCACCAAATCCCACAATTTAAGAGCTCAGAATCGTAAATAAGTAAATAAGTAACACCCACGCCCATTTGTTTTATTTAAACGTGATAAATATGTGAGGAAGATGGCGAAACAGCTTGTATTTTTTCTCGTAAACGCCGCAAAAGAAAAGATTGCGTGCTGATTTTAATTTAGAAAATAACTTCGCATAATTTAAAAGAATTCCCTAAATTCTCTTAATTTCTTTTCTTTAGAAATATTTTCAATTTTCGCTTTTACTTTTAATGATTTATGTTCATGTTCATGATTGCGGAAGTTCCGCAAGTTATGCTTTTTTTGGGAATTGTTTTAATTTTCGTTTTCATTTTCTTTCACATACACCGTCTTACGTCTCCTTACGTCCTCTTTTCATACGTCACGCTTAACTTTCTTACGTAATTTACGGTCGTAGATCATTGCGGAAGTTCCGAAATATGTACATAATTTCAATTATTCATGTAGAAATAAACGAGTGCGGCCACACATATTTTTTCTCGCACGAGATAATCCTTTTAACTCTCAAACAATTAATAATTTAATACAATTTTTATGTATTAATTGTAAGTATATTTTTTTATAAATTTTTTTGTTTTTTTTTTTTACCAATTTTATGTGCTATATTTTGGTTTGTTTTTGCCTAAAATTTATTTAATTTAGGAAAAATTGTGAGTGAGTGATTTTTTGCAAAATTCCAAAATTTTAAATTTATTTGGATTTTCGTTTTTTCTTCTTTAATTTGATATTTTTTAAAATTTGTAAAAATTTTTATTTTGTATTTAACATGTTTTAACTACTAAAGTGTAGCCTTTGTTTGCATATGAGTTTGTGTATGTGTGTGTATGTGTGTATGCTAACGTGTTGCTAATCGCACGATAAATACACTACGATTGCACTAAACATTAAATAAATTTAACCGCAAAAGCATCGGATAAAAGAAAGCAGTCACTTAAAGCAGCTCGGCATGTGGTCGCGCAATCCGCCGGTGCGTTGTTTACTACTACGGCCACCGGCTCTTGTAGTCAAGCAACCTCCTTCAGCCGCCACTGGATTTAATTTATGCAACTTGCCTAAAAAGCATTGAATTCTCCGGTAACACGTTTTACTCGTTTCTTCATGAAGCTGTGCATAAGTACGAGTTACTCGCACTTGTACTCGTAGTTGTCACTCGTTGCCGCCACGCGATGGAAAATGTTCACTTATTAGAGTGTATTTTATACCAAATTTGAAGGGTCTTTCAACAAGAGGAGTCATTTTGAATTACAAGAGAAAACGCAATATTTCTGTGATACTTGAAGATATTTTTATTTAGTTTAAAATAGACATTCTGACGTTAGTAACGATCAGTTAAGCAATCAAAATCGAAAGCCCCGTTTTCAACTTTCATGTTAAATGAACATTAATTACTTCAGTAAAGCATTCGTTCTAAGAACAGAATAAAAAATGAATGGTGCGAGTATTAAAATGGCTCAACATCTCAATCCTTATGATCTTCTTTAACTTTATATACTTGTACTTACGCGGCTCAACTCTACTGCTTGCTTTTCTGGTCCTTACCAAAGCCTTTACCGAGCCAGAGCTCAGCTCAAAGGCGTACACACTTGATCTTAACTTTCAATGGTCTTGCTTTACTTCGTTCGAGCTTCGTTTGTTTCATTTTGAACAAACTACTTTGTTTAGATTTAATAACTCGGTCTCTCCTTTAATCCATCCATCCATTCATGCGGTAATGCATTATTCACTTTTTGTGCTTTTGGTCTGTCCGTCCATTCGTTTAGTAAATAACTTTAGAAGCAAACGCAGTCAAACGCACGATTTATTATTATCAAAAGGCGTCAAGGCGTGCGAAGTTTATTTTTATTTGTTCAATAAAAACAGCAACAATTATACAAAAATAACAACAACAACAACAACAACAACAACAATACAATTGAAAAAACTATCACTCGCACTATATCATCGCAATTTTTACTATGTTTATTATCTTTCGTACCATGAAAAAAAAAAATATATTATACTAAAGAGAAATAAACATTTTATCTGATTTCCGCTTAGCTTCAGCTTAGTAAAAAAATAATTAAAAAAAAAAAATAAACAAAAATAAGACCACAATAATTAACTGAAATTTAGACGTAGATAAAAAGCGACAACTACGAAAACAATAAATGCTTACTTCTTTGCAAAATGCATTGTTTTTTGTCTCTTAAAATAACTTCCTGGATTAAGTTTTGTTTAAGCCAGACCTACTTGGTCAGTAATAGTGACACGCCCCAACAACCGTTCGCAGCACTCGCAGCATTACGAGTCAGTTGGCAGTGTTGACAGTGTTGGCAGCAGCAGCAGCGGCAACTCTCCTTCTGTGTACGAGTACACAGAGAAAAATTATAGCACTTTAAAACAATAAGAATCGCAAAGTATTAAACCATATAAAATCAATTTTATTTAAATTTTATGATGCACAATTTTATGCATGGTGCTGAAAAAGAGGATTGTGAAATATTTTGATTGACATAAACGTACATACATATTTCTCCCGTATTTTATGTAATGCTTTTCGCTGTGTGTGACCGTATGGAAGACTTAAGAAGCGAACCCTGAAAATGTTAAATAAAATTCTTCGAAAGACTTAAGAAACGAACCTTTAAAATGTTCGGAAAAAAGGGAAAGGGAAAAGGGAATTCTCAATATTGCACCGAGAGAGTGAGAGAGAACGGCTTTGCCAACCTCTCGCGTGGTTTTTAAGCTGGATATATTCATACTTAAATCCTTTTACTGAAGCGTATTAGCGCGTCTTACTCTGAAAGCAATAAAAAGCGGTTTGCAAAAAAGACATTAATTGTTGTTGTTGTTGTTTTCTGATAATATTTTCATATGTGTGAAATGCTCGTATTTTCAAATTATTTCTTGCTTTTTCTCTTTTCTGCTTCTTCTGCGCTACTATTAGAGCAATTTATCATTCAACATTCAAAACCAAACCAAACCAAACCAAACCAAACCACATCAACCCACAGCATGTTAGCGATAAAAGCACAAACAAACAATAATAATACATTAACGATTAAAAGCAAATCCCCTTCAAACCGGCGTTCGCAACGACGCGTCGCGGCAACGTTGCGATTGCTTAACGATTTGTTGTTCTGCGCGTTGCGGTGGCGGCCGCCAGTAACGCATACCGCATTTATTTTCCACGCTTCGAAAAGTAGCTGCAGAGCCACTTGGAGCCACTTGGAGCCACTTGTGTAGATTTGCAGTCGCTGAAATCGTCGTCGTCGTCAAATCGCCTTCGATTTTTGCCGCTTCTACAAGCAGAGCGATTGAGGTTTTCTGCAATTATCTGACCTTGAAAAGCGCTTCGTTGTCAAAGCGGCCATCGAGTGGAAGTGGAGGCCTTCCCTCGCGCTGCAAAATAAGCAACAAAAAACCACCAACCGAAGAACCAACCAACTTGGAAGCTTATTAAGTGAAACCGCTTCGCGGACAAGCGGACAAGCGGGCGAGCGCGCGAACGAGCGAACTTTTGAAAAAATAATTAACTACGAGCGCAATTGCAAATTGCAATTTTTTTTTTACCTCGAACAGGTTAGTGCAGCAACAATAAGAAAAAGAAAAAAAATACGATACAATATGTAGCAAATATATGAGGAAAATTGCACAACAACAACAACAACACTAAGATATAGAATAAAAAAAAAACACCGGCTAATGTTAAATACAATTTTGCACGCGGAACAAACCGCAGCAAAAATGAAATTATTGTAGCTGCTGACCAGAAACGACAGCAACAGCAATAACAACAGCGGGTAGCAGCAGCAACAACAACAACAACAACAACAACAACAACAACAACAGACAATAATAACAAAAACAATCCAAAAAAAAACCGCCGAGAATGAGAAAGATTTGTGGCCGTTCATGATTTGTGGCTATTGCCGTGTTGTTGCCATCGCCGTTGTCGTTGTTGTTTTTGTTGTTGTTGTTGTTGTTGCAAAGTTACCTTGCTGCCGCTGAAAACACAAAGAACAGAACAGAACGAAACAAAACAAACTACAACAAGAAGCAACAAACAACGCGCCTGCAAGTAAGACAAGGACAACCTCAAATATATTTTGAAAAAAAAAACACAAAACAATCCGCAAACAAAAAGTACAATAAATTGTTGGAAGGAATAGAAAATGAAAAAAAAGAAATAACTTAATAAACAACTAATAAAACGAGCAGTAACAACAACAACAACAACAACAACAACAACAACAACAACAACAACAACAACAACAACAACAACAACAACAACAACAACAGCAACAACAACTAAATATAATAATAAAATTATATACAGCAACCTGTTGCAAAAAAAAGCAAAAAACAAAGAAAAAAGCAAAATTGCAGAAAAGCAATTGCATGCAGTAAGAAAAAGAGAAAGGTGGCAACATTTAACATTAGACCATATAAAATTTACGATTAGTGTAATAACAGCAACAACAACAACAACAACAACAACAAGCCCAACAACCTACAACACCAAAAGTTTGACCACTATCCGATTTAGTACGAGTACCGCGGTCATTGCGATTTGCGGATGTGGGCACTGTTAACCGTACACATCCTTGACGCTTTAACCCAGCCCCAACTCATGGTTGTTCCATTTTTTTAAGGAATCTTACAGAATCTCAAGGAATCTTAAAAATTCCATTAATTTTATTTTACATTTTTCCCCCTAAATTTGCTCTCTTCTCTCTCCTGTAATCATCCAATGGCTAACCCGAAATCTCTGTTGGGCCCTTTCTTCAGATACTGACTGATTATACTACTAAACAACAAGAGTTTGCGAAATTATTCATACGAATTGCAAAATGATTAAATGACAATCTCAAGCGAAGAGACAGAAATGAATGAACGAATGATCATTCGACTCGATTCGACCTTTTCTATTGCAGCTAACGATTTTCATCCGCCTACAAACGCTTTATTGGGGTGTGTTTCATTTTTCTGAAGTTAGTAGTCGGCATTTGTAATAAATTAGCATACGATAAAATAAACGCACAAACAAACAGCAGCAGCCACAAAAATTGGTTGCAGAAAAAAAAATCGGTGTTAACAAATTCTTGCTACGAATAGAAAATGAATGCAAAAAATGCAAAAAATACTACATATAAAGAATCCATAAATTAAACTTAAATACGATTAGAATAAGGCATGCAAGACGTTACGCAAATTGAGCAACAACAACAACAACAACGACGACGATGAACACACTAATAATAATAACAATAACAATAATAATAATAATAACAATGCAATAATAACAACACTTTTGCAATAAAAAAAAACAACAAACGCAATCAACGTTTTAATTCACGTCATTGACATTCAAAAGCATTGTAAACAAAAAATATCATGCAATACAATTCGTTACAGAATACTTAGGTAGAAAAAAAATTGCAGAGAAAATGCAAAAAATCAAATGAAATATATTGAAACACAGCAACAACTACGAAAAATCACCCTCGTAACTTTTAAACGTACTCAATTAAACAACGTTTGAAATTTGTTTGCGAATATAATAAACAATCGCGCTAAAATAACTAACTACGAGTACAAAATGAAACTATTGTATAAAAACCAAAAACTACATGCTTTAATTAATTATGAGAGTAATGAATTGCCGTTTGGATATTTGAGGTTAAATTAATTAAAATAATTTTCTAGGCGTTTAAATGCTAAAAGCGGTAGCAAGAAAACAAAACAAGAACAACGTAATCGGTCTGAAGGAAGTAACGAAGTACTCTACGAAAGCGTCTTTTGGAAGTGTTTAAATTAGTTGGTCTATTTTGAAATTTTATATTTGTTAAGCATTTCTATTAGTTCAAGTACTCTCGCCTTCAGTTTTCCAATTTTTCAAAGGCAGGCAATTTTTCAAATAGCATATTGGTATTTTCTCTGAAAGTTTGATGGGCCGAAGAATTTCGTACATTGAATTATGGTTCACGAATTTTTTTTAAACGGTCAACTTTTTAAACTCCTCGAAAATGAATTTTTTAAAAATTATTTTAATTTTAGATAATTTTAAGTTTATTTGTTTTAAGTTTCATTGTAAAAATACTAAAACCAGCCGCAAAAACTGTAAATTAGCTATAAAAATAGTAAAACTAACCATCAAAACTGGAGGTTAAATATCAAAGTAGTATAATTAGCTAACAAAATTGTGAGCTTACTATAAAAATAGCTACTTAAACTGTATGCTAATTATAAAATAGTAAAAATAACCATCAAAACGTTTACATAAACTATTAAAATAGTAAAACTAACCATCAAAACTGTGCGTTAAATATTAAAGTAGTAACTATAACCACCAAAACTGTATGTTATTTACAATATAAAAGAGTGAAAATAACCAAAAATTTATGCTAAGTGTAAAAGCGACCAACAAATTAACTATAAAAATTGTAAATAAACTATAAAAATAGTAAAACTAACTATCAAAACTGTAAGTTAACTAGAGAAGGGTTATATTTCTATTAAAATATTTTTTATGTACCATTAAATAGTAAGTATAACTTTACTATTTTATTCAGTTGGTGCAATTTTATTTCGTTTTTCAGTGTATGCATTTCTAGAGAATACTCCCTTCCTTCCTCTTACGTAGCGCGCTTATCGATAATACTATAAAATCGAAACTACATTTTGAATAATTTTCATATTCTAAAGAAATAACTTGAATATATTTCTCTTCTTTTTTGTATTTTCAGGTATGTTTTTCTGCTATTAAGAATAATTGAAATGACGCTATAAAGAAAACAATCATGGGCATTATTTGCCAACACACAAAAAGCAAGTATGTATGTACTTACAAGTATTTACGAGTAATTAAAATTTTAACAGGGGTTTTTTTCCAATTTTTTTATTAAAAGCTTCTAGAATAATTGTTAAGCTTAAAAAAATCTCTATCTAATTCTTAAAAAAAAAAAATTTAAGTGCAATACAATTTGTTGGTGAACATTCATCAGAAGCTGTTTTTGCTGGCACTGGATTTCGAAAAAGTCGTGAAGAGAGAAAAACTTACGCAATTCATTGCTTCACAATCATTGCAGATGTCATTAAATCGTTATGACGCTATAGAAAATCATTATTCTTGACGATGAAGATCATTTGAAAAACATTTGTTTCTTGTCTATTACGTCAACGTACGTTTCATATAAATTTATTTTGTCACGGTTTTATTTTTAAGTATGACAAAAAAGTGAAAAGTACCTACAATAGATTTTTGATCATGAAACCACAACGAATGTCATCATAATCTGTTCTGATCGAGGAAGAAGAAGTTGCTTCCTCAAAAACTCATTTCGAAATACGTAGGTACGTACGTTTAGGAAAAAAATTTGTTAGAGATGCGTAAAAATAAGAAAAACGTTGGTGGTAGCGCATCTTCAGAGACTACTTTTTTTTTTTACTGATTCATGAATACTGAATTTCATCGTTTGAAACGGTTTTTCTCTAAATTAGTGGCTTCTTTTCGAATGCGCGCCATAATCAATCGTCAAAAATTTGTACCGACGATTATGGGAGAAGGGAGACCTTGCAATTTCGCCATTGGCATTATGTTCATGTCAATGGAGATCTTTAAGCAAACCCACCGACCAAATCATTACGTAATCATTGACCCACAGTCATCATGACAAGCTGCAGTTAGTCTAAAGCGGCCAGTGGCACGGTCACGATCGAGTTCAATTCAGATCGTCTGAGCGACCCGGCTGCCCTGGCTGGTTGGTTCGCCGACGGGCACTTAACAATTTTTCAATTAATTGCTAGCAGATCAATCGACTGTTCACGGCAATTCGATTTAGGTCAAGGCAATAACCATCTCTTTCTAGAAATTGTTGCAGTTCGTTTTGCCGTAGATCGATCGTTCAAAAAATAACATCTTTCCAACGTGGTCCTTGACGGATTTGCCGCTTAATAACAATTGACTTTAATTATGTATGTTCAAAATTATGTTAAACAATCAACAAACGCTAATCATCGACGACTTTTGGCAACACTTCAATACGACTTCAGGGAGATTTCAAACAATAACCAGACCATTATGGAGCCAGACCAGAACACTAGGTTACATCTGATGTAGTCTATTTCTTAGTGCTTTTTTATGTATTGTTGCGCCTGTGTCGCTTCCTTTCTCTCTGCCGACATTTGTGTTACATGTTAATTGTGCTTTTTGTAGACGCTGAAATGCTTTTAAATGCATTTTACTCGTAATAAAACAACAAAATAAGCGGCAAAAACTAGACCGCGATATGAAAATGTTGCTGCAATTTTCGATGCGTGTCGTAAAAGCGTAACGCGTTAAAGAAATCATAAATTTCCATTGTCCAGTTATACTGAAATTTATGATCAGACAAGAATAAAATGTAACTTTGAATGAAATTTATAACAACTTAAAAGCTTCGGTCGCACGATGTCGAAACGATTTCCTTTCGGTACGCGATTTCCATTTAGAGAAAGTGCAAATAGTCAGTTCAAATTATTACAACGGAAATTTAAAAATACAATAATTTTGTAAAAATACACGTTTTTTTAACACGAAAAAAATGCAATTTATTTTCGAAAATTTGGGAAAAAATCGTTCACTGGAATTATTTATGTATGTACATATATGCATGATTGTAACGCACTCACCGAGACTGAAGTTAGTCGTGCGTAGATGAAAAAACATAGTAAGAAAAAACAACAACAACAACAACGACCACAACCCGCAGCCACCAACCACCAACCACAAAACAATAGCCACAAACTCCTCCAACAACCACCACAGAAACGCAATGAAACACACGCATTTTCGGCGGGGCCGCCAAAATGCGTTGCGTGTGATTTTGACATAAGGAACAAACTAACAACAACAACAACAACAACAACAAAAACTGAAAAGCAATAACACGCATTTCATTTTATTACTTTC
The DNA here is from genome assembly GCA_949752815.1 of Conops quadrifasciatus. NCBI lineage: Eukaryota > Metazoa > Arthropoda > Insecta > Diptera > Conopidae > Conops > Conops quadrifasciatus. Next base: position 12,753,477 of record OX457078.1, on the reverse strand, counting down.
TCGTAGTTTTTGTTGCTGCTTCCATGTTTCATTTTACGTTCATTAATTTCTTAAGTCACAAGCAACACTGCTGAAATTTCTCCCCCTTTTTTATTAGCACTACTTGTGTCGTCATTGTTGTTGTTGTTGTTGTTGTTGTTGTTGTTGTATTCCTCTAAAACTTAGAAACATCAGACACATTTTAAAAATATAAAATGATATAAAGAAGAAGCCAAAGATGAAAACCACGACAAGACGACCGACAAAGTCGACGATGTAGAGAATGACTATGAAAAAGAAAAGGTAAAACCTATTTTAAAAGACAAACGGTCCCTAAAAAAGTGGACCATAAAATGAGGTTAGCAAAGAAAAACTATTTCAACGATGAGATGCGACGAACGAAATTGGAAGAAACAGAGAAAGCAAATTTTCATAAACACAAAAGAATTTTAAAATGATATTAGTTGAAACATTTTAAAATATGTACTATATCGCTTTTAAGACTAAGGCCACTATTAGCAGTTTACTAGACCCTTTAGGGATCTAACTAACTTTTCGATTACTTGCGGTTTGAGCATCTCTATAATCATAAGCACGAAGCCCGACAATTTGATAATTTTAATGTTAATATCGTATCATATTATTATTCATTCATTTATATATGAATGATCATTTATTTAGTCATCGTACAAAATTAATGAACAAAGTTTTCAAAAGTTGTTAAGTTGTTAAAAATGTTTTGAAAAATTGCGCTGAAACTTGGTCGGTCGCTTAAATTAACGCCGAAAACATTTCGAACATGAGCTTCTTAACCTCAAACACTTGAACTCACTTCACTCTTGCTGTTATCAGCAAGATGTTGTTCTTGTCGCCATTAATTTTATCCTTTCTGCAGTCATAGTAAGCCCGCAGTTGACTTCCATTCGCGACTTCCATGCATTGAAGGAGAGTTCGTGTTACACGCAGGCGATGGTCCATAGACCATACGGCCATTGCCACCGGCCATCGCTATTGCCAGCGCTCGGCTGCTTCTGCTGCTTCAACGTAGTGACGGCAAAGCTGATACCGAGACAGTGGCGCAGACGATTTGGAAAGAAAAATTACTTGGCCGCGCAAATGTTAAGAAACGAAATGAACTGTGCTGTGATTTTTCATCTAATGTTGAAAAGGTGCAAGGGCAGAGAGAGAGAGAGAGAAAAAAAAGAGAGTGGTCAATGGAGGAAGTCATTGGTTAATAAAGATGTATTCAAGAGATAGATCGTACAATCGGAAGGTTGATAAGATGCGAACTTTTTCAACAATCTTTGGTTGTTTTGGCGAACTTTTTTTCTTTGAGAAGTCTTTTGTTGGTAGATTTTTTTCTGTTTAGTTAGTAACAATAGCAACAGCAACAGCAACGACAACAACAACAACAACAACAACAACAACAACAACGACAACAACGACGACGATTGAATCTTTGGGATTCTTGCGTTACGTCTGTTGGTGAGACCAGCCTGTTGCTGATGATACTTTGACACTGAAAGTGTTCGGTTCAGCGTGTTGACCTGTTGTCGTTTGGCCAATTGTTGTTGTTGTTGTTGTTGTTGTTACCGGTGTTCACAAAGTTATTGTCGTTAAGGATGTTGATTTTGTTAATGATTATTGTTTCAGTTGTTAATAGTGTTCTCTTGTTATTAGTTTGTATTTATGTTGTTGTTGTTGTTGTTGTTGTTGGCTATACGCCAATCATCACTTTTTTTTTTTTTTTTTTTTTTTTAAGGATCTATTTTTGGTGTATTTCATTTTTGAAACGTAAAAGCCTCTTTTGCTTTTTCTGCTTATTCTTCTTCTGCTTTGCTGTTGCTGTTTTCATTTAAAAATGTCGTTAACCCATTTTTGCAATTTTTTTTTTTTTTGCAACACTACGAAAATTGTCATTATTTTGATCATTTAATATGTTGAATTTATAAAAAAAATCAAAATTTTTTGCACACATTGGCACGAAAATGTGCGTGATATCTCGAAAACCATTGATGACGAAAACGTTTGTCTGAGCTGGTAGTTGCGTATTTAGCGTTTGAAAAAACCTTCGAAAAAGTACAGTTCCGTTTTTGTCGGCCTGTGTTATTATCGCTGTTGCTGTTACTATTGTTGTTGTTGTTATAACAACGCCTTAGGTTCACTTTTGTGATAGGAATAACAATTTTTCGGTGCCTTTTGAGTTTACAGCCTCGCTACAGTTTCATAATTCTTTTTTTTCTGCTTAATTGATTTCATCAATTTTAATTATCTCTTGTTAACAGAGAGAGATTTTTTTTTCTGTTTGCAAATTAATCAACGACGCATTTCATTTCAGTTTAGTTGAGTTATTACGAATAATCTAATTAAATAAAGAAGATAATAATTTAATAATTTCGATGGCAATAAATTAGAATATAATCATCGAAGAGGCTGGAAAATAAAATGCAAAACGCAAAAAACCTCTGTCAAGCAAAATCAAAAACGCAAAACGAGAAGAAAGAACTCGGCAATGCTTCCTCAAGCAGCAGCAGCAGCAGCAGCAGCGACATCTGTTGTTTCTGCGGTTGTTATGGCGCGTTTTGCCTTGAATGTCATAAAATCATAAAAACGATTTATTTTTTACAGGGTTTTTGATTAAAATTTAATCGCGCTTTGTATTTTTTTTTTGGCGACATTTGAATGCAGTTCAAAGAAAATCTAATAAATAAATAATTGTTGTTTTTTTTTTCCAAACAATAATAATAACAATTACATCAACAGTTCAATAAAAATCTATAAAAAAAAAATAAATTAAATAAAAATATAGAAAAAAGTAACAATTCATAAAAAAAAAACAATTGAAAAATCGCATGCCAGAAAATGAAGGAACAAACGAACCAAACAACGAACGATAGGACGAACGATGGGACAAACGCATGCATTTTTATTGTTTTTATTGCATGCGTTTTTCTACTGCAAACGCTCAGTGCGTCGCTGCGAGAGGCTGCTGTCATTGTCGCTGCAGCGATTTGTTGATGTGCTTGACAGCAGCAACACGTGCCGCCTAGTTGCAATTAAACAACAACAACAACAACAACAACAACTGCAATCGAAATAGCAACACTTGAAGAAAACATTGCATATAAGTACCATAATATATAAAAAAAATTATACGACATTATAGCATTTGAACCTACTCGCATTGAGAAGAAGGCAGCGCAAATGTTGCATACGTTACATTGTTAGAAGCCGCCGCCGCTCACTGACTGACTGCGCATCGGGTCGCTCTGGTTCGGGGCTTATCAGCAGCGTTCAAGGCTGTGAGCGCACAGCGTACAGTGCGCATCGTATCATGCAGCTGCAGCCAGAAGTAAGGCAAAAGCTATGATGTAACTTCAGCCATCAGCGCAGCCTGTAAGTGTTACAAACAGTGGCGTAAGCGAGAACTACAAATCAGTGCTGCGACGAGAGCATCCTTAAGCAAATCGGGGGCAACGTGTAGGTACAGCTTGCAAAAAACGTTCTATACGTTTTTATTGTTCGTAATTTTAAGGAAAATTAGTCTACAGTACGCGATCGTGCATCACACACACACACACTCCTCCCTTCGCGGCGTAGTCGAAGCTCCTTGAAACGAACTAGGCCAAAAGGTCGCCGCCACCATTGCCGCAGCGACTAAGCGGCTGTCACGTAAAGCAGCTGCATCTAATGCAAAAAACTGCATCCTACTATTCATGCTCTCAAAACCTTCAAACATTTGAAATACAAATTAATTTTGTCGGATTGCAAAAATGCACAAAAAATGGGCAGAAAATGGCGAAGAAGTGCAAAGTTTGCACAAATAAGAACGTTTATGTATGCAATCGTTGCAAATAAAATAAACGCATTAACGCATTAACAGTACGCAGAACGCAGCGCGATTGCATGAGCATTGAGAGACCTTAACGGACATGCTTAGTAAAAAATGTAAAATTTGGTAATCATTAATTTTTCAACCCCCTCCCCCTTCCTTCTACCCGCAAAAGCCAGCGTTAATATGCGCCACATTCTAAGCGTTAACAACTCAAGACCAAAACAATTCACTGCAACAAAAATGTACTCGCTTTTGAAATTAAGCCAAATCTGAAATGAGGAAGTATATTCCAATAAAAGATACGAGATTTAAATATGAAAAGTCATAATGCTCTCGTAGCCACTTCCAAAAGCTACAGCAGAAACAACAACAGACCGAGGTTGTGGCATGATTTGAATAAATCAAAATTTAAAAGTCATGGACATATCTAACAAATAGACAGACAGAGAGACAGAGAGGGAGAGGGTAGGTGGGTGGTTGGGTATAAGAGGTATCACATTGATATTTCATTGAACGACACGCACGGATTGAGCTTGGTTTGAGGAAGAATTTAACGATAAACGCAAGCAATTTTTTTCCGCAAAATAATTACAATAAAACTAAAACTGAAGGTCACTTTTAAGATTCAATAAAGACTATAATAAAAACAAAGAGCAATAACCATCTACAATCGATATTCAAGTCGATTCATTCACGGCGTCTGCGATCACAACAAGTACGCAGCAATCACGCTTAATGCTCCTCAAACCATTTATGCCACAAATTAAATATTATACGATAATCAAATATTGTATTAACAAGTAGAAGAAGAAGAAGAAGAAGAAGAAGAAGAGAAAAATGATGAAATGTTTCTACTTGTCATTAGTTCTTTTGAGATAAAAGAGTACTCGTCGACTAGCTTTCACTTTCTTTGGAATTTCTCCGGTTAGCGTGAATAAAATATTCAACCACGCCCACTCTTTTCACTTGTACTTTCTTCTTCTGCTGCTTCTTCTTCTTCTTCTTCCCCTCTTTCAACACTTTCTTCTCATACTCTCTCTCTCTTACTCTTTTTTCTCGCCGTTTTCTTACGCTGAAGACGATTAATCTCTACGTGCGAGTACATACATACATACATTTCTTGTCGATTTCGGTTCTGCTCTAGTTTTTACAACAACAATACTAATAACAAAGACACATTCATCGAAGAAACTTCAACACAGCCCATCAACAGCGCCATCTGGCAGCACTGAAAGAGGCAAAATGCGTGGCGACTATTGCGTGCAGTGTGTGTGTGTGTGTTGTCTAGTGTTAACGCTGGACAGATGAACACCGTACTTTTTTCAAGTTTCTCTTTTTTGTTTGTGAGTGTTGTTACGCTAAAATACAATCATAAAAATTATAAAAATTTCATAACAAAGCGTTTTCTTTTCTTTTCTTTTCTTTTAAGTTTTCTTTTTTAAGCCATCGGCGTTTGTTTTGCGCGTTTTTTTTTACTTTCACAATTTTTCATTAATGTCTTTTATATATCGTAAATACAATTGATGTTTAATGTTGTTGTTGTTGTTGGTTTATTTTCTAACAAAAGATCAAGGAATTTATAGCCATTTTGTTGGCATTTCCTTTTTTCGAACTCCTTTTTTTCAACTCATTGAAGCCTTTTCGCGATCAATGCGATCTCGCTTGAGCTACAAAACATCATCAACTAGTTTCTAAACTAAAGACTTTTCAAAACTATATAAATCTATATATTCAAAAATCTAAACAAAATGCTGCGAACCTTGATAATGCAATGTTTGCAAATGCTATGTTTTGCAAATGCTATGTTTTGCATAATGCAAAATGCATAATGCAACATTAACATTTTAATATAATATAATAATTTGAGAATGTTGTCCTTGAAATGATCCATTCGAAAACTGTACCATCTCATCATCATCATCATTATCGTCATTAATTCTCAAACATGATTGATGGTTTTCACTTTCAACATCATTATAATCATCATTAATGTGTGTTTCTTAATTTTTTGCTTTCTGTGTTTGTTTGTTTGTTTTAATAAAGGCTGGATGTAAATTAAAAACTCATTAAATTAATTAAAATACATTTATAATCACATTAAATTGTACACAAACTATTTTATGGTTCTAAAAGAGCAAACGGCAGCAGCATCAACAACAACAACAACAACAATAATCTGCCTTCCACAAAGAAATACCACGGAAAAAGCACTTAACCCAATTTTCGTGGGTACCTCTTTTGTGTCCAACTTCGTTTTTATATTCATCAGCCATCAACCATCAACCATCAAACAACAACTATCAAAGAACCACAACAACAACAACAACAACTCAAGCAAAATGACCAACGGACCAACAACCAACGAGCCAACCAAACAACCAACCAAACAAACAAACAACCGACCTGTTGCTGTCGTGTCATTGCGATACGTGAGCAGCGCACATAGGGCTGTTGTTGTTGTTGTTGTTGTTGTTGCTGCTGTTAATCGCGTGTGAGGCTGCGATTGTGGCAACGGCTGTTGCCGTCGCTGTGACTGACAAAGAATTAACCATTGTTGGTAGCGCTACTTGCTGTTGTGGCTACCGTTGTTGTTGTTGTTGTAATTTGTATAAACATAAACATTAAAGCAAGCTGCCGATGGTTTCATGCAATATTCAACAAAAACTACACAAAAAAAACCAACAAAAGAAGCTAATGCTTGACGAATTTCACGGCAATGCAACGAATTTTAAAGAAATTCGATTGAAGTGAAATGAAAAAAGCGGTCGACGAAGGGCGGGTGGGAGACGGTAGGGGGGGGGGGGGGGGGAAGAAAAAAGTGAAAACTACGAATAAACGTTGACTACGAAATTTTGTTTTCTCGTTTAAGTTGTTTGGAATGTGCGGCGGCCTGCAATAAAATTACAAAATTTCGTCACTTGATTTCTTAATTAGTTTGTTAAGAGAAATAGCAAGAGAGAGACAGAGAGACGGAATTCATACCTCCGTCGACTTTATATAAAGCCAAATTAATTATTTTCAAATTTAAAATTACTTCAAGCAGCGTAAAACCGATTGAAGCCGAATGAATCAATTATAAAACAATCATACATAAAACAACGTTTCAACAGCTCAATACCGTCTCGGCTCACTTGGCTTCAACCATCACGGTTCTCTTCGACCAACTACAACATTCACAATTCAACACAGCCACGTTTCTCATGACCCATTTCTTTTATATCCCATTTTTTTTATACGCTTTTCAAAATCTTTAAAGAAGAAAAACGGGATCAAAGCAAAATAAGCTTCAAACTCTTGTAAACAATTTGTCAAGAACACAAAACCAGCCTAATGCTTGCTTGATTAAAGCCGTTAAAAACCGGGACCGTTAACCATGAGATAAAGAGACTGCACGAAAAATACTTTTTAATTCGTTGTTGTTGTTATTATTTTAATGTTATTTTGCTACTGGCATAAAATACGTAATTAAGATAGAATGAAGACAAGAAGAACCAAAGAGTGCAAGAGTGAGTGAGAGCAAGTAATTTTAAGCACACCTGTCGGCAGTGGGCGTAAGGAAAGAGGCGGAACCTCCCAAGAAACTGTTACCTGAAGAACGATTCAAATGCGTTGGAAATGGTAAAACGGAGCTATCCTCACAAAACGCTCAATTAAAATCAATATAATCGTACGTACGATATTCATTAAAAGCTTTGTTAGATTTATTACCTTTATACTATTTTTTAAGCGGGTCGATCGACAGTGAAAAAAGGCGAAGACGAAGAGGATAGGAGAGGTGGCTAAATTGGACAAAGTAAATCCATTTGGACGGAGTAAATTCTTGTTGTAAATCCATTATCGACTGTTGCTATGCTACGATCGTTGAAGAATTATTAAGTTTTTTTTTTGGCAAAAGTATGTTCTACAAGTATAGACAAGTATGTCCTAAATATAAGTGCATATGTAAGTGCTCGATTCATGACCAAAGTGCATCCTTTTTGCTACGGTAGGAAAAAAAAAAAAATAATCGGAATTATAATGCAAAATAATTTTGAAAGAAAATTGAATATTGTCTTGCCAGCGAAGGAGATAGTGAAGCTATTTTTTGATGAAAGTTTGATTGGACTTATGCAAATGTTTTCTTTTCATAAAAATTTTTTTCCAACGTGAATTTTTTAAAAACTGTTCATTGTTCTACGAAATTTTTATAGATTTCAAAATAAAAATGCGTTATTCTGCAGAAATCTTGTATGAGAAGAGTTTTCTGGCAACACTGTGGATAGATGACCCAATACAGGGTGTGCATATATGTACGTATCTTCCTATTATAAAGAATGCCTCAAAATCGACGAATTTCAGGCAGAGTAATTTTACGCTGTGTGTAGGAGCATTCATTATGTTAACTCTGTGTAGGAATATATTATGTTAACAGTTTTTGGTTTTCGGAATTTTTTTTATTATTATCTGTTGTTACAGCAAAGAGAGAGAGAGAGAGAGAGACAGAGACATAAATTATCAATTATTTATTTATTGATACTTCATGTGTTTCAAATTTTTGTTAAAAAAAAAGAAAAGATTAAGATTAATGATCGATCAGGCACGAAAAAAAATATTTGTGTGCTTATGTTTAGGCAATTTTTAAGTCATAACTTTTCACTAATGGTTGAATGGAGAGATCAATGATATGTCTTGGCGAACAAATAAACAACGGGCCTATTATTTGGCCTCAAACTCAAATATTCCTTGCTTTAATAATAATCCGGTCCCACAAAAATTTACAAAAAATTTAAAAAATAAAACACAACAAAATTTATTAATTTTGTGGGCCTACTTATGTACATAAAAATACAAGATAAACTTGTCTTTCTTGTGTTTTGAAAAAATTTAGACACGCTTTTAAAGCGTGGTGTACGAGTGTAATTTGTAAAGAGGTAACCAGTGTACATATACCTAAAAGAGATATATACCCAAGAGACCAATAAAGAACAGCCATAACCAGAGCAATTCGCCAAAGCAGTAACCAAAAACGGGCGCCTTTACTATAATCCGTGGGGCCACAGAGGCCGCAATGTTCCAATTTCTTTTATTAACAAATGCATCGTAATTTTTAGCATGTTTAATTGAAGTTTTATTGAAAGTCTTGTGGTCTAATCGAGCCTCGAAAGCAAGAGAAAAGACATATACGAATTTGAACTAATAAAAAATAAACCATAGAAAAAAGTAGATCTTGACAATTAGAAAAACAACAACAATAAAATCAATAAAACAATTTACGAATCATTCGCCCACAAAAACTAGTCTGCAATTTTGTTTTTAAGGCAGTCTAGAAACCATTAATAATTAGCTGCAGAAGGCAGAATGGACGCAAGCTGAGCTGTACGAGTATGTATAGAGAGCACTCACTAGTTGCATGCAGCCCGAACCAAGTATGGCTACTTGGTCGCCACTCATGCCTCGTGGCATTTTAACCTCATCATAAAAACCGAATTGAACGCAATCCCAGCAAAACAGTTTTATAACCCTTCATAAACACCTTCCTTTGCGCTGACTCACTCACGGCCTGCGCTTGTGAGCGCAATCAGGCACGAAGTCTTTTGAGGTGTGGCTTCAGCCTCATACGCGATCTAGTATCGTTTTGAAAATTATTAGGCTCAGGCTCTCTCAGACTAAACCTAAGTGTAACGAGATGTTTCAAGGTTTTCTAATCAGCTGTTAACTAAACTTTTGGTTGCTGTTATTTATGTCTTCGTCGTCGTCGTCGTCGTCGTCGTCGATACTCTTGTCGGCCGCTGGATCAGATGATTTTTATTTACTAAACCAGAAAAAATGTACGATATACGAAGAGCATTCATTCGAATCCTTTTAAAAGTAAAATGTCAGAGTTCTGAAATTATGTCATTTCTGAAAAATTCATATTATTATATATAGTTATTTCCTATTATTAATATATAGTTATTATGGTAATACCATAATTATGTCTTGACACTTTTACATTTTAATATTTCTCCAATTTGTTGTAGTTACACATATTTCACTGCTCAACCCTTCAGCGTAATACCCTCGAGGTAATCACACCTCCTCCCTCCCCCGCCCCTCTTCTTCTCTTCACCGACCGATCTCTCACTATGTTTCGTTTCGTAATAACGAAAGCTTATGGCTAACACGCAATGTTCATATCAATCAAAATTCCTTTTGTTGCTTAACCCCGTGACCCCCGTGACCTCATTCAACTTTTCTTCATGGCTACAGAATGTAACTTAATCTAACATTGATAAAGTGCTTCTTATTTTCAAAAATATCTTTTTTTCCCAAAAGTTAAAGGACAATTTTAATTAAATGAACCGTTTGATCCTTTTTTAACTTTTTTAGTACAAAAGTTCAATTTCTGAGTTGAAAAAATAGTATTTCAAACTTTAATAAATTTTTCAATTATTTAAATTATAAACTCAGTCATAGAAAATTTTAATATTCTTAGTATAAAAAGACATATGCTGAGTCGAAAATTACTACATATTTTTATTTCTATGGTTGAAAAGTTCGACTTTTTTAGTACAATAGTTCAATTTTTGAGTTGACAAAATAGTACTTTAAAATTGTATTTGAATTTCCATTTTTAAGGTTAAAAAATTTAACCCAGTAGTTAAAAATTTCAACCTTCGTAGTACAAAAAGGCATCTGCTGAGTCGACAAAATAATATTGTCATCAATAGTTGTTGAAAAGCTCAGCTTTTTTAGTACAAAATTCAATTTCTGAGTTAAGAAAATAGTATTTAAAACTTTAACAAATTTTCAATTATTTAAATTTTAAACTCAGTCATAGAAAATTTCAACTTTCTTAATATAAAAAGACATCTGCTAAGTCGAAAATTACTATTTTTATTTCTATGATAGAAAAGTTCGACTTTTTTAGTACAAAAGCTCAATTCCTGAGTTGACAAAATAGTATCGTATTTCAAAATTTAAGGTTTAAATGTTCGACTCAGTCGTTGAATATTTCAACTTTCGTAATTTAAAAGATTGACAGAAGTTTGGGTTAAGTTGACGAACTACCCTGATGATAAACAACATGATCGTTAAGGCTGATCGTATGATCATTTCAATGCGTCATGACTTACGATTCAAAAAATTAACTCAGCAGTAGAAAATGTCAATTTTTGTACTATAAAAATTTCACCACTTTCATTTATCATTATTATAACACTTTACCATTCAATTACGGTTTTTTAATTAAACTTTCAAAATGAAAATTCTACAAAGGAAAAATAGTGCGAGCATTTGTCGAATATAAAACAGTTCAGCTAAAAACTCATTCATAGTTTTGACTGATAATCTGCCACGCTTCTGGCATATTTTTTTCTACCAGAAAAGAATTGGCTAGCTTGTTTTTTTATTCGAAGAGTACGAATCATCGAAATATTTGCATAAATTGAGCTTTTTTCCTCGCTTTTTTTGGATTCAACACTATAAGAATATAATTGAATTAATTTATTTTATTCAGTTTCGCTTCATGGTGTTCACTTCATGATTGGCATTCCTTAAAAATAACCTCATTATTTCTTATACTGCAGCAGCTGGCTTGCATTTTTCACAGTGTATTAATTACTCATGCCTTGTAAACATTTGTAAACACAAATGTTTGTGATAATTTTATTTCCTGCTTTTGCAAACACCGCTTCGTGACTGCCTAAAACGGCCATCAGCTGATTATTATTGATCTAATCATCTGAACCATTATCCCCGCCTATGCCACACCCTCAGCGCGCTTCTAGGCGACTACACTTGGAATGATGGTGACAATCATTCCAACGAATTGACCCATTTTTTGCATTCATGCTCGCCAAACTGGGACGACAGCAAAGTGACTGACACGAATGTGAGTCATACGCCTCATTTCCATGGAATGGTTCTGTAACAATAGACTCCATCGACCAACGAACCAACCAACGAACCAACGAAACATCGATCGTTGATCGTTGGTTGAACACGTGGCTCGTTTATTAGTCATTATCGAACAACTGAGCTCGTAGAGAGCAAACACAAAGTGAAATGAAAACCGAAATCGAAATCGAAACGCAAAACCTTAAGAAAAATTATGCTGACTTTTGAAAAAATGATGATAAACAACATGATCGTTAAGGCTGATCGTATGATCATTTGAATGCATCATGATAGCGATCGATCGGTCGATCGATGAGCAGAATCGATCCATTAACGAAAACGTGAGCAATATCGTGTCGATATAATAATAATAACAATAATAATAAGAGAACAAAGCAACAGCAACAACAAAACGAAATTGCAATAGAGAAAAACTTAGAAAACCCGCAAAAAACTGAAAATAAACAAAGAAAACTAAAGAATAAGCAAATAAAAAAGACAAAAAAGGGGACAGCAAAAATCAACAAAAACAATGTCGGCACTTTCTTTGTAAAAACGGTAATAATGAAGTAATGGCAAACCTTTTTTTGACCTATTTTAAATTTCGAAAGAATTTCTGCTCATTTTTCAAATAATTCGGTATTACTAATTAATGGGGGTTTTTCCCCCTTAAAGGGGGCTGAACGGGGAGGGGTGGCGGTGGGAAGGCCATTGAAAATATGGCGAGAGATAATATGGCGCGAGAAGTTTGATATCGATACAAACAAGTCGCTTTTCCTCAAGCGACCTCACACAAGCGCAATGTAAAAGCGAACGTACAGACGAGACGAGACGAGATAATGTTTAGAACTCATAAATGTCACGTCGCGACGTCCGCAAAGTGATGTCATTCATTAACATTATCAGTCAGTCAGTCAGTCAGTTGGTCAGTCGATCGATCGGTCGGTCGGTCTATCGGTCAGTTAGTCCGTTTTTTTGCGAAAAAAACATTTTCTTATTAACGCGCCGAAACGAATACCCGAATGACTCGCATTCTAGGAAAAAAAAAAAATAAAAAAAATAGTAAAAAGTAAACAAAAATTGTGGATTTTTCCCTTAAAAAATTCGACGAAAATTACCGAGGGTCCAATTTGACCCCAATTTTGACATCTGAAGGCTTGCGCCGCTTTTAATCTTATCGCAGCGAGAGCATGCAGTAAAAAAACAACAAGAATTTACAAAAAAAAATGTTCACTGGAATTTTGTGAAAACGAAAACACTGAAAAGCCACAAACGCAAAATGTACAAAAACAAAGAAGAAACAATTGTGAAAAATAATTACGTTTATTCATGGTATTCATTTCTAAAATACAATACAACAAAAAAAATATTTCTACTACCAAAAATGATTTTTTCTAATTAAAGGAAAATGTTAAATTCTGAAGCCTTTGGGTAACAGTTTTTCATAAACAAAAAAAACACTCTTACTAAAAAAAAACTCATACTGAAAAAACACTCTAAGCAACAAATTATAGAGTTTCAAAAATAACCACAATAAAAGTATTTTTCTTTTGATGTCATTTCATACCAACAAATCATTCTTCTTCTTCTGAATCGTCGAATTACCACGAATCGTCCGATTGAGTGCACTTGAGTACCCGTTTTGTAAACTCTTTAAATTGTTATTATCGTGAGATTGTGGTAAGAAAAAAAAAGTCAGCACATAGAACATTGAGTTTTTTAAAACGAAAACAACACCATGGTGCACGAATAATGACCACACGAAGCTATCTAATTTGTATTTACAAAAAACAAATAAACAAAATAATGACATGAACAAAAGGTCCGGAAAATAATAAAACAAAACCACAACCGATAAGAAAAAAAAATATACTTGAATAAACAATAATGTTAATTGAAATGTTTATAGAATATTTAGTAGAAAAAATTATCATTTTTGTAAGCATAAAAAAGCAAAGCAAGCGGCGGGCTCATCATAAAACCGTTTTGAGAACAAAAAACGGAGAAGTTTAAGGGATGTTTTTTGCTTTTAGGATGTAATGCTGATTAAATTTTTAACTCTTTGTCACCAACATCAACGTCATCGTCATCACCATCACCATTATCGTCATCACCATCATCATTTTCCTCGATCATTTGATAACGAAAAAGCTTAAGAGTTACAAATTTTAAAATCTATCTTCTACACTTCTCTCTTCGTGATCGATTCGTTTGTTTGGCTCCTAAAAAGTGAAAAAGTACTTTGAGTACTTTCCGTTTTGGTTTAAAAAAAAATAAAAGCAATTAATGATGCAAAAACTGACAGCTCGGAAGTAAAATTATTCACTCAAGTGGTCATCATTTATGCAGCAGATTAGTTCAGATTATTAGATTAGATTTGTCTCAACCAGGAAAGCGCTTTTAAAGAAATGCCAAAAGAGAACACATCGATGGCCAGCAACTGCTCTAGACAACCACCTGCGCACTGAAAGTACCTTTTAGATGCTTTTTTCAACTCGCAGAGCAGGAAAGAAAAATATGTACGAGTATGTAATAAAATGCCAACACATTCAAAAGAAATCAACGGCTACAAAGCGAAAAGCAAATGTTAAAGCGCAATCAAACTCAAAGAGAAGAGAGATAAGTTGTAAAACTCAACTCTTTCTTCTACTCAGTCTCACGTTCCTGAAGTTTTTATTTCTCCGTAACGTTGAAAGGAAAAACTCTCTCTCCTGAAACGATTTGCACACATATAAATTCTCTCTCCCAAACTGGCTGCTGTCGACACAACCGAGTCAGTCACTCATTAATTCACTCGATAATGTTTTCATAAGAGTGCACACGAACCACTTGCACTGTTGGCCAAGAAGTATTGCAACAACACGTACTCGTACTACGTACCCAAAGCAATGCAATAACAACAACAACCACCAAAACAACAACGAATGAACGAATGAACGAACGAACGAACGCAAGCATTCGCATCTTGCTCGTTTGCTCGGGGCTCATTCGACCGGTGGAACCTCTCTGCTGGCCCGAATAAAGTGTAAGCATTAGCTAGAATCATTCTTGAAAGCGCGCGCGAACCGTTCAGAAGCAGAGCGCTCGGAAGTACTAACTCGTTGATAAAGTGTTGATTTCCGATAAATCAGAAAAGAAAATTCGAAAAGAGCGATTGTCGATTTTTGTGAAAATCTGAAATCAATCTGACTGACCGACCGTCCCACTGTGGAAAGCATTGCATTGTTCGCCGAACCAACAGCAAACAGTGTTTCTTGAGCGGTGGAAGCGTTCGTTGCAAGCAAAAAGGCAGACAGTCAAAAGCGTAGAGTTTTTGCATCGAAAATAACGCCAGACTGAATAATTTCAAGAACAAAAAAATAACAAATTTACGAAAAAAAAAACTGAAGCAATAAATTTTTATTTTCTCAAGAAATTGCAAAATTCTTAATTTTTGAGAGAGTTCTTTAAACTATTTGTGTTTGTTTAAAAAAATTTTTTAAATTTTTAAAAAATTAAAAAAATTATATAACAATAAAAAACGTTAAAAAAATTTAAATTTATTTAAAATAAAATTTAAAATAAATGAAAAAGTGTTTTTTTCCTAAAAAATTTTTTTTTGGTATTTTTTAAAAATTCGTTGTAAAAATAATATAGTGTCCTTTTTCGACGAAAATTGCACCAATCAGACTTACCGAAAAAAAAACGTTATAATTTTGCCATTTGCCAAAACAAAAACAACAAGCGTGACAACCGAAACCGTGTCACACAAAATATAAACACCGGCCGGCATTTTGTACTCATTCAATGCAACAAATCAAGACGACATCGACATTGTTGCTGCTGCTGCTGCCGTTATTATATTTGTTGCTAGTGGTGGTCAGTGCTGCCCGCATTTTAGCCCAGAGTTGTCGCCTGACGCCAGCCGCGACGTTGCTCTACTTCCAAACGGGCCACAGCCAAAGAGCTTCTCCACTCGGTTGTTGATGTTAGTGATGATGCAAGCAATGCTCGTTTAGGCCTTACATCGTCATTGTTGTTGGTTTGCAAGTAAAAGGAAAAGATTTTAACACAAACAAAAAGAAAACCACAAAAAAAAACAGCTAAAACAATTTTTAAAAAATATTTAAAAATTTCTTAAATTGCGTGAAAATATTTTGTGTCTTTAAAAATTTCATTAAATTACTTTTAAATTTGTTTGTAAAACTCATTGGGCAAATTTTAAAAATTATTTTGCGATTTGAAAATTTCTTGCGGCAAAAACCAAAAAAAAACCAAAAATAATAAAAATATATTATTTGAAGAAAATCGTACTTGTGCAGTGATTTTGCTGCGAAGCGAAACGTTTGAAACATTCAAAAAGTATAAAAATCATAAAACAATTATTTTCCTTTTTGAATTTAATTGCAACAAAAAATACATCATACTATTTTACATTTGAGAAATACCACATAAATTAAACTCTTTAACAAAAACGACAACAAAAAGACAGCAGGCGTCCATTTTTCTTCCTGAAGGTGATTAAATTTTTTAAGGTTATTGTATATTTTAAAAAAATTATATTGTATATATATGTATTTAACATAATATAACAATAATTTTATTAAAATATAAATGTTTGAAATTGTGAATTATTAACAAATTAAAATTTGTTTAAAAACAATTACAACCAATTTTAAAAAAAAATTGCTAGAATTTTTAAAAAATTCGTGATTTCCGAATTTGTGGTTTTCAAGAAATAGTTTTCAAAGGATGTTAAGGGCTGATAAACTTTTCCTTCAACTGTAAAAATATTATAATACTCGTATAATAATATATATATATTATATAATAATTTCATTGGATCCGTCCAAGTATCATGATCTGAGATATTCAGCTATCTTGATCTGCAACTAGACCGAAATAATATATTAATGGATCCAACCAAGTGACATAATCTGAGTATGTAATTATGGTTTCTAGCAGCTCGTGGTCCAAAATCGTTACTAGACCGAAATATGTAATAATATTTTTAATTGGATCCATTCAAGTGACATAATCTGAGAGATTAAAAGTTTAAAAATCCAGTCGAAAAAATCGAGTAGATATCCCAAAAAAAAAAAACCAAAAAACCCTGAATTTTTTGCAAATTGTTTGTTTTAATTTATTTATTTATTTTACAATTATTTTATTTTTAATCATTTTTTGTTCATGCTCTTAAATTGCAATAAAATTACGTTATTTCGTAATTTAAGTAACGCGTCATGCTGAAGAATTAATGAATGAATGAATGAAGGACCGAATAGACCGAATAGACCAAATGACCACATGACGACAACGACGATTACATTTAATCTTATGAATTTTTTATAAGAAATCAAAAAAAGGACTGCATATAATTTTTAAATTTTTAAGTGATTTCTTTGAAAATTGTTAACAATTGTTTTCTTCTCTCTCCCTCTCTTCTTCTTGCCCACTTCGTGTGTGCTTCTTAGGAACCCATCGAATTGAAGAAGCGTCTGGAGGAAGTGCGTCTACTTGAGTCGCGCCGCTCCGCTCGTTTGGCCGATCAGGATCGTGACACAGATTTCGCCCGTTTGGCCGATATGGGCGGCGACAGACGCCGGACGTCGCACAGTATCGACGTGCCAGCCACATTGACGCCTCACAATAAGTAAGTTTGAATTTTGCTATGAAACATTTCCAACGCACTAATCTTAAATGCGTTAAAATTTCGTCGAATAATCATAATACAATTTTTACTTAATACACAAAACAATTGCGTTACACGCAGAGAAAGAAAATAGCAAAAAAAAAATACCAAGCGATAGCTTTTTCTATTGCGACAGAAAGTCGCAAGAGATTAGACAAACGCTAGCAACAAAGCTACGACAACAATTACAAATAAAGAACAAGTATTTGCGTTTTATTATTCTCTAAGAGCCACCACCACCACCCCGCCCCAACAAACTGCGCCCCAACAACCTCATCCATCGCCTTCGCAGACTCTGCGACGCATGCGATCGCCAACGCGGAAGGCTTTGATAAGACTTGAATTGTCGATGCGTAGTTTTAGAACTACGAAAGTGTGCCAAAACATTATTAAACGTTGCGTGTGTTACACTTGAACGTTGTTGTTGTTGTTGTTGGTTTTTATTGCGAGACACAAAAATTTATTTAACAAAAATTCCAATGAAAACGAAATAAAATAAATATTTTTTTAGAAAATAACTATATTTAGTAGATAAACTCACAATGTAGAATATTTTTTGGGGGGAGGGAGGGGGATAAACCCTGAAAGCAATCTTTTAACCTTAAATTTCTGCATTTTATTGGAGGTTATAAAACCAAATCAAAGGTTAAGAACAAAGAATGAGCACAAACAATGATCCAGAAATAATGCTCTATTGCGTCGAATTGTTGCGTTTGATTTCTTTGAGTGTACACTTTTTCGAAATGCGACTGAAGAGCGAACAAAGTTCGCGACGTCAGTCTTATCGGTTCTTTTGCGTTGCAGCTGTAAAATCATGCACTTTTCTAATGTCGATCGTGTAAATAAACTGATCTACAACAGGAGAAAATTGTTAATTGTTAAGAAGAATTGAAATAATAATTATCGGTTCCTTCTATAGGAACTGATCAAGTTTTCCGTTTTAATTCAAATCGGTGTTAATCGAAATGTAGACGACTTAATCAGCTGAAAGCTGAGATCAACTTCAGAACTGATCGATTTAGTACTGATCGCATCGATTCGAAACTAATATGTCTCTACGAAATTGATCAAACTGATCAGTTTGAAACTGATCTTATCGCTTTTGAACTCAACACCTTCGAGGTTATTGAGAATTCGAGTTGATCGAGTCGCTTTCGCATTGATCAACTCGCAGCTGATCGCTTTTGATCTAATGGTTTTGCGATCAGTTCAAAGATGAGAGATTCGTTCGTAATTTATCGTCGTAGAAGTCATCGATTTAAAGCTTTAGAACTGATCGATTTTTAACTAAACTGTTAGGAATAAAATGCTTAAAAACTGATTTAAAATTGAGCGATCGCTTTAGATCGCTGATCTCACTGAAGAGCGTGAGATCCATCAAACTCGAAAGCGTCGATATCTTTCAACTCGATTCGTAGCTAATCGCATCGCTAAGAATAAATCGAAATCGCACACACTTTAGTTGCAGAAGAATTAGAAAGCAACAGATCGTTGCAGATTTCGTTGCGAATGATCGCAGCGGATAATAATACGATTATAACAACACTTGACGGCATACTCTACGGACTCTTTCACACTTTTCTGGTTGTCTGATAGTGGGGTCGCTCCGTCCCCCGCTATTAGAATCAGGGGTGCCCCCTTTTAGCTTCGCTACGTTTCAAAACTTGTTTATTTATAAGCTTCATTACGTTTTTGTTTACGATACGATTATTTTTTTTTTGCCTTCTCGAACTGAAAAAACAATGATAATGCTACGAATATCAGTTGCCGCTGTTGTTACGTTGTTGTTGTTGTTGTTGTTGTTGTTGTTGTTGCTATTATTATTATTATTTTCTATCGCTGATGACGTTCACTTCAAACGCGGAAATTGTAAATAAATAAATAAAAATCTTGCTTGCTCTCTTTTCATTGTGTTTGCTTTCGGTTTTTGCTGTTGCTTTTTACTATATTCACGGCTATGCGCGATATCATCAGAGTAACAAGAGCGTAACTTGGTGAAAACAACGTTACAAAATATCGCATAAAATAAAATAAATTAAAAAAAGAGCAAGAAAAACACGAAATATTTATAATTTATTGTTTTGATATTTTTCTACATTGTATTTTATTGATATTAAATTTAAAAAAATTAAAATTTATTTAATATTTAATCTCAATTTTGTTTTTGAACGTAATTTTCGGGAAAGTAATTTTTTTTTCCGATTTCAATTGCAATCATTTCAAATAGAAAATTGTGTGCACTTAGAGTGTTTTTCCTTTTTTTATTGTAATACTTTATTAAGTTTTTTAATAAAGGTTTTTTAAAAGAAATTATTTAAAAAAAAATCAATTTCAAAGCAGTTGGCAACAAAAAATTAACGACAATGAAGTTGATTAACATCAAGAAACGTCAACAATTGCTTTAAAGTGGTAACAAGTATCACCTACGATATTTTAATGTTGTTGTTGTTGGTTGTTTGTTGTTGCTATTGTAATTGCTCTTGTCATTGTAACATTTGTAATTGGAGTTGTTTTTGTTGAAATAACAAAGCAGTAGCAAACACTTGCAACGAAACAAACCAGTCGACAATAGATATTTATGACAGCCATAGCAACAACAACAACAACCGCAACGGCAACAGTAAAAGCACAAAAGCAATTGTATAATAAAAAGCAGCAAAGCAAAAGCGTATGAGTGAAAAAAAAAGAAGTAATGGTTAATCAAATTCTAGCAGCGGAAAACAAAGTTCAGGCGGAAAAAAGTGTAGGAAAAAAGCACACAAACGAAATCATTGCAGCTGCAGCGAAGTGAAGTGAAGTGAAGTGAAAGCCTTGTAAAACGCTTCAGTTTAGCAACAGCAACAACAACAACAACAACCAACGCCATCGTAATAATATTAAAAACAATTAACTCTACGGTAACTGCTTTCAAAAGCTTAACAACATCACTAACGATTTGTGCACAAAAAAACAAGAACAAATATTTTATAATCATATCAATTTCTCGAAATCGTTAGTAGGAAAATCTTATCTTGCAAAAAAGTCCCCAAAGAGTTTCAAAGTCCGTTTTTCCGTGTGTCTTTTGTCTTTTTTTTCTCTTTGAAGTAGACAAAATTTGTGATTGTTGTATCAAAAAAAAAAAATATATAAAAAACATTTTTGAAAATTTTATCACTTTTACTAAAAAAATCTCTCAAAACCGAAAGCCTCTACCGGCATAATTTTCATTAATATTGTGACGAAATTTTGACTTTTTCTATTGGCCTTTTCTTCGCCTCTTAACCCTTCAGTTCTTCGGTACTTCGACGACTTTCGAAGCATTCGGCGTTTACTTCGTGTTATTTCTTCCTTTTTTGATTTTTTCCAAATTTGTTTTCTGTTTTTTTTTATTGAATTTTGTCTTCTATTAAATACTAAACACGCATCAATGATTTTTAGTTTGTTAAAAGACTTTTATTAAATTACTCGCAGGTACTTTACTAAAAATACTGTATTAAAATTTAAAAATGTGTTGAATTTATAAAACTTTTTATTAAATTTAATTTTTATTTTATTTTATTTAACTTTTATTTTATTTAATTTCAGTTTTATTAAATTTAGTATTTCATTTATTAAAATACTTGAGCCCTTAAAGGGGCCGATCGGTAGAGAGGGTTAGTTTTTTAGTTAAAAAAAAAATCTATTTTATTGTTATTTGCGTTTTTTTGTTTTTAAATTGTTTAATTGTGTTTCTTTAAGATCATAAACATTCGAAAATTCATTAATTTCTTTACCAAAATCATTAAATCATTAACGATCGGTTACATTCCCCCGACGACCCCCCCTCCAATCCCCTCCTCACACCCCCTTTATGTCTGGATGTAATTAAATTGTAGTTTTTGGACTCTTAAGGCTCCGGTGGCGACTTCGAATTACGAAAAGTCTTCGTCTGTGGGCAAGATTTCTTTAACTATTTTTTTAAGCGAGCAAAAGATATTCTAATTTAGAGTGAAAAGAGTAAATAAAATCGCAATAAAGCGCCAGTACAAATGAGTGAGAAAGAGAAAGAGAGAGAGCGAGAGAGAGAGAGAGAAAGAGAGAGAGAAACTTGCGTTGATCTGAGTCTGGATTGTCTCAAAGATAAAGCAATTATAGTGCAACGATCTGTATCTTGGAAGTGAAAGTGTGCGCGCTGGCTTTTGTGCATAACAAGCAAAAACAACAACAACAACTAGTACCAACAACAACAACAACTGGTACCAACAACATCAACAACTCTTGCTGAACACTCTCCTTCGCCGTTCGTTCATTGTCGTTATGCCGCCAGAAAAAAAATTAACTGATTAACCCTTGAACCGCTCGTTGGGTAAATTTTTGAAAGACGGAAGAGGAAGAGGAAGAGGAAGAAGACAAGTAAATGTCTTTTTCCGTTGGTTGCGACAACAACAATTTGCCCGTCAGTGAATGAATTAAGTTTTAACAGCAACAGCAACAGCAACAGCAGCAACAGCAGCAACGGCCACAACGGCAAAAACCTATGATCAACAATGATTGCCGCCAGTCGCCTGAAGCCACGCCCAGCTGTTGTTGTTGTTGTTGCTTTTTTGCTGCTGCCTTCAGTGACTGCAGCATGTTACCGAAGAGATTGGTTTTTGTTCTTAATTTTGTTGTTGTTGCTGCTGTTGTTGTTGTTGTTGTTGTTGTTGCTGTTGCTGTCTTGTGCGATTATTGTTATTTTATTGCTTATTTTGTTTGTGTTTCATACAATTTTAACAATTGTTACTATTATTGCTGCTGTTGCTGCTGCTGCTGCTATGATTCCTACGCATGCACGTTTGCACCCGCGCGTTGTCTCAAAACAACAACAACAACAACAACAACAATAATAATAATAATAATTCCTAGAAAGTCCGTGAGCTCTGTTTTGTCAGATCGAATTAGCCACGAAAATTGTGGCCAAGATCGATTCTTTGGAAGGCGATTTGAGCAGCAGCAGCAGCAGCCACAGCGGTAACGGCGGCAACGGCAATGGCAATAGATTGAGTTGTTTTCATTGTTGTTACGCTTGTTTGTTGTTGCAATTGTTATTGCAATTTTTTCAAATATTTTGTTCGGTTTCTGTGCTGTTATTATTATTATTATTGATGATGTGGTTGTTGTTGTTGTTGTTATTGTTGTTGTTGTTATTATTGTTGTTGTTGTTATTGTTGCCATATTTCAATTGGTGTCATGGTGCCATGAATGAAACAGTGCTTATGAATGGTTAAAGCAACACAATATTTCGAGAAAAAAAATATTTTGAGGCCAATAACAGTGCTGCCAATCATCATCAAAAATAATGATAATAATAATAATATTAATAATAAATTCTCCTATTTGTTTTAAATATAGGGAATTTTTTTTTTTTTAAATCGATAATTAAATTTCGAAATTTCATTATTTTTCAATAATATTTAAATAATAATATTTAAATTTTTAAAAATATTGTAACACTTTAAGTCAAGTTTTCTACTTCATGATTTCAAAATAGTTTTTTATATTGGAAACATTTTACCAAAGTTTAGAACCATCTTATTGTAGTTTCGAACCATTAGCACTCTTAATCAATCAATCAATCAATCAACACTCCTAATGGCCTTTTCCTGAGCCGAATTTTATCCAATTTATAGATAGAAGTTTAGTTCTTATGCGATATTTAGAAAAACTAAGGAAACATTTTCCAGCTTGATCTGACTGTTCCGTTTTTTTGGTGCTATTAAGATGTTTCTCAAAATCGTTCTCAAACTATTGGAAACATTTTACCAAAGTTTACAACCATCTTATTGTATTTTCGAACCATTGGCACTCTTCAATGACATGGAGCTCATCCTAGTTTCAAACCATCATCACTTTTCAATGACATAGAGCTCATCCTAGCTTCAAACCAACATCATTTACAAAAGGTTCTCTGTATTTTGCTTAGAATTTTTGGTCAGAAATACTTTCAAACTTCATGAATTAAAGGCATTGTGTTTTTAGGATTGTGCTCATTCTAGATTTTCTTAAAGATTTTGCTAACTGGATTGGATTTTTCTGGTTTTTTTTTTATTTTTTCCTTTTTTTTTTGTTTTTTTGTTGCTATTAAGATGTTTCTTCTTTCTTTCACTTTGTTCACTTTGCATGATATCTATCCTGTTGTTTTTCCTCTAATTTTGGTGTTTTCGTTTCCGTTTTTTTTTGTCTAACTTCAGCAATTTTGCAATGACACGACTTTTCTCGTATTCACATTCTGCGAACTGACAACGTCGCGTCGTCGAGTATGTTGAGCCGCAAACCACGGCGGTCACCGAAATGCTGGAAAATTGTTCTGTCACGATCGAGATTTGGCAATTTTCGTGCAAATGCACCGTTTGCCAAAGTCTGGCAGGCAGCGGCACGGCGCGTTGCGACTCTCAGGTTGTCTGCACTTTACTTCAGTTTTGTTTCGTCTCGTCTCGTTTCGTTTCGTGTCGTTGCTGTAATTTCGAAACCAATTTGCCAGAATTTAAACTTTTGGCCGTTTCTGTTTCGGTTTTGGGTTTGGGTTAAGCACGAGAGAAAATGTGGCTAATGAAGGGCTTAAAAAGCATTTAACAGCTTTTTGCACCACAAAAAACACCAAACATTCGAAGATTTCGCCAACGGCTCTCCACCGCGGCCGCCAAAACGGTTTTATTACCAATGATTTTTCCGCTTTTTCGCTGAATTCTACGAATCTCGGAACGTTGAGAGAGATGGGGGGGGGGGGGCGTGTTGGAGGGCGGCGTGATTTTCCCCCAATATTTTTTCGGGAACTTCTTCGTTTGTTCGGTTTGTTCGTTAGTTTTGTGTTTTTTGTGCCTTTTTTGAATTGAATGAACAACGCCGTAGAGGTTTTTGAAAGAGTTCACGGAGATTTCTAACTCTCAGGCGAAGAAAGGCGGTTGGGAGTGCGGTGAACCATGGCGTAAAGGGGATATAGCATAGTTTAATCAGGTCGCCGCAATTGCTTTTAATTTACCGAACGTGCTGCGATCGTTTGGCCAAAAACTCTGTCAATCCATTTTGATTGCGGTTAATAACAAATTTATCGAAAACTATTCGAATTCGGAAGGTTCGCGATGGCTTTGCGGTTTTATTGTTTATTTAATTATTTTCATAGCCGTTGTACGGAGCTCGAAGAATACCCTACACACGATCCTCATCGCTTTCTGAGAAACAATTGAAGCCTGTTCGTGGTGACTTTCATTCGAGTCTTGAGCTGTGCTTAAGGTTGTCTTTCCTTGCCAGTCTCTCTGTCCGGCGCTCTGTCTATCCGCTGGTCTATCTGTCCGCATCTGTCTGTCGTTTAGACGACGGCTCATTATTTCTTCAACGTCACCGTCTTCTTCGTTAAGTCTGTAACTGTATGTACAACCAAATAGAGAACATAAATACAGTCCTAAAAAATATTCCACAACATTGAAGCTACAACAACAACTACTACAACGAAAAGTACCGTTAAATGCTTCCATGCCCGTGTGTCTGTCTGCCAACGAATGAACGAACGAACGAACGAACGAACGAACGAGTACGTGAGTGCGAGCAAGTGCGCGTCGTAGAACGAGTAGTGCGTGCGTGCGTACGAGCGAGCGAGTATAACCAAGTGCGCGAGTGGGTAAGTACGAGTGCGTGAGTACATCCATCGTTGGCTCTCGCTTACTACGCGTGCGTGCTGCGTACGTGCTTGCTTGACGTGTTGTTTTGTTGTTTTTGCTCTGACTTCACCAGAATGATAATAATAAAGAAATGAGTATAACTCAATAGTAGAGCGAACCATTAGAATCAGAAAAGAACAAATGTATCCTAACTGGAAAAAATCAGTCAAGACCACGCAAACCCGGTTTTCGTGAAGTTGGTCCCTCTTTTTTTTGCAATCAACGCAACGAACCCTTTTTCTTCTTCTTCTTCTTCTTTCTCTGCTGATTGGAAAATAAAAGGCATGGTTTCGAAGCGCATTCTTAACCAATAGTGCCTCATCGCTCGCTACTTCACCATTTTGTCACTCTTTACTATTGCCTCGTCACTCTTTACTAATAGTGCCTCATCACTCGTTACTTCACCATTTTAACAACCTTTACTATCGCCTCGTCCTCTTATACTTCCTCATCACACGTTACTTCACAATTTCGTCACTTTTTTCTAATTGCGTCGTCACTCTTTACTAATACGAGTAGTGCCTCCTCACTCGTTACTTCACAATTGCGTCACTCTTTACTATCACCTCGTCACTACGTTTAATACACTGTTGATACTATTCATTGATCTCTCTTCATATGATACTCGTTCATCTGATACTCGTTCATCTGATACTCGTTTCAACCTACTCATAACTCACATCTGCCTGCTTCTTTCACATTCAGTAACGAATTCCTTTTTATTCGACTGCGATTTTGAATGTCTTTACTCGTTGCGACAGCCCCTTTGCTCTTTGCTAAGTTTTCCTTGCTTGTCCTTGCTGTTCCTTCTGGTCACTCGTTATAAGCTCGCCGTCGCTCGTTGCTAATTCCATTTTTACTACTCTCAAGTCTCCACTCGTTACAGTTCTTTGGCTTGTTAGTTACTAGTTCCTGGTGAACTCGTTAGTGGTTTCTCAACATCATCATTATGCGATACTAATTCCTCATCACTCGTTGTTCTATCCTCATTATTCGTCATGAGTTCTTACTCTTTACTAGCTTTTTCTTTGTTTTCTACTACTTTGTAAATCGTTACTCGTTAGTAGTTCTTCTTCTGTCACTTCTTCACTGTCACAAGCGCAGCACGCATCACCAATGCGTTGACAATGGAGCTGTTGACGATGACGGTCGCCGGCACGACATGGTCAGCTGAACGAACGACAGCTGCATAAATTGTCGCTAACGATTCGACGATGTCGCTGCCGGAATGGAATAGTCACAATCACAAATTACACACAACGCAAACAAAGAAACAATGTTGGTTGTTTTTCTTGTTGTTGCTGCTTCTCCTTCTTCTTCTTCTTCCTGCCGCTATTCCATTCGCTGTCAATGTGAATGTCTTTCAAAGCTGTTTCTCTTCATGACTTCCACGCGCCGCGGCAACTGCACCGCTTTTCTGGTCGATGAAGTCAATTGGTTTAATTGCGGCTGCTGCTGTCCCTCCTTTTGCCCCTCCCCCCGCCACCAACAGCTTTGTTGGGGGCCGCCGCCAACTGAATTTTTGCAAAGATTCATGATTCATGCCACATTCATTCCTTTGTTCATTCATTCCATAAAAATAATTACGGATAATTATGGATCAAAATGTTGCTGTTTACACCTTGTTTTTTTTTCTTAACGCCATTAAAATTTGTTGTTGTTGTTGCTATTGATTCGCAGCAGCGCGAGCGCGCTGTGTACAAATGTTACGAATTTGGGGTAAAAATCGAATCGCGCTAGATCCGAAGTTGCAACAATTCGTCATGTTGCAACGACCACAAAAAAACCTTGTTATATTGTTTTTTGCATAGCATAATAGCATAAAAATTGCAAAATAGCATAATAATAGCACAAAAAGTAACACAAGCGTAAGCAACAGCGCCAACAACAACACTGACCATAAGAGCGCAAAAATCAACAGAAAAGCCTGCAGTTATTGATATAAAGACGCCAACGAAGAAGAAGAAGAAGACAAAGAAGAAGAAGAATACGAAGAAAAAGCGGGAGGAAACAAAGAAAAGCAACGAACACTTTGAAGCAATCAATTCAAAAGTCAACAATGACAATAACATCATCATCATTAACAACAACAACAACAACAACAACAACAACAACCGCTGCAGCAGCAATTAAAAATGGATGGATAAAATCGTTTCGCTGCATCTCGGCCAACACTGAAAATTGAATTAGCCGAGTTAAGTGTTGTTGGGTCAAAAGCGTGCGCGTGCGCGTTCGCGCGTCCGCGAACAATGGCAGCAACACAACAACAACAACAACAACAATCGATTAAAGGTGTTGAAGGATGTTGAACAATGAAAATGCTTTTGGCAGCAGCGGCATCTACTGCCAATCTTGCAAATAATAGTGGTCACGAAAAAAAATGGCAACAGCATTAATGACAACACTAACAGCAACAACAACAACAACAACACCAACAACAACAACAACACCAACAACAACAACAACAACAACAACCGGAGTGTGAAAATTATTGCAATTATTTTGTTACTGATTTCGATCGACATCAAGACATAAAGAAAGAAAAGTGTTGAACGACAGGCAGCAGCAACAGCAACAACAACAACAACAACAACAACAGCAGCAGCAATAATAGTAAATACATTAACAACAACAACAACAACAATTGCAACAACTCTGAAATCAATCAAAAATACTGCCGCGAAACGAAATCAAATGAACGATTTTCTTGCAACAATTTTTTGAAGGCAGCTCGTGTTGCCGCCAACAGTTTGTGTCTGTGTGTGTGTGTGTGTAAAACACGCACGCATACGAGATTCCAAGCCAAGCAACAGAACGAGCAAAGAGAAGTGCCGTTTCATAATTTTTGTTGTTGTTTCTCTTCATTCGAACAAGTTCGTTGTTGCTGCTGCTGATGGCATGAATCGCACCAATTGCATTGCATCTATTGGTTGGTGCAGCCGGACGGTTGGTGTATGCTGAGATGGATGGACGCTCGGGGCGCGGGGGCGAGGGGGGCGTGCTGCAAAGAAAGTGTAACAAAAGCGCATTCGGTTTGGGCTTCTTGCAATTTTTCATTGTTGGTTTCTTTGTTTGTTTGTTTGTTTGGTTCATTTGATCATTATTATTGTTGTTGTTGTTGTTGTTGTTGTTGTTGTATCTGTATGATGCTGTATCATCGCATGCCACGAAAAAAAAAACAAAAAAAATAAACACGAAAATCAAACCTAACAAAAAACAAGAGAAAACCGATGAAAATGAAAAAAAAATTTTAAGCAATTACGCGCACAAAAAACAACAACAACAACAACAACAAGTAACAATAAGCAACAACGACATCAATTCTTCCGTCTTGACTGCATTTTCGCTGTTACTTTGCGGCGTTGTAATTTTGAATGGTTGTTGTTGTTGTTGTTTTTGTTGTTGTTTTGTTACTGTTCTTCGTCGTTTTCTTCTTCTTCTTCTTCTTCTTCTTACAAAAATTAAGGAAATCACGGATTGTTTCTCAGACGCGCGCGAAAAGATCGCATTTCAATCACGCGGAAAATGCGGCACGTCAGCCGCTAACATCAACACCAAAACACAACAACAACAACAACAACTGCAACTGCAACTGCAACTGCAACAACAACTGCAACAACAACAACGTCATCAACACAAGCAAGGGCAGAAGCAACAACAGGCGCATTCGTAGCAAACAATTCGCAGCAAAACAATTGTGCAGCGAGTATTTCGCTGTTTTGGAAAATACTCGAACGTACATACGTACGACCTGATGACTTAACGGTATTCGGCACGAAACAGGCGATGAAAAGTGAACAACACAACAACAACAACAACCAAACAACCAACCGATCGTCCATTGGAGTTGGACGACGACGAAGCAACGAAGAAGAAGAATAGAAAAAAAACCGAGAAAAACATTTGCAATTTATTTTATTTTCGTTGAAAATTTATACTGTCCGTTTATTTCGGCGATGTTGTGCGAAATCGGTCGACGGATCGGTCGATTGGTCCATCGGCAAAATCGATATTATCGTGTGAAGCCACCAATGGCAAAGAGGGCAACAGAAAACCGTCAGCAACAGTAATTTTATTAAATACGAATAATGAAAAAAACACACAATAAATGGAATGTTTGGTGAAAGGAAGCAAATTAAAAAATTAAACCACGCGTTGCTGAAATGATGAGAGATCAATGCATCCCCCTCTCTCTCACTCTCTCTGTCATTCTCTCTCTCACTCTTTCTGTCATTCTCTCTCTATCCCTAATTCTATCTCTAATTTAATTATAAGTAAATAATGAAAAACAATTTAGAAGTTTCTTATTTTATTTAATACAAAATTAATATAAACTAGATGTGAATTATAAGAGAGAATATTAAACGCGAATTTCTGGTTAATTGTTAAACCATGTTGGAAAAAATATTTTCAATACTTTTCAGTCCATTTCGGCCATAAATCAATGAACTCTGCAGACCCGGCCGTCTTACACTGGACAAAATTTTTAACCAACGCCTTTAGAAATGTTTCATACCCTCTTACAAATAGTAGAAATATTTCTCTAAATAAAAATCATACGAAATAAATATTCTTGTGTTTGGCAACATTATTTTTCCCGAAAGCAAAGATACAATATAAATAAAAATACAACAGCAGTTTTTTATCCACAGCGCTAAGGAAAAACAAAAAAAAATTTAATCTGAATTATAAACGAAGTTTTTTTTTTTGAAAAAGCAAAATGATTTTTTTGTGAGAGAGAAAGAGTTAGTTAAAGCGTAAACGGACAATGTCTTGCGAGAAGAATTCATAACAACTGAATATGAAAGAGTTTTATGCACTAATTTTTTAGTTCAGTGTAAGTTCAAGAAAAAGAAGAAGAAGAAGAAGAAGAAGACGACGACCAAGAAAAAGAAACAAAAAAGTATAACATTTTCACGAGATCGTAAAAGAAATATTTTTTTTTTACCCAAAAATGGCAAGAAAATGGCGTGAAGGTGTTAAGATTTAACATCAATCGTCGTCTTCATCATCCTCATCCTCATCATCATCATTCGCCTTCGTTATCATGGCAGTTCGGGCAGTTCCGCCCGCGGCATTCGTACCGCCATCACTTGAACCCATCATGAAATCCATCCAGGCTTCATCAGATTTTGGCCTGTTCGTTCGTTCGTTCGTTCGTTCGTTCGTTCGTTCGTTCATTGGCTCAGGCTGCTGCAGCGAATCGTTTTAACATCGTCGGAGCTGAAAAATATTTTGGTAGCAAAGACATAAAATTTTATTGCCAACGCCGTGAACCTTTTTCTTGTGTATTATTCAGTCTGCGCGGCCGTAAGCCGCGATCCAGTGAGTGCCGCCGACGAATGGAAAAAAAAAAACTACAATTTCATCGCGTTTGTTGTTCGCGTCAGTTGTTGATGATGCTGCAGTGTTGTTGTGGTTGTCGTTGTTATTGTTGTTGTTGTGATGGTTTTTATTGTTGTTGCAGCATCAATGGTGCAAGCGGCGAACGCATGCAAACGCTTAAGGTGCAGCAGCAGCAGCATCAGAGCAGACCGCAGCAATGCAAAAGAGGATTCAGCAACTGAGTTCAAATCGAAGGCAATGACGAGTAGACAACAACAACAACAACAACAACAACAATAAAAGCCAAGACATTCGTAAATGGCAAATAATCGCAGCCGAGAATTGAGAAGGAATGGAGGAGCATTCATTGCAAGCAAGCCTCGAGAAATCGAGTCGAAAACATGGCAACATACTCTTTCTTCTTTTGTTGTTGTTGTTGTTGTTTTTCTTCACATTCTCGAAGCCACACACACAAACTCTGCGTTCGAAGCTGGAAAATTGCGATCTGTTACGACTCGAGGCCGAGAGAGTGACAGGCGACGCGGCGCGACGCGGCTGAAAGAAGACGGAGGAAATAAGGATTCAGCTGTGAACTGTGTTCAGCTGCATTGAGGTCAAGTGCTGTGGCCGGCCTGGCCCGGAGTCTGAACGCCAGTGCCAGTGCAGGACGGACAACAACAACAACAACAACAAAACAGCCAACGAAATTGACCAACGCGTTCGATTCACAAACGACCCAACGGCCGGCCGATTGAGACATAAAAACTGATGCGTTGTTAAGATGTTGAATTGTTGTGAATGGTATTGTATTTATTGGAATTATGCTCGACGATAACACAGCGAATTGTTGTTATTGTGGGGGCGAAAAAAAGGGGGTGAAAAAAGGACGCCTTAGAACTGAGAGAAAATCCTCAAATTCGTTACATTCGTTACGTTGACACTACTTGTAGTCCTTGCCTAAAAGGAAGCCGAATAGACCTCATCGACGTCAACAAGGCGTGACCTTATATACCATTAAATAAGAAGCAGGCGTGCCGCCTTCTTTGCTCATATTCGTAAGTGCGTCGTCAGGGGCCCTCAAGAAACGTGGTCCCTTTTCTCTTCAAAAACTTCAACACTTTTTCGTGACGTTCGTATGTTCATTTCCAAACGTCACACCATGCAAATGTGTGACGTATTCAGACGTCACAGCGAGCAAAAAAAAAAAAATACCACTTACTTCAGCATTTACGGCGCCGCACGCCGCGGCGTACATACATACGTACATACAGACCTTCCTTATCTTGCGTGAAATACGTTCCGTGAAATACATACATTTTGGCGCTGTTTTTTATTGCTTTACCATTTTTTTTATTTGTTCGTTTTTTTTTATTTTTTGGTGGTTTTTGCCTGTTTTTTTTTTTTCGTTTTTTCTTTTGTTTTTTTTTTCTTTTCACCCTTCTTCAAGCGGAAAAAAGAAGAACACACGCCAGCCACTTGCGACGCGTGCCTTTTTTCGAGACAACGTGTTGCTTCCTTCCTTCCTTGCTTGATCATCATCAAAACACACACACACACACACACACACCATGTTTTTGGAGCTCTGTTTTGTGCTTTTGTTTTTGAAATGAAAGCGATACTCGAGGTTTATGAGTAACAACATCATCGCTGACGGCGTCTGGCCAACAACAACAACAACTAAAGAATACTTTACGTCTTGCGCAAGGTCAGTTTCAGCAACTCTGCACACGCGGCGTGGCGCGGCGCGACGCGTCGTTCGCGTTGACGTTCTACGGACTGCCGAATTTTGACGATTTTTGCGCTAATTGTACTCGCTGCTCGGATTGTGGATGGGCATGTGCGTGTGCGTGTGCGTGTGCGTGTGCGTGTGCGTGTGCATGTGTCTGTTCGTGTGTTTGTGTTTTGCTTGATCCATTGTCCGTTAGATGGTTTCGATTCTTGCGATGGATAACGTCTCGCCTGCTGAATAAATTAAGTTCAGGGACGGTTCGGTTCGTTCGTTGCTTACGAAATCGCTGCTGAAATCATCAAGAAATAGCACACCTTTTTCGCTCAGTGTGTGTCGCTTTAATGAAGAAAAAACACATGATGAATAATACGCTGATGTGCCGTCAACGTAGTCATTCTGATGATTGTCATTGTCGTGAAAATGATGATGAGATTAGGAAGAAAAAATAAATAATTTCATTTTCTTATGATGAGTTAAGCACGCTCGACTCGTCGACGGCGAAGAATGTGAGAGGAGAGGAAGAGGAAAAAACTTTATTCTTGTTAAATTACTTTTACATTTTTTTTTGAAATCATTTATCATTAATAAGTAACGATTCTTTACCCGGAATTAATTACTTTAATAAATTTAATGATCTTTGGTAAGATTTCTTTGTGAAATGAAAGAGAGACAACTCAAAAAGAAAGGCGTAAGAGAGACACGAGAGAGAATAAAAGAAAAATCACAAAATATTCCTTTATTCTTTTCTTAAGAATTCTTATGAAAGAATTCTTTGAATTACTTCAATTAATTAAATTAATTTTCTTGCTTCTCTTTTCGTTTTTAGTTCACGCAAGCGCGGACCTTCGTATGCACACGAAGACAGTGGCGACAGCTTTCAGTTCGGCAACGACGAAGAGATGGACGAATGCAACGCCGCTTTGATACTCATGAAATTGTCGAACTCACCGAAGTCGCCGAAAAATGGCGGTAAGTACAATAAATCGAAGCAAGTGTCATCCTTCAATCAATTACTCAATCCTTCAAGCATCTCTTTCATCAATCAATCAATCAATCTCCTTCCGTCAGTCCTTCCATCAATCAGTCAATCAATCAATAAATCAATCCATTCACCAATCAATCAATCCATTTATCCTTCAAGCAAACACTCAATCCTTCAAGCATTTTCTTAATCAATCAATTAATCTCCTTCCATGAGTCCTTCAATCAATCAAACCATCCATCCATCAATCAATCAATCCATCCGTCCATCAATCAATTAACCTATCAATCACTCCATCCATCAATTAATCAATCGCTCTATCCAATACATTTCTAAATCCATCCATCCATCCGTCCGTCAATCAATCAATCAATCAATCCATCAATCAATCAATCAATCAATCAATCAATCCATCCCTCCATCCATCCATCCATCCATCCATCCATCCCTCAATGAATCAATGAATCAATCATTCAATTTGTTTTTTTTCTCTCTTTCTCCCGCGTTTGCAGAAAAATGGCTCGGTTCAAGTCCCGGTAGCTCGTCGGCTTCGTGGAGCTCGGGCTCGTCGTCGCCGCCACTCAGTGACGACGGCCAGATCGCACACACGAACAGCATGCTCCACCTGGACCCAGCCGCCAGCGCGCGCATACGCACGACTTCGGTTTCGACTTCCGACGAAGGCATCGTGATGGACTACAACGAAGATGCACCGCGTAAAAGAAGGGTAAGGCTCCTCTTTTAATAACGAGCGTCTTTTTTTAACAAATACCAGAGTATTTAAATTTTCACAAATTAATTTTGAAATATTTTGCCCAAATAGAATTTATCAATTTTTTTTTTAATCAATTCAAATAATATTTTATCATAAAATAATAAATCTAAGAGCGCTCGCTTAGCGCGTTAAGGCCGGGCGCGCTCATTTATTCGCTATGATTTAAATTCTTTTTGAAAAGCTAGCAGTATTTTTTGGCTTTTAATGTCGCATGCGAGACGCATGCAATTGCGCTTGAGTTTTTTTGCAAAATATTTGTCAAATGCACGCACACTCGTACATAATTTCAAATTAATTCCGCGCCTATCAGAGAAAAATTCGCTGATTTTTTTTTTTTTTTGCTTTTCTTACGTTTTCACGAAAGCCTTCATTTATTAAATCGATTGAAATCTTTTCGGCCGCTTTTTTCAATGCCGGCCGGTTTTCCTCTGCTCCAATAAACGCTGCTGGCGCCATGGCGTAGGCCACCAGAAGCGTTGCGTCAGCGGCGGCGGCGGCGGACGGTGGCCCACTTCGTGGCGCAGTGAAGCGTTTAATACGTTTTTCATAAGCTCACGCGTTCTGCACAATCTACGTCTACGTCTCCGTCTGCGGCCTGTCCTTCTTCTTCTTCTTCCCTTCAAGCGAGACACCGGCCTTAAGGCAGGAGGCGAGTACGTTTTGATCAGCTCTATTCGGAATATTCGCTTCGATTTGCCGCAGAAAATTAAACATTTTTTTATTTTTTTGAGTGAGTGCCGCATTAATCAAAGCAACGCCTGAGTGCGACGAGGTGACGCGTCGCTGGGGCGCAGTGGTGACGCGTTGGTGATGAGGTGGTAGCATGGATACGCTGCAGTGACGGTGAGAAATGGCTGCGTCTGCTGTCGTCTGCTGTTGAGCGTAAACATTTTCTCAAATTTTCAATCTTTCTCCTTTGAATTGTTTTCTTCTTCTCAAAGATTTTAATAAAAATTTTCGTTGATGATTAATTTTCGGGTGAGCGAAGGTTTTGGCAAAAAGTCTTTGCTTTTTTCCTGTTCTAAGAGTTCAAAATACTTGGCATGAAATGATGAATGATTGTGTGACGGTGTGTGTGTGTGTGTGTGTTTGTACGTGTATGTATTCGTACGTTCTTTCTTTTGGCAAATTTGAAATTATTTATAGAAGTTTTTGAGCAACCTTGAAAAAGCGATTCTTCAATCGCTTTTTTGTCCTTCAAAAAATTTCAAATTTCACAGTTTTCTTCTTTTTTTTTTCTGCAGTTGTTCGCCTTTAGATTTTTCTAAATTTATAACAACTATTTTTTCTACGATTAGTTTCTTTTTTCAAAAAAAAGATACAATTTCTCAAAATCTTGATGCGAAGTTATTTTCCATAAAGAGATCTTCATACCTATTTTTTCTTCTTCTTCTTCTTCTCTTTTTTCCATTTCTTCTTCTTCTTCTTATATTCATTTCTTCTTTAATAACACATAATTCTTAGAAACAAAATCTTGAAACGCTCTTGAGCGAAGTTATTATCTCTTAAGCGAAGAGTTCTTTCTTATGCTCATTCTCTTCATCTTCTTCTTTTTTATTCTTCTTCTTTTTTCGGTTATTCTTCATGAGAGTGTGTTTTTGTTGTTGCATATGGTCTAACAATTATCGAAAATATATTAAAAATTTGCTTCTTTATAACGATTATTTTACTCCGAAAAATGCATTCATTGTCGGCAAATCGCAAAAAATTCCCCGCAATTCGAAGCAGCCTTGATTTCTCAACAAAACTCAACAAAATGCAAAATGCTAAGAAAGCAAAATATCGGCGGCGGCGGCGGCGGCGGTGGCGGCACCTTTGATCATTCTAATTTGTATAAAACTTCTTTGGAAATGTTTCTGTTTTGCTTCTTGCGATTTTGATTTTATTACATCGCATGCTGCAATTATGCAAATTATTACAAGTCACAAAAAAATTCCACAACACACACACACACACAAACAAACGCAGTGAACAAATTGCAAACAAACACACAGCAACAACAGCCTGACATTTAATTGCATTCTTTTTAAAATGGTCGGTTTTTTTTGCATTTGTTTTGATTTTTCTGACTTTTCAAACTCACAGAAGATTTGTGTGATAGCTTGAAAAGGCAATAACAACAACAACAACAAGCGAGCTGCCTAGCAATTACTAGCTACTGTCATAGTTGTTGGCGTTGTTGTTGTTGTTTGCAAATTGCAAATTGCTTGAAATCAGTCAATCCATCGCTCAGTTTTCGAGATCTCAGAAGCCGGGCGGGCGCGCATGTCTTTGGTTTTAACAAACGGCTGCAAAATGCCATCGTCACCCACATTCAGAAACTGAACAACACTAACAACAACAACAACAACAATAACAACCCGAACAAATAATTAAAATCTGAAAAACTTTCCAATTTATTGAATCATTCAGCGAGATAAAATCAAAATGACGATTGCATTACATTCATTTTTAAATGATCATCATTGCGTCATGATGATGCAAGCAGTCAGCAGCAGCCACAGCAGACAGCTCTCATTAGACTGAAATCAGTCGCAGTCGCCGTCGCAGTCAGTCGGTCAGTCGGTCGTTCGGTGAAAGAGTCAATAATTTGGGTCAATGAGGCGTCAAACGATCGATCGATCGGTGAGTCGATCAGTAAAAACCTTCATAAAAACGAAAAAGGCCTCCCGCGAAAAATCTCGAAAAAAAGTAATTTAAATTCAAGCATTCACCGGCCGTGTCGCAACGACGCCACGCATTCCACAAAATCGAAAGTTCGAAAGTGTGTCACGTGAGTGCCAGAAAAGCACCCGGCGAGACCTGTCGCAAGGGGTGGCGGACGGGAGGAGGGGAGGAGGGCGTGGATGCAAAAGACGATGAAGTTTTTAAACCAAACAAAATTGAAAGCAGGAAGAAAACGAAAACGGCACAATGGAAAAGACCATTCATTCGGTTTCAATTTTTGTTTTTCTTTTTCGAGCGAGTGCGAGCAATCAAATTAGCAGCAGTAGGTGGCAACCCTGCTGAGCAGGAAAGCTCAACTGTAGCTCTTTAACGAAACGAACAAAAAAAAAACAGGCTGGAGGGCGCCGCACGGCACAGTCGAAACCAAACGAAACGAAACGAAACGAAACGAAACGAAAGTGAAAGCAATCAAACGAGACAAATAGAAAACTGCTGTAGTAACAACAACAACAACATTTTACAAATTTATTTCCTGCCCAAAATCCGTTTGATTTTACTTTTCCAAAAAAAAAGAAAAACAATTCAAAACTTTCCTGACAACAACCAAAAAAAAAACCAAAAGAAATTGTTCAAGTGATTGCTCTTAAGCAACATTTTTCAACGAAACTGAAAGCACTAAAGTGGTTATCACACGGTCTAGTATTTTAACAGCTGGCGGGGCTAGAAGTGGGGGAGGGGAAGGTGCTTGCCAGAGTGACCCACTATTTCTGAATTTATTTAAATACATAAATCAAAGTTAAAACTAACAAGTTTTATGTTTTGTCTTGTGTAAACATGAAAGGAAGGTTCAATTAGTTTTAAAGAAAATATTACAAACTTCTCTCTTGTGAAAAACTTGATCTTATTATTGGATTGAAGAATTCATCATAAAATATTTGAAGTTAGGAATGAAGTTGTAGAGTTGTAGAATGAAGAGTGAAAAACTTGATGGACAACGATGATAAAAAAATTAATCTGAATTATAAGCACAAAGTAATTTTGAGGGGAAAAAAGCAAACGTATGGTGTCAGGCGTAAGAGAAAGTGAAAAAGAAAAAGTACCTAGTGATCACTTCAAGGTTTTCTGTTAACCCACTATAAGTAATTATTTATTTTTTCCATTTTTTTGAAGTACAAAATTTAAAAAAAAAAAAAAAAAAAAAAAAAATTATTTGCATTTGCCCTTCGCTGCTGGAAAAATGGTTTTTTTTTTTTTTATTGCAAAAATAAGTTATATTGCATATAGATATATATTTAAAGCAGGTATAGCAGGTACAAACCAAATCGAAGAAACAATATACAGCGCGCTAAGAGAAAAACTTAATCTGAATTATAAACGAAGTCATTTCGAAAGGCAGAAAACAAATTAATTTGAATGGAAACTATATAACTGTCTTTATTCTTATGCAAATATTAGGCGTTAGTACGATATATATTATTAACTCTTCATTAAGCACTAAAAATTACAAAGATTCGAGAAATACATTTACAAACCTTCAATTCAAAATGGAGCACTTACGTGAGGTTTCAGGGAGTCGAATAGATAGATTCGATAAGTACGTATAAATGAAAATTAGTTTCATAGCTTTTACGCAAGGTTCAAGGTGTTATATTATCTACGATTAATAATATTTCATGACTAGGCCCATTTTTTTTTTGAAACTACTATCGCTACCGTTACTTGAATTTCGATAGCGCCTCACTTTTTTTCACTCACCATAAAACGAATTTATGTGCTTCCGTTGTGTTAATTCTCAGAGCTGTTGTTGAGTCGGTTTGTGGTTAATGATCAAGGTTATAATGTGGTATAGCTTCTTATGCCCAACTGCTTCTTATGCCCAACACTTAGGTATAGCTGTCGAATCGATGATGAAGAGTGGGCGGGGGTGAGGCAAAGCGAATATACGGCTATCCCTTCGGGCGTAGGGCATAAAAACAATGGATAAATAACGTTTTATCTACAGCGCTAAAGAAGAAAAAATTATTCTGAATTATAAACAAAGTAATTCTATAAAGGAAAACGAGTATATTTCATAGAAACTACAATATATAAATCTTTACTTTCTATCATTTAAAGAGTAAAATTCTTTACTCTTTATTAGATGTTCTCTAAACAAATTTTCATTCCGCGGACTTAGTATATCTCCGTTTATTTGTATGTATTCGTTCTTCGTTCGGAATATAAATACACAGATTATTTTCCACGCTTTCTCGCTGGGTATTCATTGGCAATTCAATGCCACTTACGATAATAACAATAACAAAATCCGGCAGTCGAATGTTGTAATTTTCGAATTATTAAATTAGTAGTCGGTCAGCCGACTGCCTCAAGCAGGCCCCTTCCAGCTGATCGCCGTGCATTCTCCATTAAACCTTCTTTATTGCTCTTTTACGACAGTACGTTTTGTTTGGGTGGGTGCGTTTGTCAGTAACGGTGTATGTGTGTGCCTAAGAAACCGCTTCGAAAATTTTCATCGAAAAAATAAAGCAGATAAAGAAGGAGAAGAAGAAGAGGAAGGTCAAGCAGAATAACAAAAAAAAAATCTACTATATTTTATAACAATGTTTTTTCTTCTAACTTTTGCTCTAATGATGGAGCATTTTCATTTATAGACGAGTGTCAGAGAGAGACAGAGAGAAAGAGAAAGACTGATTGTTTGTTTGTCTGTAACTTCTGTTCATATAATTAGAGTTTGTTGTTGTTGTTGTTGTTGTTCTACGATTTATGTAAGCTTAACGAAGGCTATTTATTCTCTGACAAGTTTCAACAAAAGGTTTTTGAGTTTTTTTTGTCTATGATTTTTTTATGAAATTATCAGGAAGTACTATATATTTATCATATACCATTCTTTATAAAAAAAAAGGGGGGGAAAACAAAAACAACAACAACCAAGCAAGCTGTAATTTCAAAAGTCAAGAATAATTATTTCTTTAGGAGCCAACAAAGATAGTTCATAATCATTTAGACCGTGTTTGGTAGTTTGTATAGTTGTTCTTGTTCGCTTGTTGTTGTTGTTGTTGTTGTTGTTGTAGATGACGTGGCTTTTTCATGGCCATTGTGTGGCTTTATTATATTGAATGATTTCTTGATTTCTACGCAAGCAAATTGTGCGGTACAACGTGTCGTATTCGTGACGGAAATTATTTTAATTATTAATTTATGTCCCTAAGTCCTTAATTGTCCTTAATTTATGACACTGTGGCTAAATTAATGTATCGAATGTATTGTAAACTGATTGAGAAGAACTGAATTTCTTTGAGATTATCGAAGATCGTCGTACGCTCGATCGTACGATCTCTGTTATTCCAACCAACCCACGACGCTGATGATGATGATCCGGTGGCTGCTGATCATAATGACACTTAACACTTTCAAAATTTCACTGCATTCATGCTTTCGACATAATAAGAAAGTTTATCGTCATCAGAATTCAAAGATTTTGTAATAAAAGTGTTGCCAATAAAAGCCAATTCTTACAAAAAATATGCAATTCTATAAATATTAGCTCGCCGTCTATTGCAAATACCTAAATTTGGGTACTCTGAAAACTCAAAATAAAAAAACTACTTTTCGAAATACTTGCGCGATACCAGCGAGAAATATTTGGCTCATACGATATGATGCAATATGATCAGATGAAAAACATTCGCTCTATTTTATTTTAAGATAGAATAAGTATGTACTATTTAAATTCTAATAAGAATGCCAGAGACAGACACAGAGACAGAGAGAGCGCCAAATGTTGCCCCGCAGACGAGCCGAGCCGTCGTTCTCCTTTCATTATCGTCTCAAATTACAAGACAAGATTCAAGAATAAGGCAGGACTTTTCAGTCCAAACGAGATTCTAAGATGAGACAGAGCTTTTCAGTCGAGACAGAGCGAAGTCTATCGACAATCGAGATAAGATTCTGCCTGCTAAAAGACAGTCTCTGCCTGGTCCTCAGCAGAGACAAAGTTTTACCATTAAGGCGAGACCTAAACGAAAGCTTTTTCGGTCTCAAATGAAAACTGAAAACGAGACGAAATGATAAATTACGATTAGAATTGTTGACCGAAACTATTTAGAGCGCGTTGCAGCAAATACTTTTCAATAAAGTACGCGCATACTCGAGAAGATCAAGAAGCATCAAAAAGCAAAGCTTAAAAATCGAATTAAAAACAGCTGCCGTATGGTTTTCGCGACAGCAACGACAGCTGGCTTTAAAGGGCGGGTAGGTTGGTTGGTCAGTTGGTCTGTTGATCGGTCGGTTGGTTGTTTGGTTGCTTGTTGTAGCTCTTCCAAAGCAAGCGCTTGAGAATCATGACGACAAAGTCTCGCTCTCTATCTGTCTATTTCGCTGACAGCAGACGGTTTTTGCTCTCTTTTTTTGATTTAATGATTAATAAACACACACATACACACACACACACACACGATAATTACCCATTGACTCATTTTGAAAATGATAATTTTTATGACTTTTGTCTCATTTTATTAGTCTTTTCTCTAGCTGCAACTTTTTTTTTTTACTTTTCGCAAATAAAAGAAAATGTCAAATTTATTAACATTTTAAAATGAGCTGAAATTCATCAAATTGCATGCACTTTGTCAGTTTTTTCTGTCATTCATTCGACCGTTGATCGGTACCCCCGCCCTTTCCTCATCCATACTTCCGTTATATACTCTCTCTCTTATCTCTATAGCAGCCAGCTCGGCGCTGATACTGTTCGTATTAGCGCATGCTACAAAGTCAGCTAAGAAATCAGCAATAGACAGAAAAGCCAAAACAACAACCGAAACCACAATTGAAACACAACAAAAACAACTTTTATTATCATAAAAGTAATGATAATAGCATTTTTAGGTTTGCAGAAAACCATTTTGGATCTACGTCTAAACGTATAATAAACGTTTGACGTTTGTAGCTACAATAGTTTTTCAATGAATTTTTTTTTTTTTTTTGCTGATACGTCATTACCGTTTTTACGAATATTATTATAAGAGACTTTTGCATTTTTTTCATAATATCAACAGCATTTTCGCATTTTATTTTGTAATCAACGTTTTTGTCTTTCATAAAGCATTTTTTAGAATTAAATTAGTTTAAGATTTCGATGGAGATTAAGATTAAGATAATATTAAAAGTTGTAATAATTCTCACAATAATACAGGGTGCCCGAAAGAGTGATGGAAAACGCTGCAAAA
This sequence comes from Conops quadrifasciatus, assembly GCA_949752815.1. Taxonomy (NCBI): domain Eukaryota; kingdom Metazoa; phylum Arthropoda; class Insecta; order Diptera; family Conopidae; genus Conops; species Conops quadrifasciatus. The sequence continues at coordinate 12,711,780 of OX457078.1, read as the reverse complement.
AGTGCACATTCTGCTTTGGCCTATAGAGGCGGCCACTTGATTGATGTTGTATGCCAAAAACAAGCCAATATAAATTGTGAAGGACCGCATTAAAGAAAAATAACTCACATATGAAAATTGGGTTGTTTTTCTTCAAACTTATTCAATATTTACATACCGACATAAAAGATGGCGCAACCCTTACTTTTACGAGTACAATTCGATCTCGTTACTTTTCACTTTAAATGACAATCATACGTCATGATGCACCAGCTGATCCTACGGAAAATAAATTCTACGAGTGTGATAAAAAAAAAGAGACACAACAAAAGCATAAGAAAATAAAGAGAGAAGAGAGAAGAGAGAAGATTAAAAGAGTTCATAACTTGTCCCCTTTTTTTGTTCTTTTTTTTATTCCTAACGTAAAAAAGTTTTCAAAACAAAGAACATACAAATTTTTAGTAAGATTTTAATAAGAAAAGCTTATTCCTTATTAAACTTTTCCAAACAGATCTTCCAAATCGTTGAAGTAGTTTTCTCGCAAATGGAATAATTATCAATAAAGAGAGTAAAGTTTTCGCTTCTCTCTATCGATGGCTTTTCTCCTTTGTGGCTCGATGGAGGGGCGCTTCTTTAACATTTTCTTGGGGCGTTTTTTGTCCTCTTTTTTCTTTTGATACTAAAATAAATAAAATCTGTTGAAATTTTATTGTAAAACAATAAAATACGTAAAATACGTTGTGAAAAAACTATCTATAATTTTAAAAGCAAAATATTTTCTTAAAGCATTAAAAATTTCATCATTTTTCCTCTTTTTATTAATTTAGCAATTTCTGATTTTCTGAATTTTTTTTTTTTTTTTTACCATCAACAACAAAATTCGTATCTAGAATTTGTATCTTAAATTATTAATAGAATATTAACAAGAACAACAACAACAAGAAGAACAAGAACAAGAACATCGTAAACTATACTCATATTAAATGAAGAGAGACCAAAAAAGAAACCCAATCAAAAATCTTGCTGTCTATAGAATTTTATAGTGTTTGTGTGTGTGTGTGTGTGTGTGTGTGTGTGTGTGTGTGTGTGTGCGTTTAATAAAACTGCCAAAAGCTCGAATGCATTCAACAAAACGTTGCAAAGACGTAAAGATGCAACAAACATGCCAGAGTAGCAAAAATTTTATGCATTGCAAAAAACTACAAAAAAACTATAAAAAATTGTTGTTGTTCTCGTCGTCTCTTCGTTTTGGTGATTTTTTATGTCGCTGAAGTGATAAAAGAGAAGAGCTTGCAGCGTGAATGAATGAGTTTTTTAAAGAAACAACAACAAAAACAATGACAACAACAGACATTTTGCTACCAAAGAAAACTGCCAACAACCAACTCTGATTTTTTGCACTTTGTTGGTGCAACCTGATTACTTGCGATCTCTCTCTCTCTCTTTCTTCGACTCTTTCTCTCTCTATTTTCGTCTCTTTCTTCCCTCTTTTACTCACGTTGCCAACAGCGTACACGTGCCGCATTCAAATAATCCACTTCTAGAGCCAATATTAGCAACAGCTACAACAACAACAACAACAACAACAACAGCAACAGCAACAGCCAGCCAACCTCAACGTTTGTGCTAAAAATGTGCACCACTTCTGGCATTATTCAACAACCAACATGGCGGCACGTCACTTTCGTTCTTCTTCGTGCCGTATCGTCACGTCCTCGTTCATTATGCATTCGTTGCTGCCGCTGCTGCATTGCATTTGCGGGGCGGCGGGGCGTTGTGGCGGGGCGTGTAATCGTTATCTGTGCCAAGTGCACCATTTTTCATGTTCAAGGTGACAAAAATAAAATAGCTCACAAACAAAAACGATTCAAAAAGCAAAAAAAAAAAAAAACAATAAGCATGACAGTGCTTCAGATGGTTACAGAAGACGATGCGATAATGATGATCATAATGATGATGATGATGATGGTGATGATGATGGCCATAATGACGAAGTGGGCGAGAGGCGGAGAATTTGACGATAAATTGTCAACAACCAAACGTTATTTACGTCTTTATTATTTGCAATAGATTTTTTAACTAAACTTTTTTCGATCGTTGTTGTTGTTGTTGTTGTTGTGGTTACTGCTGCTGTTATTCACACACATTTTCATACTCATTGTAGAGGTACACTTCTGCCGCCTCTGCCGCCGCCTCCGCTCACTTTTATTAAGCAAATCGCCCACCAGCTGCGCCACCGCCGCGACGCGTCGTCACGATAATGCCTACGTGCTTTTCTGCCAGTGCGTTGCTTGATCATCATCATCATCATCATCATCATCATTATACATAAGTTTTGTTATTTAATTAGTCATTATTATGCTGTGTTCTCATATTCTTTCTCTCATTGCTTTTCGTTCTTCTGCTGCTGCTGCTTTTGTTTCTTCTTGTATTTCCTCTTCTTCTTCTTTTTCTTCTTGTGCTTCTTTTTTTCCTTCTTCTTGTGCTGCTTCTTTGCTGCTATTTTGCCATAATTATGGCATTTTAAAGCACTGCAGTGATTGTTAATTATTGATCTCTTTGGAACCTGTTTTATTTCAAAACGGCACGTCTTAAGAGCTACATATTTTTCAACAAACGCACATATAATAATAAATGCTACAAAAAAAAAAATACGTAGTCATAGAATAATATGACTATTTAATTTTCCGACCGATGATTTCCATCATCGTTCGCCAAGGTTTATTTTCAAGTTATCGCCTCAAGTTTGTGGCCGAGATACAAACAACTTCTCAACCCGCTGAAGAAAGAGCAAGCATACATATATGGAAAATATACCATCATGTTCAACCATCATCAACCCATCAACCATCATATTTCCATCAAAATTCAAAGTTATTGACGATTTTCATAATAATACAAACAACTTTTCAGCCTACTGAGAAAATTACACTTTTTTCGTGCATTTCGTTTGCAATTTCGTTTGAGTTTCGAAGAAGTTTTCGATCTTCTTCTTCCTATTGTCATAATCTGTCAAGAAGAAGAAAGCCTGAAAGGGTGAAAAATCCTCAATTCGCGTAAAAAAAGATATGCATTTAATAAGCAAAAAAGCTGTAAAAGAAACTAAACAATTAAGCCCTAAAGTAGTTTTGCAATAATTGAGAAGAATGAACGACGACGACGCAATAGACGTGTTCGGTCTTACCACTAAGGTACGATACATCCACACCCACACGCCCCGAATGTGGGCGATAAGAGCAAAGCGGTCAAAACGGGGCGTTTCCGGGGAGGGGGCGTGCCCTGTCCCCCCTGAATTGTTGCACTCGAACACTTTGTCGTCAATGCCACGCAACAGATCTGTAACGATGCAGCGACAACATCAGCAACAACAACAACAACGATTGCAGCAACAACTGCAGCAGCAACAACAACAACACCAACAGTAACCACAAAACAACAACAACAACAACCGCATTCATATTGTGAACACATGCGGAATAAATTATTGTATTTCTAATGCAGTTTCGTTCCCAACGAGCGCTCCCCACCCCTTTCTCTTCGTATTCTACTCTCTTGTACACACACACACACACACACTTATACACATTCCCGCCCTCGTTAGGAAAAAAATACCGACGCATCACCAGCAACGACCAACAACGCCATCAACCAACGCGCCGCACGAAGCGGCATTGAATGTCAAACAGCGCGCATGTAACGCACACTAGAAAACAAAACAATATAGATGTCGACACACACGCGCACACACACACACAAGAAGACACAGGCTTGCCCTTTTTCCCCCCCGAAAGTCTCACGCTCTGTCAGTTGACTTTAAGCCGGCCGCCGTCGCAACTGCCGCCTCGATTGCTGGCTCGCCCTGTTTTTAAGCTATTAGTTCAATCGGTGTGTGTGTTTGTGTGTATGCCGGTAGAAATGCTGTAACCTACTAACACCCACAGTCAAACACACCCCCTGACCCCGTCTTTGTCACCCTCGTCGTGCCGTTGTTGAAAATCGCCGGCCGGCCGGCCGGTATTCATACACGTTCGTTCTTATAACCAAAGACGCCATTTTGCGTAGTCATCAGAGCGCAGTGCGGTCGCGTATGAGAGAGTACTATACGTACTCACTGCACTCACTGCAAAACACTCAATCTTTGCCGTTCTTTCGGCTCTCCGCCCCTGCATCGCAACGCAACGCAACGCAACGCAAAGCAGCTCGACAAGCCGGAAGTAGTTAGTGCCAGCTCTCAGCGCAGCAGGCGGGAGGTGTTTTCAGGCGGCACGTGTCCGCACACCAGTAAACACAAGTGGGCTAGTGTTCGGGTGTGTGTGTGTGTGTGTGCTGTTATCGGTGTGCGGTGCATGCGCCATTCTTGGGTAACTCAGTTGCAGCATGCCGTGCCGTGCCGTTTGTGTGTGTGTGTGTGTGCAGTGAATGCATGCCGGGCTTTATTACATTTAGTTTCTTTTTTATCACCCTCTTCTTCTTCTTCTTCTTCTTCTTTCTCTTCTGCCTCTTCTATAGTAGTTCTTCTCTGTCGTTTTATCGTATTTCGTTTGGGATGGTTTCAGTTCTATTGTTGTTGTTGTTGTTTTGTGGTCTATTTTACATTTCTAATTTTAAAAAGCTGCCACTTGCTAGAGCTCGTTGCTGGCTCGTTGGTCATTTTTTCTGGCATTTTCTGTACTCAATCGAATCTCGAGAGCAGCCAGCGCCTGCTATGATAGCAGAGTGTGAGCGGCAGCAGTTGTTGTTGTTGTTGTTGTTGTCATCCATCATTTTGTTCATTTTGTTATAAAATAAATAAATTGCAATTTGTTTTTTTTTTATTACAATTTGCTGCACTACGAGTATATTCAGTCATGAGAACATTCTTTCCATCGAAACCGCAGCAAAAAATGAAAACTTAATCACCGCCTACCGCCGCTCTCCCTCTCCGCACCCACAACCCTGTCATCCGCCCGCCCTACCACCCACCGCCCCCTTTAGAATGTACTCCTACTTCGTCAACACAATAATAATATGTACCTTCATAAATTTGCACCACATTCGTAGCAACGTAATATACAGAGAACGTACGCTGCAGCGCTGCCACCTCCGCTGCTACCTCCTGCACTACCTTTAACGCTGCACTCTCTTTCTCTGCCCTCCACCGATACCACCGCCACAACAACAACAACAACAACAACAACGACGTACACTTGCATTCAGCAAGTGCCTGCTGCTCGCTCGCTCGCTCGCTCGTTTGCTTGCTTTCGTTGCAAATTTTCAAGGTCGCACGTGTCTACACCGGCCATAAAAGCATTAGTAAAATTGCTAAAATTAAGACAGCGCGGACGGACAGTGTGAGCACTTAAATATAAATATTCCGGTGCTCGTTTATTATTTTTGTTACAAAAATTTTATAGAATTTTTATTACTATTGTTGTATGAGAGAGATGATGATGTTTCGTAGTTGCTATGGTTGTTTTAAATAAAAAAGCAACAAAATTGGCAAAAATTTAAAATGCAATTGTTGCAAAAGATATGTTATTTTTGAGAAAACTAAAAAAATAATTTCAATTTTATTTATAAAATTGAATTTATAAAATTTATAAAATTTTATAAAATTGAATTATATAAAATTCAATTTTTTATAAATGTTAATAACTAATAACAAAGACTGTTAATTAGTTATAGTATTAAAAAAATAGCTTTGAGAAGATGTTTAATAATAATATTTACAATGTTGAAATGAATTATCTCGAGAACGAGCATAAAAAAAGCACATCGCCGAAACTAAATTAGAACAAAACATGACAGAAATTCGTTCCAGAACTTATTATTTTCGAATAATGTCAGAAAACACAACACATACCTATAAAGAATTTGTGTTGGAAAGGATTTCCGTATTATTCCGCCTCCTATATTTAGTTTGTGGACAAACCGGTAATGCTCATTTCATTTCGTTACTAATTTGGCAAATAAACTTCTTTCATTCATTGTCAACATCGTCATCGTCATCGTCACTATATGTACATATATTCAGTAAATGTGTAAAGCTATTACATAAAACTCACACACAAAAGTTGTTAAAGAATGATGATGTTATTTGATGCTAAATGATGAATTTCTGAAAAATAACCAATTTGAACATAAATATTTTCAAGTGTAATAAAATTCTTTGATATACAGTATTTTTTTTTAATAAAAAAAAAAATTTTTCTTGATTTTAACTATTAAAATTGTATGAGTGTATAGTAGTACACAACTGCGTTGCATTGTGACGCTGCGTGCAATTGCTGCTGCCTGCGCAGGCTCGACAATGCTTCCGGGTTTTATGAAGTTCGGATGAATGATGGATGGTGGCTGGTGGCTGGTGAATGGATGGTGGTGCTGCGGTTGAGAAGTTGGTTGCCAAGTTGCTTGATTTTGCTACGTTTTGCGTTTGGATTTTCGTTTTGCAATTTCATCAAACAAAGTTTCCATTTTAGTTGAACCATAATTTATTGCTGTCGCGGCAACTACAACAACAACAACAACAAGCATGTAACGAAATGTTGATATTCAGCCTGCAGACAACGTGTTTTCAACACGAAATGAATTTTGTTTTACGATAGTAAAAAAAAAAGAACGAATTGCATTTAAAAATTTCTCAAAAGCATTCTTTGATTTCAATTTGCAATTTTTAAGTTTTCTGCTTTTATTTTTCGATTGTTTTTGCGTTTTGATTTAAAATATTTTATTTTAAAATTGTTTTTTTTTGCTGATTAAAATTTTCTTGCGGACGATTTGATATTAACGTCTCTTCAAGAAGCTTTATAGAAATAGAGAATATTATTACAAAAGTGTTGAAAAACCTCATCCACAACAATAACAAAAAAAACAAAAAAAAAAAGTGATAGCATTTACATTATTTGGTGTTGTTTTTGTTGTTGTTGTTGCTGTTGTTGGTTTCGTGCAAGTTCGAGGCCAAGACAAATTGATTCTAAATTCTGTTCTGTGCAAATGTTGATCGTACACTCGAGCATATAAATATAACAACATCAACACCAACACCAACAACAACAACAACAACAACAACATTACAAACAACTACAATAATACCACTATTGTCAGGGTTACCAGCTCAATCGTTGCCGCTTTTAATCGCTGTCTCACGACAAAAGACTTCATTATTTTTGAATTGTTAGAAAACAACGCTTTTTAATGGCAAATCAGGGGCACAGCAACAACAACAACAACAACAACAATACGAAAAAGAAGAAGAAATAGAAGAAAAAGTCTAATATATTAATGTAATGAATGTTGATTTTTTTTTAATCGAAAAGAAATTCGTATGAATCCATCCGTTCGTCAAGACTGACATCAGTTCTGGTCTGGCTAACAAAAGAGCGGTTATTAATTGCTAATGCTGGCAATTTTAAACGCGTTTCTATTAACGACTTAATAAATCACAATAATGATAACTTGATTATATTAATATTGTACGATAATAAATACCTATTTCTTATAATATCATAAAAAAAAATGGAATAAAATTACTTTTAAAAAAAAAAGTCAAGCAGCGGGGAAAATTTATCAGAAGATATGTTGTCCTCCCCAGTTTGTTCACCCTCTCTCTTCTCTCCCTCTCTCTCTGTTTCTTTAGGGTGGTCTTCAGCAACTAACTTTAACGCCAAGTCGGTATAATTTCAAGGTCGTTGTAAAATATTTTCAATAAGTAAAAACAGACGACAGTCAAGCAACAACAGAGAAAGGTAAAGAAAGAGAGGTAGGAGGGGTGGAGGAGGGGAGGAGGGGAAGGGTGAACGGGTGAAGGGGCAAAAACTGATGCCAGCAAAGCAAATGGTTTATTCGTAATACAAAGCAGACAGACACAAGCCAATTCACAACAACAACAACAACAACAATGAAGCCCTCCAATTCCTCCATCGACCTGCTGTAGCAGCAGCAGCAGCAGCAGGTTGGTGGTCGGTGAGTTGATGCCAAGCAGCAAACAAGTATAATAATCAATAAAGTGCTGCCAGCAACAGAATCAGCAATAAAATAGTCCGCGACGGGCAACATCAGCGCCTCGCCGCTTTCTGGTGGCTACCATCTGTGCCAAGCCTCAGTCTCCGACTCCGCCCCCGCCTCCCCCCTCACACCGCAGCAATCCTAATCCATTTTCCAACACACACACACACACATATTGAAAGTGGTTCACCGGGTCGTATGACGCCCCAGAAAGAACCAGCTACTGCTACTGCTGCTTTTCTGTTCTTCTTGTTGTGGTTGCTGTCTCTGCTAATGTTTCTCTGTATCTGCTATTATCGCTACTATGTAGTCGTCTTGTCTGTTGTTTGTTGCCTTCGACCTTCGACCTTCGACCTGATTTGTTCGTTAATGGCAGCGGATTTGAAAACTACAGCTCAATGATTTTTAAATTGTCGGAAATTTTTTTCTTCGTTTTGTTCTTGTTGTGGTTGTTGTTATTATTATTATTATTGTAGTAAATGTAAAAATTCAAAACTCAAAATCTTGTTGTTGTTGTTGTTGTTGTAGTTGTTTGTGTAGCTATTGTTGAGTGTTTATTTCTCTAGTTTAAATTTTTTATTGTTCTTATGTAGTAGTTTTTTAATTTGAAATAAATTTTCACAGAAAAAAGAGCGCTTGTTGTCTTGCAAAAAAATTACAAAATTTCAATTTTTAATCTTTTGAAAAATTAAATTAAATTTTGAATTTACTAAAAATTCGCGAAAGCTCAGAAACTCACTGAGAAATAACGCTCACCTACGGCGAACAACCCAAACACCACCACCACAACAATAACAACAACAACAACTACAACAACAACAAAGATAACAACACTAATTAATACTCCCAACAAAAACAGGCATACGAAAAAAAAAAACCAATGCACAGAAAAAGAGCAAAAATGCAAATGTTTAATAATGAATGCAAAGATAGAAGAATTACTAAAGGTTAGACGAAGGATAGGCGCGGCCATTATGAATGCAGGGCGGTTGAGGGGACAAGGGGAAGGGGAAGGGGGGGGGGTAGTATACACGAAGGAGTGTAAGTGTGATGAGGTTGATACTGCCGGCTGCTAAAGGTCGCATTTGAAGTCTTCAGGGTCAGGCTTTTCCTTCGAATAGCGTGCAAGTTTTAATCGCCATGATTTGCATAGTTTTCGAGTGCCAGCACTAAGCCGAGCTCAGGCTGCGTCGTCATGACGAGAAATGGCGCGAAATGTTTACACACTCAAGGACAACGCAACGCAAAAGCTGGGCCACACCGACTGCGTCTGTCCTAAAAGTAAGACGAAGACAACGTAAGAAAGAAGAAAAAAGGGGGGGGGAAAAGCGGGAAAATCAGCGAAAATATTTCCGTGACATTTGAGGAGGGGTAGGCGGCCTAACCCTGAGGGGAAAATGTGCACCGATTTTGAAAATAAAAACAATTAAAAATTTTTAAAAACAAAATTTTTATTATTACGTTAAGTTCTGTTAAGAAATTGAATTAAAAAAATTATTAAACGTTGTCTGGAGTTTTCTGGATTGTTTAAGTTTTTCCTTTTATTGTATTATTTTTTGCAAACTATTAAGAATTTCTTTCTTCTCTTTTTTCAGGTGAGTGAGAAAAATGTGCTAAATATTAACGAAACTTGTAAAAGAAGTATGTATTTTACGAATGAGAATGTGAGTATGTATGTACGATTATGTCTGTATAAGCGTTGGTATAATTAAATTTCAAAAAAAGAGCTGAAAAGTTTGCTGAATAATAGCTGAATAAGAGCTGAATAATAGAGAGTTGCTTTTTAAATTTTTGCTACCAATTTGTTCATTCTTTCTGTGAAACGATTACAGCCAGTTGTCTACCGAACCTCATTAACTGTAATGATGATGATAATCATTATGAGAATAAAAACAGGAAAGCTTTAAGTTTTGTGATTTAACATCCGGAACGTCAAAGAGAACGTTCAAATTTGGCTGAAATCTGTATAACATTTCACCAGCATTAAGATTTGTTGTTTTTTTACTTTCGTTATACGTTCGATTTATAGTTACGCGTTTATATATTATATACCCTGTTATATAACTATGTCGAAAACTTTTTAAAATTTGTGGCAAAAACTTTAAAATAATTAAAATATTTTATTTGTTTTAGAATTATGCGCGAATCATTCATCAAACAAAAAACACGTTGTAGTAGTTTAAAGCCAATTTTTTAATCTTGATCACGACTACTTCTTCTTCTTTTAAAGAATTGCTTAAAATTAATTGGCAACATTAATTTTTAACAGCAGCAAAAAAAAAACAACAACAACGACGACATTTTCAGTCGTTAAACTGCCAACGACAGAAGCAACAACATTCTGGAGACGATGAAGGCATAAATTTTAATTAAAAAACAAAAACAAAAGCAAAGAAATTGCAAATAAATAATTTTTAACTGAAAATAAAGCAATAAAAAGTCGAAAAAAAGTAATAAACAAAAATAGAAAATTCTATAAAAAATAACACCTAAAAATGAAATGAAGAATAATGTCATGAAATAAATCTAGGTATGCAAAAAAGAGCCGAAATCTCTCGCCTCTCGCCTTTTTTGAGATCTTTTGTTTGTTTTTTTTTTAATTTTTTTGCACTCAAACGAATTTATTTCATTTCGCAACATGCCGGCAAAGATAACAACAACAATCTCATAATTAGCAATAGTTCGTTCGTTTATTTTGAATTTATATTTAATTTCATTTCAATTCATTTCATTTGTGATTTTGCCACAACGAGAAGATAAAAAACAACAGCTTGGCCTTGAGCAAGGTTGATTGCACTTCCAGCGGTCGTTGCTACCAGGTTAGCGGACCATTCGGCCAAACCGACTCTGCTCGGTATAAGATAAACGGTAAAATCGACAAGAGGACGTGCACATATTGCATATACGTACGTATACACCTGCGGCCATGCAAAAAAAAAAAAAATACCAAAGTGAAAAAAGGAAAGAAAGTGAGAAGAAGAACACATACATACAAGGCTAACAGACAACACACACGCACGCACACACCGACACAAACACAGACATCACAAAAGATGTCAGTACCGAAAACAACAACAGCGAGAAACTTAACAACGACAACGACTTCTTTGAAGTTACTCGCTCTCTCGACGTAGCTAAGATTTGTGAACGTTTCTGAACAATAACAACGAGAACCGTAACTAGTTGGTTGTCATGGTTGTGGTATCGAATACTTCGTCGAGTTTTCGACATTTTCGACAAGTCGAATACCTACGGTGGGTAGACTACCAAACAAAATTTGAGTAGATTACACAAAATTGTCGAAAACTCTGGAAAACTTACCTTCCTCAATTATAACAAACAACGAACGCTACAAAAGTTTTTCGTTAAAAAATACATGAATTCCAATTTTATTTTTGAGTCCAGTCATTTCTTCAGTGAAAAAATGGAACATTTATGGGATGACAATGAATTTTATTCATTCAAAGTGCTGAGTCTTGATCGTCACTTATTTCGATGTCATCAGAGTCTTCCTCTATTATTCTTTTATTATTATATTTCTACTTGCACTCTCGCATACATTCATAAGGCGCGTAAAAATGTATTAGAAGAAACAAGAGAAAGAGAGTAGATGTATATATTCGTGCATTTTGGGTATACTCGTAAACTTTGGGCTCGCCCATTTTGGGTATAAACAAGCTAGAGACGCTGTATGTATGTCTATAGATTCTATACTTCACGAGAGTAAAAAAACGATATTTAAATGAGTCGTTCTATAAGTTCTTAAATGATTAAAGAGTTTTCGACAAGGTTGAGGTTTTCGACATGCTACATGTTTTCGACATGTAGAAAAGTACTCTACGGTTTTTGACGTAGACTACATACAAGGTCCAAAAATTATTTTATTGAAAAATATGCTTGTTTATGATTTTACAAAAAAAAACTTCTTTTTTCTGCTCGTTTTTATCTCTTAAATTTTTTTTTTAATTAATTTTATTTGAAATTTGATGTTTTTTCTGTGGCACAAAATGTCATAAAGTGAAAAACTAATAAAAGAGTAAAACCAAAAAAAAAAAAAAATGATACAAAAATCACTAAAAGGAGGTGAAAAACCCTCAACCCCTTAAACTCGGCACCTTCCGGAAATACATATTTCTTTTGACCTTCATTTCTTTTGGCCAATCACTTCAATTGCTGCCGTTTTCCTTTTGTTGATTGTTCACTCGCGCTCCCTGTCTCTCTCTCTCTCTCTCTCTCTCTTTCTCTCCCTCGTTAATATATTTTATTTCGAACGAAATATATTATTTCTTTATTAATTTATCAAATTTTTGTTTTTTTGGCAACACTTAAACACCGCACAAATTAAATGCGGCGAGCGGTTTTTATGCTTGCGCTTTTTTGCTACTGCTGCTACCGTTTTTTCAGGTAGCATTGAGGTTTTATTGTTGTTGTTGTTGTTATTGTCAAATTTGCAAAATCATACGCAATCTGACTGATTGCTCAACGTCAAGGTCGACGCACACACATTCGTCGTCATTCATTCAATGTTAAGTAGAAAGAAAAAAATCAGACAACAGGAACAACAACAACAACAACAACAACAACTGGAACAACAACAACACGTCAAAGTCTAAAAATGCAAAAAAAATTAATTTAAAAAAAAAAACTCGAAAAAATCCAAACAAAAAGTCATCGACAGCAAAACAAAAAACAAAAAACAAAAAAAAAGCGATTAAAAAGAGAAAACAATAAAAAAAAAAGGAAAGCAAGCGTGAACTTAAAAAAAAAAGCCAAAATTAACGAAAATTAATTAATTAAGAATTGTCAAGACAGATAGAAAACAATTGCCACGAAAAAACGATAAATATAACAAAAAACAAAAAATACAACAAACTTTTCGAATTATGAAGAATTTTTTTTTTTACATTTTTTGAAATAAAATTTGTTCTTAATCAATTATGAAAAGAGAAATAATAAGAAATAATAAGAGAACGGACGGACGTTTATAGAATCATGAGAAGTTTAAGAAGGTCTTTCTAATAAAATAAATTCCAATTAATTTTTAAAAATTCACTTTTAGATTTCTTTTAGATTTCTTTTAAAGTGTGCACACGCATGCTGTACGCTTTTATGAATCTTATACTTTAACAATTTGTCGTCGGCATTAAAAAAAATGATTCGCCTCACCGCCGACGCCGCCGCATCGCAACGCCTCAAAAACAATCAGCATCATCAAGACTTTATCGTCATTAACATGCAAACTTTAAAGAATTTTTAATTATAAAAAATTGAATTATTCCGTCGCCGAGGTTGCTGTGGCCGTCGCAGTCGTCGTCGCCAGTACTCAAATCGCTCAATTTGTCGCATTATTATCAATAAAACTGAAGAAAAGTGGCCTTGAAGTAGTTGCCATGATTCATGCGCTTCTATGCGCGACTAACAATAACAACAACAACAATATATTGTACAATAAAATATAACAAATTAATCAAGTAACAACAACAACAACAACAACAATAACAACAAAACACCAAAACAAAAAGAAAAAAGAAAAATAAACGATTTAAGCTTTTATTTAAAAGAAAAAGACATCAAAAAAATACTTCAAGCAAAAGCGTTATAAAATTACTTCAAACTTGTTGCCAAAGAATAAGAACAGAAACAGCAACAACAACAACAACAACCAAAACGAGAATAGAGCCGTACATTAATCGAAATAATATACGAGTACCTGCGTGAAGCCGGTTTTTTTTTTTAAACTTTATTTAGCAACAATCGCAAACACAACAACGATTTAATCGTACCGATACGAGTACAAAAACAAAAAAATATGCAAAATTTGTCTAATGTTTTTTATCGTTGTTTTTGTGTTTGTGTGTGTGTGTGTAAGTGTGTCTCAAGCATCTCTGCATGTTGGGTGTCCATGTTGGGTTTTCTTTGGCTGCGACCATCAAAAAATAACGACGCTGCCAGGAAACGATAATCAACACTTTTTGCCTTCGAATAACGTAAGAAAGACTACTGACATCACAATGACAGTTAAGTGTTGACAGTTTAAAATTTAAAACGAAATTTTTTTTGACACCTTCTTGTTATTGACACCTTATCACGACCTTTGTCGACGATAAAGAAACAAAAAAGGATTCTGGGAAGGATTTAATAGTGTCCTTGTTTTACACAAAAACGACATAATTTTAATGCACAAAATTCTAGAATTAATTGAAATGAAATAAGCGTTTCTATCGTACTCTTTTTATTCTTCTTTTCGGAGAATTTTTTTTCAGACGTGTTTTCTTTTGATGCTTTTGTCCTGAGGCGTTTATGTCTTTGTGAAGGCTGTCATCCAATCAGCAGATGACAAGATACGCCTCTATCCACTAACAAAGAAGCAGCAACAGCAGCACAACAACAACAACAACAACAACAACAACAACAACAAAATTTAATTAATTATTCTTATTTTTTAATGGATTACTTGAACTCACAAGCAGCAGGTTTCAGTTCAGTTTTTTCTTGCTTTATTATTTTCGTGATCATCATCATCATCATCATCATCATCACCATCCTGAGTACACTCTCTTTTAAGCTCTTTAACTTTGATCACGTTGAAAGGAAAAACGTATAAAAAGAATGAATAAATAAACGCGACTACGTAATGTCTTTTCTACCGCAAGTAATTGATTAAAGTAATGGCAACAATCAAAATTAAGCCGATTACTTGGCAAAGCTTGTCAATTGCAAGCGGCAGCAGCAACAGGCAATGTTTGCGCAATTTCATTGTTGTTTTACGTACACGCCGGAGGGCGTATGTGCACCATTTAAGTCATGGAGTAACCATTAATTACGTACAAATTTTATACGATAATTACTTTTTAGTGATGGTTGTTGCGGTTTTGTGGTGTTGTTGTTGTTGTGCTGTCTTTGCTCGTCGCATTCCCTTTCACTGACAATAGTTTGTTTGACATTTGCTGTCATTGTCTCAGCGCGCAATTGAAATTTGAGACAAAAAACTATAAAAAAAAAAAAAAACAGAAAGCAATAAAGTTGTCAGTGAGTTTTGACATTTAAATGCAGTTGTAGCGTGCTCACTCACTCACTCAGTCTTGTTGTTTTTGTTGTTGTTGTTCAGAAAAAATGCCAAACACAACAACAACCACATCCATCCACTTCTGGAGAATTTTATTTTATGCAGTTTTCTTTCGTTTTTTACTATGAATATTATACGCTTCTCTTACAATAATTATTCGATGTGCGAGTAGTCATACGTTTAAAGAGAATTAAAGGCAGCAACAACAAAAACAACAACAACAACAACAACAGTTAATATTAACCAGAAGCAATGCATATTATTCACACAAAAAAATATCAGCCTACACACAAAACATACAAAAACAAGAGCAATAACAATAACAACAGCAAACTATAATAACAACAGGAACAACAACAACAACACTACCACCCTTCACTGCTATTATTTATAGTATTTATTGCTGAGAAACTTATGATCGCGTTTTCAACGCTAATTGTACACAATTTGGCAGCTCAAATACAAAGCCACCGCACACCCCGGTAGGAAATTGATATCTAGAGAAATATGTACTCGTGTGTCATCGAGAGTAAAGGTTCAATTAGTCAAATCGTCGTTTAAATTTCAATTTTTAAATTGAGCAACCAATCTGGCGGCGGCCAATGCAGTTTCATACAGTCCCTTTGCGTGCGTATCCGTCAGAAATCTATTACAACTATAACAACTATTGTTGTAAACGCATCCGACCCTATGACTATTCCTATGACGGACCCATCGCGTATGTTTACATAAATATATTTAAGCTTTTCTTGCTTGAGATTTATGACGGATATGCACGCAAACGGACTCTATCAAATTTTAACTTAAGCGATTATTCATATCATGTCATAACATATATCATGTAAGATGTAATGGCTTACCACGTAAATAAAAACGTCATTTTATGGCATATTTCTATGTTCTTCACCTTGTAACCGAACAGGTCATGCATGATTTTATGAGAGTTATGATGGTGAACGATTTAAACGATCAACTAAAAACGAAAAACTAGATCAAAAACAAAATTTCATACATTTCACAAATAATTTCAAAACGATTTATGCCTTTTTCGCGCAAAAAAAAACAATAGGAATAAATAATTTTCTGCTTTTTTTTGTTGGTGAAAGATACGACATCTTGTCTTATTTAATTAACAAGTAGCGGAGCAAAGTTTACGTTAACGTAAACGTTTTAAGCACGATATAATTTCCTACGGGGATATCATCAGTACTCGCTACAACGACACTCTCCAACGAAAAGAAGAGAGAGAGAGAAAAGAAAAAAAAGTCGACATGCGTCCGTCTCAAATTAGTTCCACTTTGAAGTGTCATGTGGTTACTTTGGCTTTTTGTTGTTGCTGCTGCAGCTGCTATTGTTGTTGCTGCTGCTGCTGCTGTTGCTGTTGTTGTTGTTATTCACGTAGTAGCAGCAGTATTAGTAGCTCTTGTAGTTTTTGTTATTATCACTGTCTTCATTGTTGACATTAAGCGCCGCTACGGCTGTAAAAATTGACAGTGAGCTCAATTTATGTCACACTCTCTTGACAGTTTTTGCTGCATGCAACGACGGCAAAGACGACGACGACGACGACGCAATGTCTTGATGATAAGACGTGAGAGAGACTCAGACGTTGCATCAACACTGTTTTGGGGATTTCTGGGAAGCAAATGGATCTGGCATCGCCAGTTCTGTCAGCTGGAAAGAGCTGACGAAGGTGGCTGGAACCGTAACTGGACGAACAAACAGCAAACAGCAAACACCAAACGGCAAAAGCGACTACTCGTATTTAAATAAGTACGTAGCAGCCAGTCAAAAACGCAAACGCCAGCGAGCAACAACAACAATTACAACAACAGCAATAAAAACAAAAACAATATGGAGAATAAAAGCCTTATCTACCTCTCGTTGCGTCATACAAAACGATTAGCGCAACAACGCGAAGCGATCATAGCGCGGCTTAGCAGCAGCACGATCGTTAAATGCTCGAGTGGGCGCAGGCTGGCACCGGCGGGCCGCCAAGCAGGCCGCCAGGTCGGCAGGTGTTAATAAAAGCGAAGGGGTGTGGAGGCGACGATGACAACGTTGGTGGATCACGGCATGCCGTTTCACCACAGACGAGCATGAGAGAAATGGCGGCATTCAGCCGCGTTGCAAGCACTACGCGAGTGCGCCACGGCGACGAGTTAATGACGTGATAATTGATTTCGGCTGAATGCGCGCCTGCTCGCGCGTTCGGAATGACGAGCATTTTAATTGTCAGCCGTAAAGAAAACGGCCCCCGAAGCAAAAAACGGTAAAATTCTGACATAACTAAAATTGTTTTCACAAGAGCCGAAAGGTCCAAAGAATTTTATACAATTTCAAATTCTTCAGATACGAAAAATGCGAAATAGAAATACAAAATGAAAAATGAATAAAACGTACTATAAAAGAAAGACGAAACGCAGAGCGTTACCGAAGCCTTTTTAAAGGCTTCAATAATCTAAAAGGCATTAAAAACCTTTTAGGAGATGAAGGATGACAAAATAATGCACAAAAAAAAAAAAAACGGATGAACAAATACGATACAAAAATTTAGAAACTCAATAAAAATTAAAATCAAAAGTAAAAATAAAAAAAAACCCTTTTTCTCGCATTATTTACGATAAACACCTAAAGGTTTAAAATAAAATATTTATGGCTATGATTAAATTTATGATTAAATAAATTTTACGGCCCTTTTTAATAATAATTATTAAAAATTTTTATATTATTTATGGTTATTTCAAATTTTACTGCCACCAAAGAAGTTTATGTTCTCCTAAAATTTACACTGAAATCTACATACACTTTTATGCGGTGTGACTTTTGGACAATTGCTTTTTCTGCGCTTACAAAATATATACGAATACAAAAATCCAATAAAAAATCAAAAAAATTCAAGCAAATTTCAAAAAAGGAATGTGCCTGCGAACAGTTCACGTATAGTACCTCAAACACTTCCGCCAACAATTCCCCAAACAATTTTCAGATGCAAATTGAATTGAAATCAAATCGAAAATCTGATTATGTAAGAGTATAATACGTAGGCTGTGCAGATTCTATCGTAGTTGCAGGAAACATTTTAACATTTAATTTCTTCTTGCGTCCTGAGTAAACTTTTGTTTTTGTCTTCTTTCTCGAGCAAATCGATGTCAGTGGCTATTTTTAATACAAGACTAAGAAAGAGGATAAAAACACCTTTCGAAGCATACCCTACTCTTTGGGATCTGTCCTCAAATGTAGAAGTTATAGAGGTTCAAAGTCAAAAAATTTATCAAAACTTTCGGTTCGGATTTTTGAGAAGATTAAAAAACCACA
Source organism: Conops quadrifasciatus (assembly GCA_949752815.1). Taxonomy (NCBI): domain Eukaryota; kingdom Metazoa; phylum Arthropoda; class Insecta; order Diptera; family Conopidae; genus Conops; species Conops quadrifasciatus. The sequence continues at coordinate 12,693,434 of OX457078.1, read as the reverse complement.
CAATCGTTCGTATAAGAACGATTTTGAAAAGAAGAGAATGATCTTCGAGGGATTTTTCTCCTTTAGAGGCCTCCCACTCAGTTTCGGCTCTTCAGCTGTCATTATTATCTATTAAATATCGTATATGTAGTATAGAAGTGTATATATTTTCCCCCATTTTCATACTTTTTCACACATAAAGACATCAACATCTTTACCGCCGCGGCTGTGAGAAGACAACCGTTTCTTTAGTTACGCTTTTTGTCTATTGCCGGACCCCTTTTCCGATGCGTAGACAAGAAATATGTAATGAATGTAATATGAAGGGCCCCTGAGAGACCCTTTTTCACCCCACCCCCGCCCTATGCCGACGCCCTTCTTTTGTGAATTTGCCTGCTCCGTTGCACACTTCTTCTGCATGATCGTAACTCAGGCGTTTTGACGAAGTAACCGAAGAAGGGGGGCATTAATTCCCGCACCGTAACAGCTACTATCGTATGATGTGTGTTGCTGCGGTTCTGCTGCTGTTTCTGTTACGAAATACCGGCGAATATTCACCGCTTGCGTCATTTTCCAAAGGCGTCATGCCGTCTGCACCGTCAGAGCTTTTCATTTTTCCATCTTCCGTACGAGGTTTTTCCATTGTATTGTTCTTCGAAAATATGTACAATAATTCACAATAAGCAAACGGTAGAGCGTGTTTTTTTTAAGTATGTATGTTTGTGTGTAGGTATGTACGGAGACGGGTCAGTGTGTGTAAGAGTAAGAGTATGTGTGCGTGTTGGTGTACGAGTATTTGCTTTTCTGATGTTTAATCATATTTAAAATATCAATAAATCAATTTATTGATTGACCCTCAACGTAAAAGTGAGACAACAACAACAACAACAACAACAAAAACAACAACAACAACAACAACAACAACAAAAACATTCGCAAAGACAAAAAATTTTCTGTATTTATTTCGGGGGGAATTTTCAGGGGAATTTTTTTTTAAGTTTAGGTTTTGTACTATTTTGTGCTTCTGTTTTTGCAATAGTTATTTTTTTTGCTTGATATTGTTGTTGTTATTGTTTTCTGTTTTGCCATAATTACGAGTGTTATTATTGTTGTTGTTGTGAATTAAAATTAATTCACTAAAAAGAAAAAGTAAATTTCTACTTTCAAATTGATTTTAATTTTAATTTAATCAGCCTTAAATTAGCAAATTAATTTTGCCGCATCAAAAATTCCGTCTCACTCACACACAAGTATGTACATACGATATTAACAATCAACGCAATGAAATGAAAACGAAAAATAACACAGGCCAAAAGAAAGCCATGTCGTCGGAAAAGTTCAACACCTTGAAATGGTTCAACACCTTGAGGCGATTCATTGTACCCGGTTGTTTAGCTCCTGCAAGGTGCAACGTGATTCAGTTATTCGTGTAGTTGTTGTTGTTGTGGTTGTTGTTGTTGTTGTTGTACCTGCCGATGGTGCCGCATCGCATGGTGCCATCGTCGTTTGACTTCCGTGTAAACCGGCCCTGAGCTGCCGTGCATTCGAAATACGCTGATCGTATACGTATTGGGACGACAACAACAACAACAACAACAGCAAGAAAAACAATTATAATATTTATTGTACTCTTCAATAAAATTCAGTAATAAAACAGAATTTATAAATAAATTGCAAAAGTTGGCAACACTGAAATTGCGTTTTAATGAAGAAAAGAAAAAGGCTTGAGGTAAAACGCTTGAGTTACTTTTCTGAGGATTTTAGAAAACAAACAACGAAAATTAACAATAACAATAATAATGCTAATAATAATAATAATAATAATAATAAAAACTATTTGCAGTTACTGTGACAAAAACAATGCTAACAATAAAGTTGTCAAATAAAACTGTCAAGACTGCATTTGCCAACGACAATGTTTAGCAAAGCGACAATATTACTACTACATACAATGTAACAAAAATAACAACAACAACTAACTTACAACAAAAGAAATAACGTTTTATAAATTATAAAAAACTTTGGTGTTTTTGCAGTTTTTAAATTTTTCTATTGCACAAATTTAATAAAATTTAAAATTTAAAAAATTTTTAAAATTCATTTCGATTTAAAGTGAAATTAAATTCAATAAATTTACATTTTATTAACAATATATATTTATTTGAATTTTTTTTTATTGAATTTTTTATTTTCTAAAAAAAAATCTTCTTACCTTAAGAAATCGATAATCGATTTTAAGTGTCTCTTCATTTTTCAACCCTCTGCATATCATCAATTTCGATAACGAAAGGGAGAAAATTCCTGCGAAACGGCTTCTGTCTTTTGAAATCTGATAACGTTACTGTTTCTGTCGGCCGGCTTTCAGCAACTACGATACGACACGACACGACACGACATCATCTCGTATGCATCCATCTTGACCATTGACAATTGACCAACCCCTTTAGCGTTGGTGGCTGACTTACCGCATACTTTCTGCTGTCTGCTGCTCCATGCCTTTAATTCTTGGTTAATGTTTGATGTTATGGATACCCGGAAGTTGGAAAAAGCCGCCATTCGAGCGAAATACTTCCCCCCTCTCCCTCTCTCCCGAGTCTGGTAAAAGAGAACGGTCGCATTTTCGGCCTATAAAAGGAAAATTTCTTTTTTGTGTTTGAAAATTTTCGCTTTTCCTTTATCCCGGAAGTTTTTACGACCATTTGACAATTCTCGTCCAAATTCTGTCCTTCAATTTTAATTTCTGAGGTGGAGTCTATCTCTATTTCCCCCCCCCCCTTCTTCCCCCCGCCCCTCTCTACAGAGACTGTTACCGCATAAGAGAGAACGTTTGTTTTTTCGGCCTAAAATGGGCCTAACCTTTCTTCTTTGATATTGATATTCCTTCAAATCATTTCGACAGTGATTTGTTACTATTCGTGCGTTGCTGCCAGTCGCCATTCGTCGCCAGAACGCTTCTTCTGCTTCTTTGCTGCTTTAAAAAGCAGCTGTTTTTGCCTCATCTTGGTTTTGTTGCGGACTTTGTCCTCTTTCTTTTAAAGACTTTGTTAGCTTCGATTTGATTGTCTTCTGACAGCTTTCTTCAGTTGTCTTCATCAGCCGCGAAGGCTCCTCAATTCCTAGACATTGCGTATAGAAGTTGAAGTAGAGGTAACGATCTCAGAGACGACTCCAGCGACGATATGACGCGCACGACGACAACGAACCAAATCGACAGCATCGGCGGCCTCCATAACAAAACCGCCATCTGACGACGATTACTTCGAGCTAGTAGTGAAGATGTGCTGTGTGTGTGTGTGTGTGTGTGGCGCACCCTGCACTGAATTCTTTTCTCGAGTCGAGTTCTTTGCGCGAGTTCTTTGTCGTAGGACGGTGCGTCTCGGTGCGTCTGTTTTTTTCTTATTTCGTCTGATGCGAATTCATAACGCCTGAACCAAGAAAGCCTTTCGTAGTACCAACGGTTCATTGACCCCCATTAGCTTTTGCTAAACGCTCACGCTCTCTCTCTCTCTCCCTCTCTTTGAAGTTGGCTCTCTTATAATCGTAATAACTCTTAAACTTATGTCATTCTGAAATTTGTGTAGAAACATTCTCGAAATTTCTTTAACAATTTTTCACTTCATGGAAGCGACTTCTTACGTAATCAGTGGCCGTCTCTATTGCCGGCGCATGCTCGCCACGACAATGGCGTCATTAATGGTCATTAGAGATTTTTATGGTGCTACCATCGCACTAAACCTCACCACCATTCAATCGAATGGGCCATGCCATCAATCTTCTGGCTGTCGTCGTGCAGCACACGCGAAGCGACGCGACGCGGCGCGGCTTGGAGCGGCCTGGCGCTGCGCATGCGCCATCGCCATCACCATCATCATCACGCTATTGTTTTCGTTGCTATTGTTGTTGCTAAAAAGTTGCCAACTATTCGTACTTGTACCAGCTTGGAACTGTCAAGCCGCCGACCTGCCGATCCTGCCCTTCGCCCTACGGTGCAAAAGCCAAACGAGTTAAACAAATCGTTCCTTTCCTTCCTGCCTGTTTTTTTTTTCTTTTGATTTGTTATGATTGTTGCTGGTGACTGACTTCGGTGGTGGCTTCGTGTTTGTCGTTGTGGTTATTGGTAATTTTTGTTGTTTTCGCATCGCAGTAAATGTATCAATCTTTTGATTTTGAGATTTTTGCTAAAAATTTGTGCATGCCTTTTTTACTCGGGAGCAAAGTCTGCAGGTCTACGGACTACGTACTCGTAGGAAGGCGCACTAGACGATAAAATTCTTATTTCTTTAGTTAAATTTTGCAGTCGAGACCATACAGATTTGTTCAGTGAAGACAAGATAGTGGGAAAAGTGGCTGCGATGAGACATTTCTCGTGATCCTCAGACGAGATTCCAGGAGGACAAAGACTTTTCAGCCGGAACAAAATGTCGGCAAGTTGCGGAGGCGACGAGATACCAGAACCGAATCTCAATGCCTCAATAAACCGAAGTGATACCTTAAAAGAACTCTCTGTCTAAAATTTAGACTCCGAATGTTAGCATAATTAGACTTGCCTTCTTTCTCTGATAAAAGATTGTATCGTTAGTAAAAATGAAAGCAGTAAATGGAAAGAAATGAAGAGAGAGACAAAGAAGAAGAGATATTTGAGTGAGTGAGTGAGTGAGAGAGAGAGAGAGAGAGAGAGATGAACATGACGGTTCAAGTCTAAACTGATTTTTCTAAATAGCAAAGACAACCGCCAACGTCTGATGTTCCTACTGATTTTGCTGTTATTATTTCTATTGTAATTGTTGTTGTTGTTGTTTTGGTTGTTGTTGTTGTTGTTGTTTTGGTTGTTGTTGTTGTTGTTGTTGTTGTTATTGTTCTTCCTAATGTTCTTCCTGATTTATTTATTGATTTATTGTTCGCTTAAAGACTTTTCCATCATGCTGTGCTGTAATAATCGCGTTCATTCCTTCTCTCTCACACTCATCATGATGTATTTGCACTTGTTCGACACTCTTCTTCCTCTATCAAAAAATTAAAAGCTGAATAGTTTATCGAAAAACTTGCAAGATCTTCTAGAATGCGAAACGAGATTACAGAAAATCAATATAATTTGAAAAAAATCATGCCACTACAGAACTCATGAATCAATTCAAGCTAAGTTGAAATCTTTTCTCAACGGCAACAAACATCCGTTCGGCGGCATTCAAACAGGCGGCGACGGTATCCGTCCGTCCATCCGTCCGTCTGAAAAAAGATGACAGACAAAAAGACGGAAAAGGCATGATTTTCGCTGGAACTGATGATGATGATGATGATGATGGTGACGGACAATCATTTCTTAGGAAGACAAAACAGGAAAGTTTCAAGCCGGTTTACAAAAAAATCGAAAACAACGAATTATCAGCAAAAACAACTCAAACGACAATCATGAATTACAAAAACAATAACGGAACAACAAAAGACAACTCTCGATGATGACGATTCGTCGCCTATGCCATGCCAGGTTATGCCACATGGACATTATTATATATTGTGAATCCTACAAAACGATCAACTTCCGCAGACTATTTCAGGCAACAACTGACAATAACAACAACAACAACAACAAGAACGCTAGCAACAAATATCGCCAGAACATCTGTTGTTTAATCTGTACTATCGTCAAAAGATCATGGTCGTTGATGGTTGTGGTCTCTGATCGTTGTTGGTTGATCACTGATCGTTGTTGGTTGATCGTTGATTGTAGAAAAACAAAAATGCTATAAGAAAAGGAAAAATTTAAGCAGAATTTGTTCGAGCAAATACCGAAAGTCTCGCTCGAATCGGCATCACATCGACCATATGTACTCAAATCGAGCTGATCGAGTTGATGGCATCGCGACGCGTCGTCTCAACCAAGTTCAATGGAACGAGTTGATCCTCAGTCGATGCTCGAATAGGTTTTTACCGAGTTGAAGTGAGTACTTAACAACGAATAAGTAATGTATAATCCGTCAAAAACCGTCAAAAGTAATGTATGTCCGTCCGTCAAAAACCGCAAACAAAGCGAAGACAACTTTCTGGTAGTTCACTACGGGTGAAAGTGATGGGAAAAGTTGAGCAAACAAGAGTAGCAAAAAAAAAACCTAATCTGAATTATAAAGAAATTGTAATTTGAAAGAAAAAGCGGGCAATATCCGGCGAGAGAGGGATGTTATGGCATTTTTTTTAAATTTTATGAATATACTATTTAAATATGTTCAATTAATTTATTATTAAATTATAAAATGTGCATAGATTTCGGCGAAAAAAATCACGTAATATCTCGTATGTGTGAGAATATTTACGAGAATATTACAATAAACGCCTATGAATATATCCACCAACATAGAGAAAAACTGCTCAGAACTTTTATAAAATTATATACATACATACATACCATTTTAAGAAAAAGTTATACACTTTTTTTGTCCGGTGGAGGCGCGTCTTTTGCGCGTACATCGGAAGCCGATCTTGAATCGTAAAAATGCCTTTCTCAATACGCAAGTGTATACTTATGCAATTATTGTTGCATTTAGCAACCAAAACTAGTTGAACGGCCCAGCATCAGCAGCAGCAGCAGCAACAGTTGCTTCCGCACCAAGTTTGGAGCATGCAACAAAGACGCATCCGCTGAAATTGAAACAAACTGAAACTGAACTCGCTCGCTCGCACTAGAATAGTTCCAACAACTACATAAATGTTGTTTACACATTATCGGTGTGTGTGTGTGTGTGTGTGTGTGTGTGTGTGTGTGTGTGTGCGAGACCGGGTGCACTGCACTTCATCGACATCATCTCGTATGTGATCCAGGCCAGCACTAGCATCAACAATCCGAAGCAAAAGCACAGCACGTTGTTCTCGCTGGATTAAAACAGCAGGCAGCCGGCAGCCGGCAGCCGGCAGCAAGCAGCATCAGCAGCGCGGTTTGTTGTTGTTGTTGTTTTTCCTCTTTTCTACATTTTGGCCAATTTTACTGCATCGTTTACGTTTACGTAGAGTGCTTCTTCTTTTTGTGGGCAAAGAGGCCAGCAACCTTGTTGGTGCTGTTGCCACTGCCGCCGCTGCTTCTTGTTGTTCTACAATAGCTCTCGATTGCAGCCTGTTATCGTTTATTCTTTCTGCCATCATAGCATCGAGCCTCTTTTTTCCATTACCATTCATTGCGGTCCGTGCCGATTGCAGGCGAAGTGTTGTACCCTTTTCTTACATGTCTTTTTTAGGAAAAACATAAACGAATCATGCGTGAAATTTCATCATTGCGTATAAATCATGTCAGCTTGACTCATACAAAGTCAAAGGCGAACGGACGGACAGATGGACAGACGGACAGACGGACCATCAAGGTATTGTCGCCGTTGACAAATGTGTTGTTGTCAATAATGTTGTCAATATGTTTGGAAAACGGTTTTTAAGCGGAAAAAAACACAGAATGCGTTTCGTAGTCTTCGAAAATACCGAGAGTTTTGTTCGAATAAACGTCACTGATTCATAAACGATTTGTCATGAATGAATTTTGACCGCTGGATGGATGTCCACCAAAAAACAACAACAACAACAACAACAATAACATTACTGGCAATCTACTGAGCATATTCGTATCCTCTACGGTTTGTTGTTGTTGTTGTTGTTGTTCTTCTTCTTTTCGTCGTTGCTGGTTGTTGTTTTTTTCTTGCTCTAAGTTTTTATTCCTACTGAGCTGCTGTTGTTGATTGCATTCGGTTGTTTGTTGTTGTTGTTGTTGTTGTTATTATTATTATTTTTCCTACTTCTTCTTCTTCTTTTTCTTCTCCTCGTTGTTGTTGTTGTTGTTGTTGTACACTCAATCTGTTCATGTGTTCTCTGCCAACCAACATCTTGCTCAACCTTGCCTTGTGCTTTATATAAACTGTTGTTGTTGTTGTTGTTGTTGTTGTTGTTGTTGTTGTTGTTGTTGTTGTTGTTGTTTTGGGTTTTATTTTCTTTTTATTCTTGTTCTTCTTATGGAGAACGCAACAGAGTTCGTTCCACTCTCGTAATTCGTCTTTTGATTGTTTGTTTTTTTGTTTTTGTTATTGTTTTTGTTTTGTTATTGTTACAATAAAACAGGATCGCTTTATGTTGTTGTCTTGCTCTTTTTTGTCCATTTAATAATTTTACCGCTTTTTTTGGTGTTTGTATTTCCTTCTCGTTTTGTTTTGCTTGCCGTATTCTTCTCCGGTTTGTTGGACCCGGCAACGTTTTCTTCCTCTTATTCTCTTATTATTCTCTTATACCGACCGACGACGACTACTACGACTCACAATATTTATTGTTCTTCTTCTTCTTCTTCTTTTACTACTACTACTACTAATACTATTACTACTACTACTACTTCCTCTTGTTCTTCTTGTTCTTCTTCTCCGCTTATCTTCGGCTTTTTGGGTTTGTGTTGTCCTCGCGTCGTTCTTTCTGCGCGTGCAATTTTCAACTTGCAAATTTGCTGACAGCCACAACAACAACAACAACAACAACGACAACAACGATAACAACAACAACAACAACAACAACGATAACAATAACAGCAGATATTGCAGTCAGAAGATATGGATGCATCGCAAAAGTTTTCTTACGATTTTATTTTTTTTATTATCGTTTGATAATCGTAGTAGCTGCTGTTGTTGTTGTTGTTGTTGTTGTTGTTGTTGTTGTTCTGGTGATTCTCCTTTTGGTGTGTGCTCTGCTGAGAATTTTGTTGTTGTTGTTGTTGTTGTTGCTTCTTCGTTGATTTTATTCACATTCGTTTCTCAGTTTGTGTTCTTCGGATTCTGTTATGCTTTGATTCGATCATGATGGTGATGGTGATGTTGTTGTTGTTGTTGTTGTTGTTGTTGTTGTTGTTGCTGCTGCTATTGTGGATGCTGTGGATGGCATTGTGGATGATGCTCTCTCGCTGTAGATTCTACTTTTTATGTAACGATGCTTCGCCACTCGATGTGAGTCAGTTAATCCACGTATGTATGTATGTACATATGTATGTATGTATGTATGTATGTATGTAGTATGTATGTATGAGTGTATGTATACTCGTACGTATTTCTTTCGCAGATGATTTTTGTACCGTGCGTTGATTGTTTTCTATCCTTCCTTCCTGCCTTCCTTGGCCTTAACTTTCTTGTAGCCAAACGAATGTATGTTATTGTTGTCATATCAGATGCTTGTGACGTCACATCTTGAGGGCATTCACTTCAAATCGTTACTACTGCGTATCCGTTGGCCGCGTCTTGCGTAAGGTTGACTGTCTTCGCCTGAGTCAGAGCGCCGCTTGCACTCTTGGTGGAAATGTTTTATTATCAGTAGTTATTGTTGTTGTTGTTGTTGTTATATTAATCGACATTTTACCTTCGCACGATGTATTTCTTTTTGCGAAAAGAAAGATTGTTCGTAAATCTAGGTGCGCCATCTTTTATGTCGGTATATGAATATTGAATAAATTTAAAAAAAAAACAACCGCTTTTCATATATGAGGTTTTTTTTATTTAATTATTGTCCTTTACAATTTCGTTGCACTAGTTTTTGTATCAAACATCCATTAAGTCGGTCGCCTCTATGGGCCAAATCAAAATATGCCTGCATTCTCCATCACTTTTTCGAGCATCACTATTTCGGCACGTTATTTTGGTGTGAAGCGATTTATACTTTTATTTTATTTTATTTAACTTCAAATTGTACTGAATTGACGTTTCAATAATATGTTAACTGAAATCAATCGGTTTAAATAAATGTTGAAGTTTTTTAATGTTTACATAGCGACATAAAAGAGGGCGCATCCGTTAGTTTTTATTGTGCGATCATTAAAACACTAAAAAAACAAGCGCATTCAAAGCAATTAAAAGATCGAAGAAGAGCACGAAATAAAAGGAAAAAAGGCGATAGAGGAAGTAAAGTACAGATAAGCCCAAAATGAAGAAAAAGGCCTTAAGAAATGAAATAAAAATTAAGTCGCCCTCAAAAAGGAAAAGATCGAAAAATTCAATCGAAACCGAAGTCAAAGAACCGAAGAATGGCTATGATATAAGTTTATGGAGATTCCTTTACACCACTCACCCCCTCCCCCCACCACCCTTCTCTATCTCTCTCTTTCTCCGGCGTCCAGTAGATTTTTAACACTCTTCAAAGCAACAATTCGTGCAACGATGCTATGCTGATCGTTCCTACCAACGATAAAAGATCTTTATAAGCTTCCTTCTCCCTTCCTTCTCTCTCTTTCACCCACAACACTTTACACATCGTTTACACACTTTCTTCCGTCTTCTTGCCTTGAAGCCTAATCGGCCATTTGCTGATGCGTATTCGTTCTTGTCTTGCAAGCATTTCTTCGCTTCTGCGTTCATTGCCATCATCACATCATCATCATCATCATCATCGAACCGGGGTCGAGGCCGGTCGTTAATACGATAAATATTAGGTACGTAAAGAAGGCAGTCCAAGCGACCGTTAGTCGTCGTAAAAAATCACTTACGCTGTGAGTGTGCTTCTCTCATTCTGTGAGCTTCTCTTCTGCGGTGCGGAGAGCTTCTGCGGTTCGCCCCTTTGCAAGCGAGTGTCTTTAAACGCCCTCGAGGGTCTTCAAAGACCGGCAGATTTCGGTGTATTAATACGTCTCAACGTGCCTGCGTATTTTATGACTTCTTGTTTGGAGTCAACGCAATCGTCGGCGGCAGCGGCATGCAAAGTTGCTTAAAAAAGGCGTGAGATTCGGAATGTACCCAGCAGGAAAAGGAGGTGAGGAAGTGCAACCTTAAGTACTTGAGCTGAAACGTTTACAAACGTTTTTAAGGAGAAAATTGCACACTCTTCATCAAGCTTTTAATGCTTAAAAGCAGACCAGAAACGGAGATATTGCTTTACGGTTTTGCAATGGTTTTGCAACGCCTTTTTGCAATGTGTTGTCAAGACAATTAACTAATTTATGGTTTTGTTTAGATAAATTTAACTATTTCGCTGAAAGAGGTTTTGGAATTTGCTAAATAAAACCATTTGAAACTCTGCTTAAAGATAACGATCTTTTTCCTGACGATCTTTTTCCTGAATTTTAGAGAATTTTCCTTTACAATTTTTTTTTTGTTTTTGTGGACGACTACGAATATATGCGAAATTATTTAATCTAAACGCCCTCAATTTTATTTCTTAATCCTTTTCCAGTCGACCTTCTTCGCTCTCTTTATTCTCTCTTTAATTAAGGCCTGTCAGAGAACCGCTGGCAGTGCAATGGCTTTTGCCACTCTTTCGTCGTAGACGGTCACTGCCCCTCTACGCTACGTTGCGATGTAGTGGTAGCACCCAAACAAAGATCGAGCAAACGGGCGCCTGCCTCAGACTCAGATCGTAGCAAAGCAAGACTCATCAAGTGCAGATCTCATCGTAGCATCGTAGCAAAGCAAAAACAACGCCAAAGAGAAACCAACTAAGATCTATCTCCGTCCATTTCTCCGGCAGCAGAACTGGATGACCAACCAATCATCAACGGGCCCAATCGACCGATCGACCGGTCGACCGGCCGACAAACAAACAAACAGAAATAAAGCAAAATAAAAAGGCAAAAACAGAAGAAACTAACTTTGCAACGTCCATTGCAACTAACAGACTAACTTTGCAACCATTCCATCGTTTTAAGAAGATCGTCATCGGCGTCATCGGCGTCGTCGTCGTCGTCGTCGTCGAGTATGATCGCATAACAAATTGTATGATTCCTGTTTGTTGCCTTTTCATCTTCTTCTTCTTCTTCTTTTTGTTCTTCTCCATTTTTCTCCTGCTCCGCCTGCCATTGTAAAGATCAACGCAGTTCTGTTCGCATACGCAGTCTTAATGCAGTCAGTCTTGGTCCGGCATGATAATTTCAGTGACCTGTTCCTCTTCAGGCCTCTCCCATCCGCAACCATACCCTGCAATATTGCCACAACACCGACCGACGCGTCGATGCGTCATCGTCCGAGTAACTAAAGAACGATCATCGCCATCGAACATCGTCATCGCTCCACAACGTCCCGATTTAATGCCCCGAAGTGCTTTAATGATGCGTCAGAGTATTGTTCACGCATCATTTTACACAATCTAATGAGCCGGCCGGCTGGCACTGATGTTATTCCTCCCTTCCCTTCCCTTCCCTTTCCTTCCTCCTCCTCCTCCTAAGGTCCATCATATTTGAACCTTAAACCTTTGACGATCACTGATCACAGCTGATCACCGTTGAAATGGTCGCCTCTAGTAATCATTGATGATGATCGATGATCGCCTCTGTTTATTAATTCTGATGATCAATGCTACTGATGATTATATTTAATGATCTTCTCTACTGCGAAGATCGCTAACTAACACCTCACTCTTGATCTATCAGCCCTATTGATCATCTCCGCCAATAATTTCTACTGAACTTTTTGACTGATCGTCGCTCTTGATCATCTCGACTGATCGTTACTATTGATCAGCTCTGATCAAGCTTCACAAAAGTATTATTTTTTTTGGATAAATTTACTATTTTTATCGAAATACTGTGTACATACATACTTTTATTTTGATAATCTCGGCGTTAAATTAACAACAACATCAAAAAACGAGAAATTCTAAAATTATTCAAAAAATAGAATACGAAGAAATTCAAAGTCGCCAGAGCGCGGGGCCTCTCTAAAGTCGGACAAATATTCGGTAACTTGACTTCCGGTATCGGAAAATCATTATCATGTCGCGACTGTGCCGTAAACAACAACAACAACAACAACAACAACGAACACACAAACACAAACATCATCATATACGCACGCACGCTTGCCACCAACAACAACAACAACAACAACAACAAAAATACTATTGTATTAACAGTCGATAATGGTCACTGAACCATGCCACCAACAACAACAACAACAAAAATAACGTAGTTTACGACCGGACAACTACAGCGACTCCAACAACAACAACAACAACAACAACAACAACAACAACAGCAGCAGCAGCAAGAAATTCCTGTTTCAGAATCACAGAAATTGAAGCAGAAGAAGACCAGACGACAGCAACAAATGGCGGCATTTTTATTACAATTGTTGTTGTTGTTGTTATTGTGTTTTTGTTGTTGTTATTGTTGTTGTTTCTTGTTATTGTAGTTGTTGTTATTGTTGTTGTTTCTTGTTATTGTAGTTGTTGTTGTTGTTGTTGTGTGTTGTTGTTGTTGTTGTGTGTTGTTGTTACTATATTCCACAATGTTTGTTTACAATGATTTCTTCTTTTCTTTTATTTTGTGCACAACATTTGGTTACTTTACTATTTTTCCTCTGTCGTGACCATTTTTCCCAATGTCTGTCTCTCTCTCCCTCTCTCTCTCTCTCTCTTTCTCCCTCTGTCACTCTCTCTCACTTTGTCACTCTCTTTGCGTCTATTGCTTTTTCCCTAAAAATTGTTTTCTTTAAAAATGCGCGCGTTTTTTCTTTCCGCAGAAGAGACACTGCTATACAACTGTTGCTATATGTTGTTGTTGTTGTTGTTGTTGTTGTTGTTGTTGTTGTTGTTGTTGTTTCGTTGCCGCTTGGCTGCTTTTGTCAGAGTACATTTTACGTACGATTTTGTGGAAACGAAGAAATAATTGCTGTGTCGTGCTGTACCGGAGTAATAGAAAAATCCCCCCCAAAAAAAAACCACGCAATGTCAGCATTAGCAATAACAACATCAACAGCAACAACCCAACAACAACAACAACAGTGATGAACTATAGAAACGAACAAACAAACGAATTATCGAACGAACGAACGAACGAACGCACGAACGAAACAAACAACGCTAACGCTAAAGGTTCGATGACATGCAACGCGCGCCGGCTGCTCTGGCTGCACAACGTGTCGGCGCGCATCCTCATACGCCAACAGCGGCAAAGCCGGCAAAGAAAAAAGAAGAAGAAGAAGAGGAAGGGGAAGGAGAAGGGGAAAAAGGAGCACCGCATTTCAGTCGACACGGCAAACGTAAACAAACTGAGAAACGAGATGGAATAGTTTAAATGATGATGGCGGAACTGGAAGAGCATTAACGGGGAGGGGAAAGACAACCCTCCACAATTGTTAGCAGGGACAAAAACTAAATTGAAACTCAGACGCTCACAGACGAACAGCAAGAACGAACGAGCGAACACATGAAGGGAGAGTGTGTGATCATATCTCTCTCTCTCTATCTCTCTCTCTCTCTCTCTCTCTCTCACTTTCCGGCTTATTATTTCTACAAAAGATTTCCAAATTCCAACTTCTTGAAAAACCTTCGAGTCTATAATTTTCTTTCATTCTGACGAGATTTTGTTAAAATATTTCAGCCTTTTTATTTCATTTTAATATTTCTTTTTTTTTCAATTTTAATATATGTATGTATAAATTTTTAATTTGTAAATAAATGATGATCGATGACCTCTGCGTCGATCGTTAACCCCAAGGTTAGCACTCGCTGTAACCTCAGGCGACAAGCGAGTTCTCGTTGTTACTTCAATTGATGTCGCAGTCAGAAAATAGGTTTGCTTTTTTCAGGTTGTTCTGGATAATCTTTGAGAATATAAAAGAAATTACAAAATTTAAAAAATTAAAAAATTAAAAACTTTAACAATTATTTTCATTCTCTCATAATACTTGTATGTATATAAAAATAACTCATATAATAACTCATATCAGCATGAGAATAACTCATTTCCAGCAACTAATTTTTCGGGGTTGGTTGGTTGGTTCGTTGGTACCGGCAAACATGACAAAAGATCAATGACCTCGATCGACCATCGAAAAAGGCAATGCGTAAATATACAATATTTTATGAGGAAATCCTTACGCTTTACTGAATTTTTATATTTTTAAATTTGCAATAAAAATGGTAGGCCAAAGGTTAACTGTAAACTGTAATATAAATAACTATTAAAATGCCAACAGTTTACTAAAAAACAATTACACAAATAACCATCAAAACAATAATACTAGGAAAAATAACTATCGAAACTGTAAAATTACTGTACAAATAAATAACTAACAAAACTATAAAAGCTATAAAAATGAGAACTCGTAACTGATAGTAATAGTAACTGATAGCAATAACTATAAAAATAACTATCAAAACTATAAAATTACTGTACAAATAAATAACTATCAAAACTGTAATAGTAACTATTATTACAGTTAAATAACTATTTTTTTTTTTAAATAACTATTAAAACCGTAATAGTAGCTGATAGCAATAACTTTAAAAAAATAACTATCAAAAATGTGAAATTACTATACAAATAACTATAAAAACTGTTTAAGTTTACGGTACAAAAACTTAAAAATAGTACAAATGACTATTTGATAGTAACTTATAAGAATAACTAAAAAAAAACAATAACTATCAAAACGGTGAAATTACTGTACAAATAACTACCGATACCGATACCAAATAACTATCGATACCAGTTTTGAATTACTTTCAAAAAAACACTGTGTAAAAATAGTAAAAATTACCATTAAAAACTGTAAAAATATTAAGTTTAATTTATAAAAAAAATCAAAACGGTGAAATTACTGTAAAAATAACTACAAAAAGTGTAAGTTTACTGTAAAAATAGTAGAAATTACTTTAAAAATTGTAATTTCACTGTACAAATAACTATGAAAAAAGCGTAACTGTAAGCTAACCATAGAAATAGTAAAATTGTAACTATCAAAACTGTAGGAATCCAAAAAGAAAGGGATAATTTTTGTCTAAGGAATCTGTAGCCAGACTAATTATTAAGTAAACAATTAGGTAAAGTTGTAGGCATTTTTAATAATATGCCAATGAATTTAAAGAAAATATACGTAAGTATAATTGCCGCACCTTCCTTCCAACCAACTCCTTCAAGACTCCTTACGCCACTATCACGAACAGCTCCCCTGATTTCTGACTTTAGTAGGAATCGTTCCACCCTCGTCATTTTGAAGTCTGTATGTGTCTACTCATATTTCTTGAGTGCTTGCGTAACTCACGCCCTTTCGCTCACTCTCTCTCTATCTCTAACTACAAAGAATTCCTTTTCCTTGTTTTCCTTGTCAACTCTAAAGGCAAGTGTCCTGCCCAGGTATCAGAGAAGAGGAAGAAAAATATGCACTATATCGCCCCAACGACTTTGTCGAGAAAAAGAATAGAAACAACATCAAAAAGCAGAAGAAGGGGAAAGAAATGACAACAAAAAATATGGAAAATGGGACAAAAAATAGAAATGGGATTTTACTATAATCCTGTTTCGTTAAACTTAAGGCAATGCTGATTTTGAATGCTGTCGTTTCAAGGAATTTTTCCCATCGAAGCGACACGATGGTAAGTAAGGCTTTTTAGGGTTTCTTTTAGTTCGGACTATAAGAGTGTAGTGTTGTTGTTGTTGTTGTTATTAGTGCTGGTGCTGCTGTTGTTGTTGTTGTTGCCGCTGCCGGTGCCGGAGCTGGTGCTGACTAAGCAGTGAATGCACTATTAAAATGACGCTTTATATTTACATACATGCTTAAGAGTACATATAGCATTTGTATGCACAATAAAAGTATGTGTGTGTGTGTGTGTATTTTTGAGGGACCGATGAACGCTAGGGTCAACAACCCACAACAACTACAACAACAACAACAACAACCAGAGCAAAGAAAACAAACAGAAATGCATAAACCTGGACGCAGCAGGAGCAGGAAATGATTCTCTAACGTGATTCATTTGTTGTTGTTGTTGTTGTTGTTGCTGCTGCTGCTGCACACATGGCAGGTATCGATAGGGTAATGTTCTTGTTGTTGCCGTTGCCGGCGCGTCGTCGTTTTTGTTGTTATTATTATTTTAGTCCTCAACTCGCTCGATTTTTTTGACAACGGCCGCTGCTGTCGCCGCTTAATATTGTGCTGTTGTTTTCATTGTCGACAATAAAACTGCTATCAGTCTTTTGTCTAATTCTGAATTCTTCTTCTCTAATTCTACTTCTTCTTCGACTAATGTTTCAGCTTCTTTTTGAATTTTCTTAATTCAAATAAATTTTGAAGATAAAATATCGTCATGTCATATACTGTCATGTCGAGTTTTCGACATTTTCGACATGTCGAATACCTGCGGTAGAATACTACCAAACAAAATTGGAGTAGATTACACAAAATTGTCGAGAAGTTTAGTCCTTTCCTTTAGAACAAAGGATTTTGGGTACACTCGTAAACTTTGGGCTCGTGCATTTTGGGTATAAACAAGCTGGAGACGGTGTATGTCAATAGATTCTATACTTCACGAAAGTACAAAAACCGATATTTGAATGAGTCATTCTTTAAGTTCTCGAATGTTTAAGAGTTTTCGACAAAATTGAGGTTTTCGACATGTGGAAAAGTACTCAGTACATCAGTTTTTGACGTAGACTACGTACAAGGTACAAAAATTCTTGCCGAATGCTAACCCTGTCTGGCGTACAACAAATTTTCGATAATTTAATATATCGATAATAGTTGTTTTTTTTTTTGCCGGAGACGGCAAAGGCAGGCGACTCAATCATCAATCATCAAACATTAGAGAACATTGGAATATTTATGCTTATCTCATGAGCTGATAAAAATTCGCAAAAAGCACAAACACACAATAGAAATAACCGCAACAATAAAAACAACAGCAGCAACAACAAAATCGCATACACTGTTGCTTTCGCGGTTTGGCCTTGGTGCCAATTTTTTTCGGGGTCATTGCCATCAAGGTCATTTCGCCGGTGTGATTTTCAATGTTGACTTTGTTTTCTGTTTGATATTTTTTTGTTTTTTTTTTTTTTTTTTGAAAAAACCTGTTGGCGACGCTGATGCTTTTTGCTATTAAAAGTCTTAGTCTTGTTGTTGTTGCTACCGCTGCTGCTGATTGTTGTTCATTTACCTGTTTCAGTGGCTGCTTTTTCTTTTAATGTTGTTGTTGTTGTTGTTGCTGTTGTTGTTGTTGTTGTTGTTTGCTTGTTGTGGTGGTTTTTGCACAGCCATTGTTTTTTTTTTAATTTTGTTTCTTTTTTTTTTGTAGTGGTCGATATAAAAAGTGTTATTGTGCTAAGAAACGATACAGTTAGAAAACAGCTGAGAAAAATGCCCATAAAAAAAGCACCAACAACAACAACAACAACAACAACAACAGAAGTACAAAGTAACATAGTGTGTGTGTGTGTGTATACATTTGTTATACAATCGAACAACTAAAAAAACAAACAAACAAACTTTCGTTAAAATTTTCTATCAGTAATAATAATAATAATAAATAAAAATTAATAGATGCGAAAAAGCTTAGGAAAAATGCTTAGTAATGACTTATGCAAGAGCTTGAAAAGGCAGAGCGAAATTTTGAATTATAGAATTCGACCCTAAATCAGTAATACGATTACGATATTTACGATATTCAATTTGTGCGAGTGAAACATTAAATTTTGTGTGTACTTTCAAATGTAAATTTTGACAGTATTCTATTTTTTATTAGACAATTTGTTTGACAACTTTTCGAGAGAGTAAAATTCTGTGTGTTTACAAAATTTGAAGTTTTTACTATTTTTCAATTTTTCTGCTAGTAAAAATGAGCAGAAGGTTTTAACTTTATAAAAAAATTAAAAATTTTTTGCTTGATTTTTTCAAACTTATAACGTTAAAATTTAGGATTTTCTCAAATGAAAATGTTTGAAAACAATGAAAAACTTATTCGGAATTACAAAGGCATAAACAAAAGGATAACATTACGCATAAACATAAACATATATAAGTTCGATTCCATACACAGATGTAATAATATTAATTGCATAAACATTGCATAAACATAGTTTCGGTCAAAAGGTAATACTTTTTACACTCTGTTTTGATATATTGTACTTTCAGATTATACCCTTTTTAAAGCTTCTACTTATTTTTAATATACTCTTCTTTTAATTATCATATCTTATCTATATCTTATTATATATAATCTATCTTATTATATCTTGGCTACATCATGCATTAAAATATTTAATATATATTATGGTTATTAAATCATATATAAATATAAATTAATTTGTCTGTATCGAAACTACAGGAAAAAATTGAATAATTACCATGACAAAATTATATTACTCTCAGGCAAAGAAACACAACAAAAACGAACGACCGCGCGACCAACGAACCATTAATAAGTTCATCATCATCATAAAGAATCATGGCCATCATTCTAAAACTCGTCTGTTCTAAAGGCCTTATCATTAGCTTTTAGAGGGACAAGGCCGAACTTGTGTACTGGTTTTTATGGTACCAATACCGGCCAACTTCGACAGTACAACCGTTGAGACACCGACGGTCTAACACAGACAGACAGACAGACAGCTTTTCATGATTCACGAACTCAACAAGGTCTCAGCATTTAGGACTCAGGGTACGATATCAGGCTTGATGATTGAAGTCAACAAAAGGTTGATGACACACGTATTTGGGCTCAGACAGAGACCAAGAGAGATAGAGAGACACAGAGAGAGAGAGAGACATACATTGAAACTTGTAAACGTGAAAACAATCAACCTCGACCGGCCTCACTCACTCTCCAGCCTCAAGGTTAATATCCTTAAATACAAGTAAAATACAATTTCCTTGAACGGGGTCAAAATTGTAGGCTTGAGACGATTTTTACTTGGTGAAGTTTGAAGACAGTGTCTGGCGACAGGACAACCTTGAGCCTTCTTGAGCCTTCTTGAGCCTTCAATCAATGAAATGTGCTTCATAAAAAAATGTTAGCGTGTCTATGGAATATGTGTGTGTATAAGTGTGTTTGTATACTTCAATGTTAATTATCATTATCTCAAGGATAACTCAACTCAACATAAACGCTTTACGCATCAAAATTTTAAGGAAAAAAAAAATAAAAAAACAACAAAACCAGTGAGAAAAGTTAAAGAATGTAGGTATGTATGGTAGTGTGTGTGTGTGTGTGTGTGTGTGGTTTTTACTCATGTCATAAAAAAAATTTGTTGGTACGCTTTGATGATTGACTTCAGAACTTTGACGTTGTCCTTTTTTTTCTTAAGTTATTTTTCATGTCGACGTCTTTTTTGATTTGTTGTTGTTGTTGTTGTTGTTGTTGTTGTCAATTGTTGTTATTATTACGTGGTTGTATAAGGCCGTAAAAATATAAATTCTACAAAAAGTTGGCACAATTTTAACTTATAAAAACATAAAAAAGAAAAGCACACACGCACCCTGGGCAAAGCAGACCACACGCCCACCCGCCCCACCGACCCACGCCTTTAACACACACCCACACCTGCCCATCCTCATTGTCGCGCAAACCATCGCCAACGAGCCGCCATGCTTCCTGCCTCCAGCCTCATGCCTCATCATCTTTCAGGCCGGCACTGCCAGGCTTCGAACTCATCACTTTCCATCGAACGAAGAATCAGAAATTGCGTTCGCTGAAAAAAACTTGTTGTTTTTGTTACAAAACCGATGTTGTTGTAAACGCCGCATGACAACATTTTCATCAACATTAAGGATATATATAAAAAATCACCAAATGTGCGAACGTCTAGACAGTGAAGGTCGACGAAAATAACGGTAAAGGCACACTCTGTTCAACCTACAGCGACAAAAAAAAACCATTTCACCATTTCATAGCCACCACCACCAGATACCAGGTCAATTTAGGCGACCACCTCGCCTTCCAACTAAACAATTATCATCTTTGTCAACATCATCATCATCATCATCAGCAGCGTCATCATCATCTTAAACGACAATAAGAAAATTAAATGTTAAAGTATAAGCATAAACACTTTAGCCTGCGAAAGGCCAAAGGACTCTTAAGCAGCAGCCGTCGCAGTAGCAAGACCAACAACAACAGCAACAACGAGGCCAACACAGATTCGAGTCAGTCGCTTCGAGTCACAGTCAAGGCGCTGAAAATAAAGGCTGAGCCAAGAGTCGGAATATCGATCTGTGTAAGAATTTCATAGAAGTAAAATGAATTTTTAGGGAAAAAAGGAAAAAATAAAAGAAATAAGAATGAATTTTTATAGTAAAAAAGTTCAAATTACATTTAGAGTTAAACAATTTTAAAAATTTTTTAAATTTTAAAAAACTCTCTCGCTCTCTCTCTTCTCTCCTTCTTTCTTGATTCATTTCATTTAAAATATATCGCCATCTTCGACGGTAACGTATGGAGAAAACACATTAATTTTGTATTGTTTTTTTTTCTGGCGCTAATTTTTACAAGCTCTTTTGACATTTTCATTGGAATTTAATAAACTGCAATGCAGTCGTCGGTATTCGGCGGGGTAGTCGGAGCAGTCCGGTAGAGGACAGACACAAAAAGCAGGGTTCAAGTAACTCTCCGACCAACTGCTAAAGCTTGTGACGGCGACGCCAATTGATTAACGACCTGTGACTAAATTTAAAAGCTAACCAATTCGCAGGCGTGACTGCGCAGAATTCAAGCGCAACGCATGGCTAAGGGTTGAATTAATTTAAAGCGTCGCGGTGAATACGGCAAACTCACCACAGCACAAACGGCAGCCGAAAGAACGGTAACCGAAGGAGGAACACAGGGACAGGGCGAGAGATGGGGAGGTGGTAGGGGTAGGGCAAAGAGAACTAGAATAAGAAAGGAAGGAAGCAAGGAAGGCCACTGACACCGATAAACCTGTTTCAATGCGTATTCATAAAAATGCACTTAATGGCGTTCGCTTGTTGTTTTTAATTACACCACAAAAAAATAAAAAAAAAAATAAAAAAAATAAAAAAATTTGTCCATTCGCTTGTTTTTAATTACACCAAAAAAAAAAAAAAAAAATTCAGTAAAATTAAACGAAATTAAATGGAATCTCTTTTAATGCGCTTTCAGTGTGACTTTTTTCGAATTGTGTCAGCAGAGGGTTTGCGGCGGTTGAAAACAAGTGATTTCAATTGTTGCGGTCTGTTGTTGTTGTTGTTGCTGTTGTTGAAGACGTTATGGTCGATTGAAATGGTCTGGCTCATTGCCAGCGAACGACGCCGAACCGAGCAGAATATGTTAAGTGTAGTGTTTAATAGTTTTCTGAATACATTGAAAATTATCGTTACGCATATTAATTAATCCAGTCTAAAATTTTGGTTGCTAAAAGACTCTGCTGGTTCAGAATAAAACGATAACACTTTTCCTCTCAAGTATTAAAGAGTAGTAAAATGTTAATAATTTAGTATAAAAAAAACTCCAAAACACTTTATAGCTCTTTAATAGCTCTTTGATAGAGCTCTCTTCACTCCTCATTCTCTAATTGCTATTTTTGAAAGCCAGAATTATTGAAAGAAATCCATTCTAAATTGATTTCTGAACGATATTTCTAATCAATATAGTATATAATCAAATCCCAAACAAAATGGGATATATCCAATATTTTTCTTCAAGATTTTCTCCAATATTTTACACATCTTTAGTCTGTAAAAGTCTCTGTTCTGAGCTTCATTTCAATTCCATTCTTCCAATTCTAAAAGAGTATTCAAGAATGAGTTTTTTCTTTTAAAAACCTTAAAATAAAGTTCAAAATTTATGCTGCCCCGTTTTATGTACGGGGACAGCATGTGTCGTGTTGAGTTTTAATTTTGAATTTTAATAATGATTTCTGCCGGTATTTTGCGCCTATTTTTATTCTCTACATCATTATTTTCGCCCTAAAATTTCTTTATTCTCCTCCCCTTCCTGCACCCTTCTACAAGTAATAATTTCTAGCTCAGCCAAAGACTAAATGCGCACCACATTTCAGTGGGCCACCACCCGCACGGCCCACTAAACTTGAAAATACATATTTTCCCGTATTTCCACATGACTGACGACCATCCACGAAGGCTGACTGTGGTGTGCTGGTGAGACTTTTGCCCGGTTAGGCCGGGTCGCGTCGGCCCGTTATTTTCGGGGTCACGGTCAGAATTTATTTTTCCATTTACTTGAGGACGTTTTTCAATGAGTTTTGAAGGATGTTGGTTGATGATGGTTGACGTTGGAAAATGTTGGTGAATGTGAAGGATGATGGATGGATGGATGGTGATGATAAATGGCGATGGGTGGCGGTGGGTTGGCGATGGGTTGGCGATGGCTGCTGAAAAAGTTTCTATTTGTGACACATAAAAGCTGGCTCATTGAATTTTATTACTTTAAGGTCTTTAATTGAAGGCTTGCCTTAAGTTAAGTTTCTGTGCAGGACGTACATATGTATGAGAAGAGCTTCTGTATGTACGTATGTATGTATATTTGTAGTACGAATTGAATTTTTGCAACAAATTTCCGTCCTCTTTGGTCACGTTCGCGTTGGAGACAGAGGCCGGTTTGCACGGCTGTTGCTCATATTTTATACGAAAGACCAAATCATTTGTATTTAATATTAAGGAAAATCTCCGTCTTCTTTCCCTAAAATTTAGGATTTTAATGGAACATTATGTAACAACAATTTATTCCAAAAATCAAACACACACAAGCCAACAACTATTTTTAGTCTTGCAGTCTTTAAATCGTGTATAATCTGAAGGCACCAAATTGGTTACATTAAACAGGAACTACTCCAACCAAAAACTTTTCCTTCGTCTTCGTGTTCGTCTTCTTCTTCGCCCCTTGTTTTCTTCATCTGTTTCTTGTTTGTTTTTATCTTTATCTTTACTAATGGCTTCATAATTAAAATCAAGAATAGAAACTCGCTGAGAGACAGACAGAAGCAGAAGCCGGGCGAAGAAGAAGGCACTGCACAAAATGTTCGACACTGTCTCTGCGGCCAGCAAAAATAAATATAGGCCAACTCTTTACTACGTATTACCGTACAAAGTTTTTTTCTTCTTAAAGGCATTAGTAAATATGTTTCCGAAACTTGATATTCGTTTAGGAAAAATCCATTTCCATTATAATCCGGCTCTAATTGCTTTCAAAAATCGTATAACACTCAATAAACTTCACATAACCACCTACGAATATAACAATGTTACTTTAAAAGAAATAACCTCTAACTTCTTCTTTACTTTTGTTATTAAAACCTTATTATAACCTTACCCTCGCCGTTCGCGCTTCTCATCTCTCCCATCATCATCGTCGTCGCCATCATCTTAAGGACATTCCTTCATAAAAGTTTAATAAAATCTTCAATAAGCTTCTGCAGCTGTTGCTTTGAGGCAAAGGCGTTTTATACCACAACAACAAAAACAGCGAAGAATTTCCTACAAAATTGGAATTGGTTTTTAAAAATAAAAACAGCTGCGATTTTGAATGTTTTGGCAAAAAAAGTTCAAATAAATTTTAAAGTTCTTCAGCGAAGAAGTCGTGATGCAAAGAAAAGGAAAGGAAAGGAAAGAAAATATATATTTGTTTTATATAGTGGCTCAATCGCAACGTTGTCACCGGAGTTGACCGGACTTGAGTTGCCGGAAATTATTAAATTGTTAGAATGGATCCAGTTACACGCTCTTCCAAAGGCGGCCATTAGCTGCAGTAACGACGGTGTCGTTTGTTGTGGTTACCAATATGTGGCCAATATGATGCGGCTTCAATGATTGACGTCGTTGGTGGTGGTGGCCTGCGACAAGGTGGTAATAGCTCTTTGGAGGCAGGGAGGGAGGTAGGAAGGTAGGAAAAGAAAAGCATGGTTTTGGGGCAATATATGTATACTCGTAATAATGATAATGAGAATATATGATTTATAGGAATTATTCAAGCATCCATCTTAAAGAACTGACCGACAGTGTAAATGATAAAAACCATATCTTAATGCTCTCTCTTGAAGCCACATCATGGTACTCGTACTTTAAGCACCAGTGTGCTCTGTTCTCTTCGTTCTGGTACCTCTCTTAACCAGAACTTTTCTTCGCTGCTCCGTCTCCGTCTCCGACCGACTCAAATGCAATAAACTCTTGCGCCGACACGATACGACTGAACGAATGCGAAAAAGGTCAGACCATGAAATTCCTGTTAATATTTAATTAACTCATACTTGTATTCTGCCAACGTGGCAGATCATGGCTATCAATTTACTCAATACGAGTACATCAATTACGAGTAAGTACTTCGGGATAGAAAAGTGACCCATTATGTAAATCATACGTTGTTAAATTGCTACTGCCGGGACTCGTTGTCGTTCGTTGTTGCGGCATTTAATATTTAAATTGTTGTGGAAGTTGTTGCTGCTGCAATTTATAGTTTACCGTTTTCACCGGTACACCGTTTTCATTTATAGTTCAGAATTTTTCAGTTTAATTTCAGAATTTTCAGTTTGTTTTCAGAATTTTTCAATTTAAATTCAGAATTTTCCAGTTTGATATCAGAATTTTTTAGTTCAATTTCAGAATTTTTCGTTTGTAGTTCAGAATTTTTCAGTTTAATTTCAGAATTTTTCAGTTTAATTTCAGAATTTTCAGTTTGTTTTCAGAATTTTTCAATTTAAATTCAGAATTTTCCAGTTTGATATCAGAATTTTTTAGTTCAATTTCAGAATTTTTCGTTTGTAGTTCAGAATTTTTCAGTTTAATTTCACAATTTTTCTGTTTAGTTTCAGAATTTATCAGTTCAATTTCAGAATTTTTCAGTTTAATTTCAGAATTTTCCAGTTTGATATCAGAATTTTTTAGTTTGATTTCAGAATTTTTCAGTTTAATTTCAGAATTTTTCAGTTTAATTTCAAAATTTCAATTTGATTTCAGACTTTTTCAGTTTAATTTCAGAATTTTTTAGTTCAATTTCAGAATTTTTCAGTTTAATTT
The DNA here is from genome assembly GCA_949752815.1 of Conops quadrifasciatus. Classification (NCBI taxonomy): domain Eukaryota; kingdom Metazoa; phylum Arthropoda; class Insecta; order Diptera; family Conopidae; genus Conops; species Conops quadrifasciatus. The sequence continues at coordinate 12,667,770 of OX457078.1, read as the reverse complement.
CAGAATTTTCCAGTTTAATGTCAGAATTTTTTAGTTCAATTTCAGAATTTTTCGTTTGTAGTTCAGAATTTTTCAGTTTGATTTCAGAATTTTTCAGTTTGTAGTTCAGAATTTTTCAGTTTAATTTCAGAATTTCAATTTGATTTCAGAATTTTTCAGTTTAATTTCAGAATTTTTTAGTTTAATTTCAGAATTTTTCAGTCTAATTTCAGAATTTTTCAGTTTAATTTCAGAATTTCAAATGAAAAATCATTTGCTTTAAGAAATTTTAAGTATTCAGAGGTAGAGCATTCTCTGACCTTTCTGAATTCTCTGTCATATGCTTTTTCGTTATGTCGATCCAAAATTTCCCAGATTTTTTTCACATTTTATGCGAAACATCCAGAATAAATAATTAGATTTTTTTCTGGATTGATAGAGGGGAAGAGGGGCGGCCTTCCCCACTTGCCAGACTTTTGATAAATTGATCACTTAAGCTTACTGAAATGTGTAAAATCTGCAAAAACAAAAATAAAAAAAAATATTTGCAGAATATTCTGAAAAAATCCGCAGTTAAAATTGATTTTCATTAATTTTTAAGGTATTCTTACTGCAAGGACTTTTGCAATACTTTGTTCTCTTTGTTGTTGTTGTTGTTGTTGTTGTTGCAGTTTATAATCCATGGCCACCTGTATTTTTGTTGTTGGGTAATACATAACAGTGAACATAAAAAAAAGTATGCAACTTATATCAACGATTTTTAAGGTCTTTTCTCCAGCGTATTTTTGCGCCTCCTTCTTCGATTTTCACTGTCTCTCAGCACTCTCTCTCTCTCTCTCTCTTTTGGGCAATTTTTTTTATGGTATAATCAGTAAAGGTCTGGGCTGGCACAGTGAAGGCTAAAAAAAGTATGTACGAGTATTATGCACAAACGAAAAAGTCATGAAAGAAAGCACATCTTGTGAATGATGTGACTTTTTCGTAAAGAATGAAACTAGGTCGGTTTGCTGCAGCAGCCTGCTCGTAAATAAGTATTATTGCATTTATAAGAGAATAGCTATGTTTGTATGTATATCGTATATGCACTTATATACTCGTATAGATAGATATTCAGGGTGTAGAGCTGGTGACCTGGTTCACTGACGAAGTTTTCAGTACATAAAAAAGAGACAGAGAGAGAGAGAGAGAGAGAGAGAGAGAGAGAATGAATTTGTTAGTACAGTTACGCTCTTACGAGCATTTATGTATACATATGTCGTTGCACTATAAGTGTACGTATATAGGCCAAACATATACATGCTTATATACTCGCAAATGTGTAGGCGTGAATATGAGAATATGTATGTGTGTGTATATCGTGTATATATGTGTATATCGTGAGTATGGGCGTGTAGGCGTTTAGGTTTTGGGTGGGCGCAAATTGCAGTCAGTGTGAAGTATGTTCGCTTGCAATCTGCTGGTCTCTCAAGGTCGTCAGTGTTATCCTTTGCCAAACGCATTGAGCCAGCCAGCCTCAATTCGTTCGTACATTCCTGCGCAAGCATACAAAAAAAGGTATGGTTATCCTTGAACTAGATTCTCTTGCAGCAGTGAAAAATTTGCGTGAGATAAAGTATTTTCTTAAACGTAGATTTCTTTCTTAGCTTCTTTGAGAAAGCATTAAAGAAAAATATTTTTGAAAAGATCTTTTTGCAAGCAGAAGGGCTCTCTTTCTCATTCTAAAAACGAGCGTCTAAAGTTTGTGAAAATGCGAAAGTTTTGAGAAAATAAATAAAGAGGACAGACAATCGCAGAAAATACAGAAAAAGAGGCCCTAAAGAAAATTAAAGCCTGCGTTAAATTATATATTCTTTATAAAGAGCATTATATTCTTTATAACGAGGATGCTTTAAAGTATTTGCTTTCGAGATTCTGCATATATGTATTTTAATCCCAAGTTAAGTCACATTTATTTCAATTTTGAAAATCCAAAAACACTATTGGCAGAACTGGCATTGGCCATATTTGATTAGTTTCAACGGTTTTTGTTCTAATGCTGTTTCTGAGCATTACCCCAAAAACTTGTGATCATTTTAAAAGCATCCTCTTGCAAACAATCAAATCAAATACGAATTTTGAGTGCGTTTAGAGGACCTTGACTGGGCTGCTACTGCTACTACATCTGTTGCATGCACTACTGCCCTCTGCCCTCCGTCCTCTGGCCTCTTTTAGTCTCTGTTCAGCTCTTATTGATGGCCACTACTGTTTTCTGGGTTTCTAGTTCATGGCCCACATAAAAGCCTAAATGCAAGCCAAGCCAACATTCAGGCCAATACAAACTTACTTGCTTATCTTATGTGCATGTATTTACCATTTACACACACACACACACACACCGACACGACTACGGCGCAAGCAACATCAAGTGTAGTAAACGGTTTTTATACGAAATTGTCAAAAAGCTTGTCCATACTATTGCGTATTGTTCGTGGTTAGTACGATTGTTGTTGTTCTTGTTTGTTCTGTTGCTGTATGTCCTTGCAATTTTGTTGTTCTTGTAGTTAAAAGTTGTACATATGCTCGTATATATGTATATGGTAATGCATACATACTCTGTTAAGATGCTATATACAGCTTCTTGACCTAATAAACTATATATACAACACATAAAGAGATTATATACTTTCTTTACGTTATTTACATTAACTCTACGAGTTGATACCAGAAAATGTAAAAGTCTTTGCTCAACAAAAAAAAGCACCTTCCCCATATTTTGTTGTTGCTTTTGTTTATTTTTCCGCAGTACTTTCTACACATATTTCTAGATTATTTGTACTATACCGAAATGTATTATTGGCTTAAATTGTCTTGGAATTTAATTGGATTTATGTGGTTTTTTTTCCCCAGAGTTTTTTTATTAAAACTAAAACTAAAACTAAAAGAAAAATAAAATTTAATTATTTTTTTTTTTTTTTGTTTCTTGAAAAATTGTTCTGGAATTAATAATAAATTAATAATAAATTAATAAAAATTTAAATTTTTTTTTAAATTTAAATAATGATGTTCACTTATCAATTTACACGGTATATGATTGGTTTAGGTTTAGAAGCTCTTCCCCTCTCAATTCTTTTTTCTGTCTCGGGCCTTTAGAGTTTTGGTTTCTTAACTTAAAGTCCTGCCACACGTACACCCCTTCTCCCTCGCTCTTTCTCCTGGTGATAGCATTGAATTTCAATTCTTTTCAATTAAAGGAAAAAAAGATTAAAATACACGTCGCGTACTCAGTGAGAAAGACTATTTCGTAATGTACGTTAGAGTTTTTTGCAAAGATTATTTTTGTGACATTTTCTTTATACCGAATTTCCATCATTCGAAAATGGTTGGCAAAAAGTCTTCTCTTTTCTCAACAATTTTCACTTCATAGCCACCAAAGAATCAATTTCACAAGAAATTTATTGATCGTTAACAATTAAAAGTCGTTGTGCTTGAAGGGTATTGCAGAGTGATAAAAATGGCCCTTACATAATGACCTATATTTCTTTTCATGCTCTGGAATTCGCTCCGGAATGCTCTCTTCCGGAACGGTTCATGCGGTTCTCATCGAATTCGCTCAACTCACTCAACACGCCTCTTGTTCGTCGGCGAGGCTTCTACACTCTGACTCATTTACGAGTGATTACATAAGAGAGAGTAGCGAGGCTTCTTCACTCTGACTCATTTACGAATGAGTACATGCGAGCCAGTCGCTTGACTCGTAGTTAACTCACAAAATATCACTCGTAGATATGCTCAATAGCTCACGTGTTGCTCTCCGTTTCGCTCTCTTTCATCATTTCTTAGTATTCATTATCGCTCTCTCTGTCTCTCTCTCTCTCTCTCAGTGTTCTCGATTCCAATTTGTTTCATTGCTCCAAGAAAGTCCTGCCGAATTATTTGCATACACACATAGAAACACACACACACACACACACGCACACCGAAACCATTTGACCCAATTTCTCGGAATTGGTTTCAACCATAGTAGTTGTTGGTGTGGGTGACGGTGATGGTGTTGGTAGGTCTGCTACTACTTCGACAACTTCTGCTGCTGCTGGCATTACTATTTTATCGCAGCGTATACATACGTCCATACATATACATTTACATGTTTTCTGTATATAGAACATTTTTTGGATTGTTGTTGTTTTTAGCGCTTTATTCAAGACTCCTTTATCCATCCTCCTCCTCCTTCATTCATACAAACCATTTCCTTTTATATTTATGGAGAGAAAGAATGTGTTGAGACATTTTTAGGGCAGCAGGACAGGTTTTTTTGGGGCGTCAAGATGTTTCCAAAAAAAAAAAAAGCTGTAAGCTTACAACGAAATGGAGAGGAAGAGAATAAATTTCTGTTTATGTTTCGTGACAGACGCATTGATGCTGGTGGTGGTGCTGGTGGATGCTGGTGGACGCTGGTGGATGCTGGTTGTGATGATGCTGTGTTGGTTCTGGCTGCGGCTGCGGCTGCGGCTGCGGTGGACCTTTGTTTTTGGTGTGGGTGTGTCTGGGTGAACATTTAGTAAAATGAAAGAAATCTCTCTAAAAAATTCCAATCGAATTGGTTTCGCCTTAACTTCGAAGTTAAGGTAATTGCTTCAATATTTACTTAAAACACAAAATGAATAAATTTCAAACGCAAAAGTAATCGGTTTTAAAGGCAAATTTGTCGTCAATAATTTGGACAGAATTTTGTATTACTTTTGCCGTTGCCTTGACGACTAAAAACCGAACAAAACCGAAGCAATTTTATTTAAAAAAAGGTTTTGTTTTTTCGGTTCCTTCAGTTCGTTTCGCCAGTAAATGATTTGCCAAATTTCTTAAAACATTTCTTAATGGGTACTTAACGTTTTTTTTTAATGTGTGTGTATGGGTGTTTGTTTTTTAATTGAGTTGAAATACTTTTAAGTAAATCCTTTTGAAGTTTGTTGTTGGAGAAATTTTCTTGCATCGACAGAAACGCGCCTTATTTTTTATTTGAACAACTTTTCTTTTGCTCTTTTTTTAACTCTAATGCTTCTTTTTTGAACTCTTATCCTGTTTTATTTTGAAATTTAAAGCATTCTAAGAAATTCTTTAATTTTGAATTTCAGTTTCAGGCTTTAAATTTTTTTTTTTTTTCATTAAAAAATCTTCTTCCAAAAATGTATGTCGTTACTCTCGTACGACAATAAATCAATGTTAATCATACGCTCCGTTGCTTTTTGCCTTATTTTTATATTAATGCATTCTTTAAAAGGAGCCAATTTTAAAAAAACTATTTTAAAAACGCTCTAATATGTATTATAGAGCGACTTCGAATATAAATTTATTTTTTGTAATAAAAAGAGATACTGAATAATAATTTTCTTAATAAAAAAAAAGATTTTCTTAATAAAAGAAAACTGAAATATTTGCCAACAGCAAAAGTAGTAGCAGCAGCAGCAGCAGCAGCAACAGCAACAGCGGCACAGAAGTTGTCGAAACAACAACAACTGCGACGAATTGCCAACAAATTTGCGCATTTTGTAGGTCATTAGAGCAAAGGACAAGCAAGCGTATATAATTGAATATTACCCACACAACTAGCGCAATACTACTACTGCCTCCACTACCAATATTATTATCACCGTCAACACTAACACTAACACAACCACTACTACTCCGACTAGTTGTAGTCGCGTATAACAACAATAGCAACGAATACAACCGAAAAATTAAAGACATTATAGAAATACGAATACCTATACCTATGTATATGCTCATCTACACATACATACATATTAAATACATGGTATATATACACGTATTGTATGTATATATATATATATTGTATATGTGTGTATGTAAAAGCCAACACTTTAAAGCTTTATTAATAGTTAACTATTTAATAAAGTGCACTAAATACAAGCCGCCTGCAACCATACTCGTATAAACCTTGGTAAATATGTATGTATATGTCGTATATATGTACACACTTCTGCGTTTGTATGTGTGTTTAGTTTCTTTGCCGCCATTTCGACACGCAAAAACACATTCAGGCGGCAGTGGCGCAGCCGATTTGTGCCAAGGCGAACTTGCTGCCTTGCACCAGCAGCAACATGGTGCAAACAATGCAGCCATGAATGTATGTTACGTACATACAATACATACATACTCGTAGCCTGTATATACTCGTACGTATGTCTGTGTATGTGTGCGCCTCCGCTTGACCTAGTAAATAGCTGATGTCGGCGCCGATGATCTAACTGTACCTGCAGCTTCGAATTTTAACCAAGCCAAAGAGTCGTCTCCATATTATCACCTTCACCAGCATCAGCAACATCATTATTATCAACTGCACCGTCACCGTCACCGTCACCGTCATCACTATCATTATCCAGTATACGTCCTCGACTTGGTGTGCTGCTTCTGCTTCTGCTTCTGCTTCTGCTGCCCCTTCGTATTTACTGTTACAAGGATATTTTTGGCAAATGCAATCACATCGCAGCGGCTACAGCTTGTCGTGCGGCTGCTTCGCGACTCGGCCATCATTTCAAGCTTCGTCTTTCGTTCGTTCCACGCACGATGTTCGTTGGTTCGTTGGTGGCGTTAGTAGGGACGTTAGTGCATTGTTTGGCGCTCACCAACACATTCGCAATCCGCACCGGCAACGAACCGGTCGCCCGTGCGTTCTTTTCGATAAACGGTTATCGGTTTGTGTGAAATAATGTTATCCGATTATTATTATACGCCGCGCCGTACAGCAACGTCGCCGCCGCCGCCGCCGCACTCACCATCGCCATCATCATCGATTATGCAGTTGAATGCAATTCAAACAAAGATTTACCGAAAAGTATGCAAAGAATTTTGCATTTTTTCCTGTCAATATAGTGCATTTTGCGTCAATATAGTGGATTTTATTTCAAAATAAATTAATAAATGAGCGCGCGTTTGCGTGCAAGTGTGTGTGTGTGTGTGTTTGTGTGCATCTGTGTGCGCTTTCTTATTTTCTAATCAAAAAACCGTCTCTAACTTCGGACGACTATTTTCTTAAATTAGCTTTTACCTCTCATTTTATTCATTTCTTTATCCCTCTCTTTCACTCTCTTTCGTTAGTCAGTTTTTCTGCCTAAAATTTGTGTAAATTTTTTTTGCTCATTAATTTTTTATTGCTTACTTTCAGGCGAACAAACCCACGTTTAAATGTACCTGGAAAGGCTGTGACTTCATCGAGCACACCGCAAAAAAAATCGAGCGTCACATACGAAATGCACATCTTGGGTAAGTTTCGCTTTGAAAAAATTAAATATGTATATCGTATGTACCTTTTTATTATATTCGTTAAAATCCAGTGCCGTTAAAGAGTTTATTGAGTTCAATTTAATCCAAACGATGCTCTCCTTCTCTTCTCGCTGTGTGCTAGTAGAGTACACCAATGCACCAATGCATATACCGTGCATTTTGCGCGCGTTTTTTTACACCAACATAGAGAACCGCCCGTCGCCCGATTGTGGTTCTCTGTTCAGCGTCACAGCGACCGCCAAAGCGGCGTTAAAGACGGCATATTCATAGTTTTTGTCTCTTCTGCGCCGAACGTTTTTTTCACATTCTCTCGCCTCTCGCACCTCTTCCGCCTCTCACGCCTCTTGCGCCTCCCAAGCGGCTTCTCTGTCCCCCTCAAACCTTTCTGGGCTGAGGTTGCTTGCTGTCGGTTTGTTGGTGGCTGCAGCATGTTGTGTTCAGCGCTTTGCGTTTTTCAAAGTCCTTGACTATGTTTTCAGCTGTGCAACAATTGTTGTTGTTGTTGTTTTTGTGTTTTCTCCGTTCGTTTTACAGCCGCAATTACTGCAGCAGCAGCAGACGCCATTGGAGGGCGGTGGGCGCGCCCTTTGTATGCAAACTGTGTGCTTGAAAATCCCAACATTTTCACCTTGACAGCCTGGTGCCTGCTATTGGTAACCCAGTTTCAGTTACCCGCCGCTTCCACTCCGTCAACTCTCGCGGACTCTGCGGCCCTTTTCACACTCCCTCAATACTTACCGCGCTTACTCTCGTTATTTCCAAATCCACCAAATTATATTGCCCTTCCCCGCCCCCCGACATACCTCCTCCTCCCTGGCATCAGTTAATACCACCACAAACGGGCAAGCACCAGCAAACAATGAAGCCGGATATATGCCACGGCATGACGGTTAACTGCTTTGTCGTCATTTGGGGCCAAGGTTCTTTACACAGGCGTAGTTTTTTTAAGGCGAAATGGTTTGAGGCAAAACACGAGACAGGTTTGAGGCAAAACACGAGACAAGTTTTGCCTCAAACCATTTTTTTCACACTTCATCATACAGACCTACGCCCGTTTGGGAAAGTCGTATTAATCTGTTGAGAGCTATATTGCGAGCTATATTGAGAGCCGTGTTGTATGGACTACCCTTGGTAATTGGTGGTATGAAACTTATACCGTACCATTTACGCAAAGTCACCGACTTCAGCCGCTACCACCAAAAGGATTTTCGCAATAAGACTTTCTTGTTAATCCGAGTCTATTTCAAAACTCTGAGATGAGTTTTTTTCCTAAAAATCTTCGCCTCTCTTATTTTTCCACTATAGCTCCGATCCACTATACCTCCTCTACCTTTCCCAATACTCAAACCAACTCTGGATTTGCGCCATCCATCGGTGCAGTTACTTCAAACAAATCTAATCAAAATCAAAAATACTTCAAACAAATAATAAGAATTAATAATGATGACAAATTTCATTTAAAATTAAATTTATATTTTAATAATTTTATTCATTTCAATAATTTATTTAATTATTGAAAAGTTTAACTTAGTAGTTTATATAACTAAAGAAAAATAGTTATGTGTGTATATAAATATAATAATTAATTTACTGAATATTTTGTAGTTTTTAAAGATTTTTTAAAAGTCTGAAGATGATTTATTTTTGGATTGTTTTTTTTTTCTTAAGAAAAAGTCTTCTGTTCTTTAAGACTTTTTAAGTTCTTGAGTTGTTTTTTTTTTTTTTTTGTTTCAAAAGAGCTAATTTTTCTTTTAAAAACTAAAAAAGAGAATGAATTTGAATATAGTAGACCAGTATAAATAAATGAATTCATCGCTAATAAAGAATACGTTTTTGTTAACCTTCTAAATCGCTTTAAGCGGTTTTGATTTTGTAGATAGGGTCGACTTTTAGGGACTAAAGAGAACAATTGGCCATAATTGAAAGCTTTGTTTTGTCTTTTCCACGACGATATATATTTCCGTTTATTGCATTACAATTTGTGAGCATATAAAGAAATATATAGTCACTAGTATACATACTATTAGTATTTGAGGAAGAATGTACTGCGAACCAACACACCGACATACATTTGATTATACCTTTTAAACCTTTAATTAGTTATTATTTTTTTATTATTAAAACGCCGTTAAATATTTCTATGATTTCCGATTATTACGATATTGTTGGTTTTTTCTTGAATTGTTTTTTTTTTTTTTACTTTTCAACACTACATCAATATCAGAAAATATATTTTCGTACTACGATTATTTTGAAACTTATTACTACATACTTTTTGCGTTACATAATATTATAAGCGGAACATGTTCGCTTTGCTCTGCTTTTATCGGCCTAATTATCAACCATTAAATAAATACATCATTATCATTTTGCTTTTATAATATTTTAGAACAAAGTTTTTTCACGTCTACATTTCGTTTCATCTCCAAGACGGTATTAAATAACTCGAGTATGAAACAAATTCTAAGCGCCAGCAGAGAAATCTCCGACATCACGAAAGCACGCTTGCTCTAAAGATAAATAAATAAAATCTAAGGGTGGCGAGAGGGCGGGAATTGAAAGTAGGAAAGAAGTAAATAAATATGTAATGTGATAAAGCTTTTCAAGTTTTTCTTCATCAGCCTGAATTTAAGAAAATGATAAATGCACAGCAGTTTACTTTACTTAAAATTAAAAAAGACTTCCGAACAAGAACAATAATAAGCTAGAGAAAGTATGTAACTGACTTATTATCGTCTGTATAGTAAATACATGCTGAAAAAGTATATAAGTATAGTTTATTTAAATTAAATAAAAAAATATATTCGCTTTTTTACGTGAAAAGAAAAAGGAAGGCAAGCAAGAAAATAGAGCAGATTAAAACAAATAAAAATAAAACTAACTTCTTGCGTTAAACAAAATAAAATACAACATACATATATCGTACAATAATAATTTAAACAACATACAAAAATACAATTTGAAGGTAATTAAGCATTAATTCGTATACAAAAAGGAAAAAAAAGAAAAACTAATTGATTCATCATTGAATTCATTACTGCATTGCTCTGCTACTTACGAGTACAATTTCTTAATTACTCTAAGTCGTAGTCTGCTAAAACTACGTAGTCTGCCTTGGTTGTTACTTATATTTCAATCTATCTTTATATGAATGTGAAGATATTTAACGTATATAGTTGTCAGCATACATTTTTCATTGTTTCTTAAGGTCCATTACATTAGGATTCGGATTCGAATAAGTTCGGAGTTTTTGTTATAATGAAAAGGCTTTCTGAGTCGTTAAAAGAGCTGCAAGAACGAACGTACGCATCGTTGAGAACATCGTAGAAATATTGACAACCTTTTATGAAATTGAAAGATAATTTTTGTTTTTGAAACGCAAACATAACTTTTACACAATTAATACAGAACCGTTCCGAAGAGTGAATGTCAAAGAGCCTGTTTTTGCAATTGATGCGTTCTCAAACAAAACTTATTCACCGGAAGCGGAAAATTCTCCAGTCGCGTTAATAAATTCCACACACTTTCAATAAATTTTCAACCAATATCGTTTGCTGCATATTTGAAAAAAAAATCGCATTTAAGAATTGAATTTGGTTCACCATGCGCTGTTCATTTAAATTCTCCGCTGAATTGGAGACTTTGTTTTTTAAATATTTAAAAATAAATTAAAATTTAAATGCTCTCCTTTAAAACGATTTCACTTAAAAAATAAATTATTTCTTGGTGGTAAAACGATGGTGTATAGTTTTGCTTCATGTCTTCTGCGAACTTCGAACTTCTCGCATTATTTATTTCAGCGTTTATTTCGGGATTGTTGGTTGTTGAGTTGTGAGTTTTGAGGCCAATTTTTAATTGGAAGGATTCATAAGCGTATGCGTGATATCCATGGAAGCCTCACCTAAACCGTTGACCGTAATGCCATTCACTAAGTTGACCGCTATAACAGACTTTTCGTTATCATTTAAAATATTTGCGTGCTACGCGAGATGTTACCACCATTTCGTACGCCTTGTGCATCCAAATGTGACCAATACTGTTCGGATGGACTCTGCGCACTGGTACCGGGCGGAGCCTGCACAGGCGCCCCGGTGTATCTAAAGTAAGGGTTTTTCAGATCCAACGTGTTGTTGGACGAGATAAGCGTTCCCTCGATGTGCAAATCGATTGTAACATCGTACGACTGCCGTCGATTGGCCTCCAATAGGACGCGTCCGGTAAGCATTTGCCCCTGCTTAATGAATATGGGCATAGGCAGCAGACAGCGCACCTGATACCAGTGCGTTAGTGGTGCTGTGGGCGAGGTGGAAAGCCAAACCTGCTGACTGCTGCCGCAGAACTCGACATCAAACCAAAAAGCCAGTCCGTGGCAAATTCCTGTTTGCAGTATATGAAATTCCAGCGGTATGTCTGTAGGCAGATCGAAAGATCGAAAGAATAAAGTCGTAAGTCGACTGATTTTTGCATTCACTTCATAACACAAACAACAACACCCACCAATATTGTGCAAGTCATTTTCGTTGTCGCGCAAAAAGTCGCACACGTGTCGCACCGACTTCGCCATGCAGATTCGTATGTCGAAGGTGTCCACAATCGGCTGGCGGAAGTACTCCTTCATGCCCTCCTTGTGCAAAGTGGTTAGGTCGACACCGTGGAATGCAGACTGGTACCAGAAATTCGCCTTATTATATTGCTCCGAATACAGAGCTTCGTCAGAGAAGGGCGCAATATGCAAGTCGCCGTGCGTGGGAAACATTTTGCCATCCGGTTTTAGCCACTTGCGTGCATGCAGATAGGTCTCGAGCATGCGTTCGTTGTACAGCATGTAGCCCATTGGCTCCGAAATTATAACGTCCACCTTTTCGGGCAGTTCGATTTCTTCGATCTTCCCGGGCATAACAAAGATCTTATCCTGCACGTGATTAGACTCCACCAGCTGTTGGGCGTACTGAGCCATGTTGGACGCCTCGATGGCGTATACTTTAAGGGCACCCGCTTGCACGGCGAAGAAGGAAAGTATGCCCGAACCTGCGCCAACATCCAAAACCGTCTTATTCTATAACAAGCAATTGCAAACTTAGCCTTGTATATATAGAGGAAAAATACGAGTGTATCAAACCTGAAAATCGACAGCGTTGCCCAAGATGGCCCGCTGGTAGGTACTGGTACGCACATAGTCTTGCATCATGTTTTGCTGTTGACTTAAATAACCGTAAAACTGAAAATACTGTGAGGCGGAAGACTCTTCGGTTCGTTGTGAGAAGGCCGACTTGGGCCGAAGACGCTTAACATTGTCGATTAGTTTGCGAAATCGTTGTAATTCTGTTGTGGACCATTAAGGACGTATGTATTTAATACAGCAAGTTTTTGCATAACTAACAATGAGAACAGATGACCTTACCACTTTCTGTAGGAAAACGCAACACCACATTGTCATTATCCAGCGTGATGGCATATGTTTGACGACCGAGCTGTGCAGCGTCAGCATCAGCTGTTACTAAGTAGTCCTTGATAATGTTATTCTCTGAAATTAGAAATGCAAAGTATATCAATAGCCACGAAGCTGCTCATTATGCACTTCAATCTGTCAGTTGCGATGGAATGCAAATGCGATGAATAGAAAGCAGTTCAAGGCCGTGCCATTGATACAACAAAAGCAGACTGCACTTGAAGATACTGCTTCTGATGTTGCCTACGCTCACAAAAAGCGATTACAAAAATGTTTAAAATTCGCATTCGCATTCATTCTTGGAAGGTACACCACTTCGCCCCTGCACTTTCGCAACCACAACGTACCCGCTGCTATTTTCAGCACTATACCCTGGGAATCGTAGTTGATCAGCAATGAGCAGCGCTCCTTGTATTTGTTACTAAACTCCAGCTTCGCTTCGTTGCAAATCTCGCTAACGATTACGCCACTGAACCTGCTCGTACCGTGCAGACTAAGGCCGCTGTTAGCAATCGAACTGCTGCTGAGGGTGGTGGTGGCGTCGCCGCCGCCGCTGTTCTTGGCATTGTGGTATTCATTCACGGACATTGTTCTTTTCCTCTTGCGCGTGTTCGCTATGGAAGGTCTTTTCAACTTGGTCTCAAATATATGTCTTTCCTCGCGTTTACTGCTGCTACTACTAAATCCGATTGTTACTAATGGTCTGTTCAATTTGTGTCGTCTTCAACTTGTGTGTGTCCGTGTAGGTTTGGGGCAGCTTTTATAGAAAATTCCTTCCTTAGGCTTCGGCTGAGGCTCCCTGCTTGCTGCTCTTCACTCCAAAAACACCTTTCGTTCCGAACGTTTCTGCTGTGAATTGATCTAGAAATGGTGCTGCTCAATTAGCGTTGCAGCTGCTGACGCTTTTTTCGTTTTTGTTGTTGTTGCTTTTGACTGTGTTCACATACAGGTTCTCTTCCGGGAGAGTGCAGCGCTTTTGCTGAGTATATGTTGAAAAGGGGTTAATTTTCTATTCTCCTTCCTTTGTTGTAAACTGCGTAAATTTTCCTAAAATTTTACGTGCCGTTAACGTGGTATACAAGCACAGCTATTTAATTAATTCGTGTTGTTTAAACGGTTTTCTGCTCCTTGCATTGGTTCTTTGAAATCCTCACAATTATCTGAAATTAAACCCCATCCACCAAATTTCTCTGGTTGCAAAAAGACTCCTTCGACTAATGATGAGGGTTAAACACTGGAATGTGTTTCAATTTATTTATTACTTTTGAAAACGTGCGAACTTTTTATAGCGCTTGTACCGTTTATTTGTAAGTAATCCCGATGTGCATAGAAATTGCAGAAAAATTGCTTAAAAATAAATTTATGCAGAAAGGCAAAGAACTAGTTCTTATTTTGACAGCAAAAACCAGGCAACGAAACAACCAACGTCGAAGAAACCAACAAGCAATGAATGCGAACACACACTTCTAGCTTTTAGCAAACACTAGAAAAAAAACTACATACACTTACTGTTATCTCGCTCTAACACGTTCTCCTACCCTTTGATTTGGAGGCTACAATTTTCACTTAAAGCAATTTGTAAAAGATTTGAAATAAAGATGAATTGTAAAAGATTATCGTCATTTCATTACAAATGTACAGGCAGAACACAAAGCACATAAATTCAAGCTAAAGCAATGTTACAATAATTTCACTTGAAGTAGAAAACCAAAGCTTATATCAAAAGTGAAAATTGTGGAATTTTCCCGCACGGATATTTAATTATTTTTTAAAATTGCAATTTACCGAAAAAAATTTCTCATTTAAATATGATGTTGTATGCAGTCACCTATCCTGACTGTGAATTTCAGGTTTTAGATATTATACGTACAGATTTATATTTATTTACATTAAATCTATTTTGGCAAAACGTTGCTTATGTAACAAAACGAATAAAAATACATAGTTTAGTAATTTGGGAAAACTTTACACCATGTCGGTCAATTGTTTTGCGCAACAGAACAAAATTCACCGCACATAACACAAATAATTTCCACAACCCGACAAAATTTAAAATCGATTTTTATTTTACACAAAATTTGCATAAACACCCCTACACGGACCTACACGGGAAAAAATAGCGCAAACGTCTTTTTTCGGTGTTTTGCGAAAATATTTTGTGTCGTAGGAGGACCATAAGTTCAGAAAATGCTAACAGGAATTCTTACTCCAACTGGAAATTTTAAGTCCAAGTGAAATTTTAAAGCAAGTAAAGTTTTTGTTCCATGGCAACCTTGAATCGTATCAAGGGAGTAATGAAAATAGTTTTTGTTTGGGTTATCGATTTTAAGTAAATAATTACTTCCGATATCGGTGGTTTAACAAGAGGTTTATAAAGGCTTCTTTTTTGCAAATTATCAACTTGCAAAATTGATTTTATAGTAAACTTTTTCTATATTCTATTTACAGAAATAAGAAAGCGCGTCGCTCCGCCGACTACGATGGTTCGTTTAGCGAAAGCGACCACGAGGAAGAGTTCTACTATACCGAGATCGAGGATGACGACGATGAAGGAAAGGTTCCTAGTCCACCATCGCAACCCACACTCAGCCATCGCGATATGGCGCGTCCACCGCACGAAGATCCCGAATACCAAAGACAAATCGTTGGAAATTTCAAGTAAATTTCGCTGCAATTCTTATTACCTTTCTTACACTAACTTTTCCAATGTGTTCCAGACAAGGACGTATCGCCCAAACTCAGCAATTGGTCAGTCACGGCAGCAACAAATCGCTAAATCATGTTAATCAAAATAGTATTGGTGGCTTTGGCCAGCAACAGGGGCAAATTCATCAGCAGAACTATAACAACCTTTGCATACCGACTTCACCGTTAGCTCATCACAACTACACTTGGCCATCGTCTGCCACAGCAGCTGCTGTAACATTACCAGGCACATCTGTATCGGCGGCACAGCAACACAGCCCGGTCGCGATAATGAAGCATGCCCGCTGCTCACCTCGTCCGTCCGCAACGACAGCACCGTATCGTCCATATGTCCACCACCAACATCACCATCATCAGCAGCAACAGCAGCATCCTTACGGCAGCGGTCTGAGCAACAACACCTTAGCTAGCGGAAGTGGTAGCAGCAACACCAGCCCACACCTACATAGCAACAACGGTGCCAACAACGTGTTGCAACAGTTGTCGCAACAGAACGTCACTGTGACCACACACCACAGTGGCGGCGACCGGCAGCAAGCCCATAACGAGCAAGAACATCAATTGTCTGCAGTGACAATCACACCCAACTACCAACAACAACATCATCATCCCACCCACCTCAGCCCTCATACACAGCACCACAATCGCAATGCACATCTTCAACAGTCGCAGCAGCAGCAACCACAATCAACAACAACTACTGCCAGCAATATTGTGGCCAACACGATCATGTCGCCTCATCAAACTCCCTCACCGCATCAGTCGCACACACCAACACATACACACTCCGCATCACACCAGCCGCAACCGCCGCAACATGTTGTTGTACAGCAGGCCGTTGCTGCAGCCAGGCAAACGCCCAACTCACCCAACCGACGAGCACGTGGCGAGAACAAAAAGTGTCGCAAGGTGTATGGAATGGAGAGACGTGATCAGTGGTGCACACAGTGCAAATGGAAGAAAGCCTGCAGTCGCTTCGGTGACTGAAAACGGCCTAAATCGTCGGCGGAGACAGCGGCGACGACCACCACCACGACGACGATGACGGCTACACCAACACCAACAAGAAATGCACAGATCGCAACATTATCGACGACTGTAATATCTTCAAAACCAGCATTAACCATAGCAGGATCGGTCCAAGTAAAAACCAATGCGTCAACAACAGCAACAGCAGCCACAACAACGGTAACAAGCAAAAACAAAAACAAACACTGTAAAGCTGCGGCTGCGGTTTTATCAAATACCATTGAGGCGCCAGCAGCCGAAGCGACCAGTGTGGCAGACAGAGCAAAACAAGTACCAACACAGAATGCAATCGCAGTGGCCACCTCTGTAATAGTAAAACCACCAAATAGTTTTAATAAGTTGCTCAATTCGAGCGTAGCGGAAAATAGCAATTTGCCGCATGTTGCTACCGCCGGTAAGCAGCCATTAACAATTTCACTACAATCGGCAAGGTTTAATAATATACAGCAACTTCAATCACCACCACCACCGCCCACGCCGCCATCACTGCTAAATCCAAATCCAACGTCACAAGTAACAACAGCGGCCAAACACCATCAACAACAGTCACCGCAGCAACAGATTATGTTGCTGAAATGTTAACAAGCGACCAAGCATAAGAGAGCAGGCATTCTCAACGAGTAGAAAAGGCTTTGGAGGCATCGAAAGTGAGTTAACAAGTATGCCGTTAAAATGCTAATAAAGTTTTTTAAACTAATAAATGTTGCCGCCACCTTCTTGAACATCTAACGATATCTGGGCGTGCTGTTGTTGCTGTTGATACATTGAACGTATTTTTTGAATTTGAATTGAAATTTAATATTGCAATTCGCGAAAACTCACTGCACACAACACGGCAAATACGCATGTACGTTTAGACACAAGAAGAACACATTCATAGATAATATTCACAAAGTTTTGCCGGCATCACAAACTGCTGCCAACGCCAACGTCTTTCGGACCACGAATGAGAGTGTTTAAAATCGATCCCTTTTTGATGAGTTGCTGCCAACAATCTTAAGACATTTTATAGTATATAAATGCTTACTGCAAGCATCTCTTTTCAGTTTTCTTTTCTGTGAAATGTTCTTTTAATTTATTTTTTGATATTTTCCTGATTTGTTTATGTGACATCAACGTTAATAGATTTTATGAAATAACTTTAGAATTATACCATTTGTATAATGTTTAATTAACTATATCATAGTTTAATCGGAATTTTTATTAAGATCTAAGGCCCTAGACAAATTCTCGTAGAGCTTAAGCGGCGCGTTTTATTTATTGTTGTTTGTTCTTTTGCGCAATCCCAAAAAAAAAACAACAACAAACGGAATTAACATAATTCAAAACAAGGAACTTTTTAAAAATGTGTAATAATAAGGTTCTTATTTAGCAAGAATTATTCGTGTACTACGAAACAGAGAAGCGAAAAAAATACTTTTTACATTAGAGTAAGAAATTAATGATATAAATAATTGAAAATTATTACGTACTACGTAAACGAACTTAAACGTACGTATATACACATATATATATACAACAATATACAGATATCAATCATAAAAATAAGCCGCATAATTATTTGTGAATTAATTAATAGCAGACCTACATTCATACAAACGCGCATACATACTTATAGAATGAGAAAACAAAACATGCATGGTTATAGCGTTACGAAACATACATAAATAATGGCAAGAAGAATTTTATTATCACTTGTGAGAACAAACAGCATCAGCTACCTAAGATATTTAACAATTTATAGTGTATAAAAGTAAAAAGTACGCAATTTATTAAAACAGTTTTTTTTTTGTTTCCTGGAAAATTATAAGGCCTGTAGAAAACAAATAATATGAGAGAATATTTGATAAAATGAAAAAAAAAACAAATAAATTAACGCAAAAAAATTAACATACACTTTAACAACGAGTACTGCTGAAAGCCTCAACATGGACCGTGGAACGTGGATCGTATGTACCGCTAAGAGTGAATGAATTTTACATGGAACGATTGTATTTCATTTTCTACATCATAACTACAACAACATTTCGATAAAAATAAGAAGAATAAACCAATTCTTTGGAAAAATTACAAATATTTCAAAACAAAAATTAAAAATCAAGTCGGCTTTTAAAATGAAAATTTATGTAGACGCAAGTAATGTGTTTAAAATTTCCAAATTGTCACAACTTCAGGAAAACCAAAAAGTACCAATACAACCTTCGGTTTTTTTTTGGATTGTGAAATTTTAACAGATAAAATTAACACTTCGGATGAACCCTCAGAGAGTAAAATTCTTTAAAAATCTCTTGAAATGTAATGAAATTACATACATACGAACGGATATCAAAAGTTAATACCTACAAAATTATATCACAGCAGAAAAACAAGCTAGATACTATTGCTAAATGTCGTGGTTTTTAGCACTGGACTATAGCGAGAGATAGATACGGCTACATGGCTGCGTAAACTGTTAACAGAAAATCGTTTCTACCACTTTTACGTCTAGTATTCTTTCATTCATTCATTCAAATTGATTTCATCATGTAAACATAATCCACGGGACAAGTTTTATTGTGTCAACCATTAATCTTGTTTATCGAAATAAAATCGTACAGAAACTACGAAAAGCTGGAACATTTTAGAATATAACAAAATAAAAACAAGAAAAGCATTGTACAATTCACTCGGCTGTAATTTGTTCTGAAATGATGTGTTGGTGGCCATTTTTTCTATTTAATCTCTGTATTAATTAGTAATTATTTCATTTCTTTTCATATATGCATACCAATGCAGGTATAATTATTTTTAATGTATAATAAAAAAATTTTTTTTGTTGTGGACTTATCGATATTTTTATTATTATTATTGTTTATAATTAAGTGTTATTTTAACAACAACAATTTGTTTACCACAAAAAACAAATTGTATTTCTCAACTAGTTTCTACTTCTTCGTAAAATGATACCTAAATAAATATATTAATGTATTTTCTATATACCAAGAAACTATACACAGAAATACAAATACTACGTATGTACATACATTAAATATATTAAAAGGTATCGTATATTTATATTATATATAGATATACATATTATATATAATGTGTAAAATTTATTATTTAACTATTTAATTTGGATTATTAAAAATGCAATATCTTATGTACAGTTAAAAAAACTGAAATTCGGTTGTTTTCTTTATCACTTTATTAAACTTTTATTTATTTTTTTCGCAACTTTTCTTTTTCAATAAGGTTTACTCGCTGTAAACAATTCTATTGAAGGAACTCAATTTTCAAGGTTGTAAAAAAACAGACCTAAATAGTTCGTAAAATAATGATAATATTATTTCTAATTTTCCCCACTTTCTAAATTCTATATTAATATTTTCGATTTTTTAATTGTGTTTAACCTTCTTCTTACTTATTTAATGCTGCCAACACAAATTTCCATGATCAAAATCCCAAAATCAATTCATACTTAAAAAATTATAAAATATCCACCCTGTTTTTGTATTAATTGTTTATTTCAAATAAATAAGAAACACATAAAGCAAACACATACTTTTGATTCGTAAAAGAAATCGCAAGAGAACTTTTTCCAGATTATAAATATTTTCATCCGTTAAAACAAATATTTCGGAATTCGAACAGTTTTCAATAAATATTTCAAAAGTATTTTACTTTATTCGATGTAGTAGAGTAATTTGAGAACACGTAAGAAATGGATGGGTAAAAAAAATCGACAGAAAAATCACATTAAGGACGATTAAGGACGCGGTTAATCAATACCATGCTTACGTTACAACCTGGTGAAGAAGATAATCTACGCATAGGAAGAACGCCAGGGAGGAACGCGCATAATACAATATTTATAAATTATAATTTTCTAATTTTACTCAAAATAATTATAATTTTTAAAGGCCTTTTTGACATATGTATATTTGTTGTAATTATTATTTTAATCAAAATCTGAAGGCAATGTTAACAGGATTTTATTTAAAAACAAACAAAGAAAAACTATCAAATAATGGTTTTCGCCAGTGATATTCCCAGATTTTCTCTAAACTATCTCGAAGTATCAAATATCACTTCTCTTTTGAAATGTCTCAATCGAATCTTTGGTCGGTCAATGGTCGTATTGATCGGCGATGCAATTAGATGGAACAATATAAAAAAATTGTGTTAATTTAAAAAAAATTTTTATGATAAAGAAACTAAAATCCATTAAATCCAAACCAGAAATCACTTTAAAAACTTCTACGAACTTCAAAGTTACTACTATTTTTCGGAATTTGAAAAAAATTGTGGAACGTACATACTTTTTTTTCAACAACCAACAAAACTATTAGTAGTAAAAAAAAAAAGGATTAAAAAGCACACAAAATCGATACACAATAGAAAATCGATCAACTTGTACGATAAAAAAATTGAAATAAGAAGCCGGGCCAACATTTTTAACAAATTTCAAGCTCCTAGAAAATGTGATGGATTAACTTTTACACTTACAAGAATATAAAGTAGATAAGAAAATGAAAATTGCAAGTACTGGATCTGGATGTACTATAAATTGTTCAGGACAGATAACTAAATTTTTTTAACAGAACATCATAAATTCTTATACGAGTATATATATATATACATAAAAGAAGTAAAATTGCCAAATTATATGAGTTTTGAATTGAAAAAACAAAGATATAATATACCGCAAGCATAAAGATCAGAAAAATAGAAATTGGGGAAGTTTACATGAATGAAGTGGAAGAAATTTTCACAATTCAATGAAAAATCTTAACTCAAATGACGTTCCACATGCCATGAAGCATAGGAGTATAATATTTAATCAATATTATTCGGAATAAGATATATCTTACAGAAATAACCATCTAGACTTAGACCATGAACTTCAGATAGAATTTGAAATCTGCTTTATAAAAATTCGATTTAACCAATTACCTTGAAAAATCTTTTCAAAAATTTACACATTAGACTGTAGATGGTTTTGATGATGGTGAAGCTGGCTGGCTAAAGTTTCGATGGAAATTATGCAAACCCTGTATACCTGTCAGTTGACTTAAGTTCGACTGAAGACTGAACTCAAAACATGTCGGGCAAAATATTCTTCAATTTTTTAGCAAAATAGTGATTGCTAAAGAAAATGCACACATTGCCAGAATTGTCTTCTCCTCATAAAATGTTTATCATTGTAAACAATACAATGATCAATGGCGATGAATATAAAATCCATTCGTAACCATTTGAAGGCTGAATAATTCATTTCTTTCTCCAAAAAAGGCAAAATTAAAAAAATCAATCATATCGAAAGGAATTAACTTTTTAAAAATGCATGACGTAAACCGTTAACCATGTACGATAAAATATTACATACTTTACGATACAATATAGAATAAAATAACTTGTGTATGTCTATATTTTAATTAAAATATTAAAAATTTAGAATGTAACAATCGTTCTGAGAAAAATAAATACGAATTGTATATACATAAATCATATAATATATATACATATATATTATATACATAATACATACATTACATAATACATTATACATAATATATATATATATTACAGTATTATAATGAATAACAAATAAATGATAAATACAATTATCGTATGAAAAACTAAAATATTAAAATATATATACACACATTTATATATTGTAGATACGCAACGTTCAACGTCCGATAATGGTTGACGTCACGTTAAGTCATCTTTTGCATAAGTATGTAATCAAAAAAAAAGACTTATTGTTTTTACCAGAAAATTTTACACAATTATACTCGTATTATCTACGTAGATGAATTTATTCGTATTTCGGTGTTGTTGTAAACGTTACGTTTTTTCGATATATTACATAATTAACTTACACTGAACACAATATTAATACGTAAGGAAAGAATTTACGTCGACAGCAAATAATGAAAAAATTCACTGCCATATCTAGCAGTTTGATTTTAAATTGTTCTGTTTTAAAATAATTTTCAAAAATAAATACACTATTCCATTACATAAAGCAAATTCAGAAATTTTTTTAATAAGTAACTATCAACTTTAATTAAAGCAAAAGTATTTTCTTTGGTTATTTTAAGTTTTTTAACTAGTTGGATTGAGACTAAAAAACTGTTGGTAATTATTAGTCATTGGACTAATAGCAATTTGACAACTGAAAAAATGTTATTGAACAAAAAAGTCCACAACAGAAAAATTATTCAAGAAAAATGTTTAAATAAAGTATACGTAAAAAATTGGCAGCACAAATCCTTTGAAATACTTTTTATTAGATCGATCGTAGTTTGTCGCCGATGTATTTTATGCAATAACAGCGTATGCAATAACATTATCTTAAACGCAACAACAATTGAATTGAAACTTCCATAATATTAAATAAATATGTAGTATTAACATCAACTTCGTAAATGTCTTTTCTTACCCGCCTGCGAGCTGTAGATGTCACAAAATAAGATAATTTTATTTTAATAATCGACCATTAAAAGTTTCGAATCATAACACTTCTTTATCTTAATCACCTATCTTTCCCTTTCACTTAATCTTAACACTTCGTTAAGCAATAACCGTATAATTACATGTATAAAATGGAAAAAAAATAAAAACAGGCATTGAATATTCTACTTTGGCTTTGATTTCACAGTCTTTTGTGTGCAATTCATTTGTTAATTAGATTTCAAATATTTTAGAACTAACGAAATGGCTGGAGCTTACACACACACACGTTTGTGTGTCTTAAAAAAATTTTAAGAAAACAATAATTATACAAAAAGCAAATCTGATGTGGATTTTGATTGGGCTAGTCTCTAAACCTCTAATTATTTTTTGCGCAAGACAGAAAGCAACTATGCGCAAGATTATAATACTTTCCATTCAATGATATAAATTTATAAATACATCAAAGTAATGTGATTGAATTTGAAATTTCTTTAACTTGAATAACTCTCATTTGAACAATTATTAATTAAATTAAACTAAAATGTAATGAATTTAATTTATTTAAACTTTTTTAAAACAGATAATTAGAATTAAACAGTCAAAGTTTGCGCAAAATTCAAAAAAGGACAACCTTAATACGTAACAATTCAAAAAAGTTATTGAAACGATAAAATTAATAAAATATTGACTTTATAGACAATTTTGCATTTTTTAGATAAATTTTGAAATATGTTTTTGCAGACATATGTTTTTAATAATTTTTCAATCAAAATTCAAAATATTGGTTGTAACTGAGCGAACAAAATTATAAGTAAAGCTTTTAAAAAATATACTTAGGATTCTATTTTATATTTTGATAACACTTGTGTTCAAAAATAATTTCAAATTTTATAGAAAATTATACCTCAATTTAGAATTTAAAATAGAAAATTTCAATTAAATATGTAGGTGTAACATTTTATTTGAAATATACCTAAAGGTTGTTAAGATTGCATACATATTGTAATTATTTTATTGTTATGCGTGTCTCTGAACAAAATTATATAAGAAATTATATAAGAACTAACTTTTATAAATAATATACACATATGTATATTGCAAACCTAAGTTTACGCAAAAAATTTGTAGCATGTCAAGTGAAAATTATGTTACATAAAAACAGTAAAGAATTTCTATACAAACAAACGACAGAATATAATATTTATTCCCATAAAATACATACGACGTACTTATTTACTTATAGAAGGAAATAGATCGTATTATGCAAATGGCATAATATATCGCAATATATTCTAATTGTTTTTTTTTCTTTTTTTTTTACTTTAAACTTTCGAAAACTCGAAGAAGAAGAAACTTCCTCGTGCCCTATACACTTTTTATTGGTTATTGTAATTCATAATTTTCTTTATCATTGTCATATATAATCAATTTAATTCTTCAATTTTACTGAGTATATTTGGTACGATTAAGCATGGTATTGTTCTTGTGTAGCATAATGTTAATAACATAATAATATTGCAAAAATGCTTTTGTAACATTTCGCTTACTCTGTAGACAACACGAAAATTAGCATGTCTGTAGTTTATGGAATAAAACTACTGTAGTACATGAAACCTCTTGCAAGTGAAGAGAGTCAAAGTTGTTGTCAAAGAGTTGTTATAAAACGAACTTGCAAGCTCCGAAAGCATAAAAATCTTTTATACAAAGAGAAACATTTCTGTAAATACAATACATTTTCAAAAAGCAAAAAGTGCGCAATTAGAAAGAAAAAAGGAAGTTTGCATTTACAAGTGTTAAATTTTTCTGAAATAAGAAAACTGATAAATTACAGATTAACAATTAACAATATAATAAAATATGTACGTACAAGAGAATGAAAATCAAATCTTAACATATGAAAAGAAATAGACATACTTTGTACATACACATGCATACATAAATAAATACATCAATATATACACACAGCTACAAAGATTACTTATGCAGAATTAAATTCACTAAAATAAATGCATTCAATACACTGTAATGAAAATTAATGAATTAATTAAAGATATCATCATTGCAAATGTCAAATTTTATGATGTTAAAAAACTTTCAGGCCCACTGTATGAAAAGTTTGCAATTTGCTTCGCAAGAGAAAGTATTAAAAAAGTAAGCTTGGTGTTGCTTGATTCTTTTGCATGAATTAATTTAGAGAAAAAAAACAAAACCAAAGCAAACAATAAACTAAACTATAAAAACTCGAGGACCCTGTATCAGATGTATATACATATATACAATATATAACAGCCATTCACACATAAATATATACATATGTATAGCTAAACAGGAAAACAAAAAAAAAACTGAAGCTTGAAAAAGTTAATACGACCCAGAAAATCTGTATAACCTTAAAAAAAAGGGGTAATAGATCTAAAAATTTGACAGTTTATACAATAAGAGGAAACAGAGAAAATGGAAACGTGTACCTATTTAAATATATTTTGCAAAATATTCGTAAAAATGTGACATTTTAAAAGGACATTGATGAGAAAAACGGGAAAAATTGCAACAACAGTTTTAATTAGTAAATTACATTGACAAGCTATTTTTATTGTTATTACAAATAAATAAAAAATAATTCTTCATACAAATATTCAAAATATATATTTTGCTTCTTATATACATACTACAATCAATAGCAGAGCTCATAACTTAGTTATAACGATTGAAGTCTAAAAAGTGTGGCAACATTGTACAAGTACACTACACGTAAAAATACCTGCAAGTGTACCTTAAAGAAAACTAAACCTAATTTTATTTAAAAAAGCAAACCAAAACACTAAAAACGATGCGAAAATATAATTAATTTCTTTCTCTCTCCCCCTCTTTGTACATCTCTATCTCTTCCTTATTGTTTACTTTATTAAAAGTTTAAAAATTAGCTCAACTTCAAAAATAATTGAATATATTTTGAATTATTTCTTTCCATATACGAGAACATAATGAGCTACGAGTACACTGATTCATGGATTCATAGAACACTAAATATATCGTACACTATACATTTACATTTTGTGGGCGTACGCAAGAAAGTAATAATTGGTAATAAAAACTGGTTAAAAATTAGTATGGGATGAATGATATTCATACAAGTGCAACTCTTTAGTAAAGCGAAGAAATAGTGTAATGTTAGGCAATAACTCGATGAAGCAACGTAAGTACGTGAAAATAACCCGATTAAATCTCTTTTAATATCTTATGTTCTCTTTCTTACAATAGGAAAAAGAATTTAATCATTTAACAAATCAACATTATACAACTTCATTGCATTAAATAAAGAAACAAAACATAAAAACATTTAAAATCAGCAAATAAATTCAATAAAAATAATTATAATTGTAACGATTGTAAAATTAAAACAAAATTTAAAAGTAAGAGAAAATTTAAATTAAATGCAAAAATTAATAAAAAACGATTCAGTTGTTTTCTTTTTAAATCCACCTCTGTAGGTCGTTGTTGTAAAGGATTCTGTACTAATTTATGACATTTTTTTAGATTAGGTAGCCCTCACATTCTCATGGACCTTTAAAAAAACCTGAATGAATAAATAATATTTTATTAATATTATTTCTACATATAAAATTAAGCAATATCATTTCATCCTCGCAAAATGAGAAAAACCATAATTGGGTCCTAATTATGTACTAAACAACGACAGCTGTGGTTCATTTTTCCGTTAGAGGTTGACAAATAACATTATTTAAAATATACCAGCACTCGCAATTTTAACGGAAATAAGATTTTTTTGATGAGATTGCAACCTGAATCGACTTTAATGAAAAAGGAAAACGGGCAGTAGAGTATAGTAGCAAAAAATGCCAAAAATAATCGACCAAAAATCTTATTACTGAAAATTCGTCTACAAAAAGGCAAGGCAACAAAAACACAAATTTCGTCTGTTCATTGGTCCGTTGGATTGAAGACCGACCCATTAGACTCTCGGTACATTAAGTTTCAGTGCCAAAAAAGTAAATACTCTTATTGCAAGATTTTACAATCTCATCTTTTGAAAATTCTAGCTGACATCTCAGGCCAACATCACGAAATGGTTGAGAGAGATTCCGATCAATTGCCAATAATTTAACAACAAACAAAAGACAACGAACTTAACCCAAAATATCATGGAATACCATTTCAGTTAGCAAGCGGCACTCAAACAGACCGGAATGAAATCGTGCGATGAAAAGAGAGCAAGAAAAAATTAAGTTTTCAAATCTCGTATATGTACGCATGCAAGGATAAAGATATTTTAATACGAAAAGTTATATTAAATAAATACAATATAACTAATTTATGTAAGCAAAATAATAAATCTTCAAACAAAACATTTTTTAACTTTTTCGATGAAGGCCATATCCGGTGAATTTAAAATTAAAGCATCCTATATGTATTTCTTTTAAAAATTTCGAATTACACGCAATCAGTTCAAATCTGTCATGTTTGTAATATTCCATAAAAAAATGAAATTTCATAAGCAAAAAACTCTTTCCGCGATCGTGTTCATTACAATCATCACAATTTCATGGAGTCGATGCAGTGGCACATTCATCACGCATCATAAAAATTTTGTTCATCTGGATGAAAAAGAGTTTGATGCCAATGCATATCCAATGCATACACCAGTAGCAAGCCCACCCAAATTGCATTTGCCACCAATTGAACTGACTCCTTTGGAATTCATGGTTGATCTGAGTAACGATTTAAGCTATCGTCTACTACACTATCATGCCGTACTAAATCGCAACAATTTTGCCTTCTCCCCCTCCGCGTTGTTAAGTGTGCTGATTGCTCTTTATGAAGGCTCTGCAAGTCACAGTGCTCACGAATTGCGGCACATTTTGCGTTTACCTTCCGATCGCGATATAATGCGTGTTGGAGCTCGAGATATTCATCGCCGATTAAAGGTAAGAGAGCAGCAAGAAGTATGTATATACGAGTATATCTTGAAGATGTTTGTAATGTAATATAAATGCAGTTTTTCATGATATACATATGTTGTGACTCCTCTAAGTCCAATGTTTTGAGCGGGAACCAAAATACAATATTTACTATTACCTAATTTCTATCACTTCAATTTCCAGACCTATTTCTTCCGTTCAGAGAGTCCACTTAAAGGCTTAAGCTTTAGTAGAGAAAATATTACGATAACAAAAGATTATGAAACGATTCTTATGTTTTACGGATATGATTTGAGTGAGAATATGATTCCGTCATATTACGATATTACAATGTCGCCGCCCAGCGTAACAACAACAACAACAACAACAACAACTACCACACCAACAACAAAATTAATTCCCTTTATTAATATAACGGAATCAGCATTATTTCAGACAGAAAAGACGCCAACAACAATGCCAACTATTTTAGAAACTACAATGGAAATTAAACCAAATCTAACGTCATCATTTCAAGTCACATCAACCACTACAGATATTCCAGCAACAACATTACCACCAACAACGACAACTATAACAACAACAATAACCCCAAAATTAACATCCCCAACATCAGAACAATCTCCAACGATTGATTCCTTAATTAATTCCGTATCTATTAACAACTCATCAAAAGCGAATAATAATGAAATTGCTGAGCTAATTTCAGTCTTCGCAGCTCAAGAACCTGATGCTGAACCATTTTTGCGCATTCAGAAAGCACGGGTTACTCAACTACCACCCGGTGGTGATCTTCGAGCTCCCATAGCCACTCTCAATCCCACTTATTTACCCTCAGCTCGTAAAGCAATTATTGCTGATCGAAAACATCGAAGGCGAAATAAGCGTCATCTACTTGACATTAACTACAACAACAATGACGCTAATCTATACCTAGCACTCTTTCAACCACGGTCGCTACAGCCGTATTTTTACCAAAATACTCATCATTTTATATCAACTCCACCCAATGACTCGGAATCTTATGTCGCAACTGCTTTGCATAGTAATTATGAAGGGAGTGCGCGCCTTTTAACCCCCCTTGCTTTCACTGACCAGACAGAAAGTCCGCCACAAAATTACAATACAGACGTTATTAATCATATATTTTACCTGAACGGTCAACAAAGTATTCACACAACATTCAAGATTTATAATGCGGTCCTCTATTATAAATACTTCGAACTGCTGAAAGTTAGCATACTCGAGTTAGAATTGGATACTCCGGAATACAATTTAGTTATTTTGTTGCCGGATCTTATAACGGATTTGGCCTCAATGGCTGCATTGCTGCCTTTGGGACCCACTTTGCGGTCGATGCGAAAACAACTGAAGCCTAGATGGGTTCAGGCAATCATACCCGACTTTAAACTAGAGGGAACCATATTTTTGACCAATGACTTGCAAAATGTAAGTGAAATGTATTGTATGCATAGGTGAAAAGTATATGATGAAAAAAATACAACGATGCTGCGCATAAGATGGGACAAAAAAGCGAGGCAGAAAGGCTATGTATTTCCTTCCCGTTCCGTCCGACCCGACCTATATTCCTACATTTTTATTGCATCTTATGCGGAACATCTCATATACGATATATCAAATTATCCATGTAAAAGCATGAGTTTAGAATTTGATAATGGCAAATAATGGCAATAATGGCAAATGAAACTGCAATTAATGTATGTACTTTTGCTTAAACAGTTAGGTATTTGTGATATTTTTGAGCCAAATCGCGCCGACTTCCGTTCGATGACCGACGAAAAGGGTACCTACATTAAGCACATTGAGCAATGGATCAATGTGAAAATTCACACTCGTCCCATCAATCAAATGAAACGATGTAAGTAAGATGAAATCAGTTGTGTAAGACGGCACACCTGTAGGTTAGTGCTGTCAGCAAATCCAACGCGAACGCATTGGAGTGTAACAAACAAACAAAGCTATGCGACGTTGTTTTTTTTCTTACTTCTTCTTTAACATTTCAGACAACAGCGGACAACACAGGCAACCTATATCGATATCTGTAAATCATCCATTTCTATTCTTCATAGTTGATCGTGATTTGGATATGGCTGTGATGGCGGGCCGGATTTTAAATCCATTGAATGTTCGGATTCAGTAAAGATCTATGAATCAATATTAAACTTAATTTCTCCATTTCATATTTAATTATTATACTAATAATTTACTTCATATTCTTCTGATTTTACTAAATAGTCATGGACTATAAAATACAAAGGCATAGTATTTATGGTATTCATGTAATCACTTCGAATTCTTGTTACGATTATTACGTCAAATGACATTCTTTAAACTAAATATCATTACATATCTAAAGAAATAACTAAATTAGTATTTAAATAAATTTTAAAATTTTCTGTACGAGGGATATGAAAATAAAAAAAGGAAAATCTGGCACGCAAAGAAATACTTATTTCTGTTATTTTCATAGAGCGAATTATGTATTACACACTATCAACAAATTAATGCAACAATTTCTATAAGAATTGAATTTAATAAAAGGTGAATTATTGAAAGTTTTTCAAAAATACCATCGTGTGGCATACATTCCCTCTCGCCCTATGGAACTCTCCTAATCCTAAGGAGTTTTACAACTACAGGTTAATGTGGTTGTTTCTATTGTGATTAATTAAATTTTCTAAAATTTGCAGTTTAAGGTTTTGTATTCGCAAATCCTTCCGATAAAGCTGCCTTTCACGTTTTCTTTGCACACGCAAAGAATGCAAACGCTCGCGCTCCACAGCAATACGGTACAAATACAACTGTCGCATGCTTTGAATACGAGTGCGATTATTTAGGAATACAGTTGGAAATTTCCTGCGTTTTCGTTTACGCACATTAGCTTCTGGCTGCTCAACTGTTGGCTCGTTAATCTCATTTACATTAACCTCAATTTCTTCGAATTTCTGCGTTTTGGTATCTATTATACTATCAGGTACAGAATTCATTTGTAATGGTTCACAAGGAACACTTAAATCTTCACATTCATTAATGGAAATTGCCTTTTCAATTTTTATACAAATATCATTACCATTTTCGCCAGGATATATATCGAACGAATTCATTGAAGAAGTTTTCACATTACATTCGTTTCGTTTGTTCATTTGTTCAAAGAAGCCTATTCTTCCCAAGTTTCTGGTTTCGTTTATCATTTTTCCTGCCAAGGCGTCTTTGGCTCGCTTCGCCTCAGCAGATTTGATGCGACCATATTGCTGTTTCAAACGTTCTTTTGAACGATGATAACCTCCGTTTCTCATTTTGAAGGCTATATCATCCCAGGCTTCCGACTTTTTCCTAATAGTGCTACCATCACTGCCCTTATTATCCAAAATCGTACGATGTTGTTTGGTCAAAGAGATCAAAAGCTGCTTCTCTGCTTCGGTCCAATTGGGTTGTCGCTCGCGTTTTTCTTTCGCCAAAGTTATTCCTAAGAGTAAAAGAAGCTATTTGGCATAAATCTAGATATTTTTTTATTAAAATTTTCCTATAATTTACCATTCATTGCGCTTCTCTTTTACACTTCTATTTCAAATAAATTTTTAAATGACTTCAATGACATTTAAAAGTAAAAGATTTTCTATTTTAACGCTAAAAATTCTAGCAATCATACTATGAGTAAACAATTTTAAAAATGGGGAT
Organism: Conops quadrifasciatus; assembly: GCA_949752815.1. NCBI lineage: Eukaryota > Metazoa > Arthropoda > Insecta > Diptera > Conopidae > Conops > Conops quadrifasciatus. The sequence goes on along the minus strand of OX457078.1, from coordinate 12,636,246 downwards.
TACATTTTTTCCGATAAATGATTTCGAATAAAATAAGCTGCTTGGTCATTGTATTATTTACTATTCTATAAACTTTAATAAGTGAAAAAGTTTCGTTAATTTTCTTTTCGCTTTTATTTTTATACACTACATTCGAATGGTGTACATATAACATATCCACTTTGTTTTCCTACTTGTAACTTATTAAAGAAGTGTAAATGCAAGTGCAGAAAAGTATATATATCCTGCTCCTATCCGTCCTGTCTGTCTGTGGCAATAACGATTACAGGACACCCAATAGAGGTTTTGTTATGAAATTTGGCATGAATATTATGTCATCATAGGCCATTTACCAAACCATTGCCCATATTTTATCATAAACATAAATTCATTAATTTTTAGATAAGTTTTTTAGCTTGTAGTCTGAAGCGAAAACTTTATTGTCATGTTTATTGTATAAGATATCATCTCTCAAGAAAATATGTTAATATATATCGAGGTATTCGTTAAGAGAAGCGATGTTTTAAAAAAGTGAAGAGGTCGAGGTATTTACTATTTAACAATAAAATGAAAATAAGTGTTACCCACTGTTTAATCATCAAGACGATAGTTACATGTGTAGGGTACAAGTGCTTCGGCTAGGCCAAAGTTAGCTCTTACTTTTATTTAAAAGCATGCTCTATTTTCATTTTTTAAATATTTTAAGTATTATAATTACATTCAGTACATTACTTAGTTTAAACTACAAGTATTGTTTTATCAAAAGTTTGGAATGGTAATAAATTTTTTCCAAAAAAAGCTATTTATTTTCAAAAACTACCTAATTATACCTATACAATTATAAGCAGAAAAATCTGTTTCTCTCAGTCGTTTGCTTCTATTGCCGACATTAGAAACCTTTAATACCTTTGAAGTATTTACTTGAGTCCAGTCATACATTCAAATTTGTTCTTAATAGAATAAGAACTTAATACAACTGAAGTTCTTGGTAGAACTTCACACAGCAAGCTATTATTTTAATAAATTATTTTAATATAATAGACATAACAAAGACAGGGAGCAGTTAATAAACATAAACACCAAATACTGTACAAATGCAAAATAGGCTTGGGTTAGAGAAAACATCAGAGGTGTAACTGTCTGATTCAGCATCCCAACGGCACTTGGCGATATATCGACATCCGGCGCCCAACTGCTGACCCAGCGTGACTTGAACAACGTGTTTGTAGCGCGGCAATTCCAATTCTTTGATTGCTGCATTCACCGCATCTGAAATTTCCTTTGTCCATTTCCCAGCCTCTTCAGTATTGTAACTCTTTCCTGATTTAATTGGATTTCAATCACTTAATTTATCGCTATTCGTAGAAATAAGCCTTCACGAACCTTGCAGAATATCTGCCATTATTTTTTTGATGATACTCTTTATTTTTTCGCCACAAAAAGTTTCCTTCAGTGCCGGACGGATTTGGTATGAATTCGGCTTAGACATGTTGATAACTTTGCCAGCAGAATACAACAATAGTTTTTTAAATCTTTTATTGTAATAAAGATTTATTTATTAATTTAAGTCATTTCGATTGTTATTTTTCGCTGTCATAGTAATAAAAACGAATTTCCATGGTTGCAAAACCCAAACAAACGCACAAATGAGGAAATGTATCATTGGCTGCGTTCAGAAGCGACAATTACATTAACCCGCTTGTCAGCGAATTTTTTCGACCAAAATTATGTGCTCTGAATGCGTTGCTGATAGTATGCTCAGCTGTAAAAAGCTGAGTACTTTTTTTTACATATCGTTATCAAATTCGACGTTGGCTCCACACGAGTAAACAAAAACCGAAAATGAGTGAGAGAGAAAGAATGATCTGAGCAGATTTAGCTTAAAAATTTCGTTAAAGAATCTTCTTTTCTTATACTAAGGTCAGAAAGACAGTTCTATTTTCTGTGAACGAGCTCTATTCATCTGTGAACGACTCTATTCATTTGAAACAGGACAGATTTTATATACATATCTGAAATTTTATTTTATATATCGAAATTATAATTACCACTATGTGGTGCCTATGAAACTCCGTACGAAGTTCGTAAAATATAAGAAACTTGATTGTCTTTGTTTAATGCAAGTCACATTCCATTAACTTTGTAAAATTTTCGTAAATTTTTTCTTTTTTGTTAGGTTATTGCTAGTTTCGTGTAAAATCTCTTAATGGAAAATAAAATTGCAATCAGGCAGTACTCCTTTGCGTAATATGTTTGACAACGACGAGGCAACCATTTTGATAAGACCTTTCGGAACACGTCCTGCAAATATCAACTTTTGCGCGAACTGGAATTACATTATATTTGTGTAATATTAAACCACATTTTTTAGCGTTGAATAATTGTTATCTCCATTAATTTTTAATAGTTGCAATTTAAAAGTGGAAAGATTTTTACTAATGTTAAAATCTATTGTAAAAAAGCTCTAATTCTGTGAAAATACCGAAGTGAAAATTTGTGTTTTGCTCAAGAAAGCAGAAACTCTGGAACAATACAATACTTATAATGTGATTTTGTAACAATCGAAGTCGTCATGGCCGCACGAACATCAAACCAGCTCTGAGTACATACATTAAAATTTATTCCGGATTAATATTTAATGATGCAACATTTTTAAATACTAAGAGTGGTTTAAAATTCGGCACTACAAAGTTTACTTGGGATGTCTAGTTCAATATTCATAGAGAATACCCCAGTAACCAGAAGGTCGAGCGCATCTTTGGATGAAAACTATGCCTTAGGAAATGGGATCAAGAGTCCAATCAACGCTTCGGATTCCAATTTGGTTGTCGTGTACGGTAAAAATGGAATGAGTTTTGACCGCAAAGGTCTGGAGAACTTAATTGGTAAATGATTGATGATATGACTGATGAAATTTTAACACGTTGACGTGTATGATGTCTATAGACGTCTGATGTCTGGGATTGTTGATGAAATAACGGCTTCAATCTGCTGAATATCAATTTCAGCACCGATTTCAAAGGAGCGTCAACGTGTTAAACCAATATTCTTATTATAATTTGTAAAGTAAAGGATTTTGTTTACGCAGTCGTCAAGTGAAATATTAAGGCAGTATTTTTTCTAATTTCAATGCAAATTTAACTCATCTATTGTTCTTTGTAGAAGAGAAAACTCTTTCCTCCATTAGCGTTATTCGCTTAACATCACCGACACCAAGCATGGAGGAAGAGGAAGCAGATATCGAAAGATTGAGCGAGGGAAAACGTAAACAAGAAGACCACGCTTCTGATGCCGAAAATTTGGGGGACAGCGAAGCATTGTCGACGAACGACGAACGAAGTTCGAATGATTCGGACACAGATCAAGAATCAGACTTAAATGGAAGCGAAGCGAGCAGTAGCGATAATAAGTACAATCAATCAAGTGAAATGGAGGACAAAGAAATATCGACCAGGCAACAGAAGAGAAAGTATACAAAAAGAAATAAAAAATTCCACAAGAAAACCGAAAAATCAACGCGTGAAAAATCAAATGAAGAGCGTCCCGAAATTGTTGGTCTAACCGTTGAAGAATTTTATCCACCCGAAGATGCCAAGCAAATGGCAAAGGAAATATTAAGTAATACGGAACTGATCTCGGCGAAGCGGATTTAGAGCTTAGTTAATATCAAATAATTTTTTCAGAATTAGCTGGCGTGTCTACAATTAGGCGTTCCGCGGACTGCGAATTTCAGTTATATGTCATAAAAAATGACCACTGTTATACACCTTTTACCTCGCCAGCGCAGATGAAGGCTAAATTGGAAGCCGAAAAAATAGATGCCGAAAAATTGAAGGCAGTTGGACGCAAACTCCTACCGCAAAATTATGCCTCCGTAAAACAACTTATAACGAAGAAGAAACTGCAGCAGGCGGATGTGTCCAAGTCAACTGTGGTCATCAAGAAGACTCCAATCGAGAGGGAGACGGTGGAATCAAAAATGCATACCGAAGGAAAAATTACTAATCAAAAAGCTAAACAAATTGATCAAGAAGACAGTGAACATACTGATGACGAGCATAATGGAGCTTCTTCAGCTTCCGGGGCAGAAGAGGAAGAGTTTGGAGAGAGTGATTTTTCAAGCTCAGAGTTGTCCGTTGAGTCGGAGAATGATCGTGAAAGTGATCTCGACTTTGATGTCAACAATAGAAAGGGGCGCAAGCGAAAAGTGCAAAACAATTACAAAATTATTAAGCGGCGTCTCTCAAGTAAATCTGCGTCCCACAAGCGGCATCAGTTATTGAATCAAGAAAATACTGAAGTAAATAAGCCGCCTGTAGCAGGCATGGCGTCTGTGCAACGTTCCAATACTGATATCAACTCTCGGGTGCTAAACAAAAATATAAGCACGTCCGGAAAGACGATGCTAAGTTCATCATCGGCGCGCAAAGTGATGCCATCTTTCTCAAATGCGATATTGTCGGGCACCAAAAAGTCATTGGCAGTTGAAAGCACAAGTCCCTCAACTCAGCAAGGCGCGTTGGGTGCTGCAGTTCGGCGCGGACCAATTGTACAGGTTGGCACACCTTCACGAAATCCACAACTAAGTAGCAGTGCTAAGGTGTCGGCATCACCACAACCCGTTAAAGAAATTGTCATCAATAAGGTATAGAAAAATGCATAAAGTCTTCATTTCAGGTTTAATCTGCCTTTTTTAAATGTTTAGGTTATTGCTAGCCCAAAGGGTGGCTTCACAGACATAGGCGCCTTGCTTTCGCAGTCGGACAGTCAAATGTCTGCTCCAACTACACCCACTTCGTCGACGAGGCCAGCACTGCTTCACGCACAGAAAACCACTCCCTCGTCCAAGGGCTTTATGCCGTTGGGAATTGAAACCGCTGCCAAAAACCAGCTGCCCTCGCAAATTTCCATACAAACTCATCAGAGCTCATCTGAATTGGCTGCTGAGCATGACAAGCAATTAGATCTCATTGATTCCATTGTTAAGGATGAAATGGAAAAATCGTCAATAATAGAAAAGGCACCTGGTGAGAATGAAAATATTCCACAACTAGTGAAAATGCTTGAAAGCACCGAGCGAGCCTTGAAATCAAAGAAGTCCGCACAAATAAACGAGTTCAGTGCTTCCTCGAGCACAATAGACCACGATATTGATATATCGAATGCACCACTGCTCGAAACACCTGGAGACGAGATTCCCGATGACCTTTTACAGCATGTTGTTGAGCTTATGGAGGATGACAAAACACTACAAGAAGCTGTAGAAAAGCAAGTATTCGGTGAAGATAGCAATGCCGCTGTTGAGCCTGTTCCGATACCAGAAACTCAAATGCGATCTATGTTCGAAACCCCGCCAGAAAAATCCAAGACATCATCAGAGGTATGTGTTAAATTATTTCGAAAGATGTAAGATGCGTCACACTAAACAACTTTTTATTATATGTATGTACGTACATAGAAGGCAATGCCAGTCGTTGTGAGACCTCAACCAATACCGGAACCACCAACCAGAAGTATTATACAGGCCACACTCTTTAATGATTACACCACATCAGCGTCCGCACAAGACACATCGCAACCATCAGCGCCCAGCATTTTATCGAAAAATGTGTCTGCAGTTCGCAAAGAACCAATTCAAATTGTACGCGGTAATGGGCGTGTTATAACTTTGCCGCCCATTGAGGCGCCAACAACACGCGCCAAACGACGTGCACAGACACAGCCTAAACAAAATGCAAGTGGCTTCAGTGTGGCGGAATATTCACCAAATACGTCCATGAATGATTCCTTTGATACTTCGATGCAATCACTGCAATCATTTTCTATGGATTCTTCTGTGCTCGCAAATTCTTCTATCCTGGAGAAGAAAGCATCGGAAACACCCTCAAATTCCAGACGACGTGTTTCGAAAGAAGGCAGCGCTACGACTAAAGCCACCCGGAAGGCGACTTCTACAAAGAAGTCGAGCAGCGCTGCCACCACAAAGACAGCCATAAAGCATGAGACTGCAGATGATACCTCAAACTCTCACGGCGATGATGACGATCCAAAAAAGTATGAACATCTCTTGAAATTTATTTTAGCAGTAATTGTACCGAGGATTTGATCTCAACGGTCTACCAGACATTGACTTCACAACAATTAGTTGTTGCTTAAATTACGCCTAGCAGGAGAAATATGGGTGGTTATAATTACTCATAACCACGCATATAAAATTAATAATTAAGTACCGAGGATAACTTTTTCAAAACAAATGGAGCACATTTGTGTTTCACAAATTCCTCTGCAATTTGAACATAGGTTTAGTGTAGTAATATTTTTTACAATAGTCTTTAGTTCCTTTGACCTCCTTGGAACCATTAAAAGTTTTTTTGTTTTGTAAGTATGTATAAACTAACCACGTGCATGTACAAATATTTCATCACCCAGACTTTGGTGCATATGCCGACAACCACACAACAACAGGTTTATGATCTGCTGCGATGTGTGCGAAGACTGGTTTCACGGCACTTGCGTCAGTATAACTAAAGCAATGGGCTTGGAGATGGAGCAAAAGGGCATCGATTGGACTTGCCCAAAGTGTTTGAAAAAAGCAGAGGATAAGGTATGAGGCTTTAGGAAACTAACTCACGAGTCCGCAGATAGTTATAGAGTTTTTTACAACATTTAGAAACAAAAAAAAATCACTGATATGCTAGGAATTAGAAGAGCAAATGCCACTCAGCAGTCATCCTCTGGTTCTAGTTCTATACAGCGACAAAACTCGCAACTCAATGCAGACTCACCGGCTCCGACGACTTCAATGGCAACATTGAGCGCTGCAAATCAATTAGAAAACCTTCCGAAAAAACAAGTTATTGAAATAAAAAAAATCCAATCGGGCCAATTTATTTCACTAAAGAATTTGGAAGAACAAAAGTTACCCTTGACTGTATTAACAAGTGGTCAAAAGAAGCAATTTCTTCCCGTAAATTCGACTGCATCGAACACTACGCCGAAATCCGTTCCTGGCACGCAAACGCCGGCGAGGCGCATTATCGTAGTGCAAAAGATGTCGGCACAAAAAATCGATAGCCTTAGAAAAGCAATATCTCCGGATAAGACACCTCAACAGCAACAGCAAATAAGGTCCCAGAAGATGTCAACTTCGACGCCCACACATTTTGATGACACCACAATACTCTCCACCTCACTTGCTGGCTCGCCACCAGCAGCCGTAGTGGTGCAACCAATTGAGCCGACAACCCCTTGCATTGTGTGCAAGAAGCCATCGAGGCCGAACTCAATCTACTGCAGCGATGACTGTATTCGCAAACATGCACAAAACGCTCTAAACGCTTTTACAGCAAAAACATCAGACAGTACTTCTTCAACGACTTCGCATACAAAATTTGGAGCAGAAGATAAGAAGAAGAAAGCTAAAAGCTTGTTTGAAGATCTTCTGTCAATGGCCGATCGTAAGCCGAAAGTTGAAAGGGTAAGAGTGAAGAGGACTCCTGCGTAATTAACAGATACTTAACGAATCATATTCGATATTGTAGGTTAATGTCTTTGAACGCAAAAGTGGTCGCTTTCTCACCGGCAATAGTGCACCAACTACAGCAAATCTAAAAAAGTGGCTACAAGATAATCCTACATTCGAGGTTGTACAACCAGGAAGTAGTCAAGCAGTCGAAATTGAGGTATGGGCAACACTCAAACCTATTTATGTGCGGTAGTTTTTTATGTTATAACTTTTATATGTTAAACTTTTATATGTTTTATACGTCTCTTCTCTTTCACTATGCAGACTAATTTGAAACAAATTTTTTATTATTTTTCTCAGAGGAGACAGAAAGAGCGTTCAGCTATTTTGCAAAAACATTTATCCGATCCAAATTCAATATATTCTTCATCAACTACGGCCAACTTACAGACAACGGATGATCAGACAAAGGAATCATTTATTTTTCAACCGAAAGCCGTAAAGCAAATCGTTGAACAAACAAAACTTTCATCACCTTTGGTTAGACCTCAAACACCCACAACCAAACAATCGGTCAACAAACACTCACAACCTCTATCACTAAAAGCAGACAAACTACATAAATTAGATTCAAGAGACGAAACGAAATCAAAGGAAAAAACCCTGAAACGTCAATCTTCTGAAAATAATCATAAGAAATCAGCATCCGGTGCTTCTGGTAGTGGAACTGAAACGTTCACAATCGCATCAGAGTCGGAACCAATTCGCATTAATGTACGACGCACTCTGAAAGAGCAATTATTGCAGCGCATCAACGAACTAACTCCAGCTAATGACGGCAATGGCGACACTGAAACGGATGCAAATAACAAGCCTTCTGCAGAATATGTTGAGCAGTTCGTTAAAGAGACCGAATTGGAGATGTATAGTTACTTCAATCGAGACACCGGTGCTAAATACAAAGCCAAATATCGTTCGCTAATGTTCAACATAAAGGATCGTAAAAATCAAACTCTTTTTCAGAAGATATGCGCCAAAGTTATTAAGCCCTCGCAATTAGTGCGAATGTCGCCCGAAGAGCTGGCCAGTCAAGAACTGGCACAGTGGCGCGAAAACGAGGCAAAGCATCAATTGGAAATGATAAAGAAGTCCGAACTGGATTTACTATCGTGTGCCAAAAATTACGTACTGAAGACCCACAAAGGAGAAGAAGTCATAGAAGGTAAGTCGACGGACTGTGTTAATTTGGACATGACAATACCAGTCGAAGACGTGGTATCGGTGCTCAATAATGCAACATCCCCTGGTGGCGGTAGCGGTAGCGGTGGTGGTGGAGCTAGCAATAGAGTAGATGCAACGATGACGCGCAGAGATTATACCACAACTGAAGCGTATATATCTAAAGAAGCATACGAATTACATCGTATTGAAAATTACGAAGCCAAGTCGGCTGATGACAGGAACAAGATGGTTGAAGAGAGACACAGACCAATCGGCAAAGAAAGGGAGCATGAAAGGGAGAAAATACATAAAAGCAAAGAACGGCACCGGGAAAAGTCGAAAACTAGACGACGTAGTCGTTCGCGAAGTCGTAGCCGCGAAAAACGACATAAGAGTTCGTCGCATAAGGACGATAAACGTGAGAGAGAAGAACGCGAGAGGGATCGAGATCGAGATCATGGTCGCGAGAAGGAGCAGAGAGCACCACGCCCCAAGGATGAGCAAGATAAAAAATTTAGCGAGAAGAAATCAACGGTTTTAACACCGACAACCCCCGCAAATTCTCCCCTGACTATTAAGTCGTCTAATCCGCTCAGCGTGAAGGACAAGCATAAGGAATCACTAATAACTTCCACTCAGTCGAGGCGAGGAGACACCCCTGCTGGCAGTAAAAATTTAGAAGCGTTTAGCTTAATAGATCAAATACTTGAGTCCACAAAGACCGTAGAAGAAGCTGCAAACATTGTCAGCGAGAAGAACAAGGCAGAGCATTCTACAGCTGCTCAACCGACTGTTAATCCAGCAAACATAACAAGCTCGTTGGTGGCTCAAGAAATTTCCAGTTCATCTGTATATAATATCTCGCAAAATTCAACCGATAGCGATCAAGAACCAACCAGTACTGTTTCAATTATTTCATCGCCACAAGATCCGTACGCTTCATACTTCAACACTGATGCTCCGCTCTCAATCTGGAGCGGCAACATTAATATGATCGATGTGGCATCTTTTCAAATATTAGTTCAGTCTGTTGTGGGGAACGCGGTCAATTTGGGCAAGCTTTTGCCCGAAGAACTGGACGTAGTGGGCCGCATTGGGCCCGAAACTGTTTGGGATTACATATCAAAAATAAAGAAAAGCCCCAACAAAGAGATTGTAGTTCTGCGATTATTGCCAGCATGCGATTCAGAGACTATGGCCTACACCAGTCTCTATAAATACCTGCACAAGCGCAATCGGTTGGGTGTTATTCGAACCAATTCGTCACAAATTAAAGATTTCTACATCTTTCCACTCGGAGCAGGAAATCAAATGCCGCCCGTCTTGCAGCCGTCTGAGACTGTTGATTTCTATGAGGACCCATATAGGCCTGATATATTAGTTGCTATCGTCATTCGTGTGATTGGAAAGAGATTCTCAAATATCGGGACAGTGCAACAGCAACCAGCGGCAAAACTTCAAAAGGTGAGTTGAGTTAGGAATAAATGTTAGAATTGGGATACTTAAAATCAGTTAAAATGTTGTCTCATTTCACAATGTTTTTAACAATTTTCAGTTTCATACAAAGTTGAAAAATTCTGATTCATATACACCACCGGGAAGCCCGAAAAGGAAGCGTGTGGCATCAAGTGCTCAAAAGAATGATGACATTGATATTGATGCCATCATAAAGGCGCCCATTGTAGCAAAAAAAGTCATGGGTACGTGCAAAAGGCAATCTGCTAAACCAGAAACCAAACTGTACTTTCGGTATCGGTTTTGAAGAGTTGAAATCGGGGTCAACTTGTTCCCAGAATTTTCCATCTTGTCTGAACATCAAGATTTCGTGATGTTCTAACCTTAACCTTGATTTCGGTGTACAGTACGGTTTGCTTTACGGTGTACAGTCAGTGCAACTATTGACCTTTCAACTAATGGAAAAGGATAGACTTGTGTAAAACCATTATATACTTATTCCAGCACCTGTTGTACCTACTTCAACTACTGCCGATGACCAAGATGAACCATATTCACCCGGTTGCAGCTCTGATGAAGATTTACCACTTCTAAATGCAAAGTCTACAGAGTACAACAAGACTGCCGAGGAAGAGCTAAAACGGAAAATGGATGAACTGAATAGACAAATAGCAGCCCAAGAAATGGAAATTGCCGGCCTCTTAAACGTGGAACCATCGGTAATATAAACGACTTTCCATTCCAGTAAACTAGAGATGAACAAAATTTTAAATAAATATCATAGAAGTAACATTTTTTCTCTTCGCGTTTTTTCTTAAGAAGTTTTTCCCCCGAAAATAAATGGAACTTAAATTTCGATATTAATATTTTCAAAATGCTGCGAAATAACTTGTTCCGCATATAAAAATGTGTGTCTTTTCAGAAATTTATACCTTCGTCTGGCGCCTGTGGAACGGCTCAAGTTCTCAATCCATCTTTGGCAAACATTTCTATACCATCAAATCTCTCGCAGATATTAGCAAGTATCAAACACAAGCCCGAACCGCAGCCCTCGAAGACAGTTGAAGCTCTTCATCCTGCAGCTGCTCCGCCACCGCCATTGATAGGATCACTGCTTCGATCTCAAAGAAAAGATGCAGATGAAGGTTATAATCCCGAAGTGGCATTAGATGCGTCTTCGTTTGAGGATGGGGGTATGTATAGTGTATACGATATACAATATAAATTTTATCAAATTTTATGTCTTCTGTATTGATTTGCAATAAAACTTAGTTGAGAAACAAGAGACGCCCTCAAAAAGTCGTCTTGCTCAACTAAGTGAAGCAGAGCTTCTTAGTATGGTGCCTGATGATATGCTTGATACAACCACGTCTTCATTGCCGCCACCTCCAGCCGTGAAGAAATCGCGCTACGATGAACCGCCACCACCCGGAGTTTAAAACTAATATAGCTTAAGTATTTTTGTAACTTTATTATTACAGTTAGTATATGTATTTATGTAATTTTGAAATCGTTCGAATTCTTTTTTTATTACAATGTGGAATTTTTTGTAGGCCTTTCACAACCACACACCAGCGCACATATACATATCTTCATTGTAAAAACTTCTTGCACTCAATTATTTGCATTTGTCAACCACGCAAGTCTAAGACATTTTGTGTTGGGTTGGCACTATTGTTACTACATCCTTGATCATTTTTTGCTTTGTTATTAAATTTCCCAAATAACGTAAGACGTTAAACGTTTTTTTTTTTGTTCAAAGAAATTAAAACTTTCTAAAGATCATCACTTCTGAACCGCATGGGAATGCGTATTTGATGGAACCAAATGAAAGTGTAACAAAATTTGTAAAATATAGATTTTATATATAAAACTAACGAATAAACTTATAACAACTACTCTAAAATTATTATACAATAATTATATGCTTAGTATGTAAAAAAGAATAAACTGAATAAAAATTTTTTTCTTATTTAAATCATTTGTAGTTTTGCCTTCATTTCACTTAATCGTTACGAGATCATTGTTTGCAGACGACGGGCTCTTGGGAAAAGGGTTCCGAATAAATGCCTCTTATAAAATATGAACATCTTAACACAACTTATTCGCGTATTCCTACGCTCAACTCCCTTTACGAAGTATTTTCAAAGAAAGTAGTAAGCAGTTCCGACCAAACTACATTTACGTAGGTGTGTGAAGATTATCACCTCAGAGCATACTCGCCATGATACATCGAAGTGAAGGAGAAAGAGAAACATATAGAAGCTAAGTAAGGACTTTGCCGGGTAAACTTCGCAGTTTATTGCAAGGCATAAATTCAAATGGAACTAGTTTATTAGCACCTAATAAATAACTTTTTAAAAATTCAAAGATTTTATTTAATTCGGTGAAGCATTTTAATAATGTATTAGTTTCAGAAGGGATTATACATAATACGCGGTATATTATTAAATACAAATAAATGTGTATTAATCGGTTTTTGTATACACTGTTTTATACGAGTATGTATGTATATTTCCTAAATTTTCTTGCTTCTAACTCATTTAATAGACAACCCGACGGTTGAGCTATAAAACTCTAAGCTTATTTCATGGCACATGGATCATGTTCGGCGCTAAAATGGGTACAAGAAATTTTCGGTCCATTGTGAGTGCGTGGAACTGCTATTCGAAAGAGTGTTCCATGTGGCATACAGACACAAACCTTGTATTGGACGCTACCAGTGCGTATCCCATACTCTGAACTTGCGATCGGTGTTTTGTCCATATCAAGAAGAATACCAGTACCTGCTTCCAAAATAGTGGCACCATGCGTGGAATTAATAGTTATACCATGTTCGGCTTTCAAGGTTAAACTAACTGAATCCGTACTAATTCCCTCAGAACCTTTGACATAGATACGCCCATCCGCCTTTAAGGTAAGCGGATGCCAGAGAGGACTAGAGAGTCGACTGGCACTTACGGATTTTGCAATAAGATTATCTGCACCGCTGGGAATTTGGTATTGTGGTCTATGAGTTGTGAAAATAACAGCGTTACTTGTAGGATCTTTCACTTCGAACGAGTTGATAGCCTTAAAATTAATTCCACTTTGATCCAAGATAATACGATTGTGTGACTGTCCATTACGTTGCAGCTTGATGAATACCTTGCCGTTGTCACCAGTGATCGTCACTGGAACATCGGTGAAACCATCAATGTTACCATTAATTTTACTATAGATGCGATCCAAGTCGGTGATTCCGTAAAGTTTTATGACAGCTTGCTCCGGAATTAGTTCCATACCTTGTATTCCTTTTCCCAAACGCAGCACGGCGATAATAGTGAATGTAAGTATTAGGTTGCCTATCGTTAAAATCAGCAGAAAAGTAATTACAGTCCAGAAGATTATGGTTTTCCTTCCTTTTGTGAGTAAGGTACCGCTGTAAGGTACATCAGCATCGAATACACAGTTCGGTATATATTTTCCATTCCGAATGTCGTCATTATTCGACTGGTGTTCCTCTACGTCTGTTAGAGCCAATCCTGGCAAGCTGGTTATAATGGCGTTCTCTGAAGTGACTTCATCTGAATACGAGGGCGATATTCCACGTATAAAGGTATTTTCATCACTTTTCATTCCGGAAAAAATCGTTTATAAACTATTCTCAAGGAACAAGGAATGCAGTGAATTTCATATATGTATGTACATACATATACACACTTATTTTTAGCCCTGCGCTTTGGGAAACAGCAAATTCTATTTTGGGTCAAATGTTTTATAAGTGTGTAATAGATAACATGGAAAATCATTTGGTTTTAATACATTTATTATTAGAATGACAAAGTTATCGGTTTCTAATTATGCTTTTTATGATTTAAATGCTTTACTTCCACTTGTAGATAAAAAGGTCTTAAATACGTACATACACACTAGAGCTGTGCACAAGCCGTTTTGAAACGACTTTTAAAACACAGAAAAAATTTCAAAAACAATATACAGATTGTACAAAAAGAAAAGCAGCAATCACATTGATTAGTATACTTATGTACTGCTAACTAAATACGAATATCCTTTGCTCAATGTAGTTTGCAGTTTTTTGCAACAGATAATTTTTGAAATTACAACTAATATTGTCTCTGGTCCGCATAAAAAATCAGATATTTTACTGTCCGCGATAAGTTTTGAGTTGAAAAGCACTGGATTAGGGCACTAAATTTCTTTTTAAATTTTTAAAACTTTTTAGTATTTCCCGCTTTGAGTGAGCTGCACATCTCTTACAAACTACAGGTGAAGTTTTACTAGAATATAATATTTTTGTAATAGATCGAAAGAAATTTTTTCCTTATGCCCGTGTAACACCCATTTAACAAGTACTTTTTACACGATTGTGTTAAAATCAGATGGTACACGAGCCTTTCTGTTACTGTTTCAAGCAATAACTGGAAATTTCTGTTTTCCCAACAACTTTCTGCCTAAAACAACCACAAAAAAGTTAACTTAGCGGCAGGAGCAAAGCATTACACAGCGAATGAAAAAGATGTCAACACGGTTAACAATGGACATTTCTTGTGAAAAAATTGTAAGAAATATGAATGAAAAAATATGTCTACCCTACTAAAGCTAATTTGGTTTTAGTTCTGGTCACATTGTGTAAAGGAAAAAATCTGCTTGTAACGCAGTGTGAACACAATGAGCTGGGTAGACGGTTTATACAGGCGCCATACTGAAGCATGTATAAAGAGCCATAATTCTGCGGCGGAAAATTGGGATTTTTAAGTACATGTTATAAAATGATTTTTGGAACAGAAAAAAGTGGCAATATTATATGCAAATTATTATGATTTTATAAAATTGCATATTTCCTGTTATTTTTTATTGCACATCAAACCAGAGATAGATCGAAAGAAATTTTTTCCTTAGCCCCTGTAACACCCATTTAACAAGTACTTTTTACACGATTGTGTTAAAATCAGATGGTACACGAGCCTTTCTGTTACTGTTTCAAGCAATAACTGGAAATTTCTGTTTTCCCAACAACTTTCTGCCTAAAACAACCACAAAAAAGTTAACTTAGCGGCAGGAGCAAAGCATTACACAGGGAATGAAAAAGATGTCAACGCGGTTAACAATGGACATTTCTTGCGAAAAAATTGTAAGAAATATGAATGAAAAAATATGTCTACCCTACTAAAGCTAATTTGGTTTTAGTTCTGGTCACATTGTGTAAAGGAAAAAATCTGCTTGTAACGCAGTGTAAACACAATGAGCTGGGTAGACGGTTTATACAGGCGCCATACTGAAGCTTGTATAAAGAGCCATAATTCTGCGGTGGAAAATTGGGGTTTTTAAGTGGAGGTTAAAAAATGATTTTTGAAGCAGAAAAAAGTGGCAATATTATATGCAAATTATTATGATTTTATAAAATTGCATATTTCCTGTTATTTTTTATTGCACATCAAACAAATCGTCAACGTTGATTAGGATTTCACGAGAGTTCCTCAGAGAAGCTGACGACCGCTTTTTATTATGGCATTCAAGGTGAGAGTTTAATGGAAATCTAAAATGTAATTATATATCGTAACATTGATTCACTTCCCTTTCCTTTAGCCGATTGATCCCAAACGAGATGAATTTCGTCGCTATTTAGAGCGCTCTGGAGTGATCGAGGCGCTTACCAAAGTATTTGTACGTCTTGTTACGGAAAGGCCAGAAAATCCAATGGAATTCTTGCAATCGAAATTGGGCGATTCCAAATTACAGTCAGATCATGAAGCTTATGTGCGCAAGGAACTGGAAGAGGCTCGAGCTGAAATTCAACTTCTTCGCCAGCGTATTTTGGCCATTGATCCAACGGCTCTCGACGATGAGAAAGTAGCGCCTGAAGAAGCAACATCTGAAAGTCTAGAAAATTCAGCTAGCACTGAATTGGAGGCAAAAGAATATGATGATCGTCGAAAAGAGTTGGCAGAAGAAGAAAGCACAGTCGAAAATGAACACAAAAATATTGCCGTCAATAATTCGGAAGTAAATGGCATTGAAAAACGACGCGAAGAACATTTAGAAGAGAACATGGAGGTGCCTGGTGATGAATGCGGTTCTGCTGGTAGTAATGTAAAGGAATCGGCTAACCTGTCTAGTGATAAGTCGGTCGAAAAAGCTAATGAATGA
Organism: Conops quadrifasciatus; assembly: GCA_949752815.1. Taxonomy (NCBI): domain Eukaryota; kingdom Metazoa; phylum Arthropoda; class Insecta; order Diptera; family Conopidae; genus Conops; species Conops quadrifasciatus. Next base: position 12,619,976 of record OX457078.1, on the reverse strand, counting down.
ATAGTTGCCTATAACTACATATAAGAAGTTTATATACAATATGTACATAAGATGTGTTTCATTTATTCAAAGTTGTTTTCCCGCAGGGCAAACATTTTTAATAAATCAAAGTGAACGGACAAAAACATTCAATTACGTATGGCTTATTTATATACGATGTAGCATGACACAAATTCACGCAATTGATATGGCGATCTCTGAATCATGTTGAGGAAATCTGCTATAAAGGATAACATGTACAGACGTATATTCAATTAGAGAAAAATGTGAATAAATTTAAGTAATTCGTACTAATTATTCCAATCGCCGAAGTTTTCGAATTAAAAGACCCAATGTAAAAAAATATTTATTTTTAAATTAGCGGGTGAACGAATAGTGGTTATACTGTACCACATTGTTATGAAACTTACCTGCAGATTATGAAATATGTACATAGAAAGCATTTTTCAAAATTATTTACATTTGAGGATATAGAAAAATTTTATTAGGTAATAGAAAAAATGTTCAAGCAAGAGCGTATTGATAGAGAGTATATACCAAAGTGATTTTTTATTGAGTGCCCAAGGTTTTATATTTTTCGTATATAAGATATTTATCTTTCTTTTTTGTATGATTAGCGTTAAAAGAAATCTTATATAAACAATAGTCCAATAGAATGAAAACCGGCCCTACATTACCGGAATGAGCAATTACTATAGAGCAATTATGTACATCATATTCTACAGCAGTTACATAAAATATTATATCACTAAAATATTAAGCTGTAGGCATATGATTTGCATCCTTTTGCAATACAAATCTCTCCAAAAATGAAATGAGTATTAAAAGTTTATGAAATTGTCGGATCGCACGTTTGTATCCAACACTCACGTCATATTCAGAATTTTATCAACCGTATCAACAACGAAATTAAGTTGGACCGTGTTGAGTTTTCGTTCATCCTTCTTTGATAAAATGGCTGCCGGTGGTGTCCTTTACCTTCATACTTTTCTGGTTCACAATATTTTGAAATTGTCGTTATGTTTATTGTTGTGAATTTATATTAATGATACATAAGTGTTATAATTACATATTTTAAGAATATTGAAAATTTCAAACAAATTGTTCCTTTTCCGTTCGTTAAAAGTGAATGAATTCTTTTTTTCTTTTGTTCTGATAATTTTAATAATTCGTTAATGGGATGAGAAATGAAGAATTTTACTTTTTGCGTTTATCTGCTGGTTTTAAAATCTGGAAGGAGCACATCAGAGTGTCATCCACTGACATCATTGCGCCAGCATTGTCAAATTCGCCACAATAATTGGGTGCTGAGAAAAGTGTTACCAACTGCCTTTTGGCAAAGAATTCATAACCGTCTTCAACCACTTGATGTGCGCGACATATGAGATCGAATTCATGCTTTTGCAAAAATTTGCCAACGACCTCTGCACCAAACGTAAAGCTTACACCGCGATCATTTTCACCCCAGCCCATGGTGTCCTTGTCCGGGTCAGACCACAAGAGATCACACAACAGGCCCTGGTCCGGGACATCAGTGGGGCGCATTATACGTCTGATTTGCTCCATTGACGACAGATCCGGACTTAATCCACCATGACAGCAAAAGATCTTCTCGTCAACAATCGCAGCAACAGGCAAGCAATTAAAGCAATCTGTAAAAGTCTTCCATAGCTTGATGGTGTAGCGGCGCTTGCATTCGTCGTAGAATCCGTAAATTCTATTAATACTAGCGCACTCATGATTTCCTCTCAACAGAAAGAAATTTTCCGAATATTTAATTTTGTAAGCCAGCAACAAGCAAATCGTCTCTAGCGATTGCTTACCACGGTCAACGTAATCGCCCAAGAACAAGTAGTTGGACTCCGGTGGAAATCCACCATACTCGAACAGGCGCAGCAAGTCGTAATATTGTCCGTGGATATCACCGCAAATCTTCAATGGTGCCTCTAATTCCAACAGTATGGGCTGCGACAAAAAAATTTCCCTTGATTTCAAACAAAGGCCTCGAATTTCGCTCTCAGACAGTTGTACATTTTTTCCTGGCCTTGCTCCGCGCACCTCTAAGAGCCTTGATATGATGCTGTCTATGTTCATTAATTCAGTCATATTTCCGTTTTCTAATGTTTTTACTTTAAATTTTTAGATTTCTTTCTGCGAATGAAATTATGCGTTTTATTTTATGCCTTTAGTATTTTTAATAGATTTTTTCACGGCTACCATAAGCGATAGGCGAATTCGAAGAACGAACGCACAAAAACTGACAATCGAGCAAATTCCCAGCAAACAAAGTCACCCGTCTTAGGTAATTGTCAAATTCGTATATGCGATTATACGAAAAAATACATCACAATTTGCAGTGGCTAAAAGTCTAAAATGACTGAAATAGGTTAGGTTAATTAACTCGCATAGCAAACATACCACCGGTATTGGAAATTATAACAACTACAAATTTTATTTACCTTTTTGTATAAAAAAAATTAATTTATAGTACTTTTACATCAAATTGGAGCACTTAAGAGACATTTTAAGAAAATACGACCAAAGAAAATATCGTTAACCTTTTCAAGTTAAAATTTTTAATTTTTCAGGCAATATTTATTCCGTCTTAGGTCTCTTCATTTTTGCGAAAAATAATGGGCCATAATAAACTTTTCACAACTCTTCAAAGAAATACTGCCAAGTTTTATTTTAGAATTTTTATCCAACATGTTTTAGAATTTAAAAATATTTCACAAATAAAAGTTTTCAGGTTTAATTGGTAAATTATTTTCATTTCGCCGTAATATGCTAATGTAAAATTATGGTTATTCTACTGTTCGCTGGGACATGAAACTTTTATTGAAATCGACTGTTTAACTGAGCATCAACTTAACCTCACTTTAATGTGTATACATGTGCGACAAGATAGCTATGAATTATACAGCACCGATTTACAACGTTTTCAGATAAATAGGGCGATTGTGCCGTAATAAATTTATAAAGTTAAATTATAAATTTTGTGTATAGATTATTCGTGTTTTTTTACGCGGTATACGCTTATTATCGACGTGACAAATAAAACGAGCAGTCCCGCTTACGAATCTTGTATTCAAATCTGATACTTTCTTTGATTTTCGTACCACTTTCCTTAGAAGCAATTCTCATAGTATAAAATTTCTACGTTTAGCTACTGAATTCTTGTTTCATATGATCGATCCAGTGATCAATTAATTCAATTAAATATCAGACTTAAGTACTTTATGTATTTTATATGCATACATACATACGTATGAGTGAGCATAAATTTTTGGGTGGAGTACTCATTCCATGCATACAAATTCGATGAAATTATTTTGAAATGTGCTCTTTAAAGATCGCTAATAAATCTGTAGGAGGAGCGGAAGATTCGATTTATATCATTGCTGAAATTGGGCAAAATCATCAAGGAAGCTTAGAGATCGCTAAGCAATTAATTCTTGAAGCAAAAGTATCCGATACATATATGGACTTTTTCTATTAGTCAAATGATTTTTTCATGATAATATTGTTTTTATAATTTTTAGAAGGCCGGATGTAATTGTGTTAAATTTCAAAAATCTTGTTTATCTGCAAAATTTACAAAATCAGCACTAAATCGTAACTATAATAGTCCAAATTCTTGGGGTAAAACATATGGAGAACATAAAAAATATCTGGAATTTTCTTTGGAACATTATCGAGAACTGCAGGAATTTAGTAAAAAACAGGAAATTGATTTTACTGCTTCCGCAATGGATGAAGTGAGTACATGCATGCATACTTATGCATATGTATAACAACAATGAGCGAATCATGGTTCAGTTTTAATGAAATGGGTACAATTTTAATGCTTATTGTTAACTCATGTAATTCTTAAATTGGATTCAATTCATTGAAAAAATTTCATTTTTTAGATTTGTGATGTAGACTTCTCTATTCCCAAAACTTCACTAACAGAAATTCTCCCACTTAGATTTCGCTCCTGCAACTCAATGCCATGAATGTTCCCTTCATTAAAATTGGTTCTGGAGACGCCAACAACTTTCTGATGCTGAAGAAAGCTGCTCAATTAAAATGTCCCTTAATTATCTCAACTGGTATGCAAACCGAAAATACCATCGAGAAAATTGTAGAAACAATGAAAACTGCTAATAAAAACAACTATGCTCTTCTACATTGTATTTCGTCGTACCCAACGCCACCAAGAGATTGTTCACTTCAGTTACTTTTATTGCTTCAGAAAAAATTCCCGAATGTAGTCATTGGTTATTCCGGTCATGAGGAGGGCATAGAAATTACAATGGCAGCAGTTTTACTAGGAGCCAAAATAGTGGAACGCCATTTTACTTTGGATAAAAGTCAGAAAGGTTCCGATCACAAATGTTCACTTACTCCCACTGAACTGCAAAAACTTGTGAAATGTGTCCGGGATATGGAAATGAAGGGAATGTTGAAACAGATACCATTGGGTTTGGATGCTATTAAAGCATACTTTAACAATAACAAAGATGTTAATATGTCGCTGACTGCAGTAAATGAAAAAAATATTTTGCCTTGCGAATTGGATTGTCGAAATAAATTGGGCAAATCCGTTGTCGCAGTGAGAGATTTGAAAAAAGGACAGATCCTTGAGGAGTGGGACATTTGTATAAAAATAAGTGAGCCCGGAGGGTGGCCCGCAGAGAATTTTGAAGTTTTATTGGGAAAGGAATTAAAGTTCGACCTCGTGGAAGATACTCCAATCCAGTTGAGCTACGTGCAATAAGGATTAGAAACAAAAAACACAATTAAAATTTTTGAATATCTTAGAAGTTTAAGTTAAAAGAAAGACTATTAAAAACGCAATTTCAAAGGTCGGGATTATTCGACAAGTCGAAATAATTACATATGCTTGGGGCTACTGACCACAATCAGTTGATGTAAATCAATCAAATAAAATTTTACATAGTTTTAAGCGCATAAATTAGTAAAATAATAATTTCACACTGTATTGGAAATTTTTAATAATATCCTATTGAATATTTCTTTTAGAAGTTTGCATGACAATGTGATTTGATGATTAGGAATAAATGAAACATATCTCTATTCGCCACCATCTTCCTCTGCAACACCAGCATTCTCTACAGATTCCATATCCTCTACCTCACCATCCTTTTTATCGACTGGTTTTTCATACACAGCCTGCAACGGCGAAACAACTACGCCATCCCAAACCGACATTTCACGTGCAATGCTAGTATTACCCTCCAGTCCGAGAATATGTTTGTAACCACCGTGAGCCAATACACGCAATAAAGTCTGTGCCGTAAGGCAACAGACATCCTGTTGCTCAAGGGTCATTGCTGTGTGAACACGTATATGACCTGGTTCACATGGATCAGTGATGCCGGCAGATCCTGGCAAGAATAATCCGGCCGATAAAAGCTGAAAAACCCGCCTGAAAGCCAAATTAATTGGCAAAGCTTGACGGGAAGGATTATTCATTATGGATAAATGAGCAATTAAATCCAACATCCAGGGAGAGAGTGGTGTAAATGCTTCGAAACGTTTCGTTAAATCTTTTAATATACGTATCAACACTTTAATTGACGAATGATGAGCGTTTTCTTCAAACCAACGAGTGTGACGAATTGCAGCCAAATGAGCTTGCAATACTTTCTGATCCATATGGATATCGGCTTCTAACTTGCGTATATTTTGTGGTAATGTAGCTATAAGAATGCGAACCTTAGCTTGCCAATTGGAGATATCAAAGCCGCGATCATGAATGGTAGTTGAAATTTGATCAGCTTTAGTTAATACTTCGGTTTTCATAGAATTTTTTAAATCTAATTCTACTTTTTTAGCAAGGGCATCGCAAGCTTCTTTCGTCGGCAAAGTTTTTAGAATGACTACAATATCAGCAACATTGTTGCCTGTGATCATGGTACCCTTCTTGAAAGAGCCAACTTGACGAACTTCTTCCAATTGCTGTAAATAATGACAAATTGTTTCCAATACATATATATTTTTTCAACAATAATAAAACTTAAATTCGAATTGTACTCTTCCGTAGAAATAAATCTGTTCATTTAGACTGATTGGAAACATAAGAAGATAAATAACTTACACAAGTATTGAAATCGCCAGGAGCAACCACAAGATTATCTAAAACACCTTGGACTTTGGCGACTAGATTTCCGATTGACGTCTGTTCTGCTGCTGTTGGACTTAGATCTTGGTTACGTTTTAGCAGAGCCTGCATTAATAAAATTAGCTTCAATATTTACAATTTTATTATATGGATATTAGCACTTACAGCAGTCAACGCAGAATCATCAGCAATCGGCGATACTTTTGGGAATACGACTTCGGCTAGAGTTAAATCAAAGGGATGTCGAGGAACGAAAGTTTTCTTAAATGGTGGACGCATTCCACCTCTCATTGGACGCCCTCCTCGAATTGAGCCACGGACCATTGTTATTTTTTAATAAAAATTTTACGATTAAACAACAAAATTAGAGGAAGCGTCAACTTCCATGCGATCTTATAAGCGATATTTAAAGCAATTCTTTAAAGTCTGCTAAAGGTCGCCACACACTCGGTCTATACATATCGAGAAAAACTTCATTTCTCACCCAACCATGTAGGTGTGTAAAGCCATTCAAAGGTGAAAATAAGAAAAAGCTTGCCAAGATTTTGCATAATGATTTAAAAAGAGTAGGAGGGAGAGAGAGTTGTCTGACTCGTAGATTATGTAAGAAGGTAACCGATTGACGCACAATAATTAATTAAATTTTAAAGATTTGTTAAAATTTTTACTCATGTTCATTTAGAGCAAAAAGTTCTAAACTTCACCCTTAATACCGGGTGAAAACAGTAGGTTAAACTTTTTCATTCATATATATCTAGCATGTATAGGCCTTAATGATTCCAATGAAAAGTTACCTTGAGTTTAGAATTATTTTGCTATAATTTACATATTGTTATATTTATTTAAACGCAATGTATAAAAAAGCAACGAAAACACAGGCTTCTATTTGCGGTTCGTCGCCATATTGTGAACTTGAAGGTGCAATTTAAGCATGCAATCAGCCGAACGTGTAAACGGCGTCTATTAAAAACAAAGAATATTTTTCTTGTGCAGATATTGGCTGCACTGAACTTCGGCGTTTTTACCGCAACTGTCTTCGAGTCGCGTATTTTGTATTCATTTTGTTTATTATTAGAATATGAAAATGGATGTCGATTGCCCTGAAATTGATAATGGTGTGGAGTTAACGGAACAGGAAAATGAGTTGTATGATCGACAGATTAGACTTTGGGGTTTAGAGTCTCAAAAGAGGTTTGATGTGGTTTAGTATAGCACTGGATTAGATGTAATGTTGCCACTTATAGGTTACGTACAGCAAAAGTTCTGATTTCAGGACTTTGTGGGCTTGGGGCGGAAGTTACTAAAAATGTTATCCTTTCTGGTGTTCACTCGGTCAAATTACATGATAATAAGTTTGCCACAGAAGAAGATTTCTGTTCGCAATTTCTAATACCGCGATCATCTTTAGGCGCCAATCGCGCTGAATCATCAATCGATCGTGCGAAAGTTTTAAATCCCATGGTGGAAATCTCAGCCGACGACGAGCCCATAGAGAAGAAAGAGGCAGAGTTCTTTGGCCAATTTGACGTAGTCATTATTATTGGAGCGACAAACAAAGAGCTTCTTCGTATAAATAGTATTTGCCGAGAAAAGAATGTAAAATTTTTCGCTGGCGACGTTTGGGGTTTGTTTGGATTTTGTTTCGCAGATCTGCAGCAGCACACGTTTGTTGAGTAAGTTATATTTCACAAGCAAATAAATTACATGAGTTATCCTTCGAAATAATTCATTTCAGAGATACTGTTAAACACAAAGTTATTTCAAAACCTAATGAGAAGACTAAAACTGAACTTGTCACTTCGACCGTGCAGCGAGAGCTAAAGTTTCCACCTTATTCTGTGGTCCCCAACATTGACATTAAGTCAGCAACCTATCAGAAGAAACTGAAGCGTACAGGGCCTTCTTTGATTTTGTTAAGAATCTTACAACAGTTTCGAGAACGTTTTAATCGTGATCCTAGCTATAAATCACGAGAGGCGGATACTTTGGAATTGGAAAAGATTGGAATAGAACTAACAGACGACGAACTTGTGCCACGAGATTACTTTGCGAATGTCTTTAGTCAAATTTCTCCAGCTGCTGCTGTCGTTGGGGGAGTATTGGCTCAGGAAGTTATTAAAGTAGTCTCCAAAAAGGAAGCGCCACATTGCAATGTTTTTCTGTTCGATCCAGAAACTTGCTGTGGTTTCATTGAAACGATTGGTGTTGAAAATTAAGTTATATATAAATTTTGTATACCTACCTGTTCAGCTAGAAAAAAGAAAGCGATACAAAATAAACTCTTCAATTACTTTATTTTTGCCAGGGCAATATTTAAATCTTGAGTAGTTGGCGTTAAGGAAAGTGCAAATTGAAAAGCATTTAGTCTATGGTATATTAACCAAATAATCTTTAATAGTAGCCGGATCGAGATTTTTAAAACCGTTCTTATCGCAAATGCCTACTTCAATGTTGTCAGCCGTCATTTTGCCTTCAAAGCCTTCCTTTAGCGTTAATATGGCAGTGTGTACAGCATCGTCCAACTCCAAGTCTTCGCTATATCTATATTAAGATGTATTTGTAATAGCTTTCATTACTAGTTCAAATTCAGGGGGTACCTTTTCTCTAAAAATGTTTTCCCATTGACTGCATTTTTTCCCATTGCCGTTGCCTTCCAGGCAAAATAGGCGCCAGAAGGATCACATTGAAATAAATATGGACGTTCTAAGTCCCAACCGCATATAAGTAGGGATACGCCAAATGGGCGAACACCACTGAAAATAAAGATTAAAATGTACTAAAGAAACTGAGCAGCTAATGCAAGGAGCAATATTCTTCGCCTCTTTAAAATTTTATCTAACCCGGTTTGAGTGTACTCTTGCATCAATGTAGCCACTCGTTGAACTAACTGGGCTACCGGAATAGGTTCCTTGTAAGTTAAGTAATAGTTTTGTGCAATTTTGCGGGCCTGCTTTACCAACAATCTATAATCCGGGCCCATCCCAGAGTACACCATACCAATGTGCGCAGTCACCATCTCAATACGATGTACGCTGTGTTCCTCATACAGAACAGACTTGTGTTTGTTTTCGGTAGCAATTACAACGCCATTCGATGCTTAAAATAGATTGTTAAATAGTATTTTTATACAACTTTTTACAACTCATTTACCCATGATACCCACAGATGGGGCTCCGGCTGAAACAGCAGCTAGGGCATATTCCAACTGGACCAACTTTCCTGACGGGCTAAAACAGTGAAAATAACGTACATTGAAGGTTATGTTGATTTCTTGTAGCATTTTCTCGTCATTGTTAATTTTCTTAAAGCAACGGGTACCTAAATGTCGTCAATGAGAAACTGTAGCGCTCGGATGCCATTCCGTTAATTATTTCTTAAAAATTGTTCGCAAAAACTGAAGAACCCAATTTAAAAAATTTGTGTAGTTTGTGAATGACACAGCATACGACTGACGTTTTGTTAAGCGCACCCCAGACGATACAAAACATTGTGCAACATTTCTGCGAATTGCTATTGTGCAATCTTTTGTGTCGTGTAGGGTAGTGTTTGTTTGTTTGGCGCAATGATTGTCACAATATCTAAATCATTTTGAAATTTTTCGTTTTGCACAATCATTTTTGTCGCCTAGGGCAAATTTTATTCATAACTGAAGAATTTTTGAGCTGTGACGGAGACGTGTTATGGCAGAAAGGCAAAATAACAAGAGCTTAAATTCTCTAGTCAGAATTTAAAGATTTATACAAAAATTTTAAGTTAAAAGCAAATAATATTTAAATAGAATAGATACATATAAGGATTCCGACATTTTAATGGTAAAATTAAAAGAATTATTTTCGGATATATATCGAAAAGTCGACGCGGAGGAGAAATTTTGCGCAATGTTTTGTGTCGTTTAGGATCCCCTTTAGTAACAGTACTGCTAAAATGTTACCAGACCTACTCAACTTTAGGAAAACTTTGCAAATCATTGTCAATTTAATTAAAACAAAATTTGAAAATTGGATGAATAAAAAAATAATTGCGGTTAAAAAATATGCATTTTTCAATTTGCATACTAGTTTTATGTGCAGATTTACCGTTGCACAAACTCTCCAATTTTTTTTTCTTTTTGGCGACTCCAACAACAATTTTGCTCGTTCTCGTCTGGTTTAGGAGTTATAGCAATTTCAAATTTGAAATTTCGCCGTCTATGTATATCTGTAAACTATAAAATATATTCATATAATATGGGTACCGATGCAAAAATATTAAAGATTATTTTTATTTAGATCTCAATTTATTCAAAATCGTGTACTTTCGGAGCAAAATGCTTTGATTTTCTTAGGAAGGTTTCAAATTCCTTAGATTTAGATTCAATTCCTATATTGAATATAAATAAATCTGTTATATAGAATCTATTATGAAATCTTTTCTAAACGAAATGTGAAATCTGTTATGAAAGAAAAATCTCTGTTCTTATAAAGCACATAAATTATATGACATATGTACATTAATACGCAATTGTAAATACTGCTGCTTATCTCTAAAATTTATAATTTCGAATAAAATTCGAGTAAATTTCGTCCGTTTTCCATACTCAATAAATAAATTAAATTTCAAGCATATCCTTCTCAATCTCAATTTTGTACTTTATCAAAAGCTGATATTCTCTCAACAGCCGTTCCCAATAGCATTCAACATCCTCCATTCTCAAGTGATTCCATATGAAATCGAAGCCACGTTCCGCAATTTCTAATGCCAAATCGTCATGTTTCTTGAAGAAACCTAATATTGATTCCAACTCTTGTTCGGTTGGATAACTTTGCAAAGGGATGTAATGAACCCAAGGCTTCATGGCATAATAGAAGAATTCATTCCACTCTTCACCTACATGAAATACCAATGACTCGCATAGAAAAAGATGCTTTAGCCGGAAGCTAGCGGCTACTCCGCGAAAATTGAATAGATATTTATACCGGCAGTGCTCTTCGAAGGGAACTTCTTTTGCTGGTTCAGCATGCAGTGTATCTTTAGAGGACTTCCAGGCCTGGTTTTTTGTATATTGTGCATCTACTAATTGCGGCGTTCGTCGCGATAGTAATATTAACGTATCACGTTCATCGGAGGTGCGAGAACCACGGAAAAAGGCTTTCGAAATTTTTTTGTTCCAAGGGTATGCTGCTGCTGCGCGCCTCAGAGTTTCACGCTGCATATCCCAACGTCCAATGCCAGTTGGATGCAACGAGATGGCTGGTCCACCGCACCAAAATGACCACGCCGGATACATTATATCCATGTAATCTTTTGTTTTTGAAAATGAAAATACTGGATATTTCTGCCCAAACCCTGAGCGTATCTGAGGCCAATCGCGCGTATTTACAATAAAATCCATATTTTGCAGGCGTCCTACTATTGGACGGATGAAGTGCTCAATACCACTGCATCGCGCTGGAAACATGCAGCGATCCTCTCTATACAGTTTATGATTGAATATCTTATATTTCGTACCATATTTGGCGCTTGAGTCTATTATCTCTCTCGTAATTCCCTTTTCGCGAAATGGATTCAGATCATTGGTTATGGTTTTCGCGTAGCAACTACAATTTCTGTCGCTTTCTGAGGCGCAGGGTATATATGTATGTAACGTTGATTGTATATTTTGGAGTATTACATTGTATTCTATAATTGAAGAGATATCTTTCGATTAGAGATTAATTTTGAAAAAATTCTAAAGCCTTTACCGTCAGAGTATATTTCGCCGGTTCTGTGGTCTGTACATTCTGAATGTTTTCCTATTTCACAAACTTCGCTGTCTTTTTCAATATTCTCACTTGTAGACGAAACAAAAAGTGCAATGAAAATAGTTAAAGAAAGGATTCTGAAGTTGATATAAATTAATTGTAAACAAATCAATAAAGGCATTTTAGTAGAAAACCAACCACCTGTATTTTTTAGAATTTACCTAATCAGATTTGCCAACTGCTTTTATTTTCTTTCAATTATCAGCAGTGCCTGATTATAAACTAACTACAGGGAAATGCCAGTTTACATGGCTGTTGAGGTGAGCGATATTTCCGTACCGGTGATTTGATCACCGTGATTTAAAAATCACGGGTAACTGCAGCGACCGAATCTCTTACGTACCAGTGATTTTTGGGACTTTTTGGGACACTTTCCAAACTGCCCAATTGTTTTCCAGCGTAAATGTGATTTCCCATATCGCACTTTTTAAAAATTTGTTCTGTAACGGCAGGTGCAGTTGAAAGTGTGCAAATAGAAACGAGTGGCACTTTAAAAATGGCAGACGTTAAAAGTCAGCACTTTTTAAACTCTTTAGCTTATATAACACTTTTATTCTTGTGAGAACCTTCCTGTTCGTTATCATTTTCAAATGAACTTGCACTTGCCCATGTAAACTCCTTTGCAAATAGCAGCTAATTTTCGACACATATGTATGTATATCTCCAAAAACAATACGTATTCTCTCAACTTGCCGTGAATTGCGTGCTAGTGTAAATGCGGGGTTAATCGAAATATCAAATAAAGTAATTTTGTGGGGGTCTGGTAACACAGAGCTTATTCTTTTTCTTTCTTTGAATGTTTATCGTTCACTCCGTTTTAAAGACATTCGAAGTGGATTGACATCTGTACATGTTTTCTATTCCATTTTCCGATATTCGAGCCGAATTGAAAAACGATGACGGCGAGCACAAAATCCGTCCTTCTACTATATTCGACGTCTGCCATCATCGAAAAAGTCTGTGTGGTTAATTCCTTTGTGTAAAATTATTGCATTAACGGAATAAAGAAATTAACTAAAAAAAAATAAAAAAGAAAATTTAATTATAAAAGTGTGATACATATTTGCTGCGACCTTCCACAAAAAAAGAGCAAAAAACACGTTAATTGGTGAAGAAAAACTTATTTCCTAGCGATATGTGGCAAATTGAATGAAATGGTGTTTAACGCATTTGCTAAAAAGTTGAAGCACATTTTCGGAGAATATTGACTATTATTGCATTCATGGTCTGCAGCAGGAAATGCCACGATTCGTTTCCGCAACGCAACCATTTGGATAATTTAACAATTATCAGTTTACGAAAGTTTTGTTGAGAATTACAAACTTCATCAGTTGTGGAAAGGTAGGTTCTATAGATATTTATTCACGCAAATAAAAATTAATGTCACATTCTTTTCTAAATGAATTAGCAGGTCCCATTATTGCCCATTGCCCATACTCCTTCCTCATTTAGGTACAGTTAGTTGTGTAATTAATTTCCAACATTTTTGGAATACATTAGAAATGAAAGGCAGTTGTAATGTTGTTGCTTTTTCGTTCCTCAGCTGGATTGACTACTTTTTATTTTATTTGGCTTTCATTAGAGTGTCACAACTTCTTGATGTTGGTTGGTGAAGCGAAGTAGGGCTGACTGATCGGAGGTTGTGTCTATGTGCGGTTCAGAGCTCGCAAGTGGAAGCAAAAGTTATTAAATTATCATAGAGTCATGTATGAAAATCTGTTTATGTAACTTTTATTAAAAAAAAATACAAGTAAAAGTTGTAAAATTATATTGTATTACAATTTTTGTCCTTTTATTGTTGTTTAACGATCATGGTTAGTTGTTGTAATGATTACATGTGAATATCTTTTTTTCATTGAGTTTCATTAGAAAAAAAAAGAATATTTCATTTCATATAATTCAGTTAAGTAAACTATCAGGTCGTTGATCTTAAAGTGGTTTGTTAGGTTCAGAATGGCTTATATTAAACGTTATTTTTGTGGTTCTTTGATATTGAGTGAGAACTCCAAATGTTTGCTTGTTGTTATGTTTTACCATTCTTTGTACACTTGTATATACGTAGTATGTATTATACCTATTTATATAACAAAAATATTACCATTAATGGTATGTACAATATAAAAAACTATGTAGAAGACATGTAGTGTCGCTTTCTGATGTGAACATATTCGTGGTTATTAAGAATTTGATGGGCTTTTTTTTTCGAACATGATTGCCGTTTAACTGCTTGGTTGGTTAAATATGTCGTAGCGACTATTTGTAATTATTTTATGTTTGTTGAATTTATTGGAATCAGCACCAAAATGAATGGTTCGCTGAAGAGCAAGTTTGTTTTTGTGATTGTATGCTTGATTAAACGGCATGCTAATCAATGATTGTTTACAAATAGACTTTCTTTCAAATTTGGAAGACCGCATCTAGAAGACCGTAGAAATGTAAAGCATTTCTGTGAGCGTTTTTTAATATTTTGTGTTCGCATAATTGTTGTTTTTATGATTTCAGTCACAAATATTTTGTAATTTAAAAATCTGATCATTGTATTGAATACTCGTATTTTTATCAAAAAGTATAGCATCAATTCGTTAGCTACGGATGTAGACAAAAGAGCCTCAGCGAGGCTGATGTTAACTTTGTTACTTGCTTTCTCCGTATTTGTTGTTGTTTTCCTTTTGATATTACAGTAGCTCGTCTGTGGTGCATTCTATGACTCAACTTGTAGTCAACACATGGCCTTAAATGCATTCATTCATTTCCATTTGGCATATGGTACATGGTACGGCGTGGGTTGTTGTACTTGTATCATTTATTAACAAAGTCGTGATTCATCATGCCGTCAACATTTTTATACTGTAAAAACTAAACTAACTTTTTGAGAACCCTTTGAAAAAAAAACACCCTTTCTTCGGTCTTGATTGCATTCATCTAACTCATACCAAAAAAGTCGCCTTTTTATGAGTTTCAATGGTGTCGCGCATGTCCTTGTCCATTTCTCTGGATCTCCCTTCGTCTCATTAGAGTTTCATTAATGCGTAAAAGTTTGTAGAAATTCTTGCTTTTTTTAAAAACCGCCTTAAAAAGAATAAAATAACCCACCTTTTTTAGGATATTTTGCGAATGGAGGAACTTTAAATAAATTAAGACAGTAATGTCTTATCATAGAAATAGTTAATGAATTCGATTGAAAAATCGATATATGTACATATAAGCAGTGCTGACATTGTCAAGAAGCTCGGGATTTTTTGGAGGGTTTATTAATATCCCAAAGATTTCAGTAGATATCGACTGAATTTACATCGCCGCAAAAAGTACCTACAAAACTTGACCCCACCAAGGCTTAGACATGAAAAGGTTCATAAAAGAACCTGGTGGAAGCGAGAAAAGCAACCTAATGTGTAAAAAAGCTGATACATGTTGAACTACCTCCTGATAAAACGTTCGACTTGGGGCTTTATTATTAACCATTGACATCATGAAAACTTCTGAAATACAATTAGGGATAGTTTTTAGAGGCCTATAAACATCAGTATGCACTACAATTACGCCCGAAAATAATAATTAAGATCATTAAAGCACAACCGGCTTCTTAAAATTATGATAATTCTACCCATTTGATAGCTGTTTAAAGGCCTCAAGAAGCTTTTCTATGCTGTGGCGGCACCCTGTTATAAGAAATTAGAACTTCATGGTTGTTCTTAATTCAAAGAGTAAAAGCTATGAATAGCGCAGATGCAACAATGAATGACATACTTGGGAGCCACATACATGCATTCGTATTTCCAGTGTCAATAGATTTGTTTCCATATTCTCAGCAACTGCATGGTGATGATGGGTGGGGTGGAAAGGTGGTTGCAAGTTCTGGAGGTATTGCCAGCTGTTTTATTTTTTGGTGTAGAGGTTGAAAAGCTACCCTTTTCCGAGTGTATGCATAAACTTTTACTCGTCATTGGCTTGGTGTTCTTTTACTTCCTTGTACGATATAAAGGAAGCATTGGTTGCATTCAGAACGGTCAAGCCATGTTGGCTTTTTGCTTAATTTTTGTCTGAGGGGGTAGAAAGGTCAGAAGGGCTGACAAAGCATTCGCCATTTTTTCTAGCCAAAAATTTGTATGCTGCATCTGTTCAGAACTTTCTTCTCTGTCACTCATTTTCAGTGTTTTATTTCCTTCTCGTGTGGCGGCCACGTGGAATTTGGCATAAAGTGTTGTTGTTGTTTAAATGTTGTTGTTTTTCAGCAAAGACTCAGCAAACGTATTCAGAGCACATGATTTATTCTGACAAGAAAAAGCCAACAAGGCTTGACCGCTCTGAATGCAACCATTGTAATCGCGAAAAAATGTTGAATTCTAGATTTTAATGGAAATATACATTTTGACCATGCCTGAATCTATTTTAATTATATACCAATTGGTTGTGGCGAGGCGGCACTTTTCTTAAAGGGTTTTGTAGAATTTTACATAGAACTCAATTAATAGTCGTACAAGCAAGTCGTGTGTTGCACGCATCCGATTTTTTAATTTATTAGAGTATGGATTTCATTCTGACTATGATTTGTTGAACCAATTCGTTTGTACTGACATTATTCTACTCTGACTTCAATATGAAATTGAATTTGGTACTGTCTTAGTGCAATTTGGTTTTATGTAGGCTTTTTCATTTTGAGCTTAAAGTATGGGGCGAAAATTACAAAATTTTTTGTAAATTTATTCCATGTAACAATTGTTGCAAAGCAATATTATATGGCCGTATTCTTTGTTCATTTCAAGCTTATTTATTGGTATCCATTAATTGTTTTGCATAACCAACAACTTCATAGCTTTTTATCGTAGTTGATATTCACAAATCTCATATGTATTGCCATCACCGCCTTTTGTACTTACCACAATCATTTAAAACTCACCACAATGCGTTTACTTCTACCATGATTCGATTTTGGTAGCTTCGTTGCGGTGTTCGTGAGTCCAGCGTTGTCAGTGCAATTTTTTTCGATGCGCTTGCACGTCACGGTTTACGGAAGTGTGGAGTTAGTAGTTGGTGGAGAGTCTTTTATAAAGTAATACAACAAAAAGTGAAATAAAAGCCTGGAAAAATACATATACATATATACACTTGCTTTGCTGCTGCAGGAAGTGCACCATTTTTCGCTAAAGCATTTTCCTTGAAGAACGAACGACGTGACGTGCTTGGTACGAATATTAATTAGCTTAAAAAATAGTATATAATTACAGTGTGTGAAATCAAAGTTAATCCATGTTATAATTGTCATGGTGTGAGTTTCAAAAAAGTGAAAAGTTTTAAAAGTTTTCCTTAAAATTTCACATTTTTAAAGAATGCAGGAAAAAAGTTGATTCTTAAAAATCGAAAAAAATCCAATAAATAAAATAGTACATATATTGCTTTTTGTTCTTGCTTGTTCTTTCTGTATACATACATACATACGTGTAGTCGCGCCTGTTGTGTTTATGTGTGCGCGGGTGCGTATTACAAAATTCTTACGAAGGCTTAATTGAATTTTCGCCTTTAACTGAATTAACATTTTCATTCAGTAAAGTCGCTGCAAAAGTAATAAGCATTGGTTCAAGCATCGATATATTATTCTAGATACGAACTGGTATATTGCTGGCATTCTCCGAAAGCTTTGTGTCGGATCACAGTGTACATTAGCAAAACAACAACTATATAAAGCCATACACGCTTGTGTTCTAAGATTTTTCAAAGGTAACGAATGCATCAAATCATCAGTCATTGCATCACATTGATTTTCAATTGTTTCAATGGTTAATAGCATTTAAGAGCAATTAATAAAAATGTAACAATTAAAAAAAGTTTCATAATTAAGAAAAAATTGAAATATTCTTATTTCTCAACTTAATGATTCGTAAGAATAAAATTTCGATTTCTTTCCATTGAATCTCATGTGACTATCTTCCCATTCTTATGACATTTTTGCCAAACCCTTTTTCATTATTGTGAGGAAAAATCGATTTTGGCCTCTTCGTTTCTGCTGTGGGTGTATGGGTGGATGTGTGAATGGTTGTGTGTGTGTTGTTGCTGACTGTTCCTCGTGGTTGTTATTGGCATTGTGTTTCGGTGTGTTCTCTACTTCCGTTTCTGTATCCGAAGCTTTAGGGTAAATTTTTTTCATTGAAACTTTTTCTGGTTATAACATCCTTATTTGGTACCTATACTATTTATTCTTATACTTTAGTATACATATGTATACTATATGTATGTTGTACGTATGTAAGTTTATAAAGAATAAAATTAGGGGCCGTTCTCTAGACAAATCGATTAACTCCATAAAGTAAACAAGTAAGAGAGTCTACCATTACTTTGCTCTGGCCGAAGCTCATATACGCTACACCCATAGTTGGTGAATCGATGATAAAAATGGGGGCGGATCACGCCTATTTTTTCATTTCACTTCAAATAGTTCATTTAGATCTATTAACTCATATCCATACAACATTGCTTTTCTCAATTTAAACTTCAATATATGATATAGATAGTATATTAGTCAACAAATGACGCCCATTTTATGTGAGATGACACTCCCCAATAGGGCGCAATTCCGACAATAAAATTTCATGAAGTCATTATATTTCTTAAGTTGTTCTTAAAATCTTTACTATTGGAAAAATATAATATATCGTATAAAATAATATTTTTTATATTAACGAAATTCACCTTTTAAATATCTTGCTCGAATAAACAGCTTAGTTTACAAGAACGTAAGCGAGCCTTCCAAGTGGAGTTGCCAACCGTCGACAATTGCTCAGTAATTGAAGTTTCTCTCCAGAGTCCAGATTGACAGTCAATATGTCTCGGAATTCCAGCGAAAGCTATTGACCAATTATCATCTACGCTGCAAAATATGTAGTAATTTTTATGGCAAATTACTTTGCGTTCATCGGTTAGGAATGATTTTAAATGATTTTAGGATTTATTTTAAGTGATTAATTATATAATGAGTTCCACGTAGAATTTTTAGCATTTGTATTTATCGTATATTTATGAGTGCAGAGAAAATAAATGTTGTTTTTTATTCGT
The DNA here is from genome assembly GCA_949752815.1 of Conops quadrifasciatus. Taxonomy (NCBI): domain Eukaryota; kingdom Metazoa; phylum Arthropoda; class Insecta; order Diptera; family Conopidae; genus Conops; species Conops quadrifasciatus. Next base: position 12,601,019 of record OX457078.1, on the reverse strand, counting down.
ATTTTTTTTTATACACCCTTCTGTATTATTATATGTACATTCTTTCCTATACCTTCAGTAACGTACATACATACGTACATAGTCTCTCAAAATGACATTTACGTTATTCTTCTTCTTACGTTTTCATCTTCCTCGTCCGTATATCTGCCAGTGATTTTCAAGGATAAGACATTTCAGTTGAAGTTAGTCACTTGGGCAAACTTGAGGAGAGTTTGTAAAGGGGTTTTGTTTGATGTCGTTCGTGGAGATTCGTGAAGAGCGTTAGCTGAGGAGACGAATTTTAAGAGGTGATTATAAACTACTCGCAGTCTACAGCAGTTCTTCGTGAAGTTTTCAGGGTAGTGTAAAAGTCATGATGGGTTGATGAACAACCGCATCATTGTTCATAACCTCATTTGATTTCATATCTAATTAAAATAAATACAATCTAACTATGTAGTTTTTCTGCGGCCCTTTTGTGGAACTATTTTTTTTTATTTTTTGGAAAATATTTTTTTTTTCATTTTTCGATTGATGGGTTTCTTTATTTTAATACTTAACAGTTGCCACCTTTTTTATAACTTTAATACATATATATATTTAAAGTTCTACAAATCTATTTTCTAGTATTGTAAGAAATATACCATTCACTTGATCCGTAATGTGTTGTATCCGGTAATTATGTAAGAATAGACTTGGCAGCTGGTTATGAAATCAATGACATTCTTATTGGGATTCAACACTCCCTAATTTCAATTCGAGTTACAAGAAGGAATACACTGTGGAATACTGTACGACCATCCACAAATTCTATACAACTCATTGCGCACTTTTCTGGCCGAGTCGTAAGACTGTGTAGATGCTTGTCTATAAGGCTTGGCGGCAGGGGCGATGAACGCACCTTAAGTAGGTACTGATTTAATACTTTGAAACGCAGTCACGTTTTTTTACGCTCTCTGAAAGTAGCTAACGTAGTTCTTAAAAAACCTACACGAAATAAAATAAAAGTTAGACACGTTCTAATGATAATGGCTATACGATACGATACATAGTTAGACAGAAAACGAAAATTTAAATTTAACAAGTAAGAGTGCCTGTGCTCGGGCTGAAAGCTCATTTACTCTACGTCCGTAACTGTGGAATCAGTGATGATTTTTATTTTATAAAAAATTGTATTCTTTTGAAAATTTATACCTAAATTTGTATGCGCGCATAAATGCATATTATATAATTTGTTTTGGGCTATATATCGTAGAAAGGTGACGTTCTCGTATTCACTATTTACTATTCATGTTCTTATCTTGAAAAGACCGTGACGATTGTCAACAATTTTTACTATTTTTCTCTTTAGCTATAGAATTTCTCTTCCACTAGTTTGTTTTATCGTGTTTTTCTTTTTTCAATTTTTAAGTTTTGTTATAGTGGACGAAGTTGCTTTACTGTCGTTGCTGCCCTGTGCCACTGTGATACTGTAGGCCCCGCTGTTCTGATTAATGGCAACACGTTTTTCTTTTCATAGGTAGAGTAGGTTAAAATTTATTGCTTGTATTTGTTCTCTATTTCTTTATCTTCAACGTAAATATTTATTGTGTACCTTTGAAAATGTGTTCCAAAAAGTATGGAAGCCATAATATCTGCTACACTATCAAATAATCTGCTACCCGTATATTCTTTATTATATTGAAAGATTTAAAGAAATAAGCAAAACATAAAAAATTTCCAAATACTCTGAATGATTAATAAATCTAGTAAGAAAAGAAATTTTTAATATTAAAAGATTGATGAGCATGTTTTTGGAATGAATGAAAATGATTTTAAAATTTATTTACTGCTCGATTCTAATTTGAATTAACTTTAAAGTATGACTAGGTAGAAAGGTATCTTATATTGTTTGTCTTAAATTAGTCTTAAGTATCGCTTTTCTTACGATTTAATTTAATCACTTTCTTTTTTGATTTTATAGATAAACATTCAAATTTTACGATTCATTAGAGAGATGGTAGACAATTTTTAATACAACCAATAAAAATAAATTTCCAACCGGTTTCAGCAGTAATCGCTTATGGTAACTTCTTATGGTAGCCAATAGTTTTCTTCAAACATTTGCATATAAACTCGTACTTGTATGTTTCATACTTACTGTTTTATACTCTACAATAACATATGTATGTACATACATCGCTTCCAACTTATCTGCTATACAAATACAACACACATAACAAATACAACACAAAATAACTAATTAATTTAAACATTCCAGCATTTATAGTGCTCACGATATATTCACTCGTAGTACCTAAAGTATTCAAAAGTGACGTTATTGTTGTTGTTGTGGTCGTTGTTGTTACAACGTCATCATATTGCTTATCAACTTATCAACAGCTTTAGTAAGGTTAAATACTTGCCTTTAAAATACGCATACATGCATAATAATGCCTTTGTGTCTCTGGCTCTTTCTTTGATATAAAAATTTTTTCGTTTTCTTGAAGTGGAAAGAATAATGGATGCATTTTGTATCGTGCGCTTTATACACGCAGGATCGTCGCATTCATCGTAAAACTTATTATTTACCAGTATTTTTGTGTTTATTTTATTTTTCACTTAGGTACCTACATTGATTGTTCTTGTGACAATATTGACCATATTACGAGTATTTTGTGATAAGGTTTTTGTGATAAGTGACATTTTCCAAAGATAATAGAAAAAAAAGTGAGTAAGTAGTTTCTGCTTTTCCAAAAATTAGTATTAAATTCGCTTTTGTCATCATTGTCATCAGTTTTAGATTTGACTTTAGAATTGAGAATATATGTTGTATATTTTACTTTGGGCAAAAAATAAATATTGATTTGGAAAATCATCAGGAGTATTTTGTAAGTGGGTCAATGTTACTACGAGTATTTTCAGAACCAAAGAAATAATCATTTTTAGTATTATTATTATCGTTACATCAAGTCATTCTAAAACATAAGCTAAAAAGAAATAAACGAAACTTAAGAATTATCTCTTAATAGTGGGCGTTTTTCGACATCAGAATATTTATATATTGCTAAAAATTTGTTTTTTTCATAGTCTGTTGCTGTTCTATCTTTTTATGTAAGGAATCTCAAGGTTTTCATTCTGAGCACAAATATTGTATTAGGTTTCATAAATAAGAAAATTCCTAATTTTTATTATATTTTATTTATTTCAATTAAGCATAGTTCGTTGCACATCAGCACATACTGTTAGCTGTAATATACTATAGTAAAAGCCTGGTGAAAATAGTCTTCCGACTCACCGACTCATCGGCTCACTGAAGCAGTTCTAGAAGTGCCCAGATATATTCGTGGTGCTGTGGTAGGAACGAAAATTTCTGCTCATATCCGCTGTCATTGTTGTTGCACGTGCTCGCAATCGCAATTAGCTACACAATTACATACCAACATACTTTATATATACAATACTCGTACATATTTATATATGGTTATAGTAATTATAGATGATGCTGTTTGTTCGGCTTCCCATTTGCTTGCTTGTCTGATCATGCGAATTTTATTAAGTAAAAAGAAAAAATTAAAAAATTTAAAAGCTCACGTAGCTCTGAATTATTTTTCTTGTATGCATTAAAAACCAGCTTTAATCATTGCTTAAGTAAAACTTTTCAATGGTTTAATTTTTAGTAAAACTATCAATAACTTGATCATTAAAGATCATTTTAAGTGTTTCCTTTTTATGGCAATTGAGTATTATTTAGAGACAAAGACTTAACTTAAAGTCCGCCTGAACCAATTATTATTTAATTAGTTGTTATTATCTTAAATACAAATCTTGACGACAAGAATATGTATCTTATTTCTTATAAAAAACTTTTTAACAGTCTTTATGTGACAAATTGTTCTCATATACTACAACAATAAGAGACATACATACATTTTATTGAATGGACCTCATGTGGCTACATTATGTATAAGACAAGCAAGCCATTGTCTGTGGTTCCCTTTCTTTTCTTGATTAATTAATGATCTTCAGCGTTTTCAGTGCTCTATTCATAAAGCTTCTGTAGGCAACGAATATTTCCTACATACAAGGTATATAGCATGATGCATATAGACATATAGTAGTACATACAAGGTACGTACGAGTACTTAAATGACTTTTTCGTCTCTAAATCTACGTCGCTTTTTATTTATATTGAGACGTATATTATATTGAGGTACGTGCTCGTATATCTTCTTATAATAATTTTAAGTGAGTCACACACGCATTACCCCCTAAACAGTAATTCATTTGGTCACCATTCTTGTGCAGTGTTTTTAGAATCTGTCTGATATGAATTGGGTCGATTTGTGATACCACATCGATGGATCCCCGCTACCCCTTTTTAGTCAAACCACGATGAGCTATCAATATAGCGCATACGTTCCTCTACTACCTTACAAAGCTTTTCAAAGGAGTTTTATAAAATAATAATTATGAATATATAGTATATAAATTTATATAATCATCAAAAATAATTCAAAATATTTATTGAATTAACATTTTCTTCTTTTTCATTGCAGGTATGTAAATTATAAAATTGAACACGACAGTTTTGAGACTTGAGACTGTAATAAACATTACTTATGTATGTATGTTTGTATGTATGTATGTATGTCTATACCTTATCAGAAGAATAGAATACATACCTTATCAGCTGTCATCAAAATGAAAAATGTTATGGTACTTATATAAAAATCATACAAATGTATTTTAATCATTGAATCGTCGGTATATATATTTATAAAGTTTATGTTATTCGATATCGTTATTATGTAATTAATATAGTGTATATAAAAATGGAAAATAGAATTGAAAACCAAAGATCGTCCATTGTAAGCATTGCCAACGCAAACAAAATGAATGCGAATTATAGATCTGAAGTAAACTTGAAAGCAAAAGTATTACAAAAATTCGATCTCAAAGTAGTATAAAATTTACGCAATATCTGTATTATTTACTTTTCTTTATAATAAAATCTGATGAAATTAAATCTTACTTAAAGTTTAAAATTTAATATTTTTTCTAATAAAAAAGCTTACTTAATAGTAGAAAAAAAAATATAAAATCTTTTCAAAATTTTGGCATACATAAATTAATAGAATCAAATGTTTTAAATAAGTTTATACTTTATACTCAGAGTTTTTAGAGTGTAGTACGACCTGTTCATCGTATTTGTTTGAAGCGGAAATGCGTGAGTGTTGGCTTAGTTTCCATAATTGAATCCATTCATTTTTATTATAACATTCATTCGCAGCGTAGCGTGGTCGTTTCAAGTTTTATTTGGTCAAATCTAATTTTTGCAGAGTGTACTCGTATATGCATGCTATATTTGCGTTTCATAATCGATTTAGTTGAAGGCAAAAGTTGCTTCAGTCCATTATTGCCGCCTTTTAAAATTCTTGTGTTTGAAGTAAGAACGAATTGCGTTTGTTGATTTCATGTTGATGACTCGATTTTCGGTGCAACAAAGTATGTAGATAATTACTTTCTTACCTTGGTTTTAATATAATACTTTCTTTAGTGGCTTTGAAGGAAGCCAAAATTTCGGTTTCCGAAAAGCAAGAAAAGAGGTTCTTTCTGTCGACTGGATATAAAATTCTTGTTGCTTTTGAGCTTATTTTCACTCTTGACATTTTGCAAATATGTAAATTCTAAATTCTAAATTAATTTTGAAAATCGTAAGAACGCATTGATTTTTAAGCCAACTTAATACGTACAATGAATTTGTATTGCCGTCATCGGGGTTATTTTTAAAGCACGTCATATATTACAATATCCCTGGAATGTCGTTGTTTCGTTGTTGTTGTTGTTGTTGTTGTTGTTGCTTCTCACATTTTTTAAAGTCCTTTTGTTTCGTTGTCGTTGTCGTTGTTGTTATTGTTGCTGTTGCTGTGTTTGTTGCGTTGTTTATTCGTGCACGTTTGTGTCATTTCACGAAATGAATTTAGTGCAAAAAGTACAAAAAGAGAGAATGGCACAACAAAATGAAAGAATCTTTATTGTTCGAGCAAGCGAGGCCTCCTTCGAGGCAAGCGATGCGCCCAACACAATCGGTTAATAAACTCTTCATAAGCATAACCTTGAGTTGCTTTCCATACGATCGAAACGTTGTACGTCGTCGTACCTCTTACAGAAAATTCCTTGCCTTTTAAATACGAGAAACGAAACTGCTTAAATACGAGAAGCGATATCAGCTTTGCCGGCTTACCTATGTCGAAAAAACCACAGAGGTTGGCAAAAAAAAAAAAATCCTTGCTAATGCATTTTATTCGTGCTTTCCAAACCTTGCAGCTTTTTATTATAGTCTCTCAACTAAATTGCAGTATGATTTATTGATTGCGTTTATATGAGTACAACTGACCTAAAAATTGGTAATAAAATTTATATTTAGGTACTTTATTACCTTTGGTTTTGCCGCATAAATCGGTTACTATGATGTATAAGGATAAACCTAATTTTGTTGTTTATTTGCACTGACGATAAGAAATTAAGTTATTTGATTTTCATTAATTACTTTCTCCTTTCATTTTCGCAAAGCCTTTTTTCTATATTAATCGAATATAAAAGAAAGATATTGAAGACCTTTAGATAAAGATTGGCCTTTAGCAAATATTTATGTAAAAATGTAGTATACCTTCCACCAAAAGAAGTAACCTAGGGCCTCTTCGATGCTGAGATATATATATATATATATTGTACATTTGTCCTTCTATAGCTAGTAATCGAGCATATATCGTTCAATTGAGCTCGATTCGAACTGATCAAACGATAAACCATATCATAATATCATATAAATAGCTGCTATTTTTACTTGAAGCGATTGCTTGTATATGAATTTTTTTGTTGAAATCGTAATAAATGAGCTCTTCAAATTTCAATTCCGTGCGAATAACGATCAACGTTCAACGGATAATACTCGTATATCTTTTCAGTATACGACGCACTTCTCGTCCGGATTCATTTCGGTGCCCGCGGGGCAATTGAATTCTCGCGCAAACTCGATGAAATTCGCCAGCGGTCCATTCACCTCATAACGTTCGTTAGTATGTTTATCCATGGGTAGAAACTCCACCAAGGGTTGTTCAATATAAGCAGCCGCGCAACGAGCTTGAGCAAAACTAATGAAGAACAGTTGCGTGTTTGTGAAATCCAGTTCCGTCAGGGTCTCCCGGCTCAAAACCGATCGATTGCTGGGGTCGACATAATCTAACCATCCCAAATAGGCCCTAAACGCTACATTCAGGCCGCTACTGTCCGAGATCAGTTGGCGCAATTTGCTAGCATTGCGAAACGTCTCCGGCCGATTGTGCAAATAATTGCTGAATTGTGTACGAAAGCAGTAAGTTCGATTGCGGAAAGCGTCAGTCGTGGCGTCCGCCCAATGCATGGGGCTGAGTGGGCTTCTGTTCCAGCCCTGCTCATCGTGGGCCAGCGTCAGCTCTCTACCCAAACGCTGACCCAAAACTGCATACTTCAGTGCATTCGGGTAGTGCGCGTGGAAGAGTGGCGGCTGCATGAGGCCCCAGCCCACTATCAGCTCATTGTCCATCGGTTGTAAACGGATGTCCACGTCCGGCGACTCCATCACCTCCGACGTGCGGTAGTAATCAGGGCTATAGAGACGATCCAATTGCTGTTTGTTGGTGTATTTCAGCACTAGCTCTAGCTGATGCCAGTAGTCCAAGCCCTCGATTTGCAAATCGGCCAGATCCAAGTTCTGATATTGCGGAAAGCGCACTGTGAACTGGGCGAGCTTTTGTTTGGCCGCACGCCGCGTGTTTTCGTCCATCCACTCCACCGTCAGACTGTCATCGAAGGCTTTACTGACCTGCTGATAGATCGCCTCAGCGTCCGCCTTGGCCTCCTCTCGGTAGTATTTCTCGCTGTACATGCTGCCCACAATCTTCGGAAAGGAGCGCAGAACCAATTCATTGCAGAATTTCGAGCGCTGACTGCGCAAACCGTCTGGCGGCAGACGCAGAGCGTGCAGGGCGCGGTACATGATATAATTGGCTAGCGTCGGCTTGGCAGTAGTCCTTAGGAGGCGCGTCAAATGCGCGAAGTAAACTTCATCGCGAAGGTAGACCGGAGTATTCATGACGTTACCGAATATTATGTCCAAATACCTTTTAAAATCGATAAGTCCGCCAAAGTTTTGGGTTAATTGATGTGGAGTCTGCCGCACAAACTGCTGGTTACTGCTGTGTCGATTGCTGTTGAGGCTGGAGAGGCGTCCTTGACCGGTGCGCCCACCAAGTGTGGCAGCATCGGCGTCGACGGCGGCTGTGGTGTCATTGATGGCTGCTAGCAATTCATGCTGGCGTGCTTTGCGACACAGATTAAACTCGAATGTCACAATGTCGCCGGCGGTGCGGGTCGCCTCACTTCTGTGCAGCGAAAACCAGTTCTGCAGATCGTCGGCTATCTGTTGCTGCACCTGCTCGTAGGGTGCTTCATTTATCTCCAGCCGACTCATCGTCTCGGCGCTGCAGATCTCCACTGCCAGTAGAGTATCGGCGGGCTCGCTCAGATATATGCTATTGCCGTGCTTGGTCTGTGGATTCGTGGCGACGGCCAGTCCCATTAGGATATTCAGGCCGAAGTGGGCGCGCAACGTGCCGATCACCTGCAGCCAGTCGTAGTGTGGATGCCAGTTGGTTTGCGGTAGCGAGGGCAGGCCACCGTTACTTTTCACAAATTCCAAGAGGAACTTCTTGTGCTTTTCGGAATTGCCGGCCGCGTCGAGACACGTTTTGTAGAAATACTTGACTTTTCGGCGACTCTTGTTGTCCGGCAGACTGATGGATTCCAGCAGCGTCCGAAGATCTCTATTCACGCGCGTTTCGAGCTCGCTCTGCGTGGTCTTCAGAGCACATTTTTCCGCTGGGTGATATGCGGCCCAGTTACCGCAAGCAAATTCGAAGAAATCCTTGCAGGGATCTACACTGAGATTCATATATTTCAACATCTCTTTCGATTTGGCATCACGTACCGTCTGTTCCTCGCTTCGATATGCCGAACGGTATGATGACAAGCGAGCCGCGCCAACGGCGATTTCTAGGCCGAAAACAAAGCCGGCAAAACATGATGCCACTGCCAACCAGCGCAAAGCCGAACAAACTAATCGCACAGCTGTCAAGAGGTCTGACATTTTAACGCGACAGTGAACAAAATTGTACTGCGGCCTCCTGCGCCTTATGAAGGTGTTAGCACTGATGTATGCGCTAATGGAGCAAGATTTGGGATCGACTCTAGATTAAACTGATGATGGCGTTGCGTTAAGTACGTTGCGATAAGCGTTTGTTGATACGTACATACGTCGTAGAAGGTTGAAACGAGGCGCTAATTTCGAATCTAGCTCAAGTTCTAAATTCGTACTTGAGAACTTGTCTGTTTTCTGTGGATGATGCGGTCAATGTAAAGGGTTATCAATAATAAGTTTACGCTGGGAAATTGAATCGATTATAATCTCGTATAAAGGTATGGTATTTATAATAATATCTGTTAGAAATCAAAAGGGTAAATTTTGAAATTTTTTCCTCGACGTTAGTACGAAATAGTAGTACCAAAATACTCTTTGGTATGGTCTAAGGATTCCGAGATTTTCGAGGCCTGACGAAAGATTTTCGAGGAATGAATTAGACTGAGTTGGTTAATTTTTTATAGCGGCTTGTTTATTTTCCTTGCATCTGGAAAGTCTTTCACATACATACAATATAAATCGACCTAATAAATAACACATTTATCCACCGGATGCATTTCACTTCCGGGGATGCAGTTAAAGTCTTTGGCAAACTCGGGGCAATTGCGAAGAGGCCCATTTACTGCATGACGCTCCGGTGTATGCAACAACAAGGGTAGAAATGTTAAAATCCGTTTTCTGGACTCCTGACGACTTGACAGTTGACAGTTCATTTGTGCAAAGGTGACAAAGAACAGCTGAGTATTCGTCAGATCGATTCCGGGCAAGGTCTCTCTTATGAGGGCGGCCTGGTCGTTATTGGGGCTCATGTAGGACAGCCAGGTCAGGTAAGCGCTGAAAGCTACATTCAAACCGGTGCTAGCAGCAATTAGCTCCCGCAGTTGAGTGCTGTTATCATACTGTGTTGGATTATTGTACAGGTAGTTGCTTAGCTCTTGGCGAAAGCAATCGCTGCGATTATGGTATTCGCGCGCTGTGAAACTGTCCCAGTTCGAGATCGCCAATCGGTCCGAATTCCAGCTGTCTTCATCGAATGCCGAACTTAACTCTCGCGCAATTTTCACTCCAATCGTAGCGTATTTCAGGGCGTACGGATAGAAACTCTCGTAGAAGGGAGCCCTCAGGTTGCCCCAACCGATGTCCAGTTGCTGTTGGAGCGGTCGATACCGCAAAACCTGATCGTAGGACTCAATTTCAGTGCGTGCTCTGGCTGGGGCTCCATTGGCATAGAGCCGTTCGAGCTCTCGCTCTTGCATTTGACCCAAAGCCTCGTCCAGGTTCTTCCAGTAATTATTGCGTTCTATGTGAAAGTTGATCGCTGGAGTATTTTCATAACTTGGAAACACCAAGTGGCTCTCTTTCAGACTTTGTTTGGCAATGCGTCTGGCGCCTTCTTCGAGCCAGCTGTTGTGCAGGCTTTCTTCGAAAGATTGCTTTATTTTGGCGTATATCTCGTGGACGTCTGCCGAAGCTTTCGGGTTTCGGTGCTGGCGAAAATACAGCTCGCCCAGAATTTTGGGAAAAATACGCTTGATCAACCCGGTACAGTGTTGGGGCCGTTTGCTGCTGTCATCGTTTAGCGGGAACGCCAGTGAGGCTAGTGCGCGGTACATGATGTAGTTGGCAACGCTGGCTATGGACTGATGCTCAATGGTCTCAATCAGTTTGGTGAAATATTGTTCAGCCGACTGGCTCATGTAAACCGGTTTATAGACGGGTTGACGAAAGCTAGTCGACACAAAGTGATTGAAATCGATAATGTCATTGAATTGATGGCTGTATTCGCTCAAGGTTTTGCGTGTGTAATTATCGCGCTTACTCAAAGGATCCAATTCGTAGGTATCATCTCGCATCACCGTACAAAGCTCAAACTCAAACATTACGATATTCCTTGCGAGACGCTTAGCCGCTTGTGCGTCTAGTTGCAGCCACTGGATCAACCGTTCCGATACTGTCTTCTGGAGGCTTTCATATTCCTCGCTCTGTATGCCTACACGCCTGGTACCCTCCGCGCTGCAGAGCTGAGGGCGTGGTATCAGAGTAGAACTGGGCTCACTCAAATAAATGCTGTTTTCGTTCCGGCTTTGATAGTTAATGTCCACCCGGACACCGACTAAGATGTCCATGCCGTAGCGCCGCCGCAACTGCGCCACCACGTGTAGCCAATTATAGTCGGGATGGTTCACTTTCCAGTTGCCACCAGGGACGGCGGGAAAGCCACCGTTGGCGCCGATAATTTCATTGAAGTAGGTCTGCTGCGCGAGGCCATTGCGTAGCGCACCCACGCAAGATGTGTAGAATTCTTTCACTTTTCTAACTTTGGTGTCGTCTTCTTGTCTCACTTTCGCCTCTAGCAGTTCGCGTAATTCGGTGTTTATTTTGTTGCGCAGGAGGTTGCTCATGCTGGCCTCCGCTTCCGCCTCCGCCGCCGACTTCTTACCTATAGTTTGGGCGTAGTTTCCGCAGGCGTATTCATAAAAATCCTCGCATGGATCCATGTCCGAGCTCATGGAAGCTAGCATTTCTGCAGCCTTTTTCCTACGAATATTCTGATCTTGAATATGCTCCGGGAACGGTAGCGGATTACCCTCCTCCGTATCTTGTAAACTAGTGCACATCCGAAGCCAAACTAATAAAGTCAGTAGAAAGATGAGCAAAGTTATTGACATTCCGATTTGTGGCGTAACGTTGTAACTTTGGACGCTGTCTTGCGTGTACTATACTGGCGCGTAATGAACGAGCTTGAACTGTTGTCGGAGTGAAAATTTTGAGCATAGAAAATGGAGCCATTATCTGGTATTTTGCCAAGACTTGTTTGAAAAGTTCAACGCAGGTTATCAGACCAGCGTAGAACATGGTCCCTCTCTCTCATCCACAGAGAGAGAGAAAGGAAGGACGGAGGAACGGGAAAAAGCGAAGAGGGCGAAATATTGAACACATAACAATAAGGAAAAAGAATTCTGTTGGTGTCGTTAAATTTTATTATGATTATACTCTTTTTAGTTAACACTTCTTTAACAGAAAATGGCGTATTCCTATTGAAATATAGTGCGTCTATAATTTAATATAATACGTTCGTTATTCATAGACTCAAATATTAAATATAAAACTTAGATTATTTCTCAGTAAAGAGTGCACTTTAATTCCGGATTCAGCTTAGTGCCCATGTCGCATTTGAATTCTCTAGCGAAATTGACCGAATTGGCAAGAGCGCCATTGACACGTATACTCTCCGGTACCTCGCCAAGTCGATCAATTGTCAAGTCTGCCGGATAAGCGGCACACCAAAGCTGAGCGAATCCTATATAAAACAACTGATTGTTATTGTAGTCTAGTAGTGATGGCATTGACTCCAAGGCGGAGAGCTCTTTGTCGGCTACAAATTTCCACCATTTCTGGTAGGCTTCATAGGCAATCGCTAGGCCACCGTTGTCGGCGGGAATGCTGCTGCTGCTGCTGTGCGGAGTCAACATGCCGGACAACAGATCCTTGCCTCGGAACTTGTACTCGGCATACTGCAAGTCGAAACAGCGGGCCCGCTCTGTGAATGCAAACTCCGACGGAGTGTCCCACCAGGTGCGCTGGTAACCATGACCATCGTAACGCCGTCCGATAGCATCGAAACCACGCATCATTTCCTTGGCTAGGAGGAAACCGAGCGTACTATACTTAAGGGCATGCGGATAGCTGGCATCCCAGAAAAAACGCGTCTGCAGCATCGTAATAGGAATCAAGATTTTATTCCTGCCCACTTCATATGTGGGCAACTTTAATGGCAGCTCTTCGTCGCGCGACTTCGGCTGCTCCACTAGTTTGGCTAAGTGGCGTTGCGTGTGTCGTTTGAGCACCTCGATTAGGTTCTCGTAGTAGGCGTTTCTGCGGAAGTGAAAACCGTACATTTGTTGCGCAAAGTTCTCGTAGTTGTGCGCGGTGAATTCCAGCTCCATGGCGTCTAATTTGCTGGCCGCCTTCTGGCGTACGTCTTGGCTGAGCCAGTTAAGCTTCACCGAGGTCTGCAGTTGCTCGCGGAAGGTACGCTTGATGTCGGCCCACACCGATTGCAGCTCGTTGACCAGCGGCATGTTGTTGTAATTGCGGTAGAACAAAGTCTCGAGTGGATTGGCAAAGTATTCCATTGTCTTGTGCACGCACCAAATGTCATTGTGCGGTCGATTGACTTCACCTGCGAAATCTACATGCTCCAGCACGCGCCACATGGTGTAATTGGCGATCGTGAGTTTCGGGGTCTGTCGGATGACATCGACCAGATGAGGCATGAAGTCCAAGGGCGATTCATATACCTGCACGTAAATGGTTTGATTGAAAATGAGATTTAGATAGCGGCTCAGATCGACGTAACTGCCGTAGGCTGTCTTCAGATCTGCTGCCGAGCGCACACGCGAAGTTTGCTTCAACGTTAACTCGTTGTGGTCCGGCAAGCCGTTGGCCAGCTGTTGTTCCAGCTGCAGTACTTGCTGCGCCACTTCGTACGCCCAAGCGGGCGGCATGTCGGGGAAAAAGCGGCGCAATTTGTCTTCAATATCCTGTTTGTAATTCTCACGTAAGTCGTGATGTTCTTCCTTTAGATAGGCGTCCTTGCTGGCTAAATGCAGCTTTGGTGCGCCCACCATTATGCGATGCGTGTTGATGTCCTCCAGATCGGGTATTACCTCCATGCCGACCAATATATTTACGCCCAGCTCTCGGCGCAAATCCGAGATCACCTTCAGCCAGTCGTATTCGCCTTCGTACCAAGCCACCGACTGAACTGCAGGCCACCCGCCTCGGAAGCCAACCAACCGAATAACGGCCTCCAAGTTCAGTTTGGGGACACCTTCTTCATGTCGACACGACTGATAGAAATCCTTCAGCTTGATTTCCACATTTGAGTCAATGCGGCTGTCGCTCTTCAGCATCTGGGCACTCTTCCATACGTACAGCTCCTCCAGCTCTTGCAGAAATGTCGTCTTTCCAGTGCTCTCGGTAGCTGGTTGCAGTTTGCTCCACTTCCCGCAGGCAAACCTATAAAAATCGGAACAAGGCTGGACATTCTCATCCAGGAAGGCTTTCATGTGAGCCGCTTTGGCGACACGCAACAAGTCGCTGGTGTAGTTTTGACTGACGGCAATTTGCAACGTTGTGCAAGACTGCAGCACAACTAGAAGCACTACCGCTAAAAGCGACCGTTTCATAGTTAAGATTATTTTCCTGCCGTCTAAAGGATTTTCCCCTATTTTTTTTTTTTTGAGTCTTCTCTCCGTTTATACGTTGTGAGCTGTCGTTGACTAAATCGTAACTAAATCTTATTTCGTGAGCTTGTTTTATTTGAAGCCAGTTTCTTTTTGTTTTTTTTTGGATGTCAGAATGTGTGTCATAGTTAAAAATATATGATGGTTTTTTGGTTTAGGCTGTTGCTTTAATTGAAGATTAACTCACAGACAGAGAGAGAGAGAGAGAGAGAGAGAGCGGATGGATGGATGGCTGACGAAGTCAGAGAGCTGTTGAGAGAGAAATGGTTTGTCGCTTATCAGTGACATACTTTAATAGTACACTTATCAATTATATATTATTGAGTTATTTACTCTCTCTTTGCTTATTTTTTTTATTTCTCTTTGTGGTTCTGCTTCTCTACATTCTATCATTCATCATTTCATTCATTCATCCTTTACAACATTAATCCATGTTTAATGTTTTTTGCGTTGTACTGTATGTTATTATAAAAATGGCTTTAAGAAACACAGAGATTTCATTCTTGAGTTCAAAAATGTCTATTACAATAGCTTCAATTGAGTATGATTTAAAATTAATAGAACTCGTTTTCTCTCTGTGTCTCTCTCTCCTCCTTTACTTTCAGGCAAAGCTTCCGGCTAAATTTCTATACAAAGCAGTTTTGTTCATCAACAACATCATCAGCGTTTTTATTTTCGGTATACGCGTACATATTTGTAAGCAACATTGCGTAAAATGCCGTAAATAAGTCACATGAACTGAACATTATAGAAATCCATTAGTAGAAGGCTTGCTTAAGAAATTCTGAACGAAAAAATTCTCAATCCGGATAATTGAACAATCCATCGCCGAAAAAAGGAAGCTTCAAACACGGTATGCTTAAAAAATATTCATTCATAATTATAAAATATGTAGTATATATGTACATCCGGCTTAAGTTGAATTAATTTAGGTTTTACCTCATTTAAACTCATTCTCTTTGTGATCACAGAGACCACAGAGAAGAGTTATTTCTTCGGTTAAAGAGACTAACTATCGTAGGTTATATCGTTCCATTTTGGACATTAACCAAAAAAGCTTTTAATTGAGAAGAATTTTTTCTGTTTTTCGTAGCTATCATCAACCAGTTTCAAATGAAATGCATTGGAGATAATAGATAATAGAATTGAGATAAATTCCGAATAAGTAGAGAAAAATTCAAAGAAAATCATTGATAATTTAAACTTGGAAAGTAGATACATATGTAGCATATTCTTTTCATTAGTTCCGAAATGTGGGACACGGTTTTGGGCAATTGCTTATGGGTTACGCTCTATTGTAATACTCGTGATTACTTACACTTCGTTTCTTCTGCTATTTCTCCCTTTATTAATCTGTTGTACTAATCATCATTTTCCCTTTCCTTACTTCAGTTTTCTTTATACTCTTCTATGCCTCTTGTAAATTAAGCGCAATTCCTAGATCGTATTGTGTTGGGGAGAAATGAGACAAAAATTCGGGTCGAAAAGAAAAGCAACTATGCAGTGATGTATTGTTGGAGGAAGGGGGGGGGGAGGGGGGTGGGTTAGCTTAATCGATTTCTCCCCTTTCGTTGGAGCAGAGGTTTTCGAAAGATTTTATTGCAACTTGTCATGTTTTCAAGGATTGTTAAATGATAAAAATGCTAAAGACAATATCTTTTTAATGTACTTTTTTCGTCTTCACACACTACCACTAATTTTCTTCTTCAGAGGAATTATGACTTAAAATATTTGAAAATTCTTTTAGGCGTATGAGCAACGTTTCTAGACCGGATGTAGGATAAAAATTTTTTGGGATATGGTCATATATTATCAATAGAATTAGAATTAATAATGGCACTCTTATAAAAAATACTTCTATAAAGTCAATTGTTTTGTTGACTGGCATCAATTCAAGCTAATGAGCCCCACCAGGCTCATTAACAATTGGTGTCAAATCAGAACAGGTCAAAGTTGAAGCGAGATAGAGCGGTCTAGCGGCCAACTTTAGCACGAACAAATTTGAATGAAAAATTTAAATGAAATTGAAAGCGCTATTTAATTTACTCTTATAGTTAAAGGCTATAAAGGGTGACCCAAAATGCACGCAAGGTCTTAATTTTTGTGACATTTGTGCGGTTGTCAAAACGTGTTGCATTTGTCAAAACATATTAATCGCAAATGTCAAAATTTCGCCCTTACAATGACGAACGTTTGCTTCATAACAGTGACGCCTGTCATATCTTGTATATTGTAGAAAAAAAAACACCCTCTCATTTTAATTAATATTATTTGTATTTATTTAAAAAAAATATTACTATTTCTTCGTACATTATATATACAGAAATGATTTTTGAAAATAATTTTGAGAGGGGATAAAAAAATAAGCTTAATTTTGATTCTTTGTTATGGAATTTTTCGTTGTTGTAAAAATTAACGGATAATTAATAAAATTAGCCTAGAGCTGTCTTCATTTTAAGCTGCGAGTAGAATAATTTAATTTTCTTAGGCAATATAAGAATTGCAACATTTTTGTTCTTTTGAATACTGACGTTTATCCCCTCTCAAAATTTTATTTTCAGACAATTTTGTGTTTTTATCTCTACTTTGAGCGCCTTAAAGTATGCATTGCATTTGAAATCAGAAATCCAATTTCTGCGGTTAATTAAGTTTTGATGATGATGGTGGTGGTGGTGGTGTGTTGATGATGATGATGATCATGGTTATGATGATAACGAAAGAAAGCAAAAAAGTGAACGAACGAACGAAGCGAAAAGAGATTTAAGAGAAATCCTGTAAAAGAGAGAAAGAAAAACAATTGAACGAGAAGAACGAAAAAATTTAAATTAAAGTGAAAATTGATTCATCCATAAATTACGAAATAAGAAAATTTAAAAGCTTTGTTGAGAAGAAGCAAAAGCAGAAGAAGAGTGAAAAAAGGATCGAAGCCTGCGAAGAATATATAGAGTCAAATCAGAAATAGAAGAAAGAGCAAGATACATAAAAGTCTGTCTATACGATTATACTGAAAAAATTAAACAGATATATTTCAATTGAAATGAAAGTTATATCAATCTATCTCTCTCGCTGATTTGATTGCGTATTGCGTCAACGCGCGAACAACATCTGCATCGGCTCGCTGTTGCTCCCAACATGGGTGCCAATGTCTCCCAGCTGGAGCGTGAGATTGGCTCCGATCTCTTTCCACCCAACGAGCACTATTTCGGCCTCGTGAATTTCGGCAACACTTGCTACAGCAACTCCGTACTGCAGGCGCTGTACTTCTGCAAGCCCTTCCGCGACAAAGTGCTGGAGTACAAGGCCAAGAATAAGCGGCCGAAAGAGACGCTGCTCTCCTGCCTGGCAGATCTGTTCTACAACATTGCCACGCAAAAGAAGAAGGTCGGCTCCATAGCGCCGAAGAAGTTCATAGCTCGTCTGCGCAAGGAGAAGGAAGAATTCGACAACTACATGCAACAGGATGCACACGAGTTCCTCAATTTTCTTATAAACCACATCAACGAGATCATATTGGCCGAACGAAATGCCAGCAGCAAGAGTGGCAGCGGCGGCGGTGGCGGTGGCGGAAGCAGCAGCAGTAACGCGGTCTCTGGTCATGTCGCCACTCTTGGTTCTGGTGTCGGCAGCAGCAGCAGCAGTAACAGTAAATCCTCCTCAATGTCCTCGACCTCGAATTCTATTAATGGTGGTGTTGGCGGCGGCGGCGGCGGCGGTTTCAGCACCACCACCACCTCAGCTACAGCTGCCATCAACCCAAGTTCCGGCCTGAACATGAACAGCAGCAGCAGCATCTTGTTGAATGGCATTGAGGCGTCTATTTGTTCAGCGAACACGAACAATGGCGTCGGTAACGGCGGCGGCGGCGGCGGCTCAGCCAATACGGAACCCACTTGGGTGCATGAGATCTTCCAGGGCATCCTCACCAGCGAGACGCGTTGCCTCAACTGCGAAACGGTCAGCAGCAAGGACGAGCATTTCTTCGATCTGCAAGTAGACGTCGATCAGAACACGAGCATTACGCATTGCCTGCGCTGCTTCAGCAATACGGAAACTCTGTGCTCGGACAACAAATTCAAGTGTGACAACTGCTGCAGCTACCAGGAGGCACAGAAGCGCATGCGTGTGAAGAAGCTGCCCATGATTCTGGCTTTGCATCTGAAGCGCTTTAAGTACATGGAACAGTTCAATCGTCACATCAAGGTCTCGCATCGCGTCGTCTTTCCGCTGGAGCTGCGGCTGTTCAACACCTCCGATGACGCCGTCAATCCGGACCGTTTGTACGATCTGATGGCAGTTGTTATACACTGCGGTTCGGGGCCCAATCGCGGCCACTACATTAGCATCGTGAAGAGTCACGGTCTCTGGCTACTTTTCGACGACGATATGGTGGACAAGATCGAAGCATCGACTATTGAAGATTTCTATGGTCTGACGTCTGATATACAGAAATCCTCGGAGACGGGATATATATTGTTCTATCAGTCGCGCGATTGTGCTGCATAAATTCAAGAAAAGAAAATAAACAACACCATGCGAGTAACGTAACGTATTTACGTAAGACTTATGATAAATAACCCCTTAAACACTTAAAAAGAGTGTCACCAGTAGTGTGACAGTCAGCATTTGTCATGTTTTACGATTGTTTCAATTGTTTATAATTGTTCGTAATGGTGATGATCTATTGTCTACTATAATCATCGCATTGTTTTTGGATCTTTGTAATGTTTGCTTAAAAGAATATTGTATCGTATTCTGTAAGGAAAAGACTCTTTTTTAAGAGTATGAATTAAATGCTTTTTCTCTTTTAAGCCTCTCTTATGCTATACCAAAAAAAAAAACATTATGTCTCTAGAGTTTTATAAAATATTGTCCGAAATGTTTTCTAAAATATTTGTTATTCGAAAAAAAATCATTGGGTTTTTAGGTCAACAATATTTTATGATACTAAAATTAGTTTTATTATTTTTGATTTGTTAGTATTTGTCAATTAAAAAAACCAGCTTTGTTGAAACTACGAGTATCATTGTCAAATATATTGTATTTTGCTGCTTTATCAAATAAATATCATGTCTTGTGTATTCTTAAAATTATGGTATGATTATATATACTCGTATTACCAATAAAAACTTATTTTAAGTAAAACATTAACCGGACAATTTTTTTAAGGATTGTGCTGGTTAGACAATGTTATAGACGGAGTGACATAATTCTCCGTTTCCTTGGAGATTTTCCATTATTGCATTGTGTGACAATTTGTTGCACATTTTTGGTGTTGGCTTTGTGTAGATTACGGTTAATTTTGTACCTTTGGTACGGGTTCAAAAAGTCTATCGAAGACTAACGAGATTTGGTTTGTGCACAAACCGATTTCGGCGATGTATTATATTCGCTGTCAATTCGGCGACGATGCTGATTTTGCTGCAATTGGCACGTTGCCAGAATCGATTTGTCCCAAACCAATTCTACCAGGAGAAGACCAAAGATTCCTTTGAAAAAGTGACATAAATCATTAAAAAAGTCTCCGATAAACATTATTATCAACAATGAGAATTTTATTGCGCTTTGAAGTGTTTTGAACCATTTGAGCTCTGGCGCCAATAAAGTGACAGTTTGCTTCAGTCTCACATGCTTCTCAGCGGCAGAAGTGTCAGTGTCACATTCAAACGTGGACTTTGTGACAACGCCGAATGTGGCTTTGTCCGCTCGATATTCAATTAAAATTTACTGACAAAGCGAAACGACGACGAGGACGAACGTCGCGGCGTTGGCCCTACCGACAAACGATGACATTCGATATTTGGATTTTGTTTTTTCTCTTGTTTTTTTGTTTTTTTTTGTTTTTTGCGCTGACAATTTGCTTTTAAAGCAATTTTCAGTTTTATCAGACGATTTGTTGTATTTGTTTTCTTTTCTGAATGCAATGGAAAAAGGAATGAGCAGAAAAAGCGTCGATTTTAAAGCACGTAATCAAAGGAATGCATTGAGAGAGAGAGAAAAAATGGAAAAACTTTGGGAGATATCATCACACTTATACGATATTAAAGGTTGTTATTGACCATGATCTCTCTTTCTCTCTCTCAGTCGACAATGTATAGATTCAATTGTTAGTGTTGTTATTGTTGTTGTTGTGGGCGTATGAGTGCATTTCACAGTGATGAACATCAAACGACCTTTCTCTTGTATCACATTACGTTCAGTCTTATGTAAATGTGGTGGTCTCATTTGCCCCCTTTCTTTCTAGTTTATTTAACTACGAAACAGTCATTAAATTACTAACAGACGAAATCAGTGAGTGACTTGATGGTGAGAAGACCACATGAATTAGTATAAAATCAGTTGTTTTTAAAATTCATTATTTCTTTTAAACATAATATCGCAGTTTTTAGAAGCAATTTTCGTAAAAATTTACAAAATGTTTGAAATTATTTTAAAATCAACTTTCAGAATGTGTCAAAATGCTCTTGGTAAATTATCATAATTCTTTCTTTAGTTGTTAATTTTCGGTCAAATGTAGTCACATAGTCAAATGTCAATGATTAATGTGGTCCCAATAAATTTCGTTCCTTAAAATTTTCTTCAGCAATGAAAGATTAATGGTCTATAACACACAGCCGGGAGTACTTTCGAGACTAATAATAACCTCTTTTTTTGAGAAAATTAAATCTAATATTAATCCTTTTGGGAGGTAATCTCTCAAAATCTCAAATCCATTCATTATTGATTACCAGGATGTGTTGAAATGTTTATAGAGTAAATTGAATTACAATCGAACACATGGTTTAATCTTAGCGGTTCTCTTCTGGGTGCTCTCTTAGCTTCACATTCTTTTAAAACTGAAAAAATATAGCATAACGTTAGGGACAGTCGTGAACATGGATGTTTCTCTTCCTTTCTCTCTAACTGTCTGAGGTTAAAAATGGAAGGCATTCTTAATGCGCGTAACGCGTACGAGTATATTGAGAGAAACGAATTTTTTATAAAAGTAAGTAAAACTAAACCTACTCGAAAAATAATAGCATAATTCATAATTTAACATATTAAAAGAAATGGTTTCTATTAGCAAGTTTAATCGGGCATTCACTTTATTAAAATTAAACCTAATTGAAAATTTGATTGTAATTTTTTAAGGAAGTGCGTCGTCATCCTGTGGAATGACTTGCATAATAGATATCTACTCTTATGATATTTTAATGATGATCATCATGCAGCATTCAAGTGTTTCATGTTTATCTAGTTTTACTCGCCTGATCGACGATAGAAAAAAATACATACTTTTTACGTGTTTTTTCGGTTATACCATACGTAGAAGGTGCACCATCCATCCCACCACGAAATGACGGACACCTTTCCACCACGACTTGACAAACTTGTCGGGAAGTGTCGGGAATGCTCAGTGGAAATGCAAAAGGGGCCGACGCAACGTGAATCCAAAAGCAGAAGTTGGTTGTGATAAATCGAGGACAGTGCGTGCAGTGTTGTCACGTTGCCGTAAAAGTCATTGCATTATTATTATTTTTATTATAGAAGCTATTGATTGTTGTTACTGTGGCTTTTCTGGCGTTGGCTGGAAAACGTGTTTTTGGGTGTTAATGTAGTGTTTATGTGAGTCAGCAGAGACGTACTCAGGCGATTAATACTGACGCATTAACTAATCAGCAGCAGCTTCTGATGATAATGGAAAAAAAATGAAATACGCGTGTACTTCATGTTTAATGTTTTGCTACTACCAACAACAACAACAACAACAACAATAACAAATCATTAATTTTTCCTCATTGCCAAAGAAAATTGTGGAAAAAGTGGAAAATTCCGCATTGTCGTCTCAATCACCAAAAAAGTATTGTACACATTCGCCTCAAGTAGTCGCGAATACACTCTTCACAGATTGCTCTCTGATGACTTTCACTTTGCTTCCAATTGACTTTGCTGACAGATAATTTATCCATAGTCTTATACGGAGATGACTAATTGTTTATGCGAGTACTTGTTTGTTAAAAAAAAACCCAGCAGTCTCTAACTCTCTTCATATTTCCTTAAGTTGTTACATGGAAGAGTTTTCTTTTTGGGATTTAATTTTAAAAAAAAATGGAGTTTGTCTATTCTCTGGCGTTGGCTTGCCCTTTGTTTTTCTGTTTAGAAAAAAGGTTTCACTAGTATTGGGTTTTATTTCTGGCTCTTCCTTCTTTTTGTTTACTTTTTTTATCTTTATTCTTTTCGCATTTTATTTTCTTTTTTTCCTTCCTTCTTTTATCCACTGTTTTAAAGTCTTGCAGCTAGCTCGATAATTGACAGTTATTGAAATCGCCATCAAATAAAAAATGCCATTATCAATAAAATTTAATGCTATCATTCATTGCCATTAGCTGAGTACTCGTATATTCTTTTATGACATTTTCAATTTGCTTCACTCTTATGTAATATTTGTAACGCTAATAGAGAGATGCCTTGTCATTGAAAATCTTGACAGTTTTTCGAATTTGACTTACTCATAGCAGAATTCCTTGCTATTTAAGATCTCTAAGTGAAAACTTACATGGCCAAATTTTGATTGACCAATCTGTCAAATTGTTTCCAATCATGTCTTAAATTCTTGTTTCTCATATTGCGCTTGTAGCTGTCTCTAATTTGAGAATTGACACTGATTGTATTGTCAATGTACACTTTGTAGAGATTTTGAGATTTCTCTATGCGATATTTAAATGCTATTCAGTAATTTCCAATACGGCAAAGATATGCTAAAAGAGAAAGAAACAAAGCAATCACAATAAGTTCATAAATGATCTTTAAGACCATTAAATAATTTACCACTGGGGTTGTGTCAAAAGAGAAAGAAAAGAGAGAGTTAAAATTTTCAAACCTCTGAGCAGCAAATCTTTGTTAAAAAGTACAAATTTGTAGAGCATACTTTTCGGCTTTAAGAAAATTGCTGAATAGCATTTAAAAAACATCCTTTAGTTAGTTCAGTCCCGTTTTATGTTATTTCAGAGCATTTTCACAAAAGTGACTAATTCGAAGGCAATTAAAAAAAAGGACACATTTAATTGTCAAGTGATTTATTTTTCATACGCTTAAAGACAAATTAATTGTTTGTTATTCTTATGCCAGTTTAGTCCCCAACCAGGCGTGCTTCGAAGTGCAAAATGACTTCGTCATCATCATCATCATTGTCATTTTCACAAGCGTCGCGCTGTCCTTTAGCATTCAAAGTCACTTTTGGGATGATTGCGTGGGTCTTGTGTGAGATGTATCCATGCTATTATCAACTCTCTATTTATTTCACCATTTGACCTTTTTTTAGCTGTATTTTTTTCTCCTCCAAACGTTTTCCCCCGAACATTTATTAACATTTTGGATTTTTTTTACTTTATGCGATTATATTTATTTTGTTTCGTGGCAGGAGATCACATTGCATTGGTTAATTTTATTTTTAAAGGGATTTTTTCATGTTTTTTGCGATATTTTTAAATCGCAAATGAAGTGATTCAATCGCGAAAAAATTACGAAAATGTTTTTAAGAATTTTATGCTATTTTCTCAGCAGTTATTTTGGTATAACACCAAATATTCGATCGTTTTCTTTTATTAAATAAAAAATTCATGCATTAAAAATGGTTTATGCGTATTTTATGTCATTATAGTAAGTGATTTCTGTTTATGTTGTTGCGTGTTTGAACACGCTTGCGTTTAGAGTCGCTTAAATTTTCGTAAATAATTGTTTTTTCTTAAATTTTAGACTTTTTTATAATCTCATTTTTCAGCCGTTTTTCCCTTAAATTTTATAAACTTAAATTAGCGCCTTCAATCGACTTTACCATCGTAGTCGTCCCTCTGCTGCTCTGTTTGACCTCACTAATCGTGGCTCCTTTTTTCGAATCTAGAATGAATATGTATAAATAGCTTTAATCTTTTGTCACTTTATGCCGTCTGTAATTCTTGTCGCCGGATATCCTGCAGTAGTCCTGCTGAGGTTATTTTGTCTTGTTATTACTTTAAGCAAGTCGGAAGTAGCAGTAGGTCATGTCATACTGATAGACAAGGATTTATTATGACTCTTTACGGCTCGTTTTTATGGTTTGTTTATTCCTCTCCACTTCTTTGCTTTGTGTGTCCGCCTGACGACATAGTTGCTGATGTTTATTTATGGTAATTTGATATGGAAAAGGTGGTTAAACAGCTTGAGTTACTTTGTTTTTATTGTTAGTGTTGGGTTATGTGATTCTATGGCCTTCTATGCAGGTTCTATGGCATTTTCAATGCTCACTTGTTTTTGACCCACGTTACTAAGAGTTCAATTACTATATTATGCTATAACAAGGAAGGTACTTACTTCTGTGTAAAACGACTTATGTTTAGTAAATAAACAAATCAATAAACTTCAACCGAAGTACAAACCATTTCTTAACCGAATACGTTCATCAACAAATAATGTACTCAGTTTCGAGTCAATAAAGTGATATATGTATTGTACATTTGAATTTATGTGCAAGAGAAGAGAAGAAAAGGGAGCCGAAAATAGAGGGAGAAAATTAAGAATCATTAAGAAGAATTGATAACGCTTGTAACGATCAAGGCGCGGCGCGGTCTTGCGACTGCATCGTAGTCGAGCTTGTTGGAATATTCATTTATGTACATACATACATACATACATATATATAATAGATTGGAATATGCGGTCATGCGTTACACTGGAATGTGGATTATAACATATATTCAATCCAGATTTTTAATTTTATCAAACTTCGAAACTACTTCAGGGTTTAAGAAAAACCAGACTGAAACCAAATTGAAAATGATACCTCTTGTTGAAAGACCCATTACTTATGTATATCATCCAATTTCAAAGTGATTTTTGTCTTAGAGGCAACGTGAGTAAAGAATACCGCAGATGCGTTACCCTTTTCATTACTTTACAGGGTGTCTCATAGGGGCTACCTTTGGCATATCGAAGCAACTTGAAACTGCAGGATATCCTGCAGTATTAATCCAGCAGATGCTGCGAAAAATATTAGCTCATTTGATATGATTATGAATCGCGTGGGTCGGAGAATACTGTTTAAGTGCATATAATAAGTATATGTATGCGGCACCCGCATTTTTAACCACTCTAGAACAGTGTTTCCCAAACTTTTGATAACTGTGTATAAGTTTTGTAACACAAAAAAATTCCATATACCATTGAATAACAACTAAAATATATTTATTTTTCACTTTTTAATACACAAACGAAGTAATAATAAGTGAGCACGATAAAGCGCGTATGCGTCAAATCTTTCACGTACTTTGGGAAACACTGATCAACTGACAACGTTGATTTGTTTGTGTGTGTGTGTGTGTGTGTGTTTACGATGTTGTGTGCTATTGCGTCCTTCTGAGAGAGCATCTGAGAGTTTATCGGCATTTTAGGGTTAATTTTACAGAGAGCGCATAATAACGAATACCGGCCGAATTGTTGGACGACGACGACGAGAGCGAACGACGCTATCAGCGAATGACTTGCTGCAGTCGACTTTTTCTTCAATTCAGTCTCGTCGAGTTTGTGAAAATGTGATGTTGTTTTGACGTGTGAAAAATTATCCGTTTATTCTTTCATACGTTTTGGATATTTTTATCTCAAATATTTCTTAGTCGTTGTATTAATTTTATTAATGTGCAAGTGTTTCCGACGAAATCGGATTTTGTGTAAAAGACAAGAAAAATGAAAATAGATTGTAGTACTAAAATGAAATGCCGGTCATAAAATGTCGTTTGATGGCAGATATAAAAGCCAGCTACCCAGCAAAAACTTTTTGTGAAAAAAATGTGTGTGGTTTCTTTGAATAGATTAAAGAAAACGGTGTTTGTATAAGAACAAGGAGAATTTGGCGAAATAAATTCAAAAGACAAAGAACCTTGACAGAGAAAAAACTATCCTTAGCCAGACAGTGGGCCGTCATTGTGTATCTGTAGAGCGACCAAATTGTGCACAGCTTCTTTGTAACTTTAGAACCTAAGAAAAAAGACGTTTGTGTTCTTGTCGCTTTTTTAATTACATAAACAACAACTACAAGACAACGATAGTGTTGCAACAACATTTTAGTGCGGAAATTTAAAAACAAAAAATATTTAAAATTAAATTCTAAAATTGGTAAAGTTTTGTATTTTTTATTTATAATTTTTTACTAGATATTGCTGGTAACTTTTCATTTTTCTAGCTTAGTAATTATGGAACCAATGCTCACAGCAATTTTTAGAGTTGAAAACTATTGATAATCGCAAAGTCCATTAGAATTAAAACAGTCATTCCTTTAAGTTATATTTACACTTTCATCATTTAGAGTCTAAATTTTAGACAATGTATATTCTCTCTAAATAATATTAAGATTTGAGTTTATCGCCTTTTATAGGCATTAAATTTTTGGTCCTAACAATATTTAGATATTGTTAATATTTTCTTTCTAAATGGAATTTAGACACGCAATTTTAGTAATATTTAGACATTTCATAATCTTGCATTTATAATGTTTGTTAATGAAATTTGAAGATGAAATTTCTTCTAAATTGGTATTCGCATTTACATAAAGATATTCCTTCGTCTTATATTTTTCAATTCTGTGTTTAAAATCATAGTTTTTAGACATTTCTTTTCTAAATAGTTTTTTAAGATATTCAATTATTTCTTCTTCATTTTGGAGGTTTGGAATTACATCCTGCTTTTAAATAGTATTCAAACATTCTGATATTGAGCTAATATTTTCTTCGGCTAATATTTAGACATTCTTCATTCCATGAGAAACGTATTAATTGAATATAATTATGAAAGAAAATTACAATATTATTTTTAAATGAAAAGCAATTTCATTCATTTCATTTTTTGTAACGCTTTTCATTAACTAAGTTATTACGAGCTCTTCCGGCTTGCAAGAAAATCAGTACAACAAATAATATACAAAAAAAGCAACTGATCGTAGAAAATCATTTGTTTTAAAGCAAAATTCAAACGATTGATTTTTCAAGCAATAAACTTAAATTTAAATCAATATTAATTGCTATGAATAAACTTTTGTAAAATACTTTTTTATTCTTGAATGAAGAAGAAGAAGAAGGAAAATAAATGCGTTTGTCCGCAGAAATAGCATTAAAGCAAAATAGTCAAACGGTACAAAACTGGGCTAACCACCGAGAAAGCGCGTATTCTAAGAAAAATTACGTTTATCAAAGTAGTACGATATAAAATTTTTTTACACTTTAACACTTTTTAATATTTGCACGACGTTGTTTTTATAGCTGGCATTTCTTGTGTAGTTTTTGTTGGCAACGATGAATGCAGCAGCAGCAGCAGCAGCAGCAACCAAGCAACGGCATTACAAATTTCGCAACGACTTGTGCCAAATGTAGGCCAAGTAGTGCGTTGAACCAATGCAAAAAGAAAAGCAACTCCACTTGGCAGCCCTGCCGGCGGGGCGCCCGCACCCTGGCCGAGCGACCGTCCCCGAAACGACGCCCCGCCTTTGCGCGATAACAACAGAATATCGGGCCGGTCGGCGGCCCATCAGATCATTAGATTTTGTTTCTAAGATTATACTTTGAGCCACATATTTTTATGCGTTGAAACTGAAACGACATTTTTGTTGACTCTTGTGTTGTTGTATGTTGCTTAGTCTTGCTTTTTACGGAGCTTTTAGAATGAGTTTTCCTCTCTCTCTCTCTCTCTCTCTCCGTGAATACTTGAAATTTTCAAAAGAAGCGGTAGAAGTAGGTCTATAGTTGATCGATCCATTTTACACTGGGTGCACTCGGAAAGTGTTTGTTAAAGTGTATACAAGTTATTGTATTACATATATTTTAAATATATACATATATTTAAAAAAGGTTGATGAGAGGAAAGGATTTAGACTGAAATCCTTTTTTGGTTCTCTCATTTGCCAAATGCATTAACCTGATTTTGATTTTTTTTATAATGTAAGAATCAAAACACTCCAAAGTCCTCCAACTATTTATATAATAAATTTCTCTATTAGATATAGTAAAAAAACTCCCGAAAATGTAGGTTATCTTATACCATAAAATAGTAAAAATTAAAAAAAAAACATCAAAACTAAGTTAATTTAAAAATATAATAATTATCAGAAAAGTGAGTTAATTGTAAAAAAGAGTAACCATCAAAAATAGTAAGTTAAGACGTAGAAAGAGTTAAGACAAAATTTGTATTCTAACTATACAAATACACTAAGAATTATGCTGTAAAAATTTTACGTTCATTGATCCTGCGGTTAAGTTAACTCACAGTTTTGTTCAGTACTTTACTACACGCTCTGTGTAGTAAAAACACTACATAAAATACACTAAAAACACTATAGAAAATAGCCTTATTAAAACGAAAAAATATTATAGAGCCTTATAAAAAAAATATTATAGAGAAAATCTGATTAAAATTTAAATAGACAATCATATTAAAATACCAATTCAATAAGAAAATCTTATTGTATTTCATAAAGACGACACTAATAAAATTCATCCAATATTTCAAGAATATTAATCTTAATTAATACTCATAAAATTTCAAGGGTAAGGCTGAAAAGTTATATGATGCTATTATTTGTTATTTGTTTGCGAGAAATTTATTATATAAATTCATTTCATTTCATGATTTTCCGGGGCGAAAAAATATGAGTTTCTTATTAAAATCACGAATTAATAAGACGAACTTTTTATTTCAAAACAATAAGATTTTCTTTGTAAAATAAATAAGATTTCTCTATTAAAAAGCATATTGTTTGTATGTTTTATTAACATTTCAAGGTAAAATGGCTTCATAAGAAGATCTTATTATTATTTTCATGTGGTACTTTTTTTCTCTGTGTATGTAGGTATGTTCTTCGGTTAGTTTGATCGGGTATAACTGTTTCGCTGCCTAATTTTCCCGTCTTTATTTTAACTTCTTCGCTCGATTCCTTCAATCACCATAATTTTTTTATGCCTAAAAAGCCATATTCTTAATCCTTTCTTTCTTTCTGTAACTACTTTAAGTCGTGTAGAATTCTTTTCAACTGTTAATTACGAATTATCTCCAATTAAGCTTGCTAATTTGTACAGAGATTAGTTAATCTCTTTCGGCTTTACGCGAAAGTGATCTATTAGCGTAAGATAAATTTTAAACTGGGTATTTATTTATTCTTGTAATGAAGTTAATCTCTTTAAATTATTATTCATTGTAATTATTTTTGACACTTTAATTTTATTAGTGTCTAAATACATTTAGCTTAAACTCTCTATGTTGATTGGCATGGAAATACTATATAGATTTATGGCTTTTACTAATGAAGCATTATCATAATATGACGTTCTCCTGTATGACATGTGTGTGCTATACTTAAGTGTACTCAGACATGTTTCATCAGGAATCAGGTACCTGGAATGGTTTTCAAGTGCTCTTTTGTTTTAGTAATTTATGATTATTTCGGTGAGGGCGAGGTAATTTCCATAACAATAAAGCTGTACACTTTTTTAGAATAGTTTATACTTCAAATAAACATGATAATTTTCTCCTTAGCAACTGTGAGATATATGTATGTATGTACATATGTAGATATCATAAAAAGGTACTTCTGTTTTTGGGAAATTTTAACATCAATGCAGCAGTAAAACTCTTTAAAGTAATTAAAGGAAATGTACTTTGTCTTACCTGGCAATTTTCTTTACACTAATTTAAACATACTACGTGCACATTTTGATTTTCGAGACCTGTTCTCTTTCTTTTCTGAAGATCGTTAAGTTATTATTGTCGTAAGAACCTCTGAAATTTTAAAGGTAGTTATTAAAAGAGCTCTTGTATTTGTTTAAGGGTGGATTATTAGCTCTTTAGTTATTATACAATACAATAATTTCAAAAACCAATAACCTTTTTATGGTTTAGTTTTTCTTTCTTTTCAAAATAACTAAAGATTAATGAAGCAACGCCGCAACGTTTCAATTTTATTAGCTTTTCTTAATCGAATGTATTGCGGCGCGTTTCTTGCCGAAGACTATAGTATTTTTATTTAGATTTTCTCCTCAATTAATTTGAAAAGTTCAGAAGCTATTGAACTTTACTGTGTGTGGTGTGTGGTACGCATGGATACATGCGAAGGCATCTGCTACCGGGCGTTCGAAGGCAGGCGCTCGATTTAGCCATGGCTGGCTAAATGGCTACAGCTGTATGATACAGCTGGTGGGCGGCTTCTCTGCAGTCAAATGCCCGATCGAACGACTAAACGCCTGATGGTCGGTCGGAACAATTAGTTGGTAGCACCAATTTGTGGTTCATACATGCACCCTATATATACTCGTATACGATGATAATTTATTGGCAATGTACCAATGTACCAATTGGCCAAGAAGTTGGACTAAGAGATAAACTATTTCAGGAAATAATTTCAATTTACGATCGATTTCTTTTGCGATGCCTTCATTCAGTCTTCTTTTGCAATAGATGAGGTATGAGTTTTTCGTCGGTATTGTAGATGTATATATGGCTATATATGTATGTGTTGGAATATATGTATGTATGTTGAAAAAAGAAAAACGTACCGATATTTTAGAAGCTCTGTGCGCAAGCATTTGTTCTAACATTTCCAATCGATTCATAGCGCGTTATTCTATTTATTTTCCAACTCTTGCGTTACCGGTACGGTCCCCCCCTTGGGATACCAGAGATAGCGAAACGATTTGTCATGCTCCAACTTTTTGTGTAGCGGAGATACTCTGTGCTTTTTTCCAGTTTTTTCTTATTTATCGTTGCTCTTGTGCATGCACAATAAAATGTTGTTTCTAAAAAACAACATACACTGACTGTGCTTCGGCTGCTCTAAACTCTTATGCAAAGTTCAACCACACACACACACACACACATATACACTTATACATACGCGCCTTTGTATTTCAATATTGTTTCATGGCAATGCATTGCATGGCATTGCATGGCATTGCATTGCATAGCATTGCAAATTTGCATTGCATTGCATTGCATTGCGTCGCGTCGCGTTACTGGCCTTTGAGTGAACTGCAATCTATTTTGTTTACTGACTGCGCTGTATGATGATGATGCTTTATCTGTGAGATAGCCGTACTTTAGCTTTTTCTGTTTCTCTTACGTTAGTAATTTACAATCTTTTTTCTGTTTTTCTGTCTTCTTATTGTTTTTGCTATTTTCACTTCAACTGAAGCAAAACAAGCGAATGCACGGAGCTGAGCATCTTGACTGTTAATTACTGTTACTGTTAGTGATGCTGATAATGATAATGATTGCTTTAAAGATAATGAGCGCCATGATGACGATGTTGTTGATGTTTGCAACAGTACAGTACGTTTCAAATAGTCCTTTATTCAAACGCTGGTGGTTGTTGTTGCTGTTGTTGTTTTTCGCGGTTAGTCACAAGTAGCAGCAACAGCAATGATGTATGTATAATAATATGTACATACCTTAATTCTAAACGTTTCCCAACCGGTGGTCTGCGTGCCCTCCTGCTTATTCGTAATAATATTTATGTCAATTTTTCCCCTCAAAAATCATTCAAATCATTTCATACTGATTTTCATAAAAAAAAAAAACAAAAAACAAAAAAAACAATCTTACATTAATAGTAAAAAGCTTGGAATCTCTGCTCCAGAGAAAGAGAGAGAGACCGAGACTGTATAACGCAATTTTACGTCTATCTAATCAGAAGCAATTACCGAAGTGTACCATTTTAATTGGTCTTTTTCTTTCATCTTGTTTAGCACGTTTTGGAAAACTAATTGTCATGAAAGACTTTATATAATAGGGCGGTTTTTTCTACAATATTCATATACCAACACAGTAGTATACTCGTACTCTTATATGCACAGTTATTATAACTGCAAATGTAAAGGAATTCTCGTAGAATTAATCGACAAAAAGTGACGAGTTTTAAAAAAAGCAATAAAAACTTAAGTTTACCACAAAAAAACAACTGCTCATAATACTCGTATTTTCCTTAGCTTTTATTCTGTGAGTTTATTGAAATATGATAAGAAGTCGATCGATTGGCTCTAAAAATATCGCAGATAATATATGCATTTTTGTTGTGTAATGAATAGTTTTGTAAGACAAATATCGTTTGTCGAATGATTTAAAAAAAAAGTGTAAAAGTGTTTATAAATGGCAGTTTTTTTAGCGTATTTGTGCTTGCAAACAGCGTAAATAAATACATATCTCACTTCAGCGCAATACAATACAATATAAATAACGTTTTGAAATAAAATTAAAATCTAAAAAAAATTGTATTATGTATTTCAGAATCATCTCAGTATCGGAGAAAAAAAATAACCACAACTTAATTCGAGTGGCGGTTTTATTTCAATATCAACCATAACTTTGACAAAAATTTTCTCAAAGCTTAAATAAAAGCGTAAACTTGCTCTTCATTTAAAACCTTAATCTTAATCCTAACCTCTAATCTTTAAAGTTAATATGAGTTAAACATAACTTTAACTCTCCATATGTACATACTCAATCTTATTAGTCCCAATAATTAGTCCTAATCGCAGTTTAAACCTTAACCTTGACTTAAGCTAGCTTAGCTTTAGTCTTTTAGCTAGCCTTGTCTGCACTTATGCTATATCTTATGCTTGATATATGCTTGAACCTTAAACTTAGGTTTAATTTCAGTTAGGAGGTTGTCTTGGTGTTAGCTTAGCCCTGAGAGTACCTTTTCAGGCTTAGTTACGTTGTTTTAAATTGAAATTAAAATGTTGACATGATTTTATAGTGTTTTTAAAGTAACTTAACTAAACTAATTTCTTTCGATTTCTTATTTATCGATTATTCATTAATATAATTTATCAATATTTATTAATAATGATAAAATGAGGCCGCAGATTCACTGAATGCGTTTTCGTTAAAAAATGATGTTGTTATGATGTTTTTGGTGGGATTTTTATTTTTAAAATTAATTTTTTTTTTTTAAATTTCTGGCAAAATGCCACTTTTTTCGTTCGTCATGAGAATATTACTTTTTATTATAATTTTTTCTTCTACTCAAGATGTTCGTCAAGATGTTCACGATGACTACTCGTCGTCGTTTTTTCGGTGTATCCAACCCCCCCGTAGCACATGAAAAGCAATTCGGCCAAGTTAAATGGTGACGAGCAGTTGTTGTTGCTGCTCAAGGGCGTGGTTGGCATGGTGGGCTCGAGGAAGGCTGTCAAAAAAGGAAATGGCTCTTTACCTGTTTACGTGAGCTAATAAGAAGTAGTCTCTCTGAGAGTACTGTCATCTCTGCTCCGGCCAATTGTCACGTTTTTTTCTCCTTCCGCTCTTCTTTCTCTTCTTTGTTATCGTCCTTTGCCTTTATATGAATAAACATTGTTTCGTTTAACTTTAGCTGCCGACGATGTTAACTGTCACGTTTTTCGTCTTCTGTACCTTAACCATTTCCCAACCATTGCCAACACAGTGTGTCCGAACACAGTATTGTGTACTGTGCCACATGTACGAGGTACATACATGCATACATATGTATGTGTATGTACATATGTATTACCAGTAGACACCTAACAGTAATTTTGTCTTTGAATTAAATACATACATATTGTATAAAGACGTGCAAAGTGCCACAAAAAACTCAACCAGACAAATAAAAATGGCGTCGTGCAGTTGGTTTGTCCTTCCGGACAGGACGAAGAACGGAATGTAAGAAACTGAGTTGAATATTATAGTCTTAAAAAACTTTTTCTAAATGCGGGAATGTGTGTGTGTGTGTGTGTGTTGCGCGATGGTTCAGTGAGTGGTTGAGAAAGCGAAGGAGGCAGTCCGTGAGTGAGTGAGACTACACAGAGCAAAAAACACTACATAAAATAGAAGAAAAACAATTAGATTTCTTCAGACTTTTCAGCCAAGAAGTAAAAGACTTATTAAAACCATAGAAAAAATCTGATTAAAACTTAAAAAAACAGTCATATTAAAATACAAATTCTATATTCTTATTGTTTCTCATAGAGACGATCTTATTAAAATTCATATTAAATAAGAAAATCTTATGGTTTTTTAAATCTTATAGTCTTATATTAAAATTAAAATAATTATTCCTGTTTTCTTATCGTATTTCATTTTATTCATCCAATATTTCAAGAATATTAATCATAATACTCATAAAATTTTATGGCTAAAGCCTGAAAAGTAATATGTTGCAATTGTTTGTTATTTGTTTGCAAAGTATATTGTATATATTTTATATATTGTATGAAGATGAAAAGTACTCACAATTGAAAAGCAAAGATCGTCCCATTATAAGCCAATGCCAATGGAAAAAAAATTAATACGAATTATAGATCTGAAGTAAACCGAAGAGCAAAAATATTACTATCAATATTTCTATCAAATATTACTATCAAGTTTCTGCCTGACCGACAGCTTGTTATTGTATATAAGAAGTTTTTCTTATTAAAATAAGTAAATAATAAAAATTCTTCATACTTTCATGCAGACTTATTATTGATTTCATAATTTTCCGGGTGAAAAAAATTGGAATTTCTTATTAAAATCATGAATTAATAAGATTTGAACTTTTTACTTTTTCAAAACAATAAGATTTTCTTTATAAAATTAATAAGTTTTCTTTATAAAAAAAGCATATTATTTTTATGTTTTAATAAGATTTCGTAGTAAAATGGCTTCATAAGAAGATCTTATTATTTCCATGTGATACTATCGTAATTTTCTCTGTGTAAATGCTTCTTCATTTTATTTAAGACTCAAGCCAGTACTAGTATAGACGTCAGTTAGAATTTAACAGTTTTATATGGTCGTATTATCGTGAACGAAGCCATCTTGTCTTAAAAAACTTGTGACTATGCTCGATTTTCCTGCAGTTTATTTGTCTGCTGTTACTGCGGTTGTCTGCTATTTATTGATGGTGTATTGTTTATGCAACCGCAAGTATGCCATCATCATTTGCCATTTTTATTTGTCTGCTCGATTTTTTTGGGGCGCAATTTTAGGGTTGTGGTGCAGGAAGTTTTAACGGCGCGTGCAGGAAGTACCTACATACATATACATATATATATACGAGTATGTATACATATATACTATGTATCTATACATTATTTCTCTATATAGAAAGCGCTTACTTTGCTGTTTATTCGTTTATTTTTTTAAAGAAATTTGAACTTCGGAACTGATAAGTAAAGTTCTACATAGCATGAGTCTTCTGGTAGATAAGAGTAAAAAATTGTTCATAATAGTTGAAAGAAATAAACAATTTTTTTTATAAATATATGTACATACATAGACATACATAGTATAAAAACATACGCTACCAACTTTTGTAATATAAAAAAATATTCACATTTTTCACTCTTGCTTTAGAATATTCTTTGTTGATTTGACTGCAAGAAATAAGAGAGTTGTTTTCACTGCGAGAAATGTAATGAATTTTAATGAAATTAAACAGATTTTTTTAAGTTGAAAAATCTGCCATCTTTAATAAATGAATGGACAATGGACACACTTTTACAAAAGCGAAAATTTGTTTAATTCTTAAAATTAGAAGAAAAATCTTATTGCATTAAAAGTGTCTTCTTCATCTTTATCTTTCGTTATGAATTCTTAAATATTTTTGGGGCATGATAAATGCATCTGTATATACATATGTATGTATGTACGAGTACATACATGCATACATATATTAATTTTTCATACCTACTTATTCTCATACGATATAATATATATTTTTTTAGCGAAAATCTAAGAATGATCTCATAACTTGAACAAGATTTTGTTGTATTTTTTAATTTAATCAAATTAACAACACCTCAATATTTTTTTCTTCTTTGGCCGCTTGTAGCATATAGTATACTATATATGTATGTACATATCGTATATGCATTGCTATATTGAATATTGCACAAATGAATAAGATATTTATTTGTTTGTTAAAAAAAAAACGGTTTGGAATTTAAGCAAACAAATAGAATAATTTTTCTTCTTAGTGATTATGCAACCTTTTCAGTCGATCTTATTTTCTCATTTTTTTAGTGCAATTACTATAGTAATATTATCAATTATGAATTTGAATGGAGCGATTTTTAATACTCTTCAGTCTGGGTATTCATCGTTAGAATCGATAGAAAAAATTGTCATAAATCATTTATAATGATTATATTTTTCGTGAAGTTTAACCAACCAACAAAGAAGCTGACATTTTTAATTATTTACAAAAGAGTCCAAA
Organism: Conops quadrifasciatus; assembly: GCA_949752815.1. Taxonomy (NCBI): domain Eukaryota; kingdom Metazoa; phylum Arthropoda; class Insecta; order Diptera; family Conopidae; genus Conops; species Conops quadrifasciatus. Next base: position 12,564,370 of record OX457078.1, on the reverse strand, counting down.
TTAATTTTTAATTTTAATCTTTAAATCTTTAAAGATCTTTAAATCTTTAAATCTTTAAATCTTTAATTTTTAAGATTAGAATTTTTTTATAATCACAATTTTTCCAGTTTTTTTTATATATTTCCTTTGAATCGAGGCTACTTTTTTATTTATCATAGCATCATTATTTTTTGATATGTGTGTGGAGCTGGGTTGTCATGTCGTATACTTTGTCGAGTTTTCGACATTTTCGACATGTCGAATACCTACCTACGGTAGAATACCAAACCAAATTGGAGTAGATTAAAAAAAATCTACTGTCGAAAACTCTGTCGAAAACTCTGAAAAATTTACCTTCGTTAATTATAATAAGAACAAACTAATGTTACAAAGATTTTTCTATAAAAATTATATGAATTTCAATTTTGTTTTTGAGTCCAGTCATTTCTTCAGTGAAAAAATGGAACATTTATGCGATGACAATGAATTTTATCCATACTTGCGCTCTCGCTTTCGCATACATTAATAAGGCGCGATTAAAAATGTATTAGAAAAACAAGAGAAAGAGAGGAGATGTATATATTCGTGCATTCGCCCATTTTGGTTATAAACAAGCTGGAGACGGTGTATGTCGATAGATTCTACATATACTTCACGCAAGTAAAAAAACGATATTTGAATAAGTCAACAAATAAGTCATTCTTTAAATTTTTTACTTTTTAAAAGTTTTCGACAAGGTTGAGGTTTTCGACATGTAGAAAAGTACTCTACAGTTTTCGACGTAGACTACATACAAGGTCCCAAAATTCTTGTCGAATGCTAAACCTGGTGTGGAAAGAATATTGTTGCGATAATATATGTAAATATATGAATATAGTCGGTTTTGCCCAATTTTAGAAAATTCCGAATTTTTTTCGAACCTAATTTTTTCAATTCATCTTATTGAACTGAAAACGAGTATTGGTTCCATAGAAACTGAAAATAGTATGAAAAATGTAAAAGCATTACGATAAAAGAAATCATCAAGGAATATTTAATAAAATTCTGCTCTAATCTTTATTAGCTTTCTGAGAGCATTTGTTTGTACAAATACAAATTTTTATGTACGCATAATTTTTTTGAATTTTTTTGAATCAGAAAGAAGCAAAGCAGAGCAAAGGAAATGAATAAAAATAAAGAAGATAAACCAAATTACGAGTATAACGCAAAAAAGAAAACATTTTTAAAAATAACTAAAAGAAGAAAAAACTTTAAGAACAAAGCAACGAAAAGTCAAAAATTTCTACCAGAAAATAAAACAAAAATTGTACAAAAATATTTTTAAATTCAAAGAAGAAAAAAAAACAACCACAAAACTAAAGAAGAGGAAAGAAGAACAACGTTTTAATGCGGTTACGGTAATAATTTTTGTGGATAAAAATACATACTTTTGTTTACGTTTTACAAAAGAAAAAACAAAAAAACTAAGCTACTACAAGTGAAATTAAAGCAGCGACTACGAGCGCGCACAGCATTGGAGTTATCAGTGACAACAACAATAACAACAAGGAAAAGAAGAAGAAGGAGAAGAAGACCAACAACTAGCAACGTTGCAAGCCATCATCTCAACAGAAATACATATACATATATTGCATTAGTTTATAACAACATCGCGTTGGTCTACAACCAATAAAAATCAAAAATAAATATCGTACATACGTTTTTGTCCTTTCGGGAAGAAATAGCGCGGGACGACAAAAATACTTTTAAAAAGAGTGAAAAAAAATTTCTAAAAATAAACCACAAAAAAAAAAACAAAAAACAAACTCAATAAAATTAAAATAATTACAACAAAGTCAACAAATGCTACCAAGAAACAACAACAACAACAGCAATAATTCTGTTATAGTTTTTCTTAATTTTTCTTTAATTTTTAAATGTGGTTAATTTTAATCGCTTTACTAATGAAACTGATGGAAAGACTAAAGTCCCCACAACACCAACAACAACAACAACAACAGCGGCAGCGGCAGCCAACAAGCCAAAAAAAGCAATGTAAATTACAACAACAACAACAACAACAACTAGAACAATTGCAGAAACGCCTGCGAGGCGCCAATGCAACAATGTTTAGTGATAAGAATAGCAACAAACTTGCTTGGCAACATATTGCGATGGGCAACAACTACAACCACAAATGCGGAGATCGTTCGAATAGCAGCAGCACGAGTAGCGGCTGTTGTGACAGCAACGGCTCGTCGTCGTCGTCGGCATTGTCGTCGGCCTCGGCCTCGGGCTCGTCGTCTTCGTCGAAGGAGAATCGTTTTCATGCGGAGCAAAATCATGCCATTACTCCCGAACAATTGCAAGAGCTGCGCCACTATCAGCGTATGCAGCAGCAACAATTGGAATTGCTGCAGCAACAATTGTTGCAGCGCCGCCGACTGCAACAGCAGCTGCGGGCAGAAGGTGTATTGATGAGCGGTGAGGGCGAGCGAAGAAAGTCGTCGTCGTCGTCGTCGTTCTATCCATTTTTTGCGGGTAATCAACAATATTTGCAGCAACAAAAACAAAAACAACAAAAACAACAACTGCAATTGCAAAACCAACATTTACAATTTGTTGAAAACAACAATAATAATTCTCAAGAAATTAATTATTACGATTTATTTAATTTGACGCATAATAAAAAACGTAATAATTATGCAAATAATTATGTAAATTATGATTATAATAATAATAACAATAATAAAAACTACAATAGCAATTATCTCTGCAACAATAGCAAGAACAGCAATAATGTTGCTCTAGTTGGTCTACATGATGGATTAACGAAAGGTTTGCCTTAATTTCTTCATTGCTTTTATTTTATCGTACTTAAGTATTTTATTGTTTTTAATCCGTAGTTAAATCACTTGACTCAGTATCAGTTAGCTCTTTTTTTTAAAAAAGCTTTGTCTATTTCTACATAACTTTTAAACTATTTCTTCGCTTATTTTCGTTTTAATGAGATTTTGCGTAAATTTATTTTTAGCTAATTATTTTAATTCGTTTAACCTTGCTTTCAATTAATTTTCTTTAGGTTTTTTCATGTTCATTTCATTGACATAAAGACTGACACTGACACTGATAATACACATTGTATTATTATATATTCTTTGGTTTATATTCTTTTAACATTATTTATACTATTTTGCCGCGATTAGACAATTAACAAGAGTTTTATCAAAAGTTAATTTGCATAATTATAGGATTATGTCATCAGCTGATGTTTTTCTTATAAAAAAAAAACACATTTATCGCATTTATTTGAGGCCTTTAAACTCGACATATTTTTCGCTCCGGTGTGAACATCGCTTGGGTCGATTTTGCGATTATTGTTATTTAATTTTATTGAAGAAATTTGTTATATAAAAATTAAGTTATATTTTATGACATATTTGAGGCACTGCCGCGTGCAGTTTGTATATTAATTTCTCCGGTTGTAATCGAGATCTTCTTCGAGCTTCTAAAATTCTCATGCTACAAAAAACTCATCCTACAAAAAATGGCCCAATGTTACTTTATCATGATGAAGATGATACGTTATCGTTGATTAAAAGTGGAATTTTTAAGTAATATTGGGTGCCTTCGCTCTTCACTGCAATTTATTATCATGTTTCATTTAAACACATCCACCATACTTGTTTCTTGTTTTAATCTTCCGTTTCAAAGCAAAAACTCTATAGAGCTGCACTTGAGAAGTTGTCGACGGCGTGGCTGAGGGAGGGGGGTGTTGTGCTGCTGCTGCTTGACGCCCCCGCTCTCCAGATGCGCATAACTGCCAACCAAGCGTTTATTATTCCTTACTTTCGCTTCACTTGCTTTATTGTAAATATTATACAGAAAGGAACAAGTGCTGTTTGTACAAAAATCATCATTTCATCAAGAATTTTTGGCATGCTATGATTTTGATGTTGACTTCTTCCCACATTCTTAAACTGTTGTTGGTTTGGTTTCTACAATATTGTCATAGTTTCGGTTTATGTTTTTCGTATGGTTGGCTGGAAGTTCGGGCAGTAAATTCAAAGTGACAGTGAAGTGTGACACTTACCATAAGTGGCCCCGGCCCCGCGCCGGCCCGCCTTTCTCTCCACTCTCCACACAGCATTCCTCTCTTCTTTGGGGAAATATTTTGAAAACATGTTGAACACGTGTTGATTTCGTTTTGTTAGTTTTCGTTTGTTCGATTTGCAGAAGTCTACTTGTAAAAATCGGAAAATAATTGCTAAATATCGTAAAAAATCTTATCAAAAAGGAACGTTTGAAATCATCTGACAAATCTTACTTATTTACGGAATGCGCCACATTTTATGTCGGTATTTGACTGTTTGGCTGTATTCCAAACGACGTGGACGGTCTGTCGGCTGTATATTCTTGGAGTCAAAATTCTGAGCGCGGTGACGATACGACACATGTGCGTTATCGGCAACACTCTCTCTCTTACCGCTTCAACGAGTTCATTGGAACGTCTTGGGCTTTAATGAACGCCATACCGATGATCGCCCACTGTCTCGTGCTCAACAAAATTCGACACCAAACGACGAATAATGTTTTAAAAGGCGATGCTTCTTGGCCACCAAAAATCTATTCATTGTTCAGCATCACTATTTTGGCGCGTTGTTTCGGTTTGAAGCGGTTCATGGTTATGGTGGATTGTACTGAATTAATGTTTCAAAAATACTGTTTACTCAAGTCAATCGGTTAATAAATCGGTTAAAGCTATTCAATGTTTACATACCGACATAAAAGATTGCGCACTCATTACAATTTATAATAAATTCCGAATTTAATAAAAAAGTAAATTAAATCTTTATAAATTATATCTTTGCACAATCAGAGTATCTCTAGCGTGATTCAAGAATATTTAAAAGAAAAAAAAATTGAAATTTTCCCCCTTTTTTCGATGTTTTTGAGAGCATTTTACAAGAGAATTTCATTCGAACGTAGTTTTCGTTTATAATAATACGAAAATGTCAACGAAAAATCGACGAGAAACAACATCGTTGGTAGATAAGAAATGAGGCCGTCAATTAAACGAACGTTAAAAAATTTAAAGTGAATTCGTATGGTTGCCGCCATTGTTATCTGAGAGTGTAAAGTGTTGTTGCTGCGCGATAAAATTACGCCTCAGTACAATAAATTCAACTTTTTTCTTTTGAATAAAACATTTTTATTTTATTTTTTGTGGCTTTTTTCTGTGCATTTAAATTCATTGTTGTATTCTCGTTTCGCCTTTAACATTTAACAAAACATACACAATACACTTAAAATAGTATAAACTTATCACCATTATCACTTTCTGCTGCTCTTTTCAAATTTTTTCTCTTATTGAAATCAATCTGAAGTGTTTGTAGTAATAGTTGTGGGTGTTGCTATTGTTGTTGTTAGTAGTCGCCCCTTTCTTCTGACAGACGTAGCTTTAGTTTTGAAGTAGTTATGACAGAGGAAGAGAGAGAGAGAGAGAGAGATGCCCTTTGCTTCAAGGGCATCATAATATCATGCACAATGAAACTGATATAGTTTTAATTTCGATTTCAATTGTGGTCTGTTGCCTTTTTGTGAATTTCTCGATTGTGTTCTGCTTTCTTTTCTTCTCTTTCCTTTTCTTCTCTTTTCTTCTCTTTTCCCTTCTGGTGGTAATCAATATTAATTGCTTCATTGAGGCTTGAAAATGCAACGTAGACAGCATTGCTTTTAAACGTCTATTAGTAGCCACTTATGGTGATGATGATGATGTTTATGAGCATACTCGTAAATGATTATGTTAAAGGTAATAAAAATCTTCTTCTTCTTCTTCTTCTTTTACCCCTAACAAATTTTTTATTTGTTTCTTTTTGTCACTTTTTCAACTCATTTCAGAAATACGAGTATTCAACATTTATTGAAATAATTGACTTTTGAGTAAGAATTATTGTACTATTGTCATATTGATTGCATAAAGGAGTGCTTATTAAGGAATTGATTGTATGCTTCAGTTTAGATTTGATATAATTTCTGTGTCGCATTATTCGTAATAGTCCCAAAGAGTTCGATGAGTCCAAAGAATTCTTTAAGAGATTTAAAATCTACACATTTTCTAATTGTAATTGAGAAAGCGTCAAAAGCATCAGAAGCGTCATGTTTCAAATGATGCAAGGTTCGTAAGAGGGCGATGACACGCCCTGTGGAACTGAATTATATAATATTAATGATAATTCTCTTCGGATTGCTCTGTACCTACCTTTAAAGACTTTTCTTTGTTTAATTTTTTTTTGTTATACTCTAAGAATTCTAACATATTAATTGTGATTTTTGCGAGAAAGGTCATTGTTATAATGTAAAGTTTCTAGTTTCTCTATATTCGAATTCCCTAAAGGTAACGTGTGCGCCATCTTTTATGTCGGCATGTAAATATTGAATAACTTTAACATTAGAAACGTCAATTCAGTACAATCCTAACCATGAACCGTTCCCATGAACGAAATAGTGACGCTGTGCACTGAAAATAGTCGTGCGTATCGTTGAAAATCAATCGTGGCCAAGAAGCACCGCCTCACGAAACAGTATTCATCGTTTGGTGTCGAATTTTGTTAAGCACGGGACAGTGGGCGTTCGTCGACATGCCGTTCATCAAAGCCCAAGACGTTCCAATGAACTGGCTGGTTGAAGCGGTAAGAGAGAGTTTTGCCGAGAACCCATATGTGTCGGTCGTATCGTCACCGCGTCACAGCATTTTGGCGTCAGTGGAACCAACTTGCGGCGCATTTTGAAGAATGTTTTGAATTTGTTTCTGTACAAAATGCAATTGACTCCAAGAATATACGGCCGACAGACCGTCCACGTCCACGTTTGGAATATGGCCAAACATTTACATACCGACATAAAAGATGGTGCACCTTATTTCCAAAAAATTTAACCCTAAAATTTCCTTTAAATTATTTAACTAATTTATCTTTGCATTTTTCTGTTTTTTTATTGCAGGACAAAAATTTCGACGTGGCATGACAGAATTCTCAACAAACAACGAAATCATCGCCCATAATAATCATCTCTCACAGCCTCAGCATAATTCACCTCATCATCAGGCACAATTACAACAACAGCAGCAGCAGCAGCAGCAGCAACAGCATAATCGCCAACATTATCAACAACAACATAACAATTCACCTCAACATCATCTCAATCATCATCGTCATGGCGGTTTCCACCATCCTCAACAGACCTCGAACATTAACGACCGTTTAGCATTCAAACAAACTCAGAATCATAAAAACAATCAACAAACGCTAACGCTAAATTCTTCGGCAAATATTGACAACAATTGCTGTTCGACAGCAACATCGCCGTCGCCGCTGCCGTCGGCAACACAGTCGCCGCTGCATTATAAGAAACCTTTGAATAGTCCGAATAATTCGCCCTTCGTCTATGCTTATTATAGCGCACAGCAACTACAGCAACAGCACCACTTTGACGCGACAACAGCAACACCGACTCACTCAAAGCAGCAGCAGCAGCAGCAGCAGCAGCAGCAGCCGCCGCAGCAGTCTCATTATCAACCGCGTCAACAGTTACGCCTACTGCATAACAAATTGTCGCAAACCAACTATCAACAGCATCTGAATGATTTACTGTTGCAGCAGCAACATTTGCAACAGCAGCAGCAACACTTGCTGAGTGCAGCCGGTAGCTATAAGAAGGACGAGAACGGCAGCAGCAGCAGCAGCAGCAACAGCAACGCTGACGAACTGAGCGACGAATGCTTGAAACAGAATGTTGCCATCGTCCTGAGCAATTTGGATCGCTACAACAACGCACTGCGCAGCATCATACTGAACGAGCAGGTGAGCAACAGCTTGTTCGACGACAGCGTTCTGGACTTCAGCAGCGTCAGCGTCAGCAGCAGCAACAGCAACAATAACTTCTTGCTCAGCCCGGAGCGCAAAATGGCCACCGCAGCAACACCGGAGTCCGACTACAACAGCAATGCGACCACGCCGGGATCGCGAACTGGTGTGAGCATGTTGCCGTCCTTACAGCAACAGCAACAGCAGCAGCAACACCTGCAACAACATGACAACGTTGTGGTGGTAGGCGGCGGTGGTAACGGTGGCCACCTACGAGGCGGCGGCGGCGGGCGGGACCATGTTGGCGATGGCGTTGGCTTCTGTTCTAAGCTGGTTGGTGGTGCCGGCAACAATCTCAACAACTCGCTCGCCTCGTCGCACGATTTCACCCACGACAACTCCGATTATCAGTGGTTCCTGGACTACGGCTATCGAGATGGCTGCGGCATGCAGCGCAGCGTGCTCTCCTCGCTGTCCGCCTCTTACAACGGCATCGGCGAACTGCTCTACTACGAGGATCTGGCTAAGAACATTGACGCCAATTTGGCCGAGGTAGATATCGACAGTTTCCGGGCCGAGGACATACATTCATTGCTCTCCCGGTTGCCGTCGTATTGCAAGGCTTTAGGAGGTATCGGCATCGGCGGTGGGGGCGGTATCGGTGGCGCTGCTGACAACTTCAGTGGCAAATTGCAGCATTCATTGATGATGCAACAACATATGCCCGCTCACACCGCCTCCATAATCTCGACCAGCTCGACCAATGAGCTTCAACTCGACAACTCCATTTGCAAATCGGAGCTACTCTTCTCGCCCGTCAAGGAGTCGCATTTGTCGGTGGATTCCTTGGACTTAGACGCGTACCCGGACGACGGCGACATCATATTGACCTGCAAAGCGAACAAGGACAATTATACCATTGCCTTCGAGGGCAGTGTGGTGTATTCGGATGAGAGTTTCTATGGTAGGTTGAGAGAAGAGTTGCAGAAATGTTCAAATAATCACAAACTATCGCAAAGATCGATCGCATTTGTATGGCGTGCAAAGTATTGAGGTCTTGTTGCTGGCAAATGGGAGTGTTTAACCTTTTATTATGTTAACTGGCCCATTTCTAACCTCAAAACTTGCTTTCTTTCTTCCTTTCTGCAGCCGAACCCAGTGAGATCGTGCTGAAAAATAAGCACAACTTCATCAATTTGCACAGTAACCTGGACGACATTGTCAAGAGGAGGTCTCTGGAAGTGTCAATGTCCCGTTCGGAACATCAGCAGACAACCTGGAGCAAATCCAAGAAAGGCAACACATTGCAGAGGTAAGCCATAGGCAGTAACAAGCACTCTGGATGGGATAAGCTTTCGATGGTAATGTTTTCACGGCCAAATAAAATTAAGTGTTAAATGTACTTTTTTTGGGAGGGGCAAAATGGGGTGGTTAATTAAAAATTCCATAATAAAGAGTTTTCCAATAGGGATGGGTCGATATTGACAGTCTGTGGCGGCCGCCATGTGGTTTTTTTTTCATGTTGATAAAACTTAATTATCAACATGAGTGTTCGTTGGTGCAAACGGTGCGTCCGCGGATTTTGGGCCACTACAAACGTCGAAAATTGTAAAAAATAATCTCACGGTAATGTTCACGAGTTAACTTCATTTTTCGGACGAGATAAATACATTTTTCGAGTCACTGTAAACAGCACAAATAGCATCTTCTGTACGTCAAAACGATCGGAGTACGACAAAAAAGTCAAACTTTCAACAGTCAACTGTCAAACAAACAGAGATGTCGGTTTTCAGATGACAGATGGCAATATGGAATCGCCCATTCCCGCAATATAAAAGGCAACCCTTGTAGTTCTCTTTATTTCCTTCGGATACACTTCATTCAGATGAGTTTAGTTCATTCAATCAACCCATTTTTTATTACGTTTTTGATTTATGGACCAGCACGTAACGTATGTACGTAACAACGGCCGTCGCTTCCGTTTACAAAACGATCAGTTAGCAAAAGAATAGTCTCGGTACATTCGATAATCATCATCAGGGTGGGTCGAATAAGGCAAGCGCAGAAGGGAAGAAAGGCTGTAGCAGGGGTGGAGGCGGGGGCGGTAGGAGGAAGAAATGCAGTGCCATCAAGTCATCAGGGGTTATTTCAATTGTATCAATTAAGCTTCGTTAGACATAATAATGTCTAAACGAGTCGAATAGAGAAAGACATGACATGAGTTTTTAGTGGCACCGTTTTTTATTCAGATCCGTTGGATCCGTATCTACATATGTACATATTTTGTTCTTCACTCGACTATAGTTACCGAAAATATTGGTCTATCGAGTCGGTGTCGGTGGATTCTTTAATAATACTACCTTTATGTTCTCCGCAGATACCCATCGGGCAACAACAACACGGCAGAAAATGCTCCCTGCTCCATGCTGCACGCCGCAACCTGTACCGTACGCAAGAGCAGCAGTTTGCCGAATTTGCGCTCGCAAACGGAAGCGGCCGCCTGCAGCCGACAGCCACTAAACGTTTCGCACGTCAGCACTTCAACGGTAAGCGCACATACTTCATTGTTGCATCCAGTTGCTTACTCACACCCTTTCGTTATTCTGTAGCTGGAGTCCTGCCGCCTACGCAACCTTCTTCCAATGTGCCAGATGCCCATCTCGTGCAACTCCACCACAGACTCGACTTCCGAACGTCTTACTCAGCCAAGCCAAAGAGAACAGCAGCAACAGCACCAGCCGCCGCCAGAGAGACAGCAGCATTACCATCATCACCACTATCAACGGCATCATCATCATCATCATCATAACAACCAACACTATGAATCGCAGCAACCAGACAACAACGCCTCCAACTCTAGCGCTGCGTCCGCCTCGTCCACAACTCTACAGAAGCGTGAAGAAAGCGGCGGCGGCGGTGGTGGCGGTGGCGGCCACGATAACGCCTCCTCCTCCGGCACGTCGGCGACTTCTTCCAATCAGCCAGCATTCAATCTAGTCAAACTCTTCATAAAGCAGAAGAGCAGCAGCAGCTCGATCGAAGATCACACCAGCGGCCACACCTGCATGGATGTGTCCTCGGGCTGTTGGCCGTCGAGCGATGCGGCCGGCTCCAGCGGCAGCAGTTCGTCGCTGGAGCGCCGCTTGCGCAAGAAAAGCATGAATGATTCTGGCAAAGGCTCAGCACTCAGCCGGCACGATGAGGAAGAGTTGTGCTGCGTCGACGTGGCGCTGGGAGAGAGCTATGTAATAGACAGTCGCGGTCACAACCGCGGTGCTGATGGTGTGGGCGTAGACGATCGTGCTGTAGTCCATAAGTCGCACAAGCAAGAAGCCCTTTGCGATAATGATGTGTTCTACATTGACGGCGATGATCGCACATTGACGGTGTCGCCAGCCACGCCGGCGCGGAAACGCAGTCTGCCCTTGCGTCATCCACAGATCAGCCACTTGGCTCAACATGGCGGCAGCAGCAGCAGCAGCAACCACAACAACAACAACGGTTCGTCCGAAGGAAGCCTGCAGTCATCGAATGCCAGCCGCAGCAACTCCGAGCAGTTGACGCAGGTCTACTTGTCGGCAGGTCACAGTGGCGGCAACAGCGGGCCGCGACCATTGGAGCGCAAGAGCACAGCAGCGCTCCAGCGCAAGGAGAGACATGTGGACACTGACGCTCGCGAGTCGTCCACTAGTTCGGAAATGATCACACGCTCCATACAGACATCGTGCGGTGCACTGTCGACACGCAGCAGTCTCAGTGAACGCTTCCGCTTCGTGCCGCCCTCGTTTCTGTCCAAGCTCAACACTCTGGGCGAGGAGAAGCAGGCGCCCATCTACGTCATCTATCCGAACTATGCACTGCCCGATCTGGGCTTCGTCAAGACCATCAATACGCCCGAGGTTATTTTCTCGCCGTTCAATTTCAAAGCGTCGATGGGCGGTGGCTGCACCGCGCAGAAGGAACGCCACAGCGAGGACGAGATACTCACGAACATTAACTACAAGCACATTGTCGACTGGAAGTCATTGGCCACGTTGTTGCCAGCCGAATACCGCAAACGTCTGCAACACATTCCGGAGGTAGGAAGCCTCAATCTGGAGCAGGGCGGCGATCTTGCCTCGCAGAAGCCGCTCTTTTGCATGTCGCCGCCAATACGTCGTCCACAGCGTGCCGTTCATCTGTGCGATTGCGCAAAGCTCTTCCAACACGGCGCCGAACAGGCACCACGCGAGGTATCTTCCAGCTCAGGCTCCAGTCAGCAGCCGAGTTCCGGTTACCGCGGCTCATCGACATTGCTGACTGACTCTGAGCTGGCAGATACAGGAGCGCAGCCGTCGCCATCTGATCCGCTGCAGCCGATGTACGTGTACCAATACGAGCAGCAACGCCCAGCCGACTCGACACCGACCAGCCACAGCCACAGCCACAGCCCAGCAGCCAGACCGACGCCACAGCCTCGCGGAATTCTGCGCAAGACGGCCACCAACCAGGCAGCCGTTGCCGTGCGTCGCAGCAAGCGCAACTCAATGTTCGAGGAACAGCATGCGAAATTGACGAAGCAGGAGAAGCGGCGCAGTCTGCCCGAGCCAGCGTACCAACAACACAACTTGTCTGCGGGCGTTTCGATGGACGAGTTGTATGCGGCGCTGCCCGAAGAGCAGGTGTTCGCAGAGGACCTAGTGGACGCCGCGTACTTCGATGGCATTTCGCACAAAACGAATCAGCGGCTCTCTCGCAAAGACTTGGACGCACGTGCGCGTGCGGAAAATTTCCTCTCTTCGCTGCCACGTTCAGAACTCAAGTATTACGCAGAAATCGCGGCGATTTTAGAGTCTTCCGAGGATCAGCACAAAGCTGCAGCTGTACAGTACGATGCAGCGGCTCTGAAGAAGGAGGTCAGTCGTGTGTTGAGTCAGCAGAAGAAGGTGTCCTTTAATGAGGATGAACAGCAGCTGGTGGAGCACCATCAATCATCGTCATCATCAGCGCTAAACCATCATCATCAACATCAACGCCAGCAACAGCTTGTATTGCCAGCGGAAAGTCATAATAAACGTTTCTCAACGCCACCAAACTCTCCGAATATTTCCATGGCCGGCGGTGGCTTGCGTATGCCACCCAGCAGCCATCCAGGCCACGTGACACGTCGCTGTTCGCAGCTAGACGCCCAGTCGGCGCGCCGTAAGTCCGCAGCGGCGACAATAGACAGCCGCGAGCAGATGAAGATAGCGAGCAATCGCTTCAAACGACTCCAAATTCAATGGGAACTGCTCAGCAACGATTCCAGCATGATGCTAAAGGATCTGGCCTGTGATCAGGAGACGAAGAGTGGCGGCTCAACACCAACTTCTGCTGGGCAGGCGGCAGCTGCCGCTTCGGCGTCAGCAGCGGCGGCGCAACGTTCACGCATTCCAAGGCCTGTAAGCTATCCAGCCGCAAAGTAAGTGAACTGCATGGATTTGGTTTGAGTTGGATTGGATTTAAATTTGTTAATTTAAAAGTATTCTAAGTTTCTTTTAACTCTTAACTCTTATTATTTGGCTCGGCACTATTCCATCATCGCGTAGTTTTCTGATTTGTTTTCGTTTTTTGATTATTTTGGTTTTTAATTGGTTCATTTCTTGTCATTTGCACAATTTCGTATTGCCAGACTTTCAATTGATTCCGAATTGAAGCCAATTCCGGCATTGAAAGCGGTAGAAAATAAAAAGGGTCTCGCCAAAATTGTAAAACCAGTCGTTTCTCCCCGCATTACTCGCAGAGGCACAACGACGACGCTTCAGGACACGGCAACGCAGGCTGCAACGGCACGTTCTCCAAGTCGCATCGTGCCGCCCAAACGCTACAGCATCCCCTCGCCCGTAGCCGCGACATCGCCGGGCGTCTCCAGAGTGACCACGCCGACGTCTGGAGGGTCGCAGCGAGCGCGTACGCCCACAAGCCGTAGTACACCAGCAGCGGCCGCAGTAACGGCTCCCAATACACCAAAGCGTAGAGTGCAGTCGCCCAGGTAAAGAACCGGATGATGATGACGATGATGATGAAGAATGAAATTAAAATTGATTGAGTTTTTAGTTAACACTGTTTCATTTTTTTCTTGTTCTCGTCTCTGCAGAACCATTTCGCGTGTGCGTTAAGAATGAATGTATGACGAAGCAGTTCCGATACCAAAGTCTGTAGAGGGTCAGGTCAACACAGCTGTCTACACAATCTACCATGCAATCTATACACATGAAGACGCATCCAATGTATTATCAACAGGCATAAATTGGAGACAAAATATATACTTACGCGGATACATACATACAAACATATATAATAACTTGTTAATTCAACAAAACAAAAACAAGAAAAACTACAGCATTATAACGTACAGCAATATACATTGTATTGCTTCATTGCTTCATAATTTTTATTCGATGATCGCTAGAGGTTTTTGACACCACCACGATGGCAACATTAACGAAAGATATTATTATTATTATTATTTAGCCAACGGAGAGAGAAATTATTAAATACGTAGAGTTTATAGACCTTATTTTGCTATTGTATTGCAATCAAAATGTATTCAAACCAATCGAGAGAGCAACTCTCCTAAATTATTCCTTTTATTATTTTGCCTAAATGTACCAATGAAATTTAATTTTTATTTATCATAAGCGCAAAATCATATATCGTATATTAAGATAAATAATGTATTGTATTAATATTAATTCTCATCACAAATTAATTGATTTATATAAAATTATATAAAAGAAGAAGGTATTAATTGAGATTTGTATAGACAATGGCATAGGTACGACAGTATGTTGTAAGAACGAGTCGGGTAAGACCTCCCTTCCCTTTATTCGTAATAATAATTTTACAGTATTTGAAAATATATTTTTTTTTTTTGTTTTTTGGAAAGAACAAATCAGTCGTCGTTCAATCGATCTCCTTTGAAAGTTCATAAAAGTTGTGGTAAAAAAAATTTAATTCAGTAGCGGCTGCAGAGTCTGAAAAGCAGCAAATCTTGTAAAGCAAGTAAATAATTTCATTAAAAAAATTACAAGAAACAAAAATAAAATGATGCCATAAACTGAAATCTTTAAACTTAAACCGAAAAACCAAAAGAAAAAGAAGATTAAATGATAATTTTAAAATATTCAAAACACGAACTTTGTTAAAAGCTACATGAGCTACATTTTCTCATTTCCTGAAATTTTATAAATTAAAAAAAATATTTGCAAATTTCAAAACATTTGTTTAACATTTGAAATTTTAAATTATCAGTGTGCTTCTTTAACGCGTGATCTATTTTTAGTTTTCTTTAAAACTATGTATTTTGATAAAATACATATTTATAAATTTCCTTCAAAGCCAACAAAGTTTTACTTCATTTCGCAATTCTTCCATTTTTTTAAAAACGATTTACATATTTTATCTTTCTTCAAAAGTACATACATATATCAAACGGTAATCCTTAATTTTGCATGATATTAGTTTAACAAAATTATGTAAACAACTTTCCTATTGTAATATCCTTTATTGTATACTGAAATCCTTTATATGATATTGATTAATATTTGCAGAAGAATTTATTATCACAAGCAAATAAGAAAACCAAAACCAAAAAGAAGAACAACAAAAAAAAAATTGTAACAGACTAAAGCATGTAAAAATAAACTTTTGATTTAACA
Source organism: Conops quadrifasciatus (assembly GCA_949752815.1). NCBI lineage: Eukaryota > Metazoa > Arthropoda > Insecta > Diptera > Conopidae > Conops > Conops quadrifasciatus. The sequence continues at coordinate 12,548,868 of OX457078.1, read as the reverse complement.
AAAATATATACTTACGTATAATAAATAATAAAAGTATTAAACTACAAAATGACTGATTAATTATTCTGCTGATGCTATTAATAAACAGATTTTATTTTAGGTGTTCAAAACTATTTGCGAGAGATTACAACAAGAGCTTACTGTCGCCTATAGAGTCAGTAAGAGATTTTTTGCAGATTTATTGATTTTATTATATATTAAAATTCTTATTGAAAGAAAACGGAGACCACGTTTTCTGTGGAAGCATAAGGATAAGTATAAGGAAGGATGAAATCAAAATTAAACGTATTTTACGAAGGGTTGTTATCTTATCATCTTCACAATGTTTAATTTTATATTAAACCCGGTACGTACATATAGTATACCATATAAGTACATTTTTATCTATATAGGTTTCAGTCAATTCCTCAATTTGTAATCAAAGTGGTTTATAATCTTATCGCGATAGTAAATGTTTCAGAATTCATTTGATTGATAATTACTAAAGAAGCTTAGAACTTAGAAAAACCGAGTATTTCTAGCACCGTAAGACCAAAAAATATGTAAGAAACTGTACTGTATATTCTTTGATTCTATATTCTTTGGTTGTATCTTTTGGCCTTTTGTTACGGTTCTGATGATCGCGCATGCTAATGATGCTATTATAGCAAATGATAATTTAGATTCGTAAAATTCGCACTCAAATAAACTTTAGAGTTAAGAAATTGTGCAAGAATAAAAATATTGATAAGTTATTGATAAGATAAGGCATGATTGATTGGCTCAGAAAACCAATGTAGAGAATTGATTCAATGATTCATTTGCCAAATCCGATAACTTCTTAAAACAAAGAGAGAAGAAAAGTGACAAACAACTTTTGTAGAACCTGAACGCAATGAAATTACTTTGAAAAAGAATTTAAGTATAACAATAGTTAACTAAATCAATAATATATACTCCATTTTTGAATTTATGACTGACTTTTGTTTTTAACCATATAGACTTATTATTTAAGCTTTTAATTTAGTTTTTACTTGGAAAGAGTCATGGTTAAAGGTCAAGGACTCTGTTGTCATTAAGCTTTTTTGTCATCGAATTAAATTCTTGTAGATGATTATTTATTTTATTGAATTCTTTATATGTATCTTATTTTCAATTGAAGGGAATACTCGGGAGTACATCGTTTATAGAATGAATCACGAAGGCTTTATAGATTTTAATTGAAATATTGAAAATATGTATTCTTTCTTGTATTTTATACCTTTATACTCTTTCTCTTTGGCTGAAAAAAAGGGAAAACTTGCGAATTTTTTATGTCACGGAGGCGAGAGTGTAGAGTATGCTCGCTGCGGCCAGGACTGACTTGATTAAAATTTTCGCTCAGTTATTGAAGAAGTTATTATTTCCGCCGAGAGGTTTTCTCTTTTACTTTTTGGTGCTTGGAAAAAAGTTGACATCTCAACTGCGATATGAGCATTGATATATTTTCTGTTTATCTACCACTTATTTACTCATTCCATTGGTTAGTGTTTACTTGATCGCTGTTCAGCGATGTCTATCGTACTGTTGCCTATATAAAATTGTTTATGTTTATATCGTATATAAAAAAAAAAAAAAATATTTTAAAACTTCCGTAGAAAATTTTGCGAATCTATAGTATGTTTTTTCTTTGCACTGGTTTATGGTTTTTAATAAATCTTAGGACACCGACTACAGCAGATTCCGTGAGCGTTGTTGAGTTAACCACAAACTGGCACCTAAAGAATCAAAATGAATGTAAGTTTCATCTGTTTTTACAATACAATGAGTACCTACAAAAAAAACCTTATGAAACAAATTAAAAATCGCTGTGTGGAAACATTCTGTGTTGTTTAGGAGTTGTTTTTTCTTTGAATACTTTAGTAACTGTTATGAAAAATTTATAGTTTTGAAGTTTCTCTCTGAAGACACTAAAAGTGTTATCAGAAACAATAATTAACAAAAGTATTAAAATCGTCAACATAATTAAATCAAATGTTGCAATATTATATTCTATAAATTTAACAATTTCTTAAAAATATATTAAGCCTAATTTGTTGTTTTGATGTTTATTATTTTATATTAATTTTTGGTTATTTTTTTTCTATTTCCGATACTTCCGATAACTGTTTTTATTGACAGTTTTGATTGATTAAGAGTTAATGATTGTGAATATCAATAAGATTTTGTTGGTATTTGAATAAATTTTGCTGTCATTTTCGGTCGTTTTTTGCTTACTCGTAGCAAATTTTTAATTATGGTGACCCTTTTGGGTCTGATTATCAGGTAAAGAAGTTTATACTGCCAATGTAAAGCAATTAACCGATTTTTAAACTCGAAACGTACACTCTCTCTCTCTCTCTCTCTCTCTCTTATGGTAAAATGCTTTTGTAACGCTCTTTTTGATCTTTCTAATGTTATTTAGTTTAGAAAGTTTTACGTTCTCTTTCAGAGATTCTAATATTTTCTCTTCATTCCTTTAGCCATTATCGAAAGTAATTTAAAACTTCCGATCGGTGTGTACAGCGCCCTCTACGGGGAAGATGTTTTGCAAGGGAGAAATGATGTGAACATGCGTTGGATAGCTTACGACAATTGGACTTTTTCCAAGACTTTTGCGTGTACGTATCTTAAATCGGTACACGGATCTTGGTAACCATCTCAACCATGCAACTTTTGCTTTTGTAGTCAATAAAGCAGATTTCAAAGATGTACGCTCGGTCAACTTGACCTTCTACGGTATCGATACAGTGGCCGAAATACGTTTGAACCATGACCTGCTCGGCCACACGGACAATATGTTCATACGCTATTCTTATGATGTCTATGATCGACTAAAGGGTGATAATCTCCTGGAGATTGAGATAATGTCGCCGGTTCTTGCAGCCAAACTGAAAGCGGATTCCATACTGTCGCAGCACAATGTGACCGTACCGCCCACGTGCCCCATCGCACGCTACAATGGCGAATGTCACATGAATATGCTGCGCAAAATGCAGGCTAGTTTCGCTTGGGATTGGGGCCTGGCGGCACCTTCAATGGGAATTTGGTAGGCTCCTCCGCGCCTGTTGTTGTTTGAACGCTAGAGTTATCTGAACTCGCTTGCTCGATTTTAGGAAAACTGTGGCTCTGGAGTACTTCGAGGTGGCTGTGTTGCGTGATGTAGATGTCGCTGTGAGTAAGAATTCGACCCACTGGACAATGGTGGTGCGTGTTTTCATGGACACCGGATTACGGCGCGACTTCTATGCTGATCTGACATTCTATGCAGTGTAGGAAAAGGGTACCACCGGTTCAGTCACCGAATTCATTTGTCATTCTTTCCTTTGTCATTACAGTGAACTCTTAGCGCAGCCAATCAATATCAGTCATCATCGAAGGTCGCCAATTAGCTACAAGGCACCATTCATTGAGTTCGAGCAAGCGCTTCCAATTGTAAGTAATTAGATCACAATCTGCAGCTGGTTATCCGCACTGAAAAGGTATTGACTGTTTGGGTGGTTTGGGGCTCGCGGGGTGCTTGCAGGAAGATGTCGTGCTGTGGTGGCCCAATGGTTACGGCGAGCAGAAACTGTATCCTCTACACTTCACTCTCAATGCGTGGCTGGAGAGCGATGGGCCCAGTTTACGTGCGAAATCGGTATCGGAAAAGTCGGTGCGCATAGGTTTTCGCACTTTGGAGTTGGTGGAGGAAAGTCTAGGTACCTATCTGTTTGCAAAGGAGTGAAATGTCTTGCTAAAACGAACCTTCCTCTCTCTCTCTCTCTCTCTTTCTCTTCTATGTACGATACGAGCAGGAAACGGCCATACTTTCTATTTCCGGGTCAACGGTGTACCCATTTTTATGAAGGGGTCCAATTATATACCTGCACACATTCTGCCTGAACTGAGTCAGAACAACGACCTTAGTAAGCTTGTTTACTCCTTTCCGCATTATTTCCAATATGCTAGTGCTTGTGCTTGTCCCTCTCTTGACCCTCTCCTTCTTCCTTCTTGCAGTCAAGCACCTGCTCCAATCGGCCAAGGACGCTCACATGAACATGTTACGAATTTGGGGTGGCGGTATCTACGAATCGGACTACTTTTACAGCCTGGCCGACACACTCGGCATACTCATCTGGCAGGATATGATGTTCGCTTGCGCCATGTACCCCGTGGACGAGGATTTCCTCGAGTCCGTACGTTTGGAGACGGTACAGAATGCCAAACGTATCGGTTACCATCCGAGCATAGCAATATTTGCGACCAATAACGAAAATGAGGTGGCCTTGGTGCAGAATTGGTACGATACCAAACGTGAGTTCGGCCGTTTCTCTGCAGAGTATCGCCAACTGTATGTGGCCAATGTGCTGCATGAGCTGAAGATACTGGAGAGTAGTGCTCGACCACGTCCGCTGGTATCCTCACCCTCCAATGGTATAGCCAGTATACAGAATAATTACATCTCCGAGGACCCGCAAGATCCGAACAATGGCGACGGTAGGTTTCTGTGACGAGTTTGCCTTCCGATGGCTTCACATTTTCATACAGTTCATTTCTATATAAACGTTGAGGACGGCTGGAGCGCCAACGCCTATCCTCGACCACGTTTCGCCTCCGAGTATGGTTTCCAGGGTCTTCCTATGATGCATTCGTGGCAGCGTAGTATGAATTCGCCTAAGAATAAAGAGAAAGAGAATCTGCTCGATTTGATCTGGTATCGGCAGCATCATCCGCTGGGCATGCAGCCCATTACGAGCCTGGTGAAGCGTCACCTACCCCTCCCCCGGAAGGATGATGAGAGCTATGCCGAGGCCCTGATCTACTTCAGCCAAATAGCACAGGCCATGGCCACGAAGGTCGAAACAGAGTTCTACAGATCTCTGCGAGACACCGAGCATCGAACGATGGGTGCTCTATATTGGCAACTGAATGATGTGTGGGTGGCGCCTTCCTGGTCGAGCATTGATTACTATGGTAACTACAAGGTAACAGAATGGTGCAGAATATACAGACATTTTTTTTAACTCAATACATCTCGTGTACCGATCGTAGCTGCTGCACTATTGGGCTAAGGAATTTCTGGCGCCTACTGCCATAATAGCGCTGCACGATAAGGCCCTCCAGACCCTAAATGTCACATTAGTATGTGACGAGCTGACGCCGGACGTTGACGATCTGTACGTAACGCGCAATATTTATCTGTGGTCCAGATTATACCCGAAGAATTCGACAACGTGGCCAGTGACGTTGGTAGGTTGCTAAAGCGTGGTCTGCACGCCTCATAGCCTCATTTGCCACTTTAATTAGAGCATTCCCATTTTTTAAAGGTACCGAATGGTGTTCAGTATGATAAGGTTATTGCAATGGACGAAATCCTCTCCGGGGAATTTACTGCCAACAACTGTTTCGTAGAGTTCGTGCTACAGCGTGGCACCGGCGTGGTATCTCGAACATACTACTTCCCCGATTCCATAGAGAAAGCAGTTGGCATTGGCGACCCGGACCTGCTGGTATGTGTGTGTAGCCCTTTGTGGGCGCAAGCAATATCTCTGTTAACACCTAACTAACCTCACTTCTCACCTACAGCTCAAAATATCGCATACGTATTGCATCAAGTCGAATGTAATGATGAACACTTACAGCCTGACAATCACCGTGAAGCGACCGGCTGTCTTTGTCTACATCGAATTGATTCATCCGCGCGTGAGCAAGTATAAGCTCTCGCACAACGGCTACATGCAGATGGTACCGGTTCAAACGGTGCATCTCGAATTCGAGCACCACGAGTGCGTCACCTTGCGCAGCAGCCATCTGAAGGCACTCACGGTTAATCGGTTCATGAAGTCCCAATGAAATAAGAACGATGGAGCGCAACGAGTAGAACTAAAGAGTAAAATTAAACAACGAGTATCAAAGAAACGATAAAAAGGTTTTTCGTTAATATTGTTAAATTTATCGATTTAATTGACTACTTTTTGGTAAATAAACATAATTAATGATCTTCGGGGATAGGTCTCGTATATTAAATTCTACTGAAGGCTTACGCTAAGGGGGGTCAAGGGGGAACCAGGTCCGCCCAGGTAGGCTACTGATCAAATGTCGGTACCAGAACTTTGGGCGGCGTGTAGCCCTGCGGATATGGCACGAGTTGATTGTTCAGCACGCGTGCATTACGCCAGGTCTTCATACTGTCCTCCGGCGCGTCCGGCTCCCGAACACCCTCAATCACCGTCACAGTGGGGCCGTCTACTATAACGGATTTCGACAGTTGGCTTGGTTGGCTTGAGGTTGCAGCAGCAGCAGCAGCAGCATTGGCAAGAAAATCGTTTTTGGTTAACAGATTCTTCGGTCTAGTGTAGCCTTTCGCTGCTCTATGAGATCGTTCCAGAGCCACATCGGCCGGCGCCAGTTGGAGATCGATGGCGAAATTCAGCGGTACCATTTGCTGTTGCACCTGGCGCAAGTCGTGCGTGCGCAGATGGCGAACCGTGTCCGGATTCCACTGACGCGGCGTCAGTACTCCTGCCTGCTCTGACGGGGCCGAGTCGTCTCGGTGCTGTGGGAAGGACACGTTTACATGCTCCTTCAGTGGTATGAAACGTGGCTGATAAGTGGCATTCACCTGAGACGGTTCTACGGTTTTTTGATGGTCTGCTGATTGTTGTTGCTGTTGTTGTTGTTGTTGTTTTCTCACATCTGGCAAAAACATGTCCTCACTGTGCTGCTGGCTTATGTACACTGCTGGTGTACTTCGGTAGGTCGGCTGCCATGACACATAATTGTCCCATATTTGCTCCGCTTCGGTTCTAGGACCGTGCTGCAGTTTTCTCGCCTGCCGGCTCTGCCCGTTGCGGTTAGCCCGTTCCGACTGCACAGCTTCCTGAATCGCTTTGATCTGTAAGTCCTGTAAGTCCTGCCGCTTCTGCAGCTCCTTCGCCGCTTCACTGCGCCTGTAGGCCTTCAGCTCTTGCACCAACTTGTCCTGCTGCAGCAGAGTGGGCGTATGCTGGAACTGCATACCGCCGTAGAGGTAACTGGGTGTGGTCCAGGCACTGCGCTTCGCTTCGGCACCAAAGCTTTGGTCGGCTGCCTTGGCCGGCTGTGAACGCTGTGTCGTCCGCTGCACATAGAAACTACTCGCTCCGTCACGCCCCTTCCGACTGTTTTTGCCCACTAGTATTTCGACATTATCGCCGGCATTCGACTTGACATTCACCACGCGCACCTTTTCCGGATCCAGATTTCGGCCGAAGCGCAATTCGCTGCGGATGATGGCCGGTCGGTAGACTCGACTGGGCGGCTCTGTTGCGATGGCGAGTCGATTCGGTTCTTCCGGCGATTGTGCCCAACTTAGTTTGGCTTGAGTGATGACGGCGACGGCGACGACAACAACGACAATGTAGATGGCGCGGAAAAGTGGCAGGGTGGGGCGGCGATTCATCATGCGGCGGCGCTGAAGCGTTGACTGGAAAATTGAAAAACAGAAGAAGAAAGAAAAACACATTAATGAAGTGAAGCGATATAAAGCGGCAGCGAAAGTGAAATTAAAGCTGATGATTCGAGAGATAAAAAGGAAGGGTACACGGAATGTTGAAGGGATAGAAAAATTCGATTTCGAAAAATTCGAGCTCGATTTACATGAGAATCAAAACGATTTTCTGTGAGAAGATATAATGTAGATAACATTACCTTGTGGTCACTTTTAAAGGTCAACATAAAAGGCTTCATAAAGCTTCATTGAATCAACAAAATTTCAAATTTGAGCTAATTTTTTATTTTAAAGCCTACTCAGTGACTCACTCTGTCCCACTGTGCATTACTCACCACTGACTTCTCTGCATTACAAAACAATAACAGCAGCAGTAATAACCACCACAACAACAACAACAACAACTGTACAAACTCGAATAAGTGTACATGCCAGTAACAGAGGCCGAGGCAGCAACAGTGCAAAAATAACAGCAACCACAACAACAACAACAACAACATTAAGGCCATTCAAAGCGTTGCGTGACGTTAGTGACTTTCACAACTTTCACTTTCATTAGTTCAACAGCTGTTGTGTCGTTTTTTTGTTGTCGGTTTTGTTGATATTGCCATTTCTGTGGTTACTTTTGTTGTTGCTTCCGTTTCGTTTCGGTTTCTGTTGTTGTTTTAACTGACCACGAAAGCTTCTCGGTCAGCGTTCGTCCATGTTAATTGACGATGCTGGACTCGTCTCGTCGTCGATGGTATCGAGTATTACGAAATCGTTAAAAAAAACAACGTCATTTGAGCTGATGATGAATTATGGACAACAACAACAAGCGTGAAGTTATACAAGGCATGAATGTTTATACGGTTTATACAAATTGTTGTTGTTATGGTTGTTGTTATTTTTTTAACGGTTGCGGTCTTTTTGGGTACTACGAGTAAACACGTATTAACCATAAAGTGTACTAGTTGTTGTTGTTGGAATTGTCATCATTTTAGGCTTCTGGACCGGACTGACCGCTTTTGTTCTTGAATTTTTAGTATTATCAGTGTTTTTGTTGTTGTTGTTGTTGTTGTTGTTGTTGTTGTTGTTGTTGTTGTGGCTGCCAGCTACATTTGGCGTAACAAAAGTGTGTAAACTGTCTCAGTGTCAAGGCTCTGGTAAGTTGTTGTTGTTGTTGTGAAGCTTGTTTGCGCTGACTATGAACTGAAAACGCGCTTTGTTTAACAGTTTAAGTTAAGTTGGCTGCGTTGTTTGTTGTTTGTTGTTGTTGTTATTGTGGTTGTTACGAATACTCGTATTTCAAAATTTACGCGTTTGCGGTTGTTTATGTATGTTTTTTTTTTTAAACAAATGACGTTATGGTTGTTTTTGAGTAGCATCGTGATGTAATAAATAATAAAAGATGCCCGCAGAGATTAAAATAAAAGCTAAGAGAAAAACGCCAAAGCAATTTTTCTCAAAATCGACGATATAATTTGAAGGTGAAGAAAAAAATTAATTGAACTTTTAATGATTCAATTTTCTTGTTCAAGTTTTTATTGTATACACAAAATAATAATATACACACATTAATATTTCTTTATTTATTTTTAATAAGATGTTTCGTAATACAGTAACGGAAAAACGTTACGTTGAATGTTGTTTGGGTAAACTTTTTTCTACAATTTCTAAAAATGTTCGTCTTTAGTTAAAGTCTTCAACGAAGTCGCCGAGACTCTGATTTTGAAAAAGTTTAATACAAGCTCATTATATACTTTTTTATATAATTTTTCCTGCATTTCTTTGCTTTTTTAAATGTCTATTGAATCCCTTTTTTAACTCTACTATTCTCCCTCCTCCTTCTCCTCTTCCCCTCTACCGGTCCTTTCTCCTAAAACTTAACCATGGCAATTGAACTCCAACCAAGTCGGCCGATTGTGTTCGAAATATGTCACTTGCTGGGTTTCAGTTCATTTTATTGGTAGCAGAAATTGAATGGAAATTTCTGCCATCTCTCGTTGAGTTATTTTCACTTTTATTATTGTTGTTATAAATCTTTTTTTTTTTTTGTTTTTTTTGCTCCTCAGTTTTGGTGCATGCTCGCCGCCTGTCAATGAATTACAATCTCTATTTTTTCCCCATTTTCTTGAATTTGTAATTATAAAAATTTAATATGCTCGGTTGGGTTCATAGCGTAACTATGTACATACGTATCCATGTACTACGCTAAATTACAAGTACGTCGTAAGTACCAGAGTAAGTCAACTTTCTCATTTCAATGCAACAATGATGGAATTTTCTTCTTCAATCTTACTCAAAATGATATGTTACTTCTGCAAATTGATGACAGAAAATCTTTGAATGCTTTGTTTTTAATTAATTTCTCTTAGGGCCAATTTCACAGTGGCCGCCTAAAGTGCTAATCGGGATTTTCTAACCTCAAAATCTCTTACAAATTGACGTTTGAAAGTTCCGATTAACACTTAACCGGACTTTGTGAAATTTGGCCCTAATAAAGTGCAGATTTCTGTATTCTCTCTTTCTCTAAAAAATCACATTACCAATGCTGCATTGGCAATTTCTATGGATAACTTACTGTTTTAATGGTTATGTTCACTAAATATTTTCTTAATAACCATGATTTTTCTACCAACTTATCAAAATTTTAGCTTTAACTTGTGTGAAATATGTCTCGAATCACGTTTCTCTTAAGATCACGTCAACCTTGACACTATGTTCTTTGGTATAATATGACGTACATATGTACATACATATTGCTTATACCAAAAAATTTTAGTATTTTCTTCAGAAAGCTCTATCGCGATTAAACGAAATGAGTATAAGTCGTGATGGCTACAGATTTTGTTTACAATCCATCTCATGCCATCAACCATCAACCCATCTTATACTCTTCGTCATTTTCTAAAACAAGTTATAGTGATTAAAATTTTGGAATATAGCGGTTTTTCTCTACGTGCACAAGATATTATCATGTACTCGTAAATATATATATAAAGCTTACAAAAAGCATTTTGAAATACATCTAGCAAGGTTATGTAATATCTTAACGTGAATTCATTGAAAATAATTATAAATCTGACAGAGAATAATTGAGAAATAATTGTTTGACAACCTAACTAGACTGAAAATAGCATTGATAGAAACTTCACGGTCAAAAATTCGAAATCACGGTCGAAAATTATAGTCTTAATGCTTAAGCCTGTTTTTTATGTATAAAACCCTTACAAATGTTCTCAAATGCATTCATTAATTTTTCCATCTTGCTTAGAAAATTTAATTTTTGATGTTTTAAACTATTTCTGTATGAGACTTTGGCCTCCAAACTTGAAAATTCGTTCGGAAACTCATCGTCAAAAACCGGGTCGCAAAACTTAACGAATATATAAATGTCAAATTCAAGTTTTCAAATTTAGAAAACAAGCATCGAGCTTACACAAAATACAAAGGAGGGGTAAGCTGTCAAAATTTTTATCTTCTAATGCACTTTCGTTAAGAAGAAATTGTATTTGTCAATAATCATAACAATAAATTAAGATTTCTCACATCTTAATTAAAAAAAAACCGCATAAATTTATTAAAACTTAAAATTTCTTTAAAAAGTGCTCTTTAAAGGTTTTTCTTCTATCATATTTTCGACCACAAAACTGAATACTCATCTATTTTTTGGGTTTATTAAAATATACGATTATAGTAGTAAAATATTTGTAGGAATAAATGATCGAATTGTTCTTGTTAAAATGAACTTAGTAAAAAACTCACTTTTTTAGCTTAAAAGATCAAAGAATGACACAAACAACTTAACGACAAATAAATTGTTCACTGACTGAAACTGCACAATCAACTGAATGAACTGAAATTAAGAGATGAAAATAAATTACTATAGAAATTAATTTTACGGAACGATTAATTTCAAATACGGCAGATCGCTGCCCGAACCGAAAAGCAACTGAACGAAACTGAAAATCTCCGGCTCGCAGGTAAGTAATAAACAACAACAACAACAACAACAACAACAACCACAACAACAACAGCAGCAACAAAATAATATTCGCTATTACCAACACCAACACCAACACCACAATCATAAAAAATATAAAAACAATGAGAGAAATAAAAGTCTCGTATGCGGTTAAAAACAGTTAAGCCGGTCGGTCGGTTGGTCGGTCGGTTGGTTGGGCTCATGTTGCCGATACTGTCAAAATACAGATGGACAGACAGAAAACACACACACACTTGCACACACACACACACACACACACACACCACGAACACAAATTTCTACCAATCCCTTGAAAAACAAAATTTTAAGCAATCCAAGCTTTTACATGCAAAACGCACATACGAAGCAACAACAACAACAACGACAACAACAACAACAAATAACAACAGTAAAAAGCGTCTAAAGTGGTTATTGCGCAATTACAACAATTCAGCAGAGCAAAATCCATACCAAACTGACGCTGCGAGCTGGTGAGCGTTTATGATTGTTTAGTGGTGATGATGGTGGTACAAGAAAAAACAACAGCAGCAACAATGGCAAGACCAACAGTATGCTCAAGATCTGTGATATTTTTTGTAAGTGGTATAAGCCACTTACATGACGTTTCATTCGAGAGCATGAAAAAAAAAAACAGAAGAAGAAAGAAATCTCCGTTAAAAAAAGTAATAAAATTGCCAGGCTCAAGATGCACAGAAAAGTGATGACAAGAGTGATGGCGAGAGTGATGACACTGGCTTCTTTTTTTTTTTTTGTTGATGACACAGAATTTGATGGATTTCAGCGTGTACCATACAATGAGCTCATTAAAATTCATGTTCGTGAATACGTCGTTGTTCGGTGTCGCAATGTTCGACGAGTTACAAACAAAAAATAACATTGCTGAATATTCTTTTTAAAATTATCCGAATATTTCTTTTTGTTGTGCTGGCAAAAAAAGTAAGAAAATTTGCAATCCAAATAGCATTCTTCAGTTATTAAAGTATTTCTCGATGTACATACATATGTTTGTTTGCTTGCTTCATATTTGCGAAATTTTCTTTAGTATCTTCATCATAATCATTATTATCGTCATCAAGGCTATAACTTTATTTTTTGTTTATCTGTCTTTTGTTATATCTAAGAAAGTGCTTTTTTTACCATCATATTCACGTTCTTCCTGCATGATCATGATTATTTTAAATCTAGCTAAAGTATAATAAAATTAAAGCTAAAGCTAAAGTAAATATTTGATAATTTTTTCCGAGTAAACTGTTTATTCTAGTTATCATCTTCTTGATATTAATTCATTTTATCACTATAACAATAATTAGCAATATTTGCAAATTTTATGCTGAGAGTGAGGCCACAATCACTTTCCAATATTATGTGCTTTATTATTAACATTATCTTCATCCTCTTTATAAACAAGCTCAGATTATTTACTATAACAATACTAACAGATTAACAATATTGTAAATATTATCAACCCTTTGATTTCTTCACAGTCGAAAATTTTGGTTTAATTTTCCATCTCAGCATCTTGTCATATACATCCTAACCTAAAAGTCGATATCTTCAACCTTCTCTACTTATTCCCAACTTTTAAGAGGACAAATTTTTATTCGAAGTTTAAGTTTCCTTTCTGTACATGATTTAAACTTAATAGTTGACAACAAATTTAAGGAATATTCCAACCCAAAGAAAGTTGAAAAAAATGAAAAATCTCACTATAATTTTCGACCGTGTATCATGAAACATTAATATCGTTTAAACAATTATTTCCATGCCATTTCCAGGCCATTTCTCATCATTATCCACTATTATAGATAAAGTTCCAAACTCTATTTGGAACATTTCCAGGCCATTTCTCATGATTATCCACTATTATAGATAAGGTTCCAAACTCTATTTGACTTAACATCCAGATATCAAGCGTTATTTTAATTGATCAAGCGTTAAGCGATCATTGTTTTTTTGAAATCATTATCGTCATTTCTAACCTCACCATTAAAATTAAAAGGATTGAAAATTTTGCATTAAAAAAGCATTATATAAAATCGGGTTAAACCAGTTTATCTACAAAAAAAAGTTAAGCCAAAAAATGTATGTTATTGCCAAAATTTAATATCAATCAAATCAATATTTAATATTGAAAAAACTATCAGTTGACTAAAACTGCTAAAGAGTATTTGAACCGATATTGTATCGTTATTGTTCTCCTAAAGAATTTTTTATCGCATGCCATTCGAGTAAATTAGTTTCGTATGAAAACGAGGCTTTGAACATTAAGTGTGTCAATGCAACACTTGCTTGTGTCAAACAGTCCGATAGTTTTTTTAAATGTTCTAGTTCTAATGTTGAAAATTGGTTAATTCTTTTTTTTGCTTTAGGTTTTTTGTGTTTTTTATACTTCAGTGCTGCTAACAACGCTGAAAGCAATTTCAGATAAAATTTTAAACATGCTTTAAATACAAGTATTCAACGGAAGGAGACAAAATTATTAGAGCTGTTATAGAAGGGTGTCCGAAATAAAGTTGTATCGGAATCGTTAAAAATTTTGAAATCGTTCCATGAATAGAAAAATAATTTGTGTTTAAACTTTGTTTTCTAATTGCGCTCGATCGTTATTGTGTCGTTTTCTACAACACAAACCAATTTAGATATAGAAAGTAGTACAAGGTTAATGAATTGTTCTACTTGTTAAATGGGTTTTTGTGTCTAGAAATAATATTTACTACTGTTTTCTTAAACAGCTTGCATTGTTCGGTGACGTTACAGGTGTTTGAGCCAACTCCATTTTGAATTCATTATTCTTTATGTTTGTAGGTTTGTTTTTTGTTGTTGTGGTTTTTTATTTATCTACTATTAATGCTCGTCTATATCCTATTGTTTTTTGTCGGATGGTTTGTCTTGGCAACAATTGTTCATGAATTAGTTGGTAGCTTTTAAACTTCACAACCACGATATTACATAACATAATTTCTTATTCGATATATTGTATGTATGTAAATTCATTTTAGGAAAGTAATGTCTTTCTCATCGAAATGTATTTCAATTTTTTGTTTTGTTGTTGTTTGCGCGCATTTAACTTTCTCACTTGATATTTGTTATGCCTGGTAATGCCTTTTATGAATTTTAAAAATAAATTTAAACAAAACCTGCTCAATATAACAATCAATGCCATCTAGTGAGCGCTAGAAAACTCACACAAATACACACCGAAGCTCCACATTTCAAAACAATTGAACTCTATACTACGCATGTTCAACTTCTGACAATCGTCTGACTTCGGCCGAGCTTCCGTAAAGGAATCGTCTGTCAGACATCAGCTGAAGTCCTGTGTTTTAGGTGCAAGGCTCCAACAGTCGGTAACGGCTCTTTGATGAACTCAGTCGGTCAATCGCTCGGTTCTCATTGTCATCAACGTCATCATCATCATCTCGTTGGCAGCGAAAAGATAAAACTTATTTACGGAGTGCGGAAACCAGACACTCTAAAACGAGTATAAAGAGTGTGTGTGTGTGTATGTGTTTGCGGTACTGTGCGAATGTGTGTGCGGAGTAAAAATTTCATGTGAAACTAATCCTTGCAAATGCATCCGTCGGAAGTGGTATAAAATTAAATAATGCAAAAAGTTTTCATGTAAAGTGTTTTGGTGTAAAAGTGATGTACCTATGTATGTACGAGTATGTATGTATATGTCAATATGTACATATGTTCATATCAGCTTTCAATGTGTGAAATAAATGGTAGAAAATAAAAATAGAAAAAAATTTGGTAATACATAGTTCCGGAATGGCGAATGCGAAAGAGCATCGCACAGCAACGCGCGGGAAAAATTTTATTCATGTGTTCACTTGTCAGGAATATCAATACCAATGTGTATCAATTGTTTAGGGGCGTGTGTATTTGTGTTTGTAATCGTATTTGTTAGTTTAAAAACTAAAATAATACACAAGTAATCGAAAGCAGGACGTCAAATATGATAGCTCTTGTCGTAACCCTTTATCGTTTCGGCTAATCGCGAAACTTGACTTGATTTTTCATACAAACGATACTTATCGATTTAGCACCTCTTACTTTCGAATTGAGAATTTGTTGTGAAATTAACCAAACTCTATTCCAAACTCTATAAACGGTTTATCGATTGATTGCCAACGTGTAGCGTACAGTGAGTGCGGTTCGACTCAACTCATTGTAGTGGTTCACCACACCAATGTTCATTTGTATTCAAGGAGGTTGTGGCGGTTAAACGATGGAACCCATTGTGTGCCATGTATTAAAATGACCGCTAATGGCCGTGTTATCTAACCGTTGACCACTTAATAGCATTCGCAATGGTTAAACACTTTCTTAAATCGACGTAGACTGTTCGCGCTCAAGAAACAAGACCAGAAAATGCGAAGACAGCTTAACAGAAAGTTTATTAGTACGTCATAATGACTGAACGAAAGTGAGTTTATGCTCGTTTTGAGAAAGGAATTATTACAATATTAACAGCAACGATTACAGCAAAGTAAACTGAAATTTTGGCAATCAGAAAACAAATGTGACTAAGAAAAAGCATTTAAAACTTAAAAAAAAATCAATAATTTAGATAAAGATTTACAAATTTTATCCATTAATCGGTTTGATTCCTTTTTCAAAGTTGTCATTAATACCGATGCTCAGCAATATACCCGATTTTTTTGGAAAACTTGTGTTTTTTCTATTGGAAATTTAAAAAAAAAAAAGGTGCTAACAGTATAAAAAACTTAAAACTTCCAAACGTTTCAATGGATTTTCAGTATTTAAATGGGATTATTTAGCTTTGGACTGATTTACTGAGAATACCTTTGGTAACTTCATGTATTTTGATACTTTACGTGAGGCGCTAATCCTTTGTCCCTGGCTTTATTTCATATTCCTTTTTCCACTAGCCGCCTTTTTTTGGGAAATAAAGGCAGAAAGAGCTTTGACAGCTTTCACAAGCGTGATTTATTTTCCATCTCTTGTCGGTAACATTATCGTAAATGAAATAATTGGCATATTTTTTAACTTATTATAATGCCATAATTTTGTCAACTTTTTCGTTAATATTAATATTTTTACAATTGACCCCTTTCACTTTCTACACTTCGTCAGCTTTCTTTTAGGTCCTTTATTTCTTTCTCATTTTTACGGTTCTCTCTTTTTACAAGATGTTTAATGCTTTTACCATAATTTTTTTATAACTTAACACTTTCGTTCAGTATAATTTTTTTTTAGTGCTAAATTTAATAGCATTTTTGTCATGAAAAGAAATAAATTGAAAGAGAACTTTACCACAGTGAAGTTGGCAAAGTATGTACTAAGAATGTGTCAAGTTCTGAACTTTATGAAACATGAACTTTATCATGATGCTGATGATAAATTCTTTCAAGTTTTTCTCCTTTAAATTGTCAATCGGCTAAGTAAGGAATTTCGTTGAATGACGAGAGGAGTTTGTTAAAATCAACATGTGCCGTAGCGTACTAAGTAATTTCCCAAAAAAAAGTTTTACTCTCGTAAGACAACCTTTTTAACGTTTATGGTTTAACGTTACAAGCGTTATATTTATCAAAGAGCAAAAAAGCAAAGAGAAACTGAAGCAGCCTCAAGAAAATCGATACTTTTTAAAGGAGTTAAATTTTTAGAGTAATAAAATTGTGTTACAACGATGGGAGAGAGAGAAGAAAGTGCGCAGGTAGTAATAATAAAAATAGAAATATATAAAGCATAAATAAAACACTTTACCGCAGCCGTGCTATGCGCCCTCCGCCTTCTTCTTCTTCTCTTTTACGTAGCGCCCTCATACGAGGCCAATCCTTTTAATATACGAGTACTTTCCGTGACCCAGTATTTCTTTTCTGTCCCATTTTTTTCTAAAAGTCGTTTAACATGCAGCATTTTTAGTTACTTCTCCCTCCAGACCAAAACGCCCCCCTTGCAGCGCCACCAGTTTTATTGGTTGTGGATGTTGTTTAGTACCCAAGAATTTGATGCTGATGGAAAATGAAAATTTTCATTAGCTTATTCCTTGCCAAAAGGAAAAAGAAGTAGAATAGAGAGAAGGAGAAAATCAGAAACAACAAAATAAGGCGAGAAAATGGTCGGTCTTTTTTTGTTTATTTTTGTGTTTTTTTATTGTTTTTTTTTATTGACCTTTTCAGTTAAGATCGAGACATGGCTTTTCAGTCGAGACGAGATCTCGTGATGCGGCACTTTTTGAGTGGAGACGAGAACCGAAGCCAAGTTTCTTCATTTCACAAGAAATCTCGCTCGTGCGCACCACTTACTACAACAAGAGAAACAACAACAACAACAGTTATATAACAATAAAAAACTGTGAAAACAACAACTTCCGCAGCGACACAACTTGTAAGAAAGCGCAACACCACAGCTGTGCACAGCAAACATAGTCAGTCGTTCTCTTGGTAATTGTTTGTTGCAGAAATTTTCCTTGCATATTTTGTGGCGTGATTTTTTACATGGCAAATTTAACCATAAGATTTACGAGAGAATTCAGTACGCAATTTTTCCTTTTTACCGCTATCGTGCTGCATGCAAATTATTATATGTACTTTATTTTGCTTTTTGTAAAATATGAGGAAAAAAAGGAGGGAGAAAGAGAAGAAATGTAGGAAAAGAATAGAATGAAGAAAAAAAAGAAGTATGAAGTTAGTTGCTTTTTATATCCTGCTTATTTTAGGCTGCAGGTGGCTATGCTCTAAATTTTCACTATATGTACTTTATTTTAAACTCTTTTCTGGAAATTACATAGTTGTAGTAACCAACAGTAACTATTTTCACTATTTGCTCACTTCGTAGGTTTTTGAGGTCGGTAAAAATATGGCCTGAAATTTTCGTACCTTGCATTACTCTTGTGATCGTCACTTAATTTCTTCTAAACAGATTTTTAAAATGTTTTTCTTCTTTAAAGCGGAAATTTAAAGGTAAAATAAACCTTTTAAATATTGAACATCTCTAAAAAATCGCTTGGGTTATACGAATAAGGCTTTAATATACATAAATATATAATACAATACATACATAATATATACAATAGTACTAGACATACATATGTATATACAAAAGTAAAGTTGTCCAATGGCTGAGGAAAAAAATTGATAATAGACATTTATTATCGTAAGTAAAGCAAAAATAAATCGAAATTTGTTTTAACGTAAACTTTTAATTTCTTCGTGATACGATATACAAAAAATATAAAAGAAATATTTTAATTGTGTTGCGATATTATAAAAATCATCAAAAGTGAAAACAAATTTAAAAACTATTATATTTATAAATTTATTTAAAGTTTTCGTTGGCGGGAAAATAAATTTCTTAATAAATAAAAAAGAATAAATAAAATTCCAAAAAAATAAGCAATAAAAAATTTATTTAAAAAAGTTTTTAAATAATTATACATAGTTTTTTTCTTCTTATTTGCTGTCTTGTGTACTATACCATACTATTTCATTTATAAGAAAATAAAATTAATTAATGAAAATAAATTTAAAACTATAATAATAACAGCCTATTAAATAATTTAAAAAAGTGTAAAAAATTTAAAAATTTTTGTTATACAAAAACCAAAAAACTTATTGTCTTCAGAGTAGCGGAAAAAGAATACAGGACCGCAAAATGGTAAGTACGATAATTAGTATTTTCAGCATATCTACTATAAAAATAAAAATTAAGTTGAAGCACGTGCATAAAGAATAATAACAGATTTTTACCATACATATTTACAAACTTAACAATATTATTCGCGCCAAGGACATCGATGATTGACTATCGATGATTGTCTGTTTAACATCAATTTTCGTATGACATCAATGTTCTGTTCTCAATCGTCAGTCTAGGTTTTCATTCGTTAGTCTTCTATCATTTTTAAAAAGCAGTGAGTGATGATGCTTTATTGCCATAAGCTCGATTTTTTTCGCAATCTATAGCGTTTTAAATAAATTACAAACCAAATCAAACAAACAAAAAGAAGAGAAGAAAACAAACCAAAAAAAGCCATAATAAAGCAAATAAAGAATCCTGATAAATGATCCGCAAAACCACCAGCTAAGCAGTTTGTACGCATCATAAATATTCACAGATTTCCACACGCCTTCTATAATTTCACCACCGCCCTCAAGGAGATACATATTCCTTTATTCATGCCTTCATTCTGGTTGGTGAGATGTTGCGCTGGGAAAATATAAAGAAGTTTCCCAGTTTTCTGCCTTCGGCCGCTGATCGATCGCCTTCAAGGCCTTCCAAATTGTCTGTCAACCGGATTCAGTAGTAGTAGTAGTTGTTGTTGTTGTTCTAGTTGGTTTTAGTATGGACGGAATGAGAATAACTTTATTTGGGGAACTTCAAAGGAAAGAAATCCTTGCGGTAGACGCCGAAGAGCGAATGGTAAATGCTTTCAGGGGGAGAAACATCTTTGGCTTCAATTAAATTATTTCCTTTGCTGGCGGCGCTCAAGTTTGATACAACCACAAAATCCAGATAGTCATAGAATCTGCAGATAGTTAATGGTAATAAAAACACAGCAAAAGCGAAGGAGGAAGGATCTTTAGCAAATCTTATCAAAGAACATTTTTAATTCTGTCTCTAAGGCGTAAACCGGATTGTGTCCTTAAAGGGATAATTCATTTGATAATAGACTTCATATAAAATGTCCAAAACATCCGGTTATTAAGTAATAAAATCTCTTTTATGAGAGAACGTTTTAATTAACAACCGCCGGCGTCATCCGCCGACAAACATTGCTTGCATATCAGCTCAATATCCACCACAGTAGACCAGCCCATCTGCAGTTCATCCCTTCTTTCCTTGTTGAACTTGTTGAACGTCAGGGACTGCCGGTCACAGCGGCATTGCAAGCCTTTACCAGAGCAAGCGAATGCCGTCCGTCTGGTAAGAAAATAAAATTGTTCCAATTTACATGAACTTTCAGTATTGGAGCATTGATAATTTTACCCCTCTTAGAGAAACCACAGTTGGGAATTTTGCTAAATCACAGCCGAGACTTTCAATTCATTCACTCCATCAAGTCGCGTCATCTTTAATATACTCTTCGTTTAGGTACTCAAAGTTCAGTCCCTGCTGAATACTCGCTAACGTGATACGCTTAATTCCCTGAACGTTTCACCACACAGCCCGACAAAATTTACTACATAGACCGTCAACAAGGCTTCTTGTAGAAGGTTTCCGTCGAGCTAAAACCGAATCCACAATATTTTCTATTAGACTTTTCCATTAGAAATATCAGTTTTCGAGATATCCTCCTTTTTTTTGGTATTGAAAAACCTGGGTTTTTTTTAGAATATTTGAGATTATGTTAATATCTCTGAAATGTGATATTATTTAAGTACAATAATTATTACAATAAAGTAAAGAAGTAAAATATTTCCTCTCATGCGTATTGATTGTATTGTATGATTTTAGGGGCATTGAAATTAGAAATTTTAGTGATCAACTTCAATTCGATCGACTTGAAAATTCCTCAACTTGCGTATTTTCGGTGTCAGTTTAATATTCATACCGACTTATCTCTAGATTCTGCATTCAGAATTTGTGTTTGAACTAACTGTGTTGAAATTTCTCACGCTCTTATATTCACGACGTTAGCTGTTGATTTCTTAATAATTCCGAAAACATAACTCTCTCTCTCTCTCTCTCTCTCTCTACTCGTTTTCTTACAGTATGGATTTGTTAATTATGCTCTGGAGCTGCTGGTGCTGAAGCATTTTGGAGAAGAAATTTGGGAACAAATAAAGTAAGTTTCTTAATAACTAATACTGAAATAGCTTCAATTATTAAATTAAATATTATTTTTAATAACACCAAAAATATGTATATAAGACTACATATATTGAATTTTTCAAAAGTTTTTTAATAAACTTTTCAACAAAAATTAAAGCACAACCAATGCATAATTAAAATATTATGAACGCAACGACCACACTGCGAAATAATATTTCCGCTTTTACCACACGATACCACGATATTACCATATTACTCTTCCACACAATAGACGTACCCTGTAGGAAAGTAAGTACCTGCTCGCCTTCTTTCTTTTATGTACGTTTTTTCCACTTTGTATTGATCCTTACTACAATATATCTTTTACAGCGCAAGCCGTAAAGCAAAATAACAATTAAAATTTTTCTGAGCGAACTACTGAGCGCTCTATTTCTGCGTCAATTGCCAACAGCTTTCATGTCCAATTCTTTAAGAGCTCTTAGTCTAATTTCTAATTCCCGTTTCTCTTCTAATTCCCTTCCATTCAATACTTAGCATTTCAAAGCTAAAACTGAAAGAAAGAAACTGAACCAGAATGAGAATAATATACAAAATTTTTTAAGAGAAGAATTTGTTACTGACCAGGAAGCGTACAAATGACATTTGTATATGCACTAGAGGGCTGCATGAGACGTCTCGAAAGCTTGTTCAAGCAGTCTTGAAAGTTTCAGAGGTTGTATGAATTGCTGTCATTGCTTTCGAATCAAGTGATGACTTTTGGAAGCGCCGCTGAAAACATTGCCACATATGTTGCTGACAGTCACGGCTTGATTCGAAATCAAATGGAAGGAAGCACTGCATCAACGCAAAAATGTTGCTATGTCAGTTTCGAATCATTCGGCACGTCTCATGCAGCCGTCTAATATGTACATTTGTAATTACCATTTCAGGCTAATACCATCCATCCCTTCATGTTTTGGTACAAATAAACTCATTATTGACGCTTTTGTAGCCGAAAGAAGACGTACTGCTAGATGTACCCCTTTTCCTACTGGGTTTCTTAGTGAGTGTACCAGAAGAGCAAAAGAATTGCAAGTGATGAGCATGAGCAAACTGGCGAAAAAGTACATGTTTTAGCCAAAGTGCTGAAGCCCAATCAAAGTGCTCACAAAAGCCGAAACGTTCCGGAAATAATTTAGTAGAATGAAACAAAAGATAAAATAACGGCCAGAAAATAACAAAAAAAAAAAAAAAAATAAAAGATGAAAAACTCGTAAATAAGTATATAAAAATTGAATAAATTAAGGAAAATGCACACGAGCATGCGAGCACAAGCATACTAAAGGAAATAAGAAAGTTGAAGGTTCTTTGCTTGAATTTTATTTCAATATAATTAAGTATCCTTAATTAATAAAAATAATAACAACAACTATTCTGAGTTTCTCATTCGAATTTTTTGTTACTATTTTATCTGTTTTTCTTGTGTCGATGTTTTTCTTTTTCAAGTTTTTTTTCTTTCAGTTTTCATTTAATTTAGTCGCTTATTCGGAATACACACATGACTCGGCTATAGTCGTTTCTGCTTTGTTCGTTTTCGGGTTTTTGGCTGGTAACAAACAACAACAACAACAACAATGGAAAATAACAAAGCAAAAACGAGAAGAATCCATGCGTTTTTGACTCGTGGCTGTTTCACGTGTGATGGTGTTAATTTCTCGCATTTCCGTCACAAAACCACATAAAGAAGCTAAAAAAACAACAACAAATACGAGCAGAATGGGCTCAAAGTGGGCAAACGGAAAACATTCTTATCCAAAGAGCAATAATGAACTATGAAAATACAGAAAGAAGGAAGGAAGAAAAACAAAAAAAAAACCAAAGGACTAAGAAAAAGATTTCCGAACACACCGCCGCGAATTTCGAAGTTTTAGTTGTTATGAGTATGTATTTCTTTTTTTATTTTTTTTTTTTTGTTTTCGTCTTTTACGTCCGTACGAAAAAGAAGACAACGGAAGCATTAATGCCTTGGTATTCGTGACACATGCATACACATCTTGTTTACGGTATACGCGAGCGTGTATTCATTTACTTTAAGGCTTTTTCTTCTTCTTCTTTTTGTACGAAATGATGGATGTTTGTACCATACCTAATTAAGAAATCTTTGCTTCTAGTATAATATTATCTTTCTAATTTCATCTCACTTCTCACTTCCTTCTTGGGCCTGTCTCCAAACTACGTGACGTATTTTCACATAATAACGAAAGTTTTTTTTTTATACAAAAAGTTTTGATGGTACCTACGATTTAATGCAATTGATCTTTATAATGAAGATAAAACAACATACGACGTGTATTTTATTGTATTAATTTAGCTTTAATTGTGTAAACGCTATTAAACGATACCAGAAAGGGTGTGGTGCTGGGCAAAAGGGAAGGTAAGGAGGAACAAAGAACACATAAGGTCATTAAAAGAAAAACAAGAAGCAAAAGTAGAAAAGTAGCTGTTCCCGATAATTTCATCTGAATGCTTGCTTTTCGACAACGCTCCACAACATATTCCGAAGCGGACGCCATTTTAATTTTTTAATATTCCGAAAGCGGACGTATAGGATTTTGATGAGTCGCTCATTAAAATTTCCAAGATCGAACAGTTTATAACAACAAAAATTGATAGTAAAAATTAAAAATTTAACTCTATTGACGCTGCAAATAAATGTTTTTTTAATATTTGTTTTTAATATAATGTTTTTGGTATTTCTGCAGTGTTTGAAATTCAAATTATCGTATATATAAATAATAATATTCAATTTTAATATTAAATATTAAAGCAGTTTATTATAACAAAATTTCATTAATTAAAAACGGTTTACTTTCTTGTAATACTTTATTTTGTTTTACTTTTAGAGTGATCTACTGTAGAAGGACGTATTAATTTGCATACGCTTAAAAATTAAGGACATTGGAGTTGTTTGTTATATTTATTTCTATCGTATATTCACGTAAAAATATTAGTACATACTTTCAAAATGCAATCAACTACTCTGTAGTCCTTTCTGTTTTGCGCCATTATTAACTATGAAAATCCTTTGTCAGAGTGAAAAAATGTTCGCTATAGACTCTAAAAATGTAATATCTTAATTTGTAAGAGTCACACAAAAAGTACAGTACGTTCAAATCTTTTTATCTTCTGAATTTACGCTTTGTAGCTGCACATTTTTACGATCTCTCCTTTTTGGCTTTTCTGGCTCTTTCTCACTGAATATTCATAAAGGATTAGAGCACTTCGAGTTGATTTAATGAGATGTTGGAAAAAGTGCAACATTTTTCAAACGATAAGGAAAAGGATACGCTATATATGTGCATATACCGCCGATATTTTCTCAAAATTCATTCTCGATTATTCTATATTGTATTGTTTTACTATAAGCAGTCCAGACTTTTGGTACAAGGCCAGCCAAAAGCGCGCTTGAAGTTTAGTCGTTTTTAAGTTAGAGCTTTTTTTATTGACCCAAGTGTGTTGCTTTAATAAAAGTTCTTATTCATTTATTATTTCACATTTTTCTATATACTTTTTTATGCTTTAACTTGTTACCATTCAAGGTTTTTACTAGGCCAAAAAATTCTGCCTCGTAACTAAACTATTGTATAACTAACCATAATGTCTAATATCGTAACGTTACGACCATAAAAACCCTGAAACGCAGACTTGACCTCGTGTTTTTTTAAATGTTTTAGAGTTTTGTTTGAAAAATTATTAAACAATTCCACTAAAATTGTAACATTTCATGGAAAAAACCCATTTAGAGTAAACATAGAATATATTTTTCTGACGTGGCTTACACGTACCTTCACAATTTTCTAAAGCATAAAGGAAAGTGTAGAAATAAACCTATAAAAGCCAACTAATTGACATTATTTAAGCATAAAGTTTTAGTTCTTCAAGTCAAACAGAGTTGTTTAAATCCAAAACATATAAACATTTTAAATCTTGAAATGGCGGCACTTTTCAATTTCGGTGTTTTTGCTCTTCTTTGCGCTTTGCTAGTTCAGGTAATAGCTAATAAAGCCCCGAAAGTTGAGTTCGGCGTTTCGAATCATCACCAAAAACATCCACAATTAACTAAGTATGGAAATCGAGCTTATGCAACCTTGGAAGGTAGTCCCGGGAACGAATAATTTACAGCTGGCGGGCACAATCGGCATTGTAAATTGTCCGACAATTCAATAAGCCTTTAAAGGTTTTAACTAATGCTAAACAAGTATAATCTAATCGATGTACGTAATTATGTAATGCGTTGAAATAATATTTTCTAAAAAACATTGTGACATCATCTTACTGATTTTAATAAACTTTATTTAATAATCAATTTAATAAACTTATGTTTTAATAAAATTTTAATAATTTTTTGAATCAGGGATTGATTCAAGGCGTATCAGGTGGGCATTATTTGCCAGAGCTATAAGTCTGATGGTGGCATCTTTTAACAGCAAAAATTAAGATTAAACCAGTAAAACGTTTCCTTCGTTCTAGCCGAAACGTAGATAGTATGCTACAGCCTTCATTCTTTAAGTTTTACGACAGGGTTGGATGATTATCGGTTTTTAGGATGCATGCGTTTCAGAAATTGAAGGAAATTATTCAAATAATAAATCAATATGGTGAACGTGCACGACCACGGTTGCCCATTTCTATTGGTCTTTATGGCCTTTGTGGTATTTCAATAATAAAAACTTGAATAAACTAAATCGCAGTTGTCGAGACAGCACAGCCATTGCTGCAACAGCTTTTCAGGACAACCGGCCCGAATGACATTCCCAAAGGTTTGCCCTGACATTTTCGAAAACATTCATACGAAGGCAACGAAGAAGGCCCAAAATGGGCCTTATTTCATTTTTTTTAATTAACGCCCATTTTGCCAAAATGAAATAAAGCCCGCATTGGGCCTTATTTCATTTGTTGAAAAGACAAATAGTTGTCTTTTTTTTTGAAAAGACAAGAAAAAAAATCCGTTTTTGTCTCTGATGAATTAATTCGCAATCGCGTTTTCGTAAGTTTGCGATAAAATTAAAAGAGTACAGAAAAACCGTAAGCAACTCTTTTTAAAAATACATAAGTAATTATTTCGTTTTTTTCCGACAGATAATTATTAAGAAAACAAAAAACCTTGCTGGCAGCCTTGAAGTTAGTCTTGGCAGTCAATATCTTTCTTGGCTAAATGTTTTCCCGGTGATTCTTCCAACAACCAAGAAGTCCTTCCTCCCTTTGCTTTTCTCTTTAAAGGAAAAAGCCTTTTTGGCCGGCCTTTTTTATTATTTCCATAATAAACACTATGGACCAAATCAAAAGTAATGATTTTTTTACTTCAAAACTGAAAAATGTGCAGCTATCACACCGATGGAACAAAAAACGAATGAAAAATAAAAGAAAAATATTATTATAAATGGTAGAAATCTGCAGATGTTTCGGATTATTCTAAAGTTCTCCCATGGAAAAAATTGAAAAATTCCCAATGAAAAAAGAAACTCCCAACAAAAATAAAATATCTTACAAAAATATTTTCTTTCTTCTAATTGTTGCGTTTTATTTATATTCAGAGTTCCTCATTATAAAGATTTTATATAGAAATCATTTTAAATATAAGCCTAAGAAATATAAGCCTGCAAGAAATGTATGTATGTATTCTGTGAAGTCGCCTTATGCTGAATTTGCCTTATAGCCAACTTATAGCCAACACCAGTTAAAGAAAAAAATTTAAAACTGAAAAAAACCTTTCGGAAAAATCATATTTCAAATGTGCAAATTCGTAGCGTAGGGTGCAAATTCGTAGCGCCAGCGACGTTGAACCGAAAATGAACTTTTAAATAATTCTCCTCTTGGAAGAATTCCAAGTACTCGGCGACGAACATCCTTTCTACTTCTAATGTGAATATTTCAATACAGAAGTACCACGGACAATTCAAAAGCTGAAAGTTTAAGTGTTATGATTTGAGAAAATTTGGAGCACTTTTTGATGAACAATCTGAAAAACGTCTAACATTTTTCAAACGATAAGGAAAAGGATACGTTATATACATATGTGCTTATACTGCCGATATTTTCTCAAACTTCATTCTCGATTATTCTATATAGTATTGTTTTACTATAAGCAGCCCAGACTTTTGGTAAAAGGCCAGCCAATCAGTAAAATAAAAAATTCCGAGAATTTAAGCGCGCGTGAATCGAATTCGTCGTAATTAATTTTATTTAGTTAACTTTAGCTTAAGTCGTTTTTAAGTTAGAGCTTTTTTTATTTACGCAAGTGTGTTGCTTTAATAAAAGTTCTTATTAATTTATTATTTCACATTTTTCTATGTACTTTATTATGCTTTAAGATGTTACCATTCAGGGTTTTTCCAAAAAATTCTGCCTTGTAACTAAACTATTGTATAACCAACCATAATGTCTAATATCGTAACCATAAAAACCCTGAAACGCAGACTTGACCTCGTGTTTTTTTAAATGTTTAAGAATTTTGTTTTAAACTAGTTAAACAATTCCACTGAAATATATAGTATCATTTCTTGGAAAAAACCCACTTAGAGTGAACATATAACATATTTTTTTGACGTGGCTTACACGTACCCTCACAATTTTCTAAAGCATAAAGGAAATTGTAGAAATAAACCTATAAAAGCCAACTAATTTAGTTTATTTGAGCATAAAGTTTTAGTTCTTCAAGTCAAAAAGAGTTGTTCAAATCCAAAACATATAAACATTTTAAATCTTGAAATGGCGGCACTTTTCAATTTCGGTGTTTTTGCTCTTCTTTGCGCTTTGCTAGCTCAGGTAATAGCTATTGGAGCCCCAAGAGTTGAGTTCGGCGTTTCGAATAATCATCAAAAACGTCCACTATTAACTAAGTTACGCTTATGCAACCTTGGAAGGTTGCCCCGAGAACGAGTAATCTACAGCTAACCGGCACAATCGACACCATACATTGTCCTACAATTCAATAAGCCTTTAAAGGTTTTAACTAAACAAGTATAATCTAATCGATGTACGTAATTATGTAATGCGTTGAAATAATATTTTCTAAAAAATAATATGACATCATCTTACTTATTTTAATAAACTTTATTTAATAATCAATTTAATAAACTTATGTTTTAATATATAGTTTTAATAATTTTTCGAATCAAGGACAGATTCAAGGCGTGTCAGGTGTATTTCACCAATAAAAACTTGAATAAACTAAATCGTTTGTCGAGACTGTCGAGACGGCAGGGCCATTGCAGGGCCGTTGCTGCAACAGCTGTTCAGGACAAGCGGCCCGAATGACATTCCCAAAGGTTTGCCCTGACATTTTCGAAAACATTCATACGAAGGCAACAAAGACAAACCTCGTTTTCCTTACCTTACCATCGTCCATACTACTAAGCATCTTTTTTAGCACCTTCTCACAGAATGACCACGGTAACTATTGTATTTGTCAGTTTATGTACTAGTATCTCTCGATATCATCTCGTATAACGAAAAAATATCCAATAAAGTATGAGGCAGTAGGGTGATGGCTTCTGGATCTAATTTCCGTTTGGTTTCGTCAATGCGGCATCTTCAGTGCCTTTTTCCGTTCGCTTGCGGAACGCATACAACCCACAAAACCCATAATCATCCAACCTCGTCGGAAAACTTAACGATTTCGGCTAAAACGAAGCAAACCTTTTAAAAGTTTAATGTTAATTTTTGCTATTATATCAATTTGCCGCCATCAGATTTACAGCTTTGGGCAAATGTCCAACTGACACGCCCTGAATCAATTGGATTGGATTGAAAAAATTATTGAAATTATATTAAAACGTTATTAAATTAATGAAGATGATGTCATCATTTGTATAGAATATCCAAAATACTGTTTTTTTTTATGAAATATTACTTTATTCCATTACATGATTACATTGCACTTGTTAAAAAATACATACAACTTTAGAAGTCTTATTGTATTGAATGTGGTGCAAAAGCACCGAAATTGAAAAGTTTTGCCATTTTAAGATTAAAATTGTTTAACCCTTTTGGATTTCAATAGCTCTTGTTGATTTGAAGAATTAAAACTTTATGATGAAATAATATGGAATACGAGTTGGCTTTTATACGTTTATCTCTACGCCTTCTTTCATGCTTTTTTGCTTTGGAAAAATGTTGAAACGCGTCTAAACTATGTCAAAAAAAAAGATATATGTTTTCTCTAAGTGCGTTTTTTCCAAGAAATGAGAATTCTGTCGAATTGTTTAATACCAAATTTCTAAACTTCTTGGAAACGATAAAGAACGTTTTTTCAAATTTTTCACTGGGTATGAGAAACTAATATATGTATGTATACGCGTATTTATTTATGGGTGTGTATTTCTAAATTAAGATGTATGTACATATATGAGGAAGAGGCTATATAGAGAAAGAAGCCATGATATTTTGCTTTGACTGAGCATATGAAGGACATAATGCCGAATGAATTTTTCTGTTTTTCTACTTCCAACGAAAGCTAAATATGTATTTGTGCGTGTGGTTGTGTTTGTGCTTTTGTGCAGCGGTTTATGTATGCAGGTCAGTGTTTTTGTGTGCAACCAATTTAGGCTAATTTTTTTTTTGTTTTGGTATTACCAACCAACCTGAGATTTTTCATTGATAATATTTTTAAAATGTCGAAGCGAAATGAAAGCAATTAAAATAATTATTTTGAACATCCAGAAAAAACGTAACTAACATTAAACAATTATTACCCTTCTCCATTAACAAACGATTTTATTTAATTACATTCAAAGAACGCTGACGAATTTTATAGGAAAAATGAATAATTTCTTAAGTTAAAAAAAGTATGGAAACTTCTGTTAAAGTTTGAAAAAACAATAATTACTAAGTTACTTAATTTATTTATAAGAAAAACACATTAATTTAAAAAATTAGTGTTGTTATGAAATGTCTATTGTTACTAATTTTTCAGAGTTATCAGGTAAAATGTTTTAAAATAAGTTTTTTGAAAAGAGTTTATGATCTTAAGAATTTTTTGAATTTTTTTTTTCTGTCATCGCTTCGGAAATTATCTACTGCATTCTTGTGATGAGAAGAAAATCAATAAACTTTTCTTCAGAATTTTTTTCCTGTTTTCAATGATATCTTTTTAGTTTAGTGCGCTTTAAAGATTAAAGTCCTGACGCGTTAGTTATACCTTGTGGCTTGTCTGTAAAGTTTGTTACCTCTAGCCATTACTTTTTTCTCATTCTATTCACTCTATTTTTTTGTTACTTCTCACATTCGGTTTGGGATCCGCAGAACCAGCGCAGAACAACTGCAGAAAACTTTATACAGACATAATGTCTGCTGATAAGCGTTGGAAGGAGCAGTAGCAACACTCTGCGGATGTGTTTGTGTCAGGAACAGGCTTAGTTTTTACTCTAATCCTCTTTATTAAAATTATTAAAAACCATTTTTATCGCATTTATTTTCGAGATTGATTTTCTTGTAGTAATAAAAATAATAAAGCAAAGCCATTAAGTATTGAAAATATTATTACCGACTGTGGCGCATTGTAAAAGGTAAAATGTTCCTTTTATTTCCGAATAGAAAAAAAAAACATAGCACAAGTGAAAAGTTTATACCGATAGGCCTGCAGCAAAACTGTCAGTTGAACTCCACAAAATGGCCGCATTTTTGAACGACAAGTCTTTACCTCCGCGGCTTTACCTCCAGGCCTCCATTATCCTGCTTTGCTGGTAGCTTTTTACTACGAGCTAATTCGTATCTTCTTTTATCTGGTTAATTTGCTCGCCGAGAGCAATCGGCGACAGCACAGACTACAACAATTAAGGAAAATATCTCGCCAAAATTGGACTTATATGGATGTATATAAATGTTAAGAGAATCTAAAAGTAAAGACTGTCAGAAAAAAAGCTAGGAATTTTCTTTGAAGCTTCTTTACTGAGGTTGGAAGTAGGTTTTTTTGCTCTTTCGGAAGGAATTTCTTTGATTTCTTATTTATTTAGAAATCAAATTACCGACACTAAAGAGAGAAATTTCACCAAACTTTTCGGTAAGTCAGTGAGAAAAATAATAAAATCTTTTGTGTTAATAAAATTAGTTTTTATTCGAATCATATAACTCAACGACAGTTACTTAGTTTTACATAGATTTACAACATCGTCATCATCCTGTTAAGAGCATAAGAATCCACATAAAAAACTCTTGCTAATTCAGCATAGAAAAGAATAACAAACGCCGAACAAAGCGAAGTGTCATAAAAGTCAGAAAAACCAAACAAGTGTTAATATAATAACAAGGAAAATAATTAACAAGCTACTATATTTCTGTAATTTTACTTGTACGACTATATCGTACATACCATATTCTGTGATATAAGCACAAAAACTGAACATACCAAAAGTTATTCTTTTTGATCAGTACCTAATTTATGACTCTATTATGTATTATCCATAAGCGGGAGGAGTCATAAAATGTTCTTCAAGAATGCTCTCTTTAAGTTCGAAAAGATTGAGTTTGTAAATGAATTGTCAAATCAAGAAAATTTCTATCTAAGTTCAAGAATATCTACCATAAGAACTAATGGTTTACAAGAAAGAAAAAGAAAGAAAAACTCTAAACGAAATTATACTCATAATTTAGAATATGAGCTAATATAATAATTAAGAACTAATTACAGTCCGCATTCTCATTATAATGCAAATTTAAATGTTAATATTGTAATTAAATAACTATAGTTATTGAACACTTAATAGTGATTGATGTAAAATTAAATTTTGTAAATTTTTATTTTCTAAAAAAGATATTACAAATTATTCGAAGCTTTTATTTATTGAATTTATATTTTATTAATAGAAAGCTTAAATCTTTATATGACACTTGTTTTACGAAACGTTTATCAGGCATTATTAATAAAATGTTAACTTTCATATTTAAATTTTATTGTATTGTCATTTATTTTTTTCAGAGTTAATGTACATTGTTGTACGAGTATACAACCACAATTTTGGTATTTACTCATATAATTTTAATTATTGTTATTACGTAACCGAACATAAATTTTCACTTATGATTTTAGTGTATGTATATTTTCAATCGGTGCATGCATAATTAGTATAATCGACAAGCATTAAAATTTATCCTGAATTCTTGGTACAGATAAATGTTGACGGCATTGCTTAATTAACAAATTGAATTGAATGAAAATATCAAGTAAATTAAAAATTTATACAATACAATAAAACTATTAATTGAATAAATACGAGTATATATGGCTGATATGATATTATCTTAAGTTAGTAGGAAAATTTGCAAGAATCGTAACTTCTTAAGCCACTAAAGAGACTTTCTTTGTAAATCCTACGTACGTACCACAAGCGAAGGGAGATTTTTCTAGTTTTGGGTGAGTTCTGGAGTCTCGTTTCGACTAAAAAAACATGTCCCGTTGTCGCCTCCACCATCTCGACTGCAAGCAACTACAAAAAGAATAATTTAGAAAATATAGAAAAACATAGATATTTGTTTTTGAAAGTATTACAAGGCGAGCCAACATACGAGAAAAGAGCTGCAAGTTTTCAAATGCTTGAAATAGAAATAGGACAGTTTTTATTCATTAAATATTTAAGTACTTACTTACTGTAAATTTTTTATTTCTATCATTTTTCGGTGAACTCTTGAAAAAAATGGTTTAATAAACTTGAGGCAATGATAAGACTTATCGAAAGTTTTCATATTTTCCTTCAGCATCTTCGACCTCTCCGTTCTGCCGGTTCACTTCAACTAACAACTTCTTATACTTTTTCTTCCGGGGACGAGAGTCCTTCGTGCGAAGACGAAGATCAGATGAGATGGGAAGAGGATGGGAAGAGATATTTGAAGTGGAAAGTTTTTCTTTTATTGTTTTCTTTACACATTTATTGCACTTAAATTTTCACATTTTTTAAATTTTAGAGATCTAAGAAATATCTTCAGGGCAACTCAGAGTAGATGAAATGTAATGATCATTATTTCTTGATGTTTATTCACTTTTCCGATAGTATTTGGCAGGTTGAAACGTCACCGAAATCATTACCGAAACCATTAGCTATTTTTGTGCATTTCAGCTTTGTAATTAAGAAGAAAATTTTATATTGAGGATTTTTTAAAATTAGATACGCACCTTTTTAATTTACAATAACAAATTATTTATTATAACAAATTATTTATTATAACTACATTAGAGCTTTTCAATCAATTTAAAGTTTAAGTTAAAATAATGAAAAACACGATAAATGTTTGATTAAAATTAACTGCTGTTACTGGTAGCTATAAATATTTTTTGGGCCCTTTAAAATTTGGTCCCATAAAGACCAGAAATGGTCATAAACGGTCGTTCTTGTTTTAGAACGGTCATTTATTAAGCTCAATTCAATTAAAAGATTGGTTATTTAATTGGTCAATTATTTAAAATTTTCAATACACACGCTCTCTCTTACACAACACTTACATTATGCACTTTGCATAATACTCGTACTTTCAGCCTGTTCCGATAACTACCAATTGCCTGAAGGCAATCATACCAACAATTTTCCACGTTCAACGAAAATTGTAGGCCATTTTGGGCTACTTTTGTAAATTTAATCCAATTGTCGAGGCCGTAGCTAAAGCCGAAGTGAGCAAATGAAGAGTACTTCAAAGTGATGGAATGGTTATAATGCGAATAAGGTCGAACGACAGCACTTGACGGCGGATGATGAGGGATGAATAAATGAAAACAATAAACTATTTGGGTATGAAAAGCCGTTTGAGATTGAAAAACGAAATGAAATGAAAAACGAAATTTTCCATTACGTCACTTTTGCGAGATATTCATAGCTAAATGTGCAAAAAACTATGTTGTTTTGGGTTACGTTACATCAGCTTGAAATAACACATTTTGAAAAGCGTTCACCTTTTTCAAAAATAATGCATAAATAATTGCAAAAAACTGCTTTTAAATTAGACGGTGAGAAACAGACGTTATTATTTTTGCATTTATTAGTAGATGTTTCCTCATCCTTCTTCTTCGCCTCCTCCTCCTGTTTCTTCTAACCTTATCCCAGAGCAACTTATTGCCTTACATTTTGCATTTATTAATCCGCCATGAAACACCGCCAGCCGCATTCGCATGATTAAAAGATGCACTTTCCTTATTGCACTCACCAGCTGTGCATACGACCAGGCTGTGGCATTATTTTAGGTTTTTGTTGCTGGCTACTACCACCTGAGTAGTAGTAGCATTGGTCGCTAGGTCGCTTGGCTGGTTGGCTGGTCTTCCGTCGACTGTCGACTCAAGTTTCCAGCTTGAGCTTAGTTTTCTCAAGAGACACTTCACTTAACAAATGTATGAATTTTTGTAGCAGTTACTGTGCCGTGTCCTTTGAATCCTTTAAACTCTACACTATATGGTAACACTAAAGACCTTCAGAAGGTTGTTTGTAGCACTTCACTATATTGCATATTGTTCATTGAGAATGTAGCAAAAGCTGTTTCAAAACTTTTCCTTTACATGCAATGGTTTCTAAAACAATTTCATAAGAATTTTAATTTAATCTAAATTTTTAAAGACTGCCAAACTTTTCTAAGTTATGAGTATATGTAATAGAAAGCATGATTTTTTGTTAACATTGAGTCTCTTCAAAGTTACTATATTTTATCAATGAAAAAAAAGGAGACAATGGCTTCAATGACTTACAACGGCTACAATTTATGCAATGACTATCGACTACTAATTTATTACCAGAAAACCCAAGAAGAACCCTCATATAAATTGAAAAAGATGAATTCAGTTAAAGGCCAAGAATAAAGAAAAATCGAGAGAAATGAAGAAAGAAATAAAATAAGAAAATTAAAATAAGTTTTCTGAAGTGTGCGTTTGTTTGGTTTGAAGTGAATTATTTTATCAATAAAAACTCATTGAAATTCAAAAATTCGGACTGAAGCAAAGAAATGACAAGAGAATAGAAGAAAACAAACGAATTCGAGGACTACGATATAGTACAAACGGTTCCTAAGACCATGCATTATTATACACTTGGTTACGTTTTTTTTCGAAGGTTTTTGTAATTATTAAGTGTTTTTCAATGAAAAACTTGACTGTTTTCTCCCAACATAACGCACTACTTTGCAACAACAATATTTATCGATAAATCTGGCATCGCAGAGACGTTGAAAAAATCACCCAAACCCGCTTGATTTATACAATCATCAATCAGAAATGTCAAAACATCAATTCAGATGTAAAATCTGGCGCATGATGCGCAAAACCAAAGAAGCGAAAAGTGAGAAGTGAGAAATGGGAGCGATATCAAATCCTCCTTCCTCACTACGGCGAGTGTAGATTACTTTGCCCTCGCGGGAACAGTTTGGTTGGGGCAAAAAACGATAAAAGGAATTATTGAGTGGTGAGGAGCGAATAGTGGAAACAATAAATCAAAGGATTATAATGCGAGCGAAGCGAAAAAAAGGAAAAAAAAAACATCGAAAACTGTAAATCATCATTAAATCTATTTAGGTCCAAGCATATCGAGTTAGAATTTCATAGAAGATGCCCTTTGTACGATACTCGTAAAATACTCGTAAGAATTTTCTCATAAGGATAACCTGCTGACTACTTCTTGTCATTACCGCAAATAATATTTTTCATGAAGAAGAATAGAGAATCTAGTCATTACCTCAATCCAATTTACCAAATTAATAGACTTGATTTCAATCCTCAAAGCCATTTCGTCATCAAAAGAATCTAAATAGTATGCTCTTTGTAAGGATTAAGCGAGAAATGAAAAAAGGGACGCCGGAAAATCGAATTTCATCGCATTGAATCTCCTTCGTGCTTCCTGCATTCCAACCTCAGCTTCCCATCCTTTATTGGGGCTACCTATACCCACTCTTTAGTTCTCCTTGTCTTTCATCAGGTTGACTTTAAAATTTCTTCCTAAACTCATTAGAATATTGCATGAGTTTGGCCAAAGTGTCTTCGACAGACCAAAGCGTCAGCTGCGCCAGAAGCTGTAGAGGAATTTTTGCATAAATTATCTGCCCCTAACTGGAGAGCATGGATTCGCTATGGTAATAAAACTAATCCCTAGAGATTGTGATTTGCTGAAGTCGCTCGGATTGTCGTGAGTCGTGAGTAAGTGAAGGCGATACGCGCAGTAAAGTGTCGTTTGTGGCTTGTTAGAATCTTCGTGCTTAATTTAAAGCATGCAAATTTCTTGTTATCAATGATTATCGTTCTCATTTTCAACAAAATTTAGACGGCACGTACATACGTCTACGCTATACGAACGTTTAGACGAAAAGAGATCCAAACGAGGACTTAAGTATGGTTAATAACCGACATTATTTTAATGAAAGTTACTTAAAATTATCATTTTTTCGGCCTTAAAGCAGTTCAATTTATACTACAAACGGAAA
The DNA here is from genome assembly GCA_949752815.1 of Conops quadrifasciatus. Classification (NCBI taxonomy): domain Eukaryota; kingdom Metazoa; phylum Arthropoda; class Insecta; order Diptera; family Conopidae; genus Conops; species Conops quadrifasciatus. The sequence goes on along the minus strand of OX457078.1, from coordinate 12,512,248 downwards.
CGGAAGTAAAGCGTTGTTGCCCTAAGATATTTTCACTATTTGTTTGTTACTTTTTTTTTTCGCAGTAACAAAAAGTCACAAAGTTTTTCTTTTCTGAAAAAATTCTGTCCAGAAAACTTTATCATTTGTTCATTCATGACTTCTTTCGTATTTATGTTTTAGCTAAAATTTTCCTGGAAAAGTGAAAATGAATTTTTTTACTCGAGGGAATGATAAGAAAAAATGGAAAAACTTTTTTTTCACTCTCTGTAACAGAAAAAAAACTTTATGCTGAGAAGGAAATAGAGAGAGAAAATTGTAAACTTCAACTTGAAACTTTTGTTGATGTTGCTTGTCTTCGATTCGCAATGATTGTTAAAATCGCTAAAGCCCTCGAGCTTATTGGCCTGAAGCTGGTCAATTGTTTGGAAGAAAAGTCAATCATTGTAGATATCACGCATAACCATAACCAGCCGGATCCTGTGAAGCAAACCAAATAAATCGCAAGTGAATAGTTTTCAGGCACTTTCAGAAATTAATAAAGGCTTCTAACGGAGGTGGCTAACAGCCCTGAAGCTCTAAGACCTTGATATTTTATACACTTTTGATATTTCACTACACTTCTCTAAAAATTTCCTCTTCTATTTTGTGTTTCTTGGCTGCTTCTTTCTGTACTTTAAGGTCAATTAATTAGATTAAACGCCCAAAAGTCCAGTCAATGCCAATATTTTGATTCTGTTGAACACAGCCTTTTACACACACTCTTTTATTTTTATTTTTTTTTCTGACACTTTTTTTTTAAGTGTAGCATGCGAAAAAAAAATTTCGGCCGTTTTTATGCTAAATGTTTATTTATTTGCAATTTACAATTTGGTTGCTCTTTTCCTTCGGTATTTATAATTGCTCTCCAGAGAACACAATTCTAGCACAAATTGTTTTCTATTGTTTTGCTGACTCTCTTTTATTTAGTTTGTGCAATCACGACTGTTATTATTAAATGTTTAAAATCTCGGAAGACCATGAACGCCAGGCTTTTCATGTAGCACGAACCTCTATTGAATACATTTTGGACACAGTGCTAAATACTTACGATTTTAATTAAATTTTTGTAAATTTACAAAACAAATAAAAATCGATTGTAAAATCGTAAATCAACACAAGCACACAAGCACAAAACTCTGAACAACTTGCCCAAGAGTATTTACTAGTTTGTGCATTATTGGCAATAAATTATTGCAAAAGAAAAAAAAACAAATAAATCGAAAAGGAAATTTGTTTTAATTCAATATTTTTGCATTGACAGTTTGCTTTGGCAGCCAGCAAACAATTTTTTTAATTGTTACGTATAGTCCTCAAAAAATACCTCTTTAGTAGAGCATGTTGCAGTATTTCGACTGTCAGTTTGTAAAAATATTCTCCACTCCTTTTTTTTGCAGGAAAAAGGCCATGGTGCCAATGGAAGGACAGTTTCTGGTACGACAAATTTATGATGATGAAATCACATACAATCTGATCGGCGCCGCGGTTGAAATTTTAAGTGAGTCGTATAACATGCACGAGCCGAATAAATGATTAATACTTGTAGTTTGTCGATTTGTTAATATTTTTAACAAAAATATTCGATTTGCTTACACTGAGAAATTCCATTTTACCTTTAGAAATACCAGCCGATGATATTCTGGAATTATTCGGTAAGACTTTCTTTGAATTCTGCCAAGATTCAGGTTACGATAAGATTCTACAAGTTTTGGGCGCAACACCCAGAGATTTTTTGCAGGTAAATACATAAATTTTGATTAGAAACATCGTATAATCAAAAGAAATGATCAAATAAAATGTAATGAAAATACATAGATTTCATTAAAATTTATTTAGAATTAATCATCAGAATTTTCATTACGATATGCCATTATTAAAGCAATATTCCATTATATTATATTATTTATTATATTATATTCCATTTTATTATTCCATTATTATTTATTCCATTATTAGCTTTCACTATTTCTTCACTATTATTATTTTTTCTTTATTGAAACGAGTTTATAATGCTTATAATGCTATTATATCATTAATTATTTATGTGTACTATATTCTTAGAAACTACATAAACTTTGCTCTTTATAACCAAAAGATCATTCCATCAAATTACCAACTGACACAATGCCGGCAATCACATGTAACCTCACCCTCAATCATTAAACATGTCACTTCTGTCAATTATCATCATCATCATTTAATATTCACATCTACAGAAATCACGTCTAACATCATCAACAAAAATTTGCCATCACGTATGAATTTCTAAATTTTGTTTCTATTGTTCATCCTTTGACAATTCATGTTCTTTCAATTTATTTTCATTTATCTGCATTTATCTTCTTCAATTCAGCAATCCTTTCATTTTTATCATCACAGAAAGATTAATTAATTTATTTTATTTTTTGTGTTTTTTTTGTTTTTCTTTCTGCATTTTATCGATTTGATTTTCATCAGACTCTGACCCGTTTTTTATTTACTCCCTTTTTTTTTCTTTCAGAACTTGGATGCTTTGCACGACCATTTGGGAACGCTGTATCCTGGCATGCGAGCACCGTCATTTCGTTGCACCGAGAAGGACGGCTCGTTGTTGTTGCATTACTATTCGGAACGACCCGGCCTCGAGCACATTGTCATTGGTATTGTCAAGGTATGACGTTGGGCGTTTGGGCAATGTTCGAATGTGGTTGAGTGGCTCCGGGTGAAGGAGAGAGAGTGTGTTGGTTGAGTTTGAGTACGAAATTTAAAATTTATAGAAATATTTCAAATGGTTTTTGGAACTTAATTGACAATGATAATTATTTCTATTTTTACATGACGAGTATATTTTCAATAACAAAGAATTTCACATTTAATACGATAAAACTAAAAACTTGAAAGATGAAATCGAACGAATTTCGAAGTATTGTATGTACTGCATGCGCCATCTTTTATGTCGGTATGTAACTGTTTGGTCGTATTCGAAGCGATGTGGACAGTCTGTCGGCAATATTTTTTGAGCTAGTTACACTTTATACGGAAACAAATGCAAATCATTCTACAAAATGCGCCGCAACGTGGTTCCACTGACGCCAAAATGCTAAGCGCGATAACGATACGACACATGTGGCTTCTCGGCAGCACTCTCTCTTACCGCTTCAATCATTGGTTCATTGGAACGTCTTGTGGCTTGGATGAACGCCATCTCGACGATCTCCCGCTAACCCGTGCTCAACAAAATTCGACACCAAACGACGAATACTGTTTCGTCAGACGGTGCTTTTTGGCCACGATTGATTTTCAACGATATGCACGACTATTTTCAATGTACAGCGTCACTGTATCGGCGCGTTCTTTTGTTACGGTTTGACCAGTTTTAAGATGGTTGACGGAATTGACGTTTCGAAAACATGTTTATTCAAGTCAATTGATTGATAAATGTTAAAATTATTCAATGTTTACATACCGACATATAAGATGGCGCAGATGGTTACATAAATCAATCTGTCAGAGAAGAATAAAAACCAAAATGCTTAATAAATTTTTAAATTATGCAATTTGTTAAGCAAGAATTTCATTTGAGCTGAATAAAAAATTGTTTATTATTTAATTTATTTCTCATTGCTCTTCACGAACTCTTTGCTCGGAAAACAGAAATAATTAATTATAATATTGTTGGTAATATAAGAATAATTCATGAGGTTTTTATAACTTTTCTAATAGTTAAAACAATTTGACCAAAGTACGCTAACTTTATAAAATACTTTCTTGTTTCATTTTATATAATTTCTCCTTTCTCCGGTTTAATACTTTTATGGTTTATTATTTAATCAATTGGAAAAATGCTTGCAGGCTGTGGCTTCGAAATTGCACGGTGTCGAGGTAGAAATAGAAATAGTGAAGAGGAAGGGCGATCCCATTGAAGTAGATGAAACAAAACGGGAGGTGGAGAAGAAACAGCAACCGCAACTTCTAAGTAGCAACAACTCAACAGAGCTCACAACAGCAGCAGCGGTAGCGGTAGCGGTAACAACGACCGAAAGGGAGAGAAATAACAATGGAAATAGCAATAAGCATAATGTTAACAAAAATAACAACAACAACCACAACGAACAACTCACAGCAGAGGCAGCAAACGAAAAAAATGCAGCACCAACAACATCAGCTTCATTTGTCAGCAATGAGTTACTACAAACACAACCTCACAATCAGCAGCAGCAGCAGCAAACGCAACAGCAACCAATTCGACATACCGCAGAAAAAGCAGAAAATGCGGGGAGCGGGGAGGAGGCTGACGATGCAACGATGGCAACAGGTAGTGTTTGTCGTGCAGCCAATCAAAGCAAATTGAAATGAAAATAATTGCATTAGAAACAGACTCTGTGTGACCAACAGTTTGCTGTGCCTCTGCCTCCTACTTATTATTTACGTTGCTTCTCTTTCTTTCTTTCTATTTGTTACCGTTCAGTTCAACCGACAACTGAAACTGCAGCAGAGCCAGTAACGGCGTCGGCAACGGCAGCGACAACGGCAACGCTAACGCCAATAACAACTTCTAACATCTTCGGCGAGCAATCAACTAATTCAACTGCTCTAAAGGGGGCGGCGGCAGCCAGTTGCGCTGGGCATTGCGACGCCCTTGCCGCTGCCGCTTCTGACAAGGACCAGAAGTGCTTGAGGTTATTGAAAAACAAGAGCGACGACATCGAGCGCTACGATCATGTTCAGTTTCTGATACGTGAGATTTCCAGCAGCAGCAGCAGCGCTGCTCAATCCTCGCTGACGACGGAACCGGATGTCAAGGAAGCGCCGGATGAAGTTGATTTTCTTTGCGATGGTGAGTAAAATGGCAAAGACGACATTTCCTTTGAGTGGCGTGCAAGTGGTTTATCCTTATCGATGAAGTGCCGCCACCACCACCACCTGAGTTCTTATTATGTCTATCGGCTGATTGCTGTTTGTATTTTGTGTTTGTGCGTGTGTGTGTGTGTGTGAGCAGACAAGTATTATCGTCTGGAATCTCAGGAGAAATTTCTCTAATGCCGTAGAGAACAATAAAAAGTTACAAAATTTAATTAGCTTGTGACAGCAATTTGATAAGTCGCTCTCTCTCTCTCTCTCTCTATTTCTCTTCTTGAATGAATTCACGCGTTTTATAAGCAATGATAGAAAAATTGTCCAAGAGATTTACACACAAAGAAAAGATAATAATTCTTAATACAATAATTCTTTTATGAAGAATTATTTTTTCCGAAAAATAATCACTTAAAATTCCATCAAATAAAAATTCCCTCAATTTGATAAGTCACTCTCTCTCACTCTTTCTCATTCACGCGTTTTATAAGCAATGATAGAAAAATTTCCCAAGAGATTTTATACTTATTTACACATGAAGAAAAGATAATATTTTTTTATACAATAATTCGTTTATTAAGAATTATTTCTCCCGAAAAATAATCACTTAAAATCCCATCAAATGAAAAACAAAAATTACTTACATATGTCTCAACACTTTTCTTTCTGAGAGCAAAATTTGCATAATAAAAAATTCAACAATTCTCTTCTATCTTCTCTCGTTTAATGTTCAGCTCCTCTCATCTCTCCGGCGACATTTTGTAAAGTGTTTCCATTTCATTTAATGTTCGATCGAAAAATGAAAATAGTGCAAGCAGGAAAATCAGTATCCAGAGTGCTTCCACGGTAAGTGCTATAAATCTTTGTGCTGGAAATCTCGTAAATTGAACATTATGCAGATATTGTTTAGATAATGGTTTATAAAAAAGTCTTTTGCAGTTTTCTGTTTTGCATGCAAATCATTTCTACCAAAAGTTAATGAAGGTTAAGAGAGCTTCAGTGCATTGCATTTCGTTAGGAATAATATTGTACGTAAAAGAAGAACAAAATAAAATGGAATGGAGATAACGATACTCATACGAGTATTGAATTGAGGAAATCATATTATATATAATAAACTGAAAGCAAACCGAGAACATATAAATTCATTTAATTGTTTTTCAATTTTTATATAGTTTTTATTTGGCAATAATTTCTACCCTTCTATCATTTGTCTATCCTTTAACCACAATTTTAACCCTTCTAGAGTTGCCGAGGAGAACTGCTCCATCCTGGAAGTCCTTGAAGCCATACGTCCGCACTTACAACTAACGTTTGAGAATGTTCTGGCGCACATCAACACAATTTACGTCCTGCAGACGCGTCAGGGCGCGATGGGAAAGCATGAGCGCTATCTACGCTTGAAAGTAGGTTTGTCTTTCAGTTTCAGGAAAGATTTTATATATTTCCAATTATAACCAACCACAAGTTTTCTTCTCAAAAACTCTTAAATCTAAACAAACTTAATTTAGTTGAAAGTTTCGAAATGAAAGAGAGTTCTCATTTGCTAAAGTATTTGTTATAAAATCAGAGAACAAGAATTTTCTTATTTTTGTTTATTTACTGAAATTAAATTTAATTCTTTTCCAAGTTTTTATACTCATAAAATCTGTTTGAACGGCAAAAATCGTAAACTTTTCCATTTCTTACAGGGTCAAATGATGTACATTCCCGAATCGGATCGAATACTCTTTCAATGTTATCCGAGCGTCATGAATTTAGACGATTTAGCCAAGTAAGTATGGATATTGTACTGACAGGCTGATAGCTAGCAGTCATGGTTAGATTCGGTTAGGGTCTCTTTGCTTCGGTCTCAGTTCGTGCAAATCCTTCGTGGCATATTGAGTAATGGACAATGATTCTGTATTATGAGAGCGATCTAAAATTTATTCCAGGATTTTAACAAGTTTTAGATACCATTTTGTCATATTTATTCTTAGAATATAGAAAACTATCATTAGTTAACAATTAATATTTGTCATCACAGCAGGAATAATGTTATCGTTAATCCTTATAGGAAAGGGCTGTTTATATCTGATGTACCGTTACACGATGCTACACGCGATTTGGTGTTACTTTCGGAAAAATTCGAAGCCGAATATAAATTGACCAAAAATTTGGAAATGCTGACGGACAAGCTGCAGCATATGTTTCGAGATCTGGAGAGTGAGAAACAAAAAACGGACAGGTAGGTATAAAATATACATAAAAACCTTCCCTTTCAGGGTTTTTTAATAAGTTTTTGTTTTTTAAAAATCGTTCATTATCATACTTGTAATATGATCAAATTTAATTTAAGGCTGCTGTACTCGGTGTTGCCGAAATCGGTGGCAAATGAATTGCGACATCAGCGGCCGGTGGCACCAAAGCGGTAAGTTCTTACTTCATAACTTTTTTTATAAGTCTGGGTATAGCAAATTTAGAGTTTTTTTAAAAATTAAATTTTCTTATTCATAAACATTAGCTATGATTCCGTCACGCTGATGTTTTCGGGCATTGTGGGCTTCGGTCAATACTGCGCTGCCAACACCGATCCGGAGGGCGCCATGAAAATTGTCAAGATGCTAAATGAACTGTATACCGTATTCGATGCCTTAACCGATTCCAAACGTAATCCCAACATTTATAAGGTAAGAGCGCAGTAAGAGTCTTTGAAGCAAAAAATAACACTTCAGAGTAAAAGAGAGTAAGGCCTCGCGCAGACTAAAAGCTTAGAGCGGCGTAGCATATACTATCCAATAAACTCAGCAGACTACGCTCTTAGTCTACGTGAACTCCAAAAGAGAGAGTAAAAGACAGAGTAAGCTTTAACTTTTACTATAATGACAATAAGAATTGTAAATGCATTTGAACGATAAATTGATAATTTTATTGCCAAATTTTGCACTTATACGAGTAAGATTGTAATGAAAAAGAGCATTTTTGAGTCACTTTCGAGATACCAAACGACCATACGATCCTGCAGTATCGTATAACGGTAATGTGTAAGGTTTTTAATGTGTACGTTTTTTCGTCGTTACAAATCTACTGAAATTGTAGTAAATTTAACGATTCAACGCAAGCTTCAAATTGTTTAATGACTTTGCATTTAATAGGTCTTATAAAAAAAACTGTAAAGTTAAGCCTTTATCCTTGAAGCATAGCCGTTTCCATTCGTCCATTCGAATAATCTCTTCATATCTGCTTTAATAATTTAAATGCTACATACTTTAAAATAGTTCGCAGACGTAAATGGTTAACAAACTTTCAACTATTATGTTAAATATACACTTATTAAATTATTCAGTTTTGTTTAGTATTTCAATTTCATTCTGTTGTATTGTATTAAATACATACTTATCACGTTTTACCACCTAATTTTATGTTTATGAACCCTTCTTTCTTCAGGTCGAAACAGTTGGTGACAAGTATATGGCCGTTTCTGGTCTTCCGGATCATTGCGTGGACCATGCCAAGTGTATTGCCCGTCTGGCACTCGATATGATGGATATGGCCAAGAATGTTCAAATGGGCAATAATCCAGTGGTAAGCATTTTATAATAAATGTAAAATATTTTACGAGCCTTTTAACGCATAACTATAAAATTATTTTATATAATAAAATAATGTAGTCTAATTTTTTAAACTATATAAAGTTTAAAAAAGGTTGGGTTATTTTTTTGCGTTCATAGTTCCTCTATTAACACTATTCCTTTGTTTATTCCTATTAACGTTATTCCTTTATGCCATGCCGCTCTCTCAATAACTTGACTTTTGTGAAATTTTTGCTTCTGTCTGAAGCGAGAAATCTTGTTAACGCTTCCGCAAGCTCACTTTGAAAAAATTTCATTAAATTTTCTGAAAATATTCTGTAAAACAAGTTGAAAACAAAAACACAGAAACGATCCAAAAAAAAAGAGAGCGGAACTGCGGAATAGAGGTTGTTTTTGTGGTACGAAAAAATCTCACTGCCGCTGATGGAATCCGCTCATAACAGAGTGACGATACTCGCAGCGTGTCTATCGTAATTCTATGAGAGTATGAAGTGTCGTCCCCAACAACCGAAATAATTCAATTTGACACTCAAAGAATTTTTAAAGTAGACGAAAGTCATACACAAATACAAAATCAAATTTCACACGTATTGAACAATCAACCAGTATATGACATGTAGGTCCAGTATATGACGTATGATATTTTAAATTTGTAGGAACTTTTAATCGTGCAATTATTATTTGTTAAAAGTGCGACTCGTTTCATATTCACATTTCGTGTTGCATAATCTAAATTGCTGATTTTTACTGTATTAAATCCTCTAGAGTTTAGACGATATTTTTTCCCCTTTTTGATGATCCTATATTTAAAGCACAATATAACATCTATATTAATGCCCAAAGTCCTTCCCTCTGTGAAAAGTTTTCCTAAAAGTTTTTCTCATTTGTGCGCAAATGCATAAAAACCGATTTAAAGAAGACTCTTTAGACTGAATTTTTTCTTTTAATTTTTTTAAAATTTTATCATTTATCTCTCCATGAATTTGAGAGATTCTTTATAGGACTAAATAAAGCCATCATTTCGTAAAATAAAAACTAAATGCAAGAATAGTATATATAGTCCTATAAAGTATCTCTCAAATTCACGGAGAGATAAATAATAAATATGAAAACTTCAAAAACATGAACTTTTCTTTTGAATACTTTGAGTTGTTCTCCAAGCAAGCTCTTATCGTTAGCGCAACTCTCTTTGGGGATAGCAATCCTTTGTCCGGATTCAACCAAAGCACTCAAAGTCCAGACTGATCTTTCATTTTTTTCGCCCCAGACTTATCTTTTTATTCCTTTTTTCCACCCCTCTCTTTACCCTTTTGATTTCAACAGAGAATTCTCTTATTCTTTTATTCCAATTAAATCATAAGCAGCTTCAAATGAGCTTTCTGATGATTTTTCGAGCAATTATGAACTTTACTTGACTTAGAAGTCAGACGCTTGGAGAAAAAATTTTGAGGGCAAGAATTTGAAGGACAAGATAATTAGCTTTAAAATAAGGAATACTTTCATTTTAGCGAGCAATTTTAGAAGCCTTAGCATATTTCATAGCTCTTATATTATCTCAATGATATTCTAATTTTCCATTATTACACTGACCTTCCGCAATACAACGAAAACCTGGAAATAATCAATAATGCAAAGAGATTTGTTACGGAAGAACGATCGGAAAGCATTTTCGATTTCTTATTGTGAAATATATCCGGTAAGCAATCTAATGTTCCATTCAATAATTTTCAATGGATCGATTATTGCTGCTATTCTCCACAAACATTCTGCACAATCAATTCTTGTCTTCCTACAAGACGCCAACAACATGCCATAAGTCAGCAATTTAATTTTTACGGTCTGGTTGTTTATCGAGCACATTTTCTTCGGAATTACCGCCGACTGAAAAAGTTGCAAACTTGCGAGCTTGAGAAGTTCTTTGGCGAACTTAACCAGAGTATGTAGTTTTATGCAATAAAAGAAAAAGAATTTAGCGAAAAAAGTAAATAAAGGCAGAAAGAAAAGAAAGACGACCGTTGAGTCGTTTGGTATGCGTTCGCAGAAAGGAAGAGTTATAAATTCAGAATAAAGTCAGAAACAGCGCAACTTCGCTGTAGCGTAAGCGAAGCTTTTCTTCTTTTTCTTGTTCTCTTGTAGAATTACATTAAATTGACAATTTGACATGAAATCGGATAACGAAGGAAAAAGTTAAGAAGGCTTTCGATAAGAAAGCGGATGATAATGATAAGAGAAAAAAGTTGAAATTCTAAAATAAAGTGACAATACTTCAATCGAAGCGATTTGAAACAATCAATTGAAAATTGTAAAATTGAGGAAAGTAAAAGTTGAAGGAAGATCTAATAAGTATATTCACTCGACAATATATTGCACAGTTTTTATGGAAAAAGAGTGAATTTCCGGAGATTTCTAAAGGAAAATGGTGGTCTTTGGTGAGGTCTATATACATCATTAGATACCAAAATAATGTGGCACAATTTATTGCAAACAAAGTTGAAACAAAGAAATCTTGAATTGCGAATGAAGTCATCCATTGAAAAATCCATAAAAAATCCTGAAATGAAAAATCCTTAATCAATGAAAAATCATTGAAAATTCCATGAAAAATCCATCCATGGAAAACTACTTTAAATTTATCATAAAGTTAACTTCACTGTGCCAGAAGAAGGTTGGAAAGTAACAGAACCTCTCAAATTTTTCGTGAATTACGTTCACTTTAGCGCACAGGACACAATTCTCAGAAATCACAGGACCAAAAAAAGCAACAAACAACATCTTTTACACATTTTAATTGATATAAACAAATTGCCCGCAACAAATCCATCCTTAAAGCTGTGTCCTCTTCGAGTTGACTGCCATACACAACTTTGAGAGAGTAATTTTTCATTTCAGTCGGCGTGCGTGCAAAAGTGCTCGCGAACAAGCTTGAGAACAATTAGTGAAGGATACCATCAAGTGTTCTGTGCTCTGGGTTCGTTTAACGAAGGGCACTCGAAAAGAAATCGAGGAGAAAATTCATTTGTAAGGATTACGATTGAGCAGTGAGTGTGTAGGATGGCAGAGACCGTCGGCAAGTCATTACACAAAATGCAACGTGCGATGGTCAAGAGTTGTTTACGAGTAAGAGCCGGCATAGGCACAAACACATGCATGTGAGACATGAAGGTTATTTGTGCAGGAGCAGTCTACACACTCGTAAGTCGGTGTATGAGTGCATGTGTGGATGGTTGGTAAAATGCCTGTGTGCAATTATTGTGGCCTACGTCAATATGTTCGTATATATGTACGTATTTTCAAGCCTCCCAAGAGAAATCTGACAATGATTTGAACAAATTGGAAAAGTTTTTGAACAAATCTTAAAACTATACCTAACGCAATGTGCTGTCGTACTATGTATGTACTGTATGTACATATGTATGTATTGTAGCAGTGTGATAAGTTCATGATGTCTTATTTTGCACTCAATGACGCTTAATGATCATTGCTTGTTACTTGTTAAATCAATCGATGGCAAATCTGTAAAGTGATTACTTTTCTATTAACAAAATGCGTTTATACACTTCGCTTAAGATTGATTGATTTTTCCCTTCGTATTGAATGGATTTGTTACTCTTTTTATTTTACAACCGAAGGGTGTAAGTTTCGCAGTTTGTAGACCAAATGTGAAATTTTACTAATTTTACTACCGTCTCAGACAAACTTGTCACTCCCCAGAATGGGCGCGGTCTGTCAACTGACGACGTTGGCACAATTTTCTATTTGCAAACAGTATAGTAATTTTTTAAACAAGATCATAAGAAGATAGGATTTGCTTTGAGGATTTGTTTTTGTTAGCCCTTTAGAAAGTTGTCTTAAGATTAAATTCGCTTCATTTTAAATTTTAAATATTCAAAAAATTCCTTTAGAAACTTTTTGTTAAAGGAGTTTTTTCTTAATAATTTTGATGAAATAACCTGGACCAATCTAATGATGGTCTCTAAATAGTGTAGTCCATACTCATATCCGTTTCTTGCGATTTTATTATTTTATTTACCATTATATAAAAACAAAAAAAAACTAAAAAAACGTATAAAAATTCAAACATAAAATGGTACCAATAAATCATGCAGATTTTTATTAGATAAATAAAGACTTTTTATAATATTAATTTTTTAAGTTTTGCTTGAATAATATTATTATGAGAAATATTATGTCTATATACATCCCGCCGCCAAAAGAAAAAAGAAAAAATAGCTAATTAATTTAGATTTAACTTTTCTTTTAATTTAGTTTATAATTTTGAGATTTTTTATAGAAATAATCGAATAAGTTTATTTTACTTCATTTTACTTTATTGAAGTATATTTTGTTTTTTCTTTTTTTACAGAAAAATTCTCTTTTCTCGAACGTATTTCTCTTGTAATTCATTACATTTTTTCTTAAGATCAAGACTTTAACAATTTTCCAGATTTATTATTTCAATCAAGACTTTAACAATTTTCTCTAAGTGCACTAAATACTTAGTAAAAATATGTTTATCCTTTGGTATTTTTTTTTCTCTCCTTCAGCAAATAACCATTGGCATCCACTCGGGCGAAGTGGTTACGGGAGTAATCGGTAACCGTGTACCTCGATACTGTCTGTTTGGCAACACGGTGAATTTAACCAGCCGAACGGAAACCACCGGCGTACCCGGACGCATCAACGTCAGCGAGGAGACACACACGTGAGTAGAAGAAGAAAATGTGAATGAAAACAAGAATTGGGTGAATTTAATTTCATTAAACATAAACATAAACATACTTTTTTATATTAAACTTTCACTGAGGCAACAAAAAAAAATGGTCTGTGTACGAGTATCGAGTATCGGGTAATCTTTAAACCGTCAGCGGCTTTTCGAGCAGGGGCTTGCTCTTGGCACCATCTTGGTTTTGACTTTGGCTTTGTCTCTGGCTTTCGTCGCTACTTTCATTATGGCCATCGCTATTGTTATCAGGCTTTGTTTCCTTGTCATCAGCGGTCTTATCCTTGACATTATTTTTATCGATGTTGTTCTCGCTCTTCTTCTTGCCTTCGTTCATTTTCGTCTCTTTTGGCTGCGTCGTCTTCTTAGTTTTCCGTTTGGCCTCGTTAGGATTGCGGCTCTGGTCGTCGTTGTTGTTGCCTTCTGTATCCTCAAGCTCTTCCATTAAATCGATGTAACGCTGCAAACGCTTGGGCAGACGCAAAGTGTCAATGCCGTTCGGCAGCTGACAGTTGTTACGCAGTTGAGCACGTATTTGGCAGCTTTTCATTTTTTTTTCAGTTTTATTTCATTGAAAGTTTTAAAGAAATAAATGTAAAGAGTAAAAAAAAACATAAATTAAGTATGGCAATTTTAAGCAGAGAGATTCTAATTTTTTAAGAGTAAAAAGATTTTTAAAAATTTTAGAATATCTAAATTTAAGAATTTGAAAGAAAACAACACGGTTCAGAAAAAATCAAATAGCAAAGAAATCTGAAAACTTCTGACAACGAGTTATTTACTAGAAAAGGATATTTATTATATACAGAAATTTTTAAAAAAATTAACCCTATTAATTTCTGTATATCGTTCTTTCGGCTTTTTCCTCTTAGTTTCTTTTCTTTTTCCTCTTGTTTTGATCTCTGTTGCGTTCTATTTTAATTTTTATTTGCAAGAGATAAATTATAAGACTCGATTTTCAGGTAGAACAATTATAGATTTGTATTTCTATGTTTTACGAAAAGCAATATAAGTAATCATATGTTCGTCTCTCTCTTTCTCTCTCACTCTGTGACTTTTGCAGTTCTGATTTTAATCTAGATTAGCTGACGACACAAGATTTACCCAAAAAAAAAACAATACCAATAATTTATTTCTTCAAATAATTTATTTCTTCAAATAATTTATTCCTTTAAATAATTTATTTCAAGGAAATGAAGTAAAAAAGAATACACCGAAAATTCAATCAAAAACCAAATAAACCCAAAATAAAATAAATAAATCAAACTAATAAGAATCGAAATATGTACATAAATCCAAATTCGTGCATAAAAGTACTAGAGATTAATCTTTGATACTTCTAAATCCGAGGTTTTTTGAACCAATAAAAAGTAGGTATAACAAAAGCCGTTACTTATAGAAAAAGCCGGGACTTATTTCGCATGAACCCAACAAAACGACCGACCATGAAAACAACAAAAACAATCTATACATAAAATCAATTGAACCGAAATAATATCATGATTAAAGGCCTGAAGTAAAAATTCCACAAAATACGACATAAGAAGACATTTTATATCGATAGCTGTTTCTTTTCTTTCTCCTCCGACTAAATCATGAAATTGTCTAATGAAATTGATATAAATCTTAACACTCTCAAGCTTGGTCTTAAGCCTTAAAAGCCTCGTTAGTCTTCATTACATTTAAAATTTTCTTGATTCAATTCGAACAAGAAAAGACATTGTTTTATAAAGACGTTTCCTAAACAGAGGATTAGACGATTAGACTCCAAAAAAAAGAACCCTTTGCTGAACTAGAACCGTTTTTCCCAGTAATATACTTACCGACATAAATGGCGCAAGGACATAACTCCATAAACTTGCTCTTTAAGCAATATTTTATCACGCAAAAGACTGCCATACTTTTCAAAAAAGACCTCCCGACGCGTACTATAAGGAATGGGCTAAAAAACGAAAGAAAATAAACGAGATAATGTCGGATTAAATAAAGATTTAAATTTGAAGATAATAAACAACGAAAAGTTTTTATTATTATTAATCAAAAATAACTAAACTAAGTACTTCGATCTTAATTTTCACTTTATCACTTTACTCGCAAAAGGAGGGTAACTCCCAACAAAATGTTTCAAATAAATCGATTTAAAAGTTTGGATTTCCACTGATTTTCTTAACGTTATTTAATAATGAAATTACTTTTATTGGCTTCGTAAGATCTTCAATCAATCAGCTCTTTTCGATGGAAAAGTTTTTCTTCATTTTCTAAACAAGCTGTATTATATCGTAATGACATAATAATTTGAAAATAATCATAAAAAGTATAATAATAATAAAAATTTTATATCATTTTAACAATTATTCAATTATTGTTTATGTACATATTTCAATAAACTTTGACGATTTCGTCGAACTGAAAATCAGCGGAAACAAAATGCAATAATTTTGGGAGTGAAAAATGCAAATATTTCTTATACTGACTGAATAATAATACGTAAAACTGATAACAATAGAAAACAAACGATTCTATTCAATTCTTGCCGTCTCGTCTGATGACATTTCGTTCATTTGTCATTTATTTTGTTATTCTCGTTAAGAATAAAACGGTCTGTCCCACAACTCACGGCCCTCCCACCTGAACCAACTTACCCGGTACGGTATCTCGATCTGTGTAATATTGCGCAGAAGAATTTGCAAACAGGATACATTCTGAAAAACGTAATTGCGTCCGTTTTCCGTCAACTTGTCAAGCAATGACAAGACGACTGATGCGCCGCCATCCGGCGGATTTGGATCAGCGCCATATCTGTGAGGTGGCGGTAGATGTATGGAGCATGTACATACATACATATGTTGTACCCACGAATAATTGTATGTACATAAAAAGGTAAAAACACACAAAAAAATTCAAAAAACAATTCAACATCATACATCATATAAAATACGAGTACATCATACATCATATAAAATGTATACCGAAATTGCACATAATATATTGTGAGCACATAAATACCAGGTTATATATGTATGAGTATACCCTTTCACTTTGTTCAGACTATTATTGATTTCTTGAACCTGCGATATTGCAAGTGAGAAAATTTCAAGGAGAATCAGTTTTATCAAATGGTCGTCGATACAGGTCGCTTTGAAGTATAAACGAATGTGAGGTTATGCACGATAGTATGCTTTGGCTGTGAATAAGGGTGTGTCTGTGTGTGTGTGTGTGGGTACTTTCATGCGACAAGTATATGTCTTTATACACTGAGAAGAACTTCCGGTTAAAGAGCTGTTAAGTCCATGTCTTCTGTGTATAAAAATCAGACAGTTTCTACAAATGTAGAGTCTGAAATGAAATTAATTTATTTAGATATAAGCCCATCGTGTCGGGGCGGGGATGTTTTTTCTTCGGGGATGGTTTTTCAGTATCATTTTTTTACATACGAGTATATTGAAATCTTGTGCTGAATTCGAATAAAGCGAAATTTCAGCTCTGAAATCTTCAGCGCATCAAGAAAGCGTCAAGAAAGCATAAAGAAAGCGAATGTAGAAGAAGGTGGAGAAGAAATGAAGGAGAAAAGGGTTTATGTATGTATGTATATGTCGTCGCTTATACTCGTACCTTTCTAAATGACCGCCCGCGGTTGAGGCATCCTCATATACTTAATGAAATTAAATTCAACAGCTGACTGACAGCTCATTTAAGCTACAATTCATTCAATGACATCCGTCAATGTCTCTTTCATTAATGATGTGAGTCTTTCTCTGTGTGAATATGTGTGTGGGTGTGTGTATGCGAGCTTGAATTCATCAGACTCAAAGTCTGGTAAGGATGTAGGTATATATTTTAGGATATTATGTGTGAAAACTGAGTAAACCTTTAAATCTTTAATGGTTCCATTCATTAAAAACAATTGACCGATATTCTGTTCTCTAATTAAGGTATGAAATATTAAGTTTTCGTTAGTATTAGTCTCTCTATCTTAAGACGTTTAGACCTTTCGTTAGTATTAGTTTCTCTATCTTAAGATCTTTACAGCTGTCTACTGTCTACTGTCGATACTGCTATTCTAAGATATGATAATTACTAATCACCATCATCATCATTAGCATTATCATTATACTTATTTACTCTCTGACGAATGAATTCAGTTTTGCATTTACATTTTTATACTCGTATTTGCCGCTTTTGTGGCTTTTGAAATCCACTACATTTGATTGCCTTTTCTGCATATTTTCCACAGCATACTTTCCGGCGGTTCGCCCAAGAAATTAATGTTACTTCACTGCCTCACAGACGAAAAAGAGGATAAAAAGGGGGTTTTTTATTTATGTTTTTTTTCACTATAAAAAAGAAATGTTTCTATTTTATAGTATTTTGGCCGTAAAACATTCCATCATGGAAAGTTTGTACCACAAATAGTTAACGACTTCACCCAACCTCGGCAGAGTACAGATACCCCAAGAAAAGGGAATGATAACCATTTTGTTATGCATAAACAATGCAAACAATTTGACCATTTTCTTGCCAATATCCATCATTCCTTTTCAAGCCTGCTTCGTTCTTCTTCTTCTTTTTCTTCTACTTCTTCTGTCCATAAGGACCACTACAAGAAGGAAGGGTCATTATTCACAATGTTTGGTTTTTTGCCAGAATGTATAATTTTTTAAAAGTTTCATTGGTTTATTTATAGACCTTAGAAAGCTCTGTCTCATGGAGACAGCTTGGTTGGTTTGGCTTTTATATCGTTTGTGTTTTTATGTATGCACTAAGCAAGCGTATACCATGGTCAATTATTTCGTGTTATGTTTTCTGTTTGCTACATTTTATTTTATATTGCTTAAAACAAATAACAATTTTATGAAAAAATTGTAGGCTTTTTTTTCATTCGAAAGGAAATTTCAAAGTTAGATATGGTTTAATTACTTACCTCAACAATATTAACAATAGATCCGGGGCACTTGCTTGTAAGGCGACGCGTAAAGGCGATGATCTACCGCAGGACTCGATGGGAATATCAATGAACCTGAGCGTATGAAGAGCATAAAATCTGGTTTATTAAAACACATCGGAAAAAGCATGACACTCAATGGAGTGTATTAGTTAGTCCACTTATGAGGTAAAGAAGAACAGCTATATTCATTCAGATATAGATTTCAAGATCTCTATTATCCAAACTGACTTTTTTTAGATCTTTTCCAAATCTTTGCCGAAAATTACTTTTCACACGAAAATAGAAAAATGTCGAAAGATTGAAGGCAGAAGGGCAAAAAACAGAAAAACATAATTTCTTTTGCTTACTTCAAAAGACCTTTTCAACAGACTGCTGCGAGAAATTGATTTCCAGCAGCTTAAGAGATTAATTTCATTTCGTGCTTTCTCTCTGTATGACATAATACTGTTAGTCAGGCATTTGTCACGTATCAGTTGCCATTATCAAATATATTTGCGCCTTTATTTCCAAACATCATCCATCTCCTCTCGGGGCTGAGGCTGAGGCTGAGTTTGAACTTTTCAATCAAGTTTGTCAAAGGATTGGGTACCACTCTCAACATTATTTACATGCTGCCACCATTGAACACCCCCCCCCCCCCTCTCGCCCGACGGAGACCTTGAAACTAAAGTTTGGAACCTTCCTCGGTGGAGCGTGCTTTTTTTAAAGGCAAGGCATAATTCGAGAATGTATGTACGTGTAGCCAAGTAAGCATCAAAGACAACAACAACCTACACATAGTGGTTGCCGCCGCGTCGTAAAAGGTCGTGAAATTAAATAAACAGCGTAACGCAAAGGATAGCGCTTTACGTTGAATTCTCACGTACCAACACGTAACTGTTGTTAAAGAGAGTGGAAAATTGAAAATGATTTGGGACATTATTTTTCAAGCTTTATGATATATGTATATCGTACATACATAAATACCCAAAAAAAAAAAAAAACCATTTTAGAGTTTGATAGAAGCAACTTTAACAAACGCGCCCACTGAGCGATAAAAGACGAAGGATGGAACGAAGGAAAGAACCCCAAAAAAAGAAATTCTGTGCTGTTCAGCGAAGAGAGTTGAAGAATTCCTGTTCTTCCATTTCCTGTCATGGAATTTTATGAATTCTTCTTTTTATTACAAAGAAATGGGGAAGAATGGTTTTTTTCGTTTTTCTCTTGTAGCGGCGCACAACTCTGCAATAATATTGTCCAAAGATTATTTAGATGTTTAGAAAAGAAAAGTCTTAGTTCACAAAAAGCTCACCCACCCTATGACGCCCTTAGAGCAAATAATTAAATTGGTTTACGCTGATATGGCGAAATATGCTTTAATAGTATTTTAGCACATGTCCTATATAATCCTATTGGCCTTATCATTTTTCCACAAAGAGATATAGAAAAAAACCGTTTCAAAAAAGAATCAACGTGGCGTAAAAGTGATTCCTTTTCACTGCAGCTTATTTGTCAATAGCTTTTAAGGATTCTTTTCCATTTTTTTTTAATTCCTCCTACTGCTATTTTGGTACTTACTTTATCATGCGCTCCTGTTCGTATTGCGCTATAAAAAATGGCAGCTCCATGCCCAGACTTGTTGCATGATGTAAAAAATAAACCATGGCACGTGTGTTCTCATCCTGAAAGGAAAGAAAAAATTATATTTAGCAATTTAAATATTAAAAAAAAAAAAAACCACGGTAGAAACGATTTTTTAACTTGATCGCGAAAATCGCTACGCCAGCCTGCAATGAAATGCGGCGCATTCGGTCCGAACAAAGCGCCGAGGAAAATTCGCTCAAATGTTTTCTCGCAAGAATAAATTTCCTCTGAAAATTGAAAAAAAAAAGCAAACGAATAGAATAAATATCAACATACATATGTATGTACATATTTAAATTGCTTTATTGCTGAGAAAGTGGCAGAAGCGTTTCTCAAAAAAAAAACCAAAACAGTCGCATAAAAGAAAAATAAACGAACAAATTTTTGCTCTTTTATTATTTATTGATTTAAAATAATGGCAATTTCGTAAGCGACAAAGCATCAAACACGTTACAATGAATAACCATAAACATTGCTGCATACACACATACACACATAGAGAAAACATACACAATGTTATGCACACATGCACGCACACCATACACTTGCCATGCTACAAAAACTACCACTACGGTTGAAAAAAGCTACAAAGGAAAAGGTCAGGAAAAAACTCCGCAAACAACGATGAAATTGTTGCACATGATGTTTGCCAATTTGTGAGTGTTGCCAACCACTACGAAAGTTGCTTCCTTACTTTAACCCTATCGTTCCCAACCGTTTCTATCGCACACTGTTGTAAACAATTTTACTAACTACATAAATAACAGCGTTATCAATTCTCTGATTAAATTGCTCTCACTTGATGATAGCGCAATAATGAGCGCATTTTCGTTACAAAACTCACCCTTCCTACCTTCTACTATATAGAAAAATTAATTTGTTCCCAAATTAATCTTATTTAATTTATTTGAAACAGATAAGAAGAATTTTTTTTTACAGCAATTGCAATGAAGTTTTGGCAGTAATGTCAAAACGATTGATTGAATGATTGATTTGTTATGAATGAATTTTGGGCCTGCTGTGCAGGTTTTACATGGTGTTTCCAGAAAGCGGTTTTGCTTCGGTTTGGCGCAAAACTGGTTTGCGCAGCGAAAACCATTATAAAACCAATAAATCTCCATTGAAATTGTTGTTTTAAGTTCAGCGCAGAACCAAAAAGATTTCTGGTTTTAGCAGTTTTCAACCCTGTTTCTACTGGGTGTCTATTTCAATAGTTAATATGGTAGAAAGAGATAAATATTGTACACAAAAAAAAATATTCTATCAAAATAACAAACAAAACAAAACATAGGTTTTACCTTCAACAACAACAACAGCAGGGGGGGCGAAGCCCAGCAATACCAAAAATTAAACTAGTTTTGTATGGAAACACTTAAGCTCTAAAATACTTAAAATGATGAAACACTATGTAAATATTTTTTAATGCACTTTTAATTCAAAATTCAATTAAATACCGCTTTTAACTAATTTTTTGTTTGTTCGCAAATGCCGAAAATCCTCCTACCAATTATCAAGTTCAATTAAAACTTACCTAAAAGTACCACCACGACGGCAGAATCTCGTACGCCCCAGTCCCAGCAGGTACGCAGTGCAATATAGAGTATATTGTGGAACTTGCCCATCATGCAAACCTGCAACACATGCATGAGAACACTTTTATTTTATTCTGAGATTTCGCACTTTTATTTGTAAGCATTTTTCTTCTCCGCTGCATTAAAAGTTATTTAATTGAATGATTTTATGAAATTCAATTAATTCCTTTTAAAGGCACACTTCTCTTTATCTTTGTTAGTACTCACATCACCGTTGGCATCCTTCTTGTCACGATGATAACGTACCGCAGCAAGTACCGCCATTCGTGCCACTTCCTCGGTGTGCATGTTTTGGCCTGGTGAAAGGATCAATTTAAATTTAATCTCTTTACGTCTCTTTAAGTCTTTTAAGTTTAATCTTTTTTTACGAACAAAGAAGTGAAACTTTTTCTTTAAATTATCATCGAGAAGTGTTACAAAAATTTGTGCAGTCATTAAGAATTGTCTCTAGCAACTCTGATACGTATAAACAATAAACAATACAGTACTTGCGAGTAAACGTTCCATTCTATACATTTTATATGGAGAGCCCCATTTTGAAGCTACTATTAATTCAATCAATAATATAATTGCGCGCTATTAATATAAGAAAGTTTTTCAACTGTAATAAAAGTTTTATATACGCATATAACTAAAGTACATTAATTTATTATCTTTATCGTAAATGAAGATTTATTTTTTACAGACAAGTATGTATGTATATTTTATTTTTATTTTTATTACTTCTAGTTCCATTCATAAAGTTAAGCCTCGTAGAAATAAAATAATTACTCTAATTAAATTATTATTATTTCATTGAAAAAGTCCCTTTCATAACACTTATAGTTTTAATTTAATTAGATTAATTAAATTAGGAAAATGCCAATTTGAACCCACCATCGCTGCAACCGCCAATTACGGCATTCAAATGATCCAAGACATCGCGACGCGACGAACGATCCTGCAGGGCATTGCGAGTCATTTTCTGAAATGTATCCTCGAAGAAGCACTCAAAAATGAACTCCATTCTCCCGCTGCCCAACAAAAGGGTTGTCACTCAAAAGGAAAGACGATGACAATGAGCAGAATTACGATGATGACAATCGTCCGCCAAGCGGATGAAGGACGATGAATGAAGTAAAGAAAAACTCTAACGACTTAAAGGGTGGTAAAAGTGTTTTATACGAGTATCATGTCATAATGGATAAACTTCTTTCTGCTGCTTTATTGTTTATTATAGCGTTTGTTATGCAGTCAATCACTTGCAGCTTTAAAATTGTTTTAAATTCTTTTTTATTTAACTAATTGATTTGAAAGAGTTAAAATACGCCCGTCTAAATGTTTTTATCTCATCCACATTGAGTAAGAGTAAGACAAAAAAAAATCCTTGCCAATTTATCCTCTGTCCTTGCCTCGGCAGGTCCACTCGACTCGTATTTACTTACTGGAAAGTGAAATGAAACTGAAAAGTGTACTGACGCGCCGTGCTCTTTAGGGAAATTTTTCAAGCCCTTATTTTAACTGAGGGATGAAAAGAGAAATAAAGAGAGAGAGAGAGTGTTTTAAAGAGAGAAAGTTAGTGAGAGCGCCTCGTTCAGAAGTTATGAAATGGGGTAGTTTAGAGCATACAATATGACATGACAGAATTGGGCAAACGGCAATTTTTCGCTAAAGCCAGAAAGTTTCCCAGCACAACCTTTTAAAGCACATATTTCTTTCTCTTGGATTTATTACCTGATTTTCACTAAAAGCGTTAATAATATCTTAATAAAAGGGTTAATAATAATATCTTATTTGAATTTTGTGAACAGTTTTTACATTTAAATAAAACTCAACACCACTGTAATTTAAATTTATAATATTACATTTTATTATAACTAATCAAAAGCATAAGCATTTATTGTGATATAACTCAGATTTAAGCAACCCTGTCTATAGATTAATTAACGCTCTTCCGTTTGAGACTAAGATAGAATATTCGCATTCAAACCACCCTGTGCACCGACTTATTTAATCTCTTTTCGTTTAAAGAGAGCAAGTAAAAAAACTCTACCACTCTTCTCTTGGAAGACATGTGTTGACATTCGTTGCTCTTTCCAAATTGCCATAAGTGAAGCCATAGAAAGCCATTCAAAAAAAATACTTTTCTTTATCTAGGAATACTTTTCTTTATAACCATGGTTATTTTTATTTCTTCAAAAAGTAGACAAAGAGTTTAGCAATATACAAAGAAATCGTCGATTGTTTAATGTTTTAAAGGATATTGAATATTTGTTCATTTATAGAATTAGTTCATAAACAAATACTTTGAGTGAGGATTCACCAGTTCAGTTGGGGAACAAAAATTTCACATTTCTCGTTAAATAAAAAAAACTCTTTTCTTTTCATTCCCAAATTATTAAAAAATAATTTCTTGCAGATTTTCTTTCTTTAAACTTATTTGCAAAGAAAATTATTAAACCGAAAGGAGCAAAAAACAATCAGCAAACAAGAAATGAACTGCAAACAAGTATAAAAACTGACACTAATCAGCACCCATCAGCTGTCAAAATCAGCCATTCTAAAGTCAAAAGCATGCGTAGTGTGAACCTGTTACTTCCGCTGTGAACAATATACACGGAGTACGTTCGCAAAGTTATACACATATTTTTGAATATGCTTTTGAAAGTACATACTTTGTACATCTAGTAATACCGTCTGTTTTAGCATAATAATTATGATTGTTTGGATTGTTTACCGGTCACAAAAAAGAAACACAAATTACATTCGTATTATTAATGAAGGAATCAGTTGTCATTTTTTTTTCTGAAGAAGAGGAAAGAAAAAAGCTTTTCATAATTTAGAATTTACAGTTTTGTAATTGAAATTTAGTGAAATTCGTATTTGTCTTGTGTTGTTTTTTCTTTAATTTTTTTCATTTTTATACTACGAGTATCATAAATTCATCTTCGTTTGTTCATTTTTTGCAATAAAATTCATTTTCTTTTTTATTAAGAATACAAATATATATAATTGCTTAATTTTTCGGCACAAAAAGTGTACTCTGTTTTCTTCGAGTATACTCGTCTTTGCTGAAAAAAAAATAAAGCAGCCAGAAGAGGTTTTTTGAAACAATATCAAAGCAATCAGAGGGTTAAAGACCTGACCGAAGTGGAATTCGCACGCCCACTTCTTCTTCTTCTATATGAACACATTTGAATGGTCGCATAGACCTTTTCTCTGAAGCTATGTACTTTTCGCATAAAACATTCATATAACATACACAGTAGACACCAGAAGACAACAACAAGGAAGCAAGTAATTACATCACAAATCACATCGTGTTTTTTTTTCTATTTACAGACTACTTTGTCAGGAGATTAACCACGACGATTCATTCTGTCTGGAGTATCGTGGTCCTGTGGTAATGAAGGGCAAACCAACACCAATGAATTGTTGGTTTCTTTCACGCAACATCGACAAATCCTCCAGCGAGTCCTCTTCACTGGTCTCACTAATAACAACAACAACAACAACAACAACAACAGTTTCATCGGCATCATCCGCATCGGCTACAGCAACTACAACGCCCATGACTGTCACCTCCAATCCTCCAATGAATACTTCGGTCATTCATTCTACGGCAACTCGCACTTCGTCTCTGTCAGCTGCCACGTCATTAACGTCGCGCGCATCTTCCGTAACTTCTGCACGATCAGTATCCCCCTCTTCGTCGTCATCCTCTCCATCATCTTCTTCTGCTTCATCATCGTCTTCGGTTACTACGGTGGCCACTGGCGGCGATGGGGGCCTCTTCGATGCCAAAGGCGACGAAGTTTGTGTCGGCGAAATTAGTTTAGACGATGAGCAGACGGAGAGCAACGCAGAGGACGTTACGTCAAATGCAAATGCAACAGCGTCAACGCATGCTTCACAAACATAGAAACAATGCAAAAATTCATCGTGCTGCTGCTGAAATATGCTTTAAGGATAAGGAAGGAAGGAAGGAAGGAAGGAAGGAAGGAAGGAAGGAAGGAAGGAAGGGCGGAAAGCAGAATAGAAACTTAAAAGGCTTTATTTATAATCCGCAGAGAGAGAGAGAGTTAGAAAAATAAAAGATGAGGACAGAGGATTGATTGCTGCGGCGACAGGTAATTCATGCTAAACCGCCCCCACTTTATGGTATTGTCTAGATTTAGACGAAATAATATGTCCGAGTAAATACTAATACTTAGTGCGCACATCTAGGTCGTTCGGTGACACGAAAAGTTAAACAAATTGTTGGATATATTTTAGTTGTGGAAGGATTCTTAGGATTCGATCGTATTTTTAGTGCGGCAGCTGACTTTTATTTATCCCTTCAGAAATGTATGCCTTCCTGACAACAGGAAGGCGTATTCTGTGCGTGTTGACAGTATATAAGTGTGGATAAGTGTACTTTGTTTCATATTCCATAATCCATATTACACACACGTTGTCAAGAGCTGTATCCTTGATCCTGTTTTTTGTTTCTATGCTTTAATATTCAATGCACCAGTGCATTTTATTTAAAACAGTTATTAATTTTAAACGTTTTTTTAACATAGAACTTATTTTACAATTTTTTTCCTAGTTCTCGGTTGACTTTTCTGTCAAGGAAAATTGATTTGTCAACACAATTTCGTCAAAACAACGAAATTTATTATTACCGAAGCGAACAAAGATTTTTTGAAGAGATTACACATTTTTAATTTCATCTTTAAGTAACACAAAAGGCTGTAAAGTTATGCAAAGGTTTGCATAACTTTTTTACAAAGCTTTCTATGTACAATGACGTGAGAAGGCTATGATAAAGTCGGTTTAGCAAAGATAAGTAAAGAGTAAAAAATCGTGTTTGCCAGGATAAGAAGCTCGTTATAAAACTTATTCCATTAAAGTTTTAGACACGAAAGAAGTGTCCACACGCCGGCATGTGAAGCAACAACTGTTGTTGTTTTTGAAGTGTTGATGATGATTATGGTAATATTGTCGCTATGAAAATATTCTCGCATGCGGACATTTTCTTCAAGGTCTGCTCTTTTCACTTGCTTTTTAGTTACAGATGGTTAGAAAATGTCTTCAATGCTCGTTGAAAACATGTACAAAAAGTAAAAAAATTCGAATAAAAGGCGAAAAATGAGAAGATAACACTTTTCAATTTCCGTTTTTCCGTGGAAATGTTCCACGGGCAGGATTTCGAGAACTAATTTAAGAACGCGTTGAGCAACGCGTTTAAAGGCGATGAATGAATTCTTGGCTCTTCCTGCATGAGCCTGGCATTTACAAGCCTGAATTTCATGGCTCATCATGGCACAAATTCAACACCCATTTGATTTTATTTCATGTTAATCAGGTCGTAATCAGTCTCTTGGAATAATTTATAATTTTCCCAAGTGGCATTACGAACCAGTTTCGAAAAGGCAATTAATTGCAAGAATTCTAAGGCTGCTTGCTTCTCAGCAGGTCATTAAAAGCAGTCTGTAAATAAAAACAGGAAAAAACTCCTGCAACGTGGATGCGCAAAAGTGTACACGTATAAGTGTACACACATATAAGTATAAGTATGTGGGAGGAAATAGTAGGTTAGTATCATGATATAGCTAAAAGTATGTGCGAACTCGTGAACTGCTTTTATGAAAGTAGATATTATATGTACCTAGCTTTTATCACTACCAAAAGCCATTACGTCTTCAATTAGGATTATTAACAATCGAAATTATGTATACCTCGAGTTTTAGCAAATCCATACAACCCAGCAAGAAATTGACATCCTTTTGAATTAGTTGCTAAATCTCGCGTTAGTTTTTAGCTCTCATATTGTTTTTCAAATCATAATAAGAATTCATTAATCATTCTAATGAGCACAATTATTCTTAAATATTTGAAAATAAGTGAATCCAGCTTTCCGCTGCTTAACCCATAATTTACGATTGGTTCGATTTTACAAGCAAACCGTGATAAGAGTAGCTACTGGGCATTATAAAGCCTTTGTAAGCAACGAATTCCCTTGGACTTTAGTTCGCCAAATTAATGTGAAAAGTGGTTGGCCGCGTTTGTAGGTCACTGTTGTTTGTGCAGCAGATGAAGGCCTCTCGAATGCGAAAGTCTATCAACTGTAACTAATTCAGTTTTTTCGGTTACAAAACGTACGTGAAGCGTTTGAATTATTTTTTTCTATTTCTAAAAAGAAAGAGCGATACAAACATGCGATAATACAGTATAAGTCAAATTTTTATATAAAAAAAAGCTGTCCCAATATCTATTTTATTAGAAAAAGCAAAAAAAATTAGAACAAAAAAACAAGAAATTTTTCATGGACTTCAAGAAAACTTTGCATTTCTCTACTAAAAATCGTCTATGAAAAGAATATCATAATTAAAATCTAGGAGGCAGGAAGGAACCAAGTATGGAAATAAGATGAGGTTTTTTTTTAATGATACAGGAAAAACTTAAGAGTTATAAATTTGAATTTTTTAATATTTGCATAAAATTTGTTTTTTAATTTTTGCATATACCTAGTTTTAAAGTACATATTTGCAAAATACTTTGTTGTTGAGTTGAATGATACTTAATAAATTTAATCCGAACATTAGACTATTTTTTTTTTCTTTTTTCTTTAAGTATAGAACTCCGCGTTGTATTTACTAAAGTAAGTCGGTCGGTCTTAGTGCTTCCTGGTATTTAATTACGTGCTCAAACTATTGTATTTTATAGCTCTTTAGTATGCAACTCGCCAAAGGAAGAGAGAAAAGAAAAAAGGAAATCTCGTTCTTATAACTTAGAAAAAAACATACACTTTCCACAGAATTTACGTTTTATGCCATGAACTTTTGAAATTACTTGTGTACTTTATTGCATTAAATGCTTCTGAAAATTATAACGTTTCCTCCAGGAAGTCATTAGATTCTCTTCTGGCTTGTAGAAAAAAAAACAAGCTGGAATGAAGAATAATCGCAGAAGTTTTTATAATGTTGTTAAATGTGTAAATAAATCTCAAAACCTTCTTCGTCTTACCTTTAAATTTATTGTAATTATATTCTGAATTTTTCTGAATATTCTAAATGTATTTTCTTAAATTTATTCCTTCCATATAAATGAATATTAATCCTTTAAATTCTAATATATTTCCAGATCATAAGAGAACAACAAAGAGCATGTCTAATGATGAATCGCGTTATCTTAAGCATAAAGTACGAGTCTTTAGTAATAGAAATGTTATTAGTTGAAAACTAACACCTGTCAACTGTCTTCAATCTGTTTAAGAATTATTTAGGTTAGTGCAATTTCACAAGATTCTTCTTCCACTACGGTAATGCGTACATTCAAATCCATGCGAATTATTCATTCGCATTCAAGACATAAATATTTCATTTTCAATTTATAAATTCTATTATACTCGTATCTATCTGAGTATATTCCACTGAGGTATCGCTATAATTTAGTTGTAAATTCTACTACTCGTAAATAATCCAATCATACTCTTCTACTTCTTCCAAGAACGAATATACATACATATGTATGTATGTACATCTGAAGATTAGTTTAAGAAAATAAAAATGCACAATATATAGCTACGATATATAGTTACTACTATACATACTCGTACATTTACCTAAATAAAATTTAAACACAAATAGGTAATACCAAAGCAAAATGATTAAAGTTAATATCAAGAATGTACTGAAAGTTTCTCGATTAATTTTCACTTCAAATTAATTCGCAGCGATTTGTTCGCAAACGGCCCAGTTTCGATATTGATAATATTAATTAATGTTCGAGTATTTCACATGAATTCAGATTTCATTAAATTTAATTTAGTTACTTCAATTAAGATCTAGTTGAATTGAACTTTACGCACAATCTTGATATCGACTAAAAGGCACCAACAATTTTTATAGTAATAAATAATCATTTTCATATAAGCGACTAATATACATACATACCAAGATATATATTAACGTAGTAGAACCACAAAAATTTAGTAATAAAACTCACTAAATAAGAGTAAAAGATGAAGAAAATACATATATGTATATAGATATTAAGCATTACTGTATGTTAACTTCAACATATAGATTTACGTTTACTGGAAAACGTTAAAGAAAAGGCGAGAATGACATACATAGAAATAGATATAATACTAAACTTAACTGAAAATAGCTTTATAGTGGTTTAAGGAGCTCTAAATGCGCTAAATACATTTAAACAATTAGTTAATACGCTAAATTATGTATTTATTTTTTATGGCATTTTAAAATATAAAATTTAACTGAACTAACTGTAAAAAAACAACAACAATTTCAAATGACCGAAACAGGAACCATAGAGTCCAATAACGACGATATTGTCAATACCATAATACAGTAACATCTACGTATACTAACAATATGTAAGGCACATTTTGGTTTTTTTAATCCAAAAATTAAAGTAAAAATGTAGAAAATGAGAAATACTAAGGAAAAAAAAGAGAAACACCAAAATTCTAGAGTCATTTCTCAAATATTTAACATTAAAAATAATAACTTTAAAAAATAGCATTCAATAAAAGTGTAAAAAACACTAAAAGTAGAAAAGAATATTTGTGCAAATTCTATGAAGAGAATCCGCTCTGCGAAGAATGTACGAAAATAAATAAAAAATAAATCCATTTATGAGTATACAAATAAAAACGTTATAAAAGAAAATAGAAAATTGTTTTTTAATAAGGATAAGGATGAATGGGAAGCTGACGAAAGGATGAAAGATGCATGAATACAATTAAAAACGAAGGAATAAATTAATTCATTCTCTATTCAGCAAATTAATGCAGTGAGTATTTTCTTTTTTTTTCATAAATAATTGGAATGGCTTTGATTTTTAGTTAGTAAATTCGTTTTTATTTTTAGTAAATTTGCTTTATGATTTTTTTTCTTTTCTTAGCAAAAAAGAAATAATGTCTTTAAATTAGTGTAATGATAAAATAATGAATTTAAATGAGAGAAAATAAAATCGTGCAGTTGAGAAAATTCGTTTTTTGTTGTTTTCATTTATTATTTTATTTAAACTATTTATTTAAAATATTCAAAATTAGCCCTTCCGCACACTTAATACAGAGATAATTAAAAAATTTCTTTATCAATTATCTCTCAAAGATAATTTCTTTATCTCTCTTTACTCTGAAAAACCACTATTTATCAATCGGCCCAGTCGAGCCGAATGGCAAATAGTTAGTGCACGTTGGCCGATTTTGCTACTAATTTGCAGTTTGTGGCACATTTGAATATGCTACGACTTAATTGTGGCGGCCATTGCAGCCGCAGCCTGCTGTTCTTCCAGTGCGATTCTCTCACGTAACCAATGATGAGCTGCACAAACAAGCACCAGTAGAGTCGGTATTATCACCAACACCAATGCGGCCAAAGAGGTACTGGCAACACGAGCACGATGCTCTTCTTTACCTGTTCGTAGCGTAAATTAAGATTTATGTTGAAAGAGAGAGAGAGAGAGAAGGAAGGAGAGAATTATTTAAAAGTAACCGTGACACCATTTTCATTTTGTTTTTTTTTTGTTGTTGTTATTGTCGTTTGTGGCAGTTAACCCGAAGTCAAGGTAATAATCATCAGCACATTAGCGTTGATTGTTGTATGTTGGTTGGTTCATAGTCGCAGCAGGACAGTAAATAGTGAGAATAGTAGCAAGGAATAAAATAAGCATAGAAATAAGTATTTTGCCATACTTACAACAACAAAATAAAAAAGAAAATAAAACAAATGAGAAGAAATAAGGCAAACGTTTAAGGATGAGAAAATATTAAAATCGAATATGAAAAAAACTTCTTTGTCCTCTTATTTTACAACGAGTTAACGAGAGAATTTTAACGAATGGAGACGTTAGCAGCAAAAGATTAAAATAAAATATTTAATTTAATAAAATTTTTAAAAAATAAACTATATATTATTTAAACCAGGCAAGCGTAAGATAATGGGCTCAGGCGTTAAAAACCTTTCTTTAAACTTTCCAAATAAAGAGTATTAAACATTGCTCTTAAATTGTGGCACTGAGTAAAAAGGCATTAGAGAAAAAAATTTATCTTAAATTATTAGTGTAAATTTCGATTTTTTTAAAAAGAGATTTTTTTAAAATTTATTAGTGTTGCCAAGTTGTTAGGTTAAAACGCATAATAAATAAATTACATGCGCTAAAAAAGAAAGACACTGCTCAAGTAAGTATAAATAGACGAAAACTCAACGACGACACGTACGCTTTCATAAAACAATTGACACAAACAAAGCGGAAAAATCAACACCGAAAACAAGGAAAATATTAAGAAAATCAATTTATACTATTTTACTATACATATATGAATATAAAACGATATCTATCATGTGTATTTACACTATACACATCTCATGTGGACAGATTTTACTCTTACATGATGACAAAATCTAACCTGAATAAGTTTACTGAAGTATCTTTATAATAGTTTTTTTTTTATTATTATTTTTATTATTTTTTTTTTAATACTTTTCATTTTCTTATTTTTATTTCTTCACTAAATATTTCAAATTGTAAATTCTTGTTTTACTATTTCAATCGAAAACAAGAAAGGCTTAATAGTACATGAAAATATACAATAAATTGAAAATAAGAAAAGCGGAAAATGATTCCAAACGACGCACTAAAGAGACTTTTTTAAAGGCATAAATGCGAGGGAATGCATTGTAAGGGGTCTACGGTCTGACAACCTGACAATCATGCCTTGTCAGCTTGACAAGTTCCTGGACACATCAGAACTGTTGCTTCTTCGTCTGCGACCATGACAACCGCTCTCGTAGGTCTTACCTAATAAGAGTTAATGGATTTAGAGAATTCATTGAAGGAAGAAATGCAAAAAAAAAATGGGTAACCACTGCAAAATGCTCTGGGCGTGTTGCCGGAAGAAAAGAAACCACCACCCAAAATATTATTTACAAAATTTTGTAAATTTTCGATTAAAAA
The DNA here is from genome assembly GCA_949752815.1 of Conops quadrifasciatus. NCBI lineage: Eukaryota > Metazoa > Arthropoda > Insecta > Diptera > Conopidae > Conops > Conops quadrifasciatus. Next base: position 12,479,992 of record OX457078.1, on the reverse strand, counting down.
TCAATCCACTACAATTTCTCTTTTAAAATTAAATGAAAATTATATTTATTTCTATTAAAATTAATGTGTCACAATGAAAACGAAAAAAACTGGTCAAACGTAGACTTAACAATCGATTGAAAGGAGCTTATTACGATGATTACAATGATTATGGCGATGACGGTACTTAACTCTTCACTTAATTATTAGGTGACAACAGGTGGAGCTATGGCAGGACAATGAATGAAGGACGCTGTTTGCTTTAATACAACTATTAAACTTCGGTGGATTTCTGAGCAGATGGCGTGGGTGAGGCGGGATGCGGCGGCGAAGGCAAACCGATATCCTGCATCACTGGCGCTGCCAGCAGCGGCAGCGGCGGCGGCGGCATATTTTGAGCGGGCGCAGCAGTTGCTGACATGAAGGAGGTCGGTCGATGAAAGAATTGCGAATTGTTGGGCAGCACCGGCACACCGCCGTACCGGTTTGGCTGAGGAGCATTCACCGGATAACTCATCGTGCTGCTGCCACCGCTGTTTTGACTGTCGATGCCGCTAAAAGTAGGGCTATACTGCTGGCGGGCGACTCCATCCATTTCGCGTCGTTCATCAATTGCCGGCGGCTCTACATCTTCCCCCGTTTCAATGGCTCCCTCCGCTTGGGTCTCTTCGACTCCATTCAAGTCCGAAGCCGAACGCAAGGAACGACGTCCCAACTGCTTGGGGCCCCCAACCTTCTCACCTGCTGTATTAATGTATTCAAAATCCGTAGCTATTTTTGTATCTTTATGCTCACTACCTTCGGATGACGTCACATCCTCTTCGTCCAGGTCCCATTTCTTAGCTGGAAATTCAATGCGGGGTTTGCCCGGTAGTGGTTCATTCGTGCGGTATACTTTATCATAAGACCTACTTTTTTTCAGTGTACCCGACTGAGTGGCATCGGTGTCACTGTCGTCTTCGGGGCCTTGGCTAAGCTGGCGCAGATTCGTGCGGGACGAGGCTCGAGAGCGCGGCAGCACGGGCATCTGCCAGTGCGGATCCTCCTTCAGCTGCTTCTGGCGGAAGCGGTAGACGCCACAGATGATGCAAAGCATCAGCGGCAGTATGACCAGAACAATTATGCCAATTGCAATGAAAGCGACGCGTCGTGTGTAGTAAACTTCGCCTAAACGTGGTGGTAGGTGCAACACGGCGAGGGGCAGGCAAGGGACAAAAATTCATTAAAATGCTGAATGCTCGAGTGAGAGGAAGGCCAAGAAAAAGCCGCGCAAATTCGCTAGTCTTCGGTACTTACGCAGACACTCAGTGTAGCCGTATTCGGGAACATTCCACAGACCATTGGCCATGCATTCGCGACGCTGGTCGCCCATCAGCACGAAGCCTTCGTTGCACTCGAAGGACACCTTGCAGCCGGGCATGAAGCAGAAGCTTAGCTTGCGTCCGAAGCGCGGCGTTTGCAGGACACCGCACGAGAGAACACGTCTGTGGGGAAAACGGGGCGGCGTGAATGGAGCAAGAAGGTTTCGGATTTGACGCTCCCAAATACTTACTTCGAGTTCAGAGTTTTGATGTTTACCAGAGAATCGTAATAGTTTTTGGTGAAGTATGCCAGATTGCGATCCAGTGTCATGCCGTAGTCGAACTGACACTGATAATTCTGGCCGCAGATATCCTCGGCCCGCTGCAGCTCGTAAGAGCTATTGGCTGGCAAGAACTGTTGTGGATTGTTTAAGTAGTCCGAGACAAAAGAGCTGTTCGCATAGTAGCTGGGCATGCGTCCGAACTGCTGGGCAAAGAGCGATTCACCCACGCCCGGCGCATTACGCCCATTCACCAACCAGGTCATGCCGAATCTGCGGGCCACATCTTCCAAACGGTTGGGGTCCAATTGGACCACCGTAAGATCTGGCAATGTGAAATCATCGAACTTATTGAAGCTCCAGTTGCCGAAAAGTCCGACGGTTTTGTTCTGTATTTTTGCACAAATAAAAAACCATCAACCATCAACTTTATCCGAGTCGCAATGGCTTTTTAACTCACTATAAAGTCCCAGGGCAAGTAGACGCGTCCAGTTATGAAGCCTTCATTCTCCACTATTTCCACGCCGATGCCCGCATCAAACATGACCACCACTTGCGACTGATTTAGCAGGTAAGTCGGTGTGTACACGGTGACGCCGTCGAAATGCTGAAATCTGAGGCTCTCGCGATCGAAGTAAATGCGTCTGCCGTCGGCCAGCACGTCCAGACGATAGCGCCAGCGTGCATGCAGCGGTCGCGAGCGCACTTCAATCGTGGTCGTCGTGTTGCCACGCATGGCCAGCCCTGTCAACTGAGTGGCCGGCACTGCACCGTTCACATTGCGCGGCATCTGCTCGAAGCGTCCCTGCACCTCGAAGCGCTGATTCGAATCGACGCTGCGCGACAGCACAAAGTCGCCGAGCCCGTTGAATGTATACTTAGTATCGTCGAAGGTTATGATATGTGGGTCGCCGAAGACGCCCGCCACTCCGGGTGCCTGATAGGCAACGCAATCTTGTGAGGGGCGCCTCTCGAAGCGATATGTCTCGCAGCCGACGGCCTGTTCCTGCTGCCAGAAACAACACGAATAAAAGGGCCGCATGTCGTGGAACCATGAGGACAGGGTGGGCACTTTGCTGGCCTCATTCCACGGCATCTTGCCGAAGTTGTGATTGCGCCGTGGACGCGAGCCCCACATCTGGTCATAGGTTAGCATCAAGAAGCCATAACGATCGTAGCAGCACTGCTGTTCAGCACCTTGAGCCCTGAAAGGCGTTCGAAGCAGTTGAAAAAAGATTGTGCGGGGCTAGCTTTATTCCAGAGGAACTTACCCGGGTGTGCCACTGACCACACAATGAATGGCGCCCTTGTGCCGCAGGCAGGTAGGATTGGAGTCCTTGTCACAGTCGCGATCGGGCATAAAGCGTCCCTTATCGTAGACGGCTTGTTCGAGAGTGCAAGGGCACAACGGTAAGTCGGCGGCGAAATTCCTACGTAGAAGCGAGTCGAATTTCGATTATCTCTACAAAAATCGATGATGATTCTACTTAAAAGTGGTTGACTACTCACCTCAGAAATCTGTCCGTGCGGATCCAATTATCGCATAATGCCTGTGGCCACCTACGACCATACTTGCGTTCCCACTGGGGTGCAAAGTACCATGCCAGGGGTATGGGTCTGGACCAGAGAGTGCTACAAATAGAGCAAAACAAATGCTTAGCCGTGAGCGAATTAAAATCAATTAAATTGAAACAGATATCGATTAAAAAGCTTTTGTATTAGCAGAATAAAAAGATTTTAAATTATGATTTTAAAGTATTAAAACTACGATATTTTATTAAAACTACGGTATTGTTTTTAAACACTATTTTCTGACCTCAAGAAATGTTATTTGAATTTACTTTAGATAGGTTGGTGTTAATATATGTTGTATGTTGTCATGTTAAGCCTTAACTCCGGCAGTCTCTTAATGCTTATTTAGCTACAAAATGTAGCTATTAAAATGGTTATTTAGCTACAAGTTCCGAGCTCCAAATTTCTTTGCTCCAAAAGAACAAATATTATAATCTCAAAATTTATAAATACGTTTAGAACGGACTAAAGCTATGATCTCGGGCGTTGAGCAAGGTTTTTATAAAATTGTTTATGCTCTCTTCTCTTTTCTTTTTATGTATTTATTTATATTTTTTTTTTCTAATTCACCGCCTTTTTCATGGATTCGTTTATCTCTCTGTATAATTCATCAAAGCTTAGCTGTCAATCAATCCAAGTGTGAGAAGACAAGATAAATTGAATTCAAAGATTGATGGTTAATCATTGATGTCAGCTCTCTCTCTCTCTCTCTCTCGTTTCAACGTAACGGAAATAATCTACGAGTATTTTCACTCTCACAGAAGATTTCCTCTTCTTCGGTCTTCTGTCTGCCATTCTACCAAAATATTTCCCAATAAAAAAGTTGCATTTTAGCATTATTCACTTCATTGACCTTGATTTTATTTTTCTGTATTCTTCGCTCATTCAGTTTTTCAGTGTTGAAGTGAAGTGAAGAAATGAAAAAGAGACTTTTTTTCAGACTTTGAGAAATTAAGCAATAATCGAATATCTGTCAAGCTTTTATTTAATAATTTTTCATTTATCTATTAAGTAATTAAAAAGAAATGCTATTATATCGATGACTTTGAAATTAATAGGAATAAAGTAATTGAAATTTAGCTGAGTTTAGAAAAAGTGTATAAAGAAGAGGGAATAAATTAATTACAAAAGAAAAATTCCTTTTTAGAAACGATTTCTTCAACCAACAAAATCATCCCAATTTTGTAGGCCTGTGTTAGTTAATATTGCAAATTAATTTTAGTTTATATTGGTTAATTATTTTAACACGCCTTAGCGAATTCTCTTCTTTGGCTTTAGAAGAGGAATAATTTGCATTTATAAAATTTTATATTACATGAGTAACTTCATTTTATATTATTTATTCTATATTTTTGCAAAAATACTTACATTTTTTGCTAAATATTTTGCAATATATTATTTTTATATTATACTCGTATTTTCTATACTTTCGAGTATTTTTTTATATAAATTTTGTAATTTTATGTTATTTTATTTTATAAAATTCAATTGCAAACAATGCTTAATTTTTTATATATATGATATTTTATAATCTCTCTTGTAAAATAATAACTTCAGTTATATAAGAAAACAGCCTAATCATGCTACTATGGCTCCAATACTTACGGACTTATCTTTAATCCGGAATATTGCTCTGGTTGCGTTAGATTTATTTGTAAGAAACCAAATTGGAAATCATTATTGATATTGTCATTATAGGCAAACTCCATCGGTGTTATGGTAGAGTTACCGGTATTAGTGGTCGTTTTGATGACCGTAATGAATTCCAGCTGAGGACTAAAAGTAAAAGTAAAAGCTCTAGGATAAATGCAATGATTATATGCAAAAAACTCACTAAATCGTTGTCTCACGATAACCCCAAAGTGATATCATGACAGTAGCTTTCGAATTCGTGGTCAAGTTATAACTGTTCCAGCTGATTTGAATTTCTTTAGGTGACTTTTTGTGAACATCTTCGGTTTCGAAGAAGATTTTCTCAGTCGCCGCGGCAGGCGTTTCTGTGGGGGTGAAAATCCGGCATTAAGCAAACAGCATTGATTTAATAGAAACTATTAAAATCACTTCTCGATGCTTTAAACCGTTCCACAAATTTTTCACTTACCCACAAAATATTTTCCCCGCCATTTGAAACGTTGGGTATTCCCGATCGATATTTCAAAGCGTATATAGCCTTCGGCTTTGAGGAAAGGCTGTACGCAGATAACGCGATTCTTGTCCACAAAGTGACCGAGTACATCCTCGGTATCGAAGTGACAGGTAACACGTTGAGCAGGATCGAAACAAGGTCCGGTGATATTCACCACGGTGCCACCCAACATATTGCCAGATTCGGGGGCGAAAGTCAAAGGCAAATGGGAGGCATCTATCGTGTGAAATACGAAGAAGAAGAAGAAGAAGACTAAATTGATGCAGAAAAAACGGGCGTGGGTTGTCGTCACACGTACCGATATCTTTGTTGCAAGAACCAATTAAAATACGCTCATCAATACGGAAAATATGACGACCCGGAAAACCATTGCCCCAGCCGCGGCCGGTAAGATCGCGCAAAACCATGGCCTGACTGTACGGTTTATATTCGTAGGCTTGAGTACCGTTGCCAGCATTGAAGCCAATCTGGAAAGATAGAAAGTTTATAAGGCAACGTACTATACCATACATACAACACTATCTATCGCGTACTTTAAGTTGCTGTGTTTTAACTAATTAAGGGCCAATATCACAATGTCCGGTTAAGTGCTAATCGGGACTTTCAAACATCAAAATCTCTCACAAATTGACGCTTAAAAGTCCTGATTAACACTTAAGCGGACGGTGTAATATTGGTCCTAATAAAGGCTGTTTTTTTAGCTTAGATAGAACTTTCGATAGGGACAACTGTCAATACAAGCTGTCCTTCTGACTGCTCTTGTTATTTGCCCGAAATCTTTTTTAAATGTTAATGCCATGTCTTGATCTTTCGAGTGAATAAAAGAATTTTATTAAAATTAAATGTTTTTTGTTATTTTTTACCATTTGAAGTTCTATCGGGCTTAAAAAAACATACTTTATTATTAGTTGGGTTTTTGTACTTATGTATGTAAACGAAAAAACACTCTATTTGTATAAAATTATAATTTTTGTAATTTCAAAATTTTCTAGACCCAACCTATAAAATATCTTAAATATTTTAAATATCATGCTATTAATAATAATATACAAGAACTTACAAATGCTGGAACACCGCCTTCACCATGGGTTGTATCGCCACCAGCTTCAGTGTGTGCCGACCAATTGATGAGGTCATAATTGAAGATAGCATAAGTATAGACTTCATCAGTAGCGAGCACCATTTGAAATGTATTGGTCTAAAAAATTGGTCAAACAAAGAGTTGTTGTTTTTTAAATTAAAAAGATCATTCCTTATAGAATGCGTAAAAAAGTTATGTAATAAAAAAGTAATAAGAATGTCAGAGATGTTAAGTGGATTATCCTTATAAAGTTCCAAAAATTATATATGCAATAAATCAACTTACTGTAAATAAGGAATTATCGATGCCACCAGCAAATGAGACGTTCTTCCAAGTGGCGATGACGACATGCTTCGGCACAAAGGTATCTGCCCCAACGACACCATCACGGATATCCCACATTGTGCGTTCACGTACCTCGACGCCGAATCTGTCGGTGCGTGTCATCAAATCGCGCTCCATTCTGCAAAAATTCAAACATTTCAATTATAATTTAATTTAAATAATGAACACGCAAACAATTATTTACAACCTCGTTAAAGAAATTAAACACGGTTGGAAGGAAGGAAGGAAGGAAGGAGGAAAGAAAGAAGGCGAGCAAGCACTTAAACAATCCAGTACTTATTTTACCTTTCACTTTACTTTTGCATTCAGGACATGAAGAAGGTAAAACTGCATTATTCGAGAAATTTTTAATCATCATCCTCGAGCGCTTTTAGGTATTTGCACATTTACTAAAAAGCGTGCACGAGAAGACAGAACGGAAACGGAAACGCATTAAAATTATGCAAGTTTTTGCTCTGGAATTTTGCCACAGCTCCACCCTTCTTTCCTACACCGCCGAGAGGAAAGGATCGCATGAATTTTTTTTGTTTAGCCCTCTTCTGCTAAACGCGTGACTGACAAACAGACAGACGCTTTTGCTTAAATCTTTTTTAAAAATGAAATTCACACAATTTAAAATTCTCTTTACTCTTTCTGTTTTACATAAAAGCATTAAAATAATTCTGAGAAATTATTAATAATGTTAAAAAATGACAACGAAATAGTTCTTACTTTATTTTTGCCTAAGAAACTTTTACATGATGTACGAGGAGTTGTTTACCTCAAATGTCCAGAAACTATCCGTCCTTTTGCACGTAAAAAAACGACCTATGTAGGTCTTTTCTTACCCCTCTATTGAAGTTACGTACCTGAAATAAACGCCCGGAGTCCTTTGATCAATATCAGTAGCGTAGATACGTCCCACACGACACTTGGAGAAGAAAATGCCAATGAAAGAGGGATCATTTCGCTTGGGCCAATCGACGACCGGAAAAACTAGCGGATAAGTATAATATTCCGGAGGATCGGAAAATTCCAAATAACCATTTAAGGAGACCTGTCGATAAAATTCTCGAATAACATTTTAAATTAATTGCCTAAATAATTTCATTGCTCACTTACCCGAGTATAGTTGAAACGAAAACCATAGAATGGTAATTGAAAATTTAAGTTCTTGTTGACCTGCGTCATCGAGGCGTGTATATCCAATTGGTAGTCACCACGCCCACCAAACATATCCTGATCGAAGTACCAGTACATGAAGTATTTGCGTATTTGCGCAAGTCGATCGGCACTAAGGACGTAACCACCAGACACATGACTGGGACTGACCGGTGGGGCGATACGATTATTGAGATCATCTAAAAACGGGCGGTAAAACGGGTGGAAAATACATTACTTCAATTTTCCAAATGACTTCGATTACTTAGATTTATGTATGTATATATTTTTTACACGAGTATCTACCGTGTAAATTCCCGCGAGATTTGCGAGAATATTACGATTTTGAGGGTGTGTACGAATTCGTAATGAATTTTGAATGAAATTAATGAATCTTTAACAAGATGGACCAAGATTGACAAGGCAAAATTCGGCAACGGAGTACTCGATTTCGTTTCGGTTTGCAACGAATTAATGCAAAAATCTTCCGGAATGGTAAACACTATATATTTTAAATCGATCTTCTCTACTTTACATTAAAATCGAATCTATCTAACATAATCTATCAACCTACCAGATTAATCCAGACCACAAACCAGACCATCCAGCTAATTTAATAACCTCTGTAGTGCTTTATATGTACATATATTTAACTGGTTTATTTGCATACATAATTCGTATTAATATTACATACATACATTCTTAAGCTAGATTAAGTAAGAAATATAAAGCAAGAAATTCTTTTTAAATTTCGCTTTTACAAAAATCTCCAAAAAAATCTCCAGTCTTTAACATCTCAGAGATTGCATTAATATCTTGCTTTCGTATTCGGCTACTCTCAGGCGCACGGGCAGTACCAGCGACAGATCCTCCATCATTATGTGCATTTGCGGTTTTGTGCTCGAGCTGGAGGCGGAGGCGGAAGAGGTCGATCTGGAGGCTGTGCCACGAAGCTTCTCTGCTGATGGTTTGCGACGTATTGAAGTCTTTCTTTTGACGGTTTTGTTGTTGACAGTTTGTGGATCACGCCACTGACTAAACGAATTCGGCTTGCAGCATGATATACTGCTGTTGTTGTTGTTGTTGTTGCTGTTCGGAGTGGACGCTATAGAATTAGAAAAGGCGGAAAAAGAAGCAGGCGAAGAAGGAGAAGGAAGGGTGTTTGACTTGCAAGTATGACTGAGAAAAGGGCTAACAAGATCTTGTAAATTTGTTAAGCATCTGTTGGCGGAAGGATGACTGCTGTTTGTATATTCGGCCCTCATCGCTGCTGGCATGTCGGAGCTATCGGTGTTCAGTTTTGGTGACGTCTCCTTTTGGGAGCTGACCGTTGCGTTGGCCGCCAGTTGTCTGTTTTCTTTAAGCAACGTAATGAATTTCTTATTGACATGAGTTTTTGGCGTAAAGGATGAAGAAATTTGATTGAAAAAGAAAATCTTGTCTCGTACTGAAGCCTGCATCTGATCTGCCTCACAACACGATTCATTGCGGACTAAAATCGCGTCTGTTGCTTCTTCCTTCTTATCGTTTGTGGAGAAAGAGTTCTTCTGGTAGTTTTGCTGGAGTGATTCCTCAGCAGCGGCAGCGGCAGCGGCTTTTCGTTCTGACTGAGCCAACACTTTTTCACGCAGTTCACAGGACCAACGCTTCGGTGTTGCATTCAATTTAGGCCTCAATTGCATTTCACAGTTGGCTTCAGGCGGCTGTTGATGTTGCTGCTGATTTTTTTCCTGTTTAATGAATGGCAATGGACGGCTGGAAGTCATTCCATCCGCGTCACAAACTGGTGCTTTATGGGCGTTTGAAAAACGGCATCCATTAACTCTTTGCTGCATCGCATGTTGGCTGCGATGAGATTCCACATTCGTATTATTCACATTGTTCGTCACGTTGGGCGGAGGCGCCTCTTCATCGGACCCCGAAGAATACTTCGATTGTGCGACGACTCTTTCACGCAACTCAGCCGACCAACGTTTCGGTGTAGCATTCAGTTTCGGCCTTAACTGCATATTCAGCTCCACTCTATAAACGCCCTTCGCTCCCGAATTGTCCTCCGGCTTTTTGACTGCTGTGAAATTTGTTGCAGCCTCAGCCTCAACAGCGTCTCGAAAGTCCACAGCGTTGCGATTGCTATCCTCGGATGATGATGATGATAAGAACTCATCGCTCATTTCGACATCCATATTCTCCAGTGGAAGCTGCTGCTGCTGTTGAAATGTTGGCGCGGCATAGTTATAAAATTGAAAATCGTATGCGGCCATAAACATTTTGAGAATTGAAATTTTGTTTACGATTTTTAATTTAAATTGAAAATTTGAATTTTGAAATTATTGAAATTTTTTTTATTTCCCAAAAATATGCGCACTCAAAAGACTTTCACTAAACTAAAATTTTGCAAAGAGTTGCTTCCGCTCTTATATTGCTCAAGAGAGGTAGAGGGAACGACAGAGGGAAAGGAAGAGGTAGAGAGAGAGAAAGAGAGAGTGCAAAGTAAGAAGAGGAAAAGGATAAGGTATTATCTACCCTAATTATCTACCCTAATTAAGATTTACCAAGAAACTTGTAGAGCGTCAATAAAATCAAATCCGCGAAAAGAGCTAGTTATGTGTTATAGCTCGCACGTATTGATAGTTACTACAAAATATTTTAAATTTCTATATTTCTTCATAGATCCAGGTAGTTTGTATAAAACAAAGGAAATAATTTGTTTCAAATCCAGAAGTTATCCTTTAATTTACAAGGAAAAGAATAGAATAGAATGGAATTTTTTGGATGGAATGGAATGGAAAAAATGTGAACGAATTCAATGTATTTTTAGTACGTACCTACTTTTTCGACTTTAGAGACTAATCGAGACGATTAGTCTGCAAATAAGGGCTTTAGCAACGATTATTCAGTGACTCCTAACCTTAGCGATGATAGAAAAAGTATACGAAATACTTTTTTTCATAAGTGGAGGACATTTTGGGCTTCTAATGAAAAAAATTTCATACGATTTTAAATATGTATTTCATTTTATTTAAAAATTGCTTTATCGTTTAAAAGAGCTTGGATTTTTATATTAGAATAAAGTTCAACATTAGAATAAAGTTCATCCTTTTTCGCATATTATTAAGAGAGTATGAGAAGAAAAAAATCTCCAATTCAAAATAACTTAAAACGAAATATTAACAGCGTAAAATATGTAAACCTTTAGAGGCATGCTATCCGTTTATACCTGCCTGATATTTTCCAATATTATTCGTACATACTAACATCACGTTTACTACAGTATTACATTTATAGTGAAAATACCATTAAATATTTTTATTAAAATAATAACCTTAATTCGATAATTGAAAAAGAGTCAGCTAATTAATTTATGGGAAGTTAATCAAATATTTTATTTTAAAATTAAATCTTTTCTTTTATTTGGAAATATATTCTTAAATACAAAAATGTAAGAGATTTTTATTAATTTCTGAATCTTCTAAGATTTTAGGGCAAAAAAATAAAAATATAAAAAAATAAAAATAAAAAAAAATAAAAAAATTCGAATGCAATATTTCAAAATATTCAAATTCAAAAATATGTATTTCGAATATAATATAATTATTTGTATTATTGTATGAATATAAAAAGTTAGAGATTTTAGAGAAGTAAAAAGTTTTTAAATTTTCAAAATCTATTGCAAATGTTTCTCTGCGTTTGTAACCGTATATACATATGTATATTAAGAATAACGAGAATGTCTAACGAAAATAAATTTCTTTTTTCAATTCTCTAAAACTTGGTGTTTGTACTCATACAACAATTATATTACATATTACAAAATCCGAAATTCTATATACATATGTATGTAGATGTATATACAATTATGTATTATATATACATATGTATATATAATTATCTCTTTGCATACAAACCAGTACGCACACCCTGTATTTTCGGTAACTGTTGCAAGAGTAGGTATCATTTCACAATAATTGATAATAAAAAGAAAATTGAGTCAGAGTTTTCCGAGAAGAAAAAAGAATTGGTTGGGCCTTTTAAAATTGGTAATCGTATCTTATCTATGATTTACCCAAGCACAAAACTGTTGACTGCTTCAAGCCATAACAACATGTACTAAGTTAACTTGCGACTGCTTTTCTTAAGTACATATAGTGAGTAATTTCATTGCTGATAAGATAAAAGGAGTACTATAATAACACATTTACCGTTCGAATATATATGTATGTATGTATGTGTACACAGCACCTGCTATGAAAAACGAGGTAAGTACGTAATGTTCAAAAATTCCCTTTGAACAACGTAATATGTAACGCAATATATACTATATATGATATGTATACATATATATGTACATACTAAAATTTACTTACCCCAATTATAACCATCATCGCCGATTAGATCATAACCCAATTCACCTAAATAATCATCTACTCCAGGCCGCACCATCAGTCGCCCTGAGCGCTGTTGCATTTGAGTTAGATTTTTTAAAGAGGCCGCCGCCACGGCACTACTGATCTTTTTTGCTTTTGTCAATACCATTTTCGAAGGCGATTTCACTTGATTCATGATCGATGGTGTATTCGTAGTAGCTTTAATGCTATTCGAATTTTCGTTTTCTTCAAAACCTTCCACCAAATCCACATCAGCGCTTTTGTTTTCTTGCGACAGTTTGGTAACATTTTGGCCATTGGTTAGTGCTATGCTGCTACATATCAGGGACCAACTGACCAGAATTAGTCGCAAACGCATGATGAATATGTTTAAATTTGTATGAGTTCGTTTTTAAAATGTTCACTAACAAAGAAGACAATGAAATAATATTGTATACGATATTTCCATGCACAGTAATTTATTTTAATTTACTCGTAATTTGTCGCTTTTCATTATTATTTCTTATTATGATAAATTTATTTTTAAATTTTGCAATTTTCTTTAATTTTATTTAGAATAGCATAGAGTTTCTTTAATATCTCTTTGATGACATCATCACTTACTATATACTTTAATACACTTTATCGGTTTATCTGCAATATGAACTATTTTTTTTTTATTCTAATACATATTATTAACACTTCTTCCGAAAAACGTTCGATACTATTCCACGACAGGTTGCGACTGATTCATTGCTCAAACCCACAAACCTGTTCAAAAGTACCTCTGGTGGATCGCAAATTTATCTTATCAAAGTTGACTTACAAATCATTGATAAGGATAATATTGTAATTGTATTACTTTCATACTCATAATTCATGATGTTGAGGCCTTTATGATTATGCCATAAAAGAAAAAAAAAACCAGGAAAATTTGGAGTAAAAAAGCTTTTAAAGTGTTTACTTTGTGAAATATATTACCCTTTGAAATTAAATCACGGTATATCTATAGAGAAGATAATCTCTACGATTGAGATTATTTCATACTCTCTTGTAATATGCGCGACTAAATATGGTCGCATAAGAAATGAGAAATAATATTCTAATTTTTATCCAATTTCAAGATAGATTCAGAATCTTTAAGATTTCACTAAGTGAAATTATAAGCTTATTATTATACTGATTATACTCGATAATAAGTGAATATGTCTCTTTCCTAAAAGCTTGTAATAAAATGAAATCAAAGGCTTAAAATGAATACCTTAATCTCTATTGAACAATTTCTCTTAAATTTTGTTTGCACTTTATTCTTATGAGACGATCATTTTTTACGAGATTTGTATTTATTTTAAAAAATAACTCACCAGAAAAAATATTTAAAACTTTAAAGAATTATAGAACTGTTTAAAGGAAATTGTTAGTTAGTTAAAAGAGAATTTAAATTAAATTTGTCGTATTTAATAACTTTGAAAGTAAAATTGGTTTACGATTTGGCATAAAGCTACCAACACTGAGATTTAATTGGTCAATCATTGGTCTCAGTTTTGCTTCGTTTCTCTCAGTTCTTTTATCAGTACTCCTCACAAGTTCTCACCCATACTCGTACTCTGGAGTCTCAACGCTCTTATTATCAACGAACTTATTCTTATTTTTGGTTGCTGGAGTCGGTTGCTGGGTCGACCAGCTAATATTATTTATGTACTCGTATGTTTAGTATTCTTTCGGTGAAGATTGCGCTCGCAAGTAAACGGAGACAATCGATCTGCAAACTACACGCTCTTCTCTTACGCTCGCTTTAGATTGAGAAGATAATTTTTTTGGTTTTCCATTCTTTATTTAATCATCATTGCAATTGCAAATTTAAATACAAAATAAATATAATAAAAAAAATCATGTGGTATTTTATAAGGACTAATTTATACAAAAGCAACAACCATAGAAATTGTCTTTTTGGAAAGTTTCAACGATATTATCATTGCAAGAACGGTGTCTACGGTTACCGACCACCAGCACCCAGACGCGATGTTAAAGGTATTTTAGCTTTTTTAAAAGCATTAATTAATTCCAAAATATCACTAAATTGTTAAAAATTTATTAAATTGTTAAAAAGTTAGATAAAATTTTTGGTTCTAACACGATTGCTCGCAATAATCCATATGATAATTTTGGGTTTGTTATTTTTTTATTTCTCTTTTACCTTTGCCCCCCCCTCTCTATCTCTCTCCCTCTCCTTATCACGCTCACTGAGTCTTAGCCTTTTTCTATTTCTAATTTTTTTATAATGACTTTAATGATTTCATAAAATATTTATTTTGTTTTTGTTTCTCTCATTAAGGTTCGCTTTTTATTTACGTATTTAACAAAGAATTACTGAAAATAATACTATCTTTTTCAACTTTCATTTTCAATAGTTTTTCACGTAACTTTTTTCTCTATGTATGTCTGTGTGTGTCTTGTTGATTGTAGAATTGATCAAGTTTCATTTTCTTAAAGTGTACAAACATACGTCTCTTTGTCGGATACGTTGCTCATTTGAGTGCATTTCAGTCAAACACAAAAACAAACAACATCAATTTTTAAAAATTGTATGTACGTTATATTGTCCAAAAGCTGAATACGACATATCCGCCGATATTGGCTTTTGGGTAGAAAAGTAATTTTTTTCGTTGATTGCGTTTGTAAAAAGCTTAAAGGTTAAAGAATTCAAAATTTTCTGATTTCGAATGACCTCCGAAAACCATAAATGAAGACTATGAACATTGATAAGGTGCTTTGGTTATATGTGTTTAATTGCTATACTATAGTATAATGTATTTAAAAAGAGCCTTCTGTTTGGAATTGGTTTTGTTTTTCGAGCCTTCGGCACCTTGGTCGGATATATTTTGAATATCGCGTCATAATTTATAATACTAATACTGATACTGATAATACTGAGCCCCTTCTCATATTTAAGCTCCTTTTAGCCAACGATGTTGAGAATTCTTATTTTTAAAAAGAATGAATGAATTCAAGCGAAAAGAATCTTTTGATTTTTTTTTAGAGAATACGTATTTGAAAGAACTTAGTGAAAAATATTGAAGCTTTAGGACTTTCGAAATTTCACACATAAAGCATGTCATAAAATGTATACATATTTTATTTTAAAACCTTTACCTTCATCAGTACCTGTATAAATAGTATCTTATGGCAATTTTTATTACAGTTGCCGAAAACGTGCTCCGCTCAAGGAATACTCAGAGTAACATCTACCGTTGGGTTGAAGCTTATCGCAGGCATGGACACAAATTGGCTGCTGTAAATCCCATTAGCATCGAAGAAGCGCCGAATAGGTTTATGTCAATGCATAAATAAAAGCATTTTTGCTCTATTTTGCACTTTTTTTCGTTCATTATTTTGCTATAATCGCCTTTGATCGCTTCGGTCTTTTTGTCAATACAGCGCATCTATTGAGGAATTACATCCGGTATTTTATGGGCTTCAACCGATGGAAGCTGTTAAACCAGAAGGTTTGCTCAATGTTAGCGCAATTCAGGAGAATAATATAACTACTGTGGAGAAACTACAGAAAGAATTGCAAAGAATATATTGCGGTAATGATGTCAGTACGGAATTCTTATATCTCGAGGTAAGAAGGGAAGAAGCGAAGTTTATATTTCAAATTGAAATTATTTCTTTTCTGGTAACAGAATCAGGAGGAAGTCGAATGGCTGTCCTTGCGTTTCGAACAACTGCACGAACAAAGTCTGCATGACAATGTACGCCGCCACATTGCGGAGCTACTAATTAAGTCTCAGGCGTGGGACAACTTTATGGCTGTGAAATTTCCAACTGTCAAGCGTTATGGCGGCGAAGGTGCAGAAAGCTTACTGGTCTTCTTCTGGCAGCTGCTGCATGAGAGCGTTCAAGGTACCACAACACAGAAAGGTCATCCTCGCACACGATCTGTTACGTACCCCCATTCATTTCATTTGCAATTAGTTGTCACTTTCTCTTTGGTCCTCTCTTTCTTCTACCAACCTTCTACCAACCTTTTCCATCCAATTCCGCTCGTTTTATAAATCACATCCAGTATATGTATCGTATGTGGAAATTTATTGTTATTGCCGCAATTCAATTTGTTCCGTTAGATTCCATCGAACATATTGTGGCGGCAATGCCACATCGCGGACGTACTAACCTGCAGACGATTCTCTTGAATTTAAGGCCTGTCAAGATATTCCACAAACTACGCGGTGAATCGGAATTTCCCGACGACGCCGAAGTCATGGGCGATATACTGGCTCACTTTCGTAAGTTCGAATGGCATGATGCGATTGACTGAATTAATTAAAGTTTTGCGATTAATTTGCGACCATGCCAGATGTTTCCGAAGAATTGGAGGTGGCCGGAAAGAAAATCAATGTCAGCATGGTACGGAATCCGTCGCATTTAGAGGTAAGCTTGTTATAAGAAAAAGAATTTAATAAAATTTAAAGTTTGTTTTCTTTGTATTTAGTAAAAATTTGTATTTAAACCTGTAAAATCTTTGCTTTTATGCCACTTTAAAGGCTGCCAATCCCGTTGCCATGGGCAAGACTCGTTCCAAGCAACAATCCTGTGCTGACGGAGCCTTCTCTGATAAAGATCCTCATAAACGGTTCGCCTCCTCAGTGCTCAACGTTACCGTACACGGCGATGCCGCATTCGCTGGGCAAGGCATCAACCAAGAAATGCTGAACATGGCTTATGTGCCACATTACGAGGTTGGCGGTACCATTCATCTGATTGTCAACAATCAAATTGGCTTCACCACGCCCGGTGATCGTGGACGGTCGACTGCGTACGCTACCGATTTGGCTAAAATAATTCAAGCACCTGTTTTTCATGTGAACGGCGACAAGCCCGAGATGGTCGCATTCGTCACAAAACTGGCCTTTGACTATCAACGACGATTCCGCAAAGATGTGTTTATCGATCTGAATTGCTTTCGGCGCTGGGGCCATAATGAACTCGATGATCCTAAGTTTACGAATCCTAGTGTTTATCAAATTATTGATAAGAGGCGGTAAGTTTCTTTCTTGGCCTGGCTTGGCTTCAGTTATTCCGTATATTCTGAATTTGCACAGATCAGTACCGGATCTGTATACCGAGCGCTTAGCTGAGGCCAGCGTTCTGTCGACGCAAGAGGCGCAAAAACTGCGAGAGGACTATTGGAGCTACCTCAACGCTGAACTGGAGCTAGCGTCTGTCTATCGAGCCGAACCGTCTTATTTGCGAAAGCAATGGGCCCACATCCAGACGGCACCCAGTGCGGTTACCTACTGGGATACTGGCCTTGATTTTGAGCTACTCAAATACATCGGCCATCAAAGTGTGGCCTATCCAGACAATTTTGTAGGTTAAAGATTGGTTGATTCAAATTTTGTAATCACATTGGCTGGCTCTCCCCACCCACCACAGGCGGTGCACCCGCATTTGTTGAAGACGCACATTCACGGTCGCCGTAAGAAACTTGAAGCAGGTGAGAAAATCGATTGGGCCACCGCCGAGGCTCTGGCCATTGGCAGTCTCATGTACCAGGGCCACAACGTGCGTCTCAGCGGTGAGGACGTAGGTCGTGGCACCTTCTCGCACCGGCATGTAATGCTGGTGGATCAGCGCAGCAACGAGATGTTTATACCACTGAACGAACTTAAGGGCGGCTGCGGCGGCCAGCTGGAAATCGCGCACAGCATTCTGTCCGAAGAAGCGGTATTGGGTTTCGAATACGGTATGGCCATCGACAATCCCAATAATTTGATTATTTGGGAGGCACAATTCGGTGACTTCGCCAACGGGGCCCAGATTATTATCGACAATTTTATAATATCGGGCGAAAGTGAGTGAGAAATGAATCTTAGCAACAACCCTGTAATATAAACGCTGCTCCTTTATCTTCTTCATCCGCAGCCAAGTGGATGGACAGTAACGCCTTGACCATATTGCTGCCGCACGGCTTCGACGGTGCGGGCTCCGAGCACAGCTCGTGTCGCATCGAGCGTTTCCTGCAAATGTCAGACTCCAAGGAGTGTGCTCCCGACGGCGACAATGTGAATGTGCACGTAGTGAATCCGACCACTCCGGCACAATACTATCATGTATTGCGTCGTCAGCTGCTACGCAACTTCCGCAAGCCGCTCGTCGTGGTGGCTCCTAAGACTCTGCTGCGCCTGTCAGCGGCCACATCTACACACTTGGATTTCCAGCAGGGCACCCATTTCAGAAATGTTTTAGGTATGTATGAACATTACATATTTATGTGCGCACACACACACACACACATGCCTGTTGCTTTTCGATTTTCAGGCGATTCTTCTGTAAATCCGGAGCGTGTGCAAAAAGTTGTCATTTGCAGCGGAAAACATTACTACAATTTGGCTGAACAGCGTCAGCTACAGAATTTCCAGGACACGGCCATTTTACGGTTGGAATCTTTGTGTCCGTTTCCATTGCATGACTTGCAGCAAGAAATCGCAAAATTCAAAAATGCTCAAAGTAAGAATGAAATCATTTACTCCTCCTTCCTTCTCATGCGAAGTTAGGAAAATTTTCTTAAGAAAATTACTACAATGCTGAAAATATCTTGCCTTCTTACAGCGTTCATCTGGAGCCAAGAAGAGCATCGCAACATGGGCGCCTGGAGATTTGTTCAGCCGCGATTCGAGTACCTCTTCGGCAAGCAGGTAAAAACCAAAAGAGACAAATCAAAATGTCTTTAAATTTCACATAAATTTTCTCAAGATTTTATAACTTAAAAAGTAAGGCTTTAATTTTGGTTTTTATGTTGCTTTTAATTAGCTTAAATATTGTGGACGTTCCGAGGCAGCTACTAACGCCACCGGCATTGGAAAAATACATAAACGTGAAGCTGAAGAAGTGATCACAAGTCCTTTTCAAGCTTGAGACGAATGCAAGCCCATCCTGAAAACGACATGCAAACCGTAGAAGAACTAATCCATAGAAGAACTAACACCGCTCTTGATAATTTGACACAATAGAGTCTTAATGCGTTATATAGTCTTATGATTTTCTGATAGCGTATTGTTAAAAGCAAAGATATACATACATATGTATATTTGATTTCTTAAGCGTTTTTGTATATATTTCCAACTTTTCGTTTCTTATACAATAATTAGTTTGTGTAAAAAGTGATATAGTAAATAGTAAATGCAGCAAATAAGTGAAATACAATATGTGCATTGTAAAGTGTGTAAGTTTGAAGAAGTTGTTGCCTAATTTTAAAATACAGATGCAAAATTTTTCATTTTGTCCACGTCTAAAAAATGTTAATTGAACGAAGAAGAAGAACAATGAGTTGATAAGACATAAATACAATAGATAAAAAGATATAAGAAGATAACATTGATAAAAAGTTTTTGAAAATAGGTACGTATTTCCTTTGAAGTAAAATACGTACATATTTTCAAATTCCATATTATAAGATTTAAAATATTCAAAAAAGTCTGAAAATTAATACAATTTTTAAATAAATGCAATAGTTAACAGATCTTTAAATATTAAGCTTAAATGTTTAAATTTAATTTCAGCTTAATTGAAATCAACGTCCTTCGTAGAAAGGAATGATTTTTCTAAATCATTCTAAATGGTCGTACATAACCCAGATTTTGCTCTAATTCTTTTATAAATTTCCGAATCTTCTTCCAGAAAAAAAGTTGTTAAACTGCTAAGAAAACAACGTGACGTTACGACAATGATTTTGGTTTATCATATTTGCGTTCATATTTTTCTAATTATAGTTTTGGGCTATGCATTTGTGTATGCATTTAAAGCTATTTCAATATACATACGATAATATCGTTGATTGGAAATGAGAAGATTAAAGAAGATTGAAAGTTGATGTTTAAAATCATTAATCATTTCAAAATAATACTTTTAAATAATTAGCGAATCCATTGATTTGTCAAACAGTTATTCCATATCCATATTTATATCCTTATTAAATGTTAAATTATTCGAGTACTTTGGAAATGACATTGGGCGAAAAGATTCTTTAAAAAAAGTCAACTGAAAGCGAACATATTAAATTCCTTTACCATAGACTTAACTGCTTCTTACATTTCGGAGAATCTTAATCTTAAAGCTCCGCCTTATTTTCGGCAGCTTTTTATGTTCCTTCTTCGCTTCTCTAATCAAAAAATTGCTGTTTCCAAACGATGTTCTCTACACTCTCTACACCACCGAGTCGCCGTATACTTTTTCTATGATTTCGTAGAATTCAGAAGTTGTCTTGTAGGCGCATCGCAATAGTCACATCCAAAATACTAACATCACACAAACTGCCACAACGACTATAACCGATTCCCGGCAGGCCGCATTATCCCAACCGCATTCTAAGTCGAATTTCAAAGCCTGCCGAAAAGGAAACAAGTGCTATAAGTGATTTTCGGAACGGCCTAAAAAGGTCCATTCTTACCTCCATCAACTGCTGACCGCCTTTGTTGTCACAATGGGTTTCTCTTAGATCATCATCGTGATCGTCACAATTGTGACGACCATAAACTTGACATGGCGAATTCATGAAAGTCCTGAAGACCGTATCAGTCCAAGTCTGTGAGGAACAAATGTATTGACGACGCTTGCGTTGCCAGAATTCGACCCAGCTGAAATTGGCAGAAATGTGGAAATCAAATCATCATCAACTGATAGGCACGCCCACATCGCCACACCACTTACCCCAACTCACAGTCACAATTTAGATCGGTGTTGGACATCTTAAGGTCCGTGAGGAAAACACTATTCGGCAAATACGGCACAGTGCCCGTGTTGGGATTTGGAATCTTTTTCAACATGCGGTTATTGTAGCGTATATCCAGCGATATGTTGCGCACACGGCCCATGTGTTTAAAGAAGTTAGTGGGCAGCGCTTGTAGCGAGGTATTGAATAGTTGCATGTAGATGTACGGAGAACGCATGCCCTACAAACGCAGACGGATGGAAAGATAAAGAAAAGTAAGACTACATTGACTTCTACATTACCTTAAGAATATGTTCGTTGAGGGTGCTAAACTGAGGTCCACTAAATGTGATATTCGTCAGCTTTGAGGGCAGATGACCGTCCATTTCGCGAGCCAAGTCCGTCGGCATTCCCATCTGTACTGACTGCACCTCTTGATTACTACCCGATCCCTTTTTAATGATCCGTGTAAAGAGCTGTGGCGCCTCGATCCACAGTTCGCGTACGTTGTGATGGTGACGCAGCAAATGCGGAATGTTGAAGTGCTCCAGGTGCGAGTAAGCAGTCAACTTAAGCGAGCGCAAGTGCGGCAACGAATCGAGGCAGCCGTATTCGAAGTAATGCAGGCGGAAATTGGAAATGTCCAGCATTTCGAGATCTTCATTCACGCCGTCGAAGCTATTGTTATTCAACGAAGTGATTGGATTGCCTGAAAGCATCAATTTCCTGCACAACGAGAAGAAGGACGATAAAAAAACTAAACTTTTTGTAACAAAAATTACGCTCGGTCCATAGAGTGATTGATTACCTTAAGTGTGGCAGCGAGTGGGTCATGAGCGGAACATTGGTTAGATCGTTATTAGATAGATCCAGCAGGCGTAAGTTACTCATATTGTGAGCCAATTCTTGCGGTATCGATGGCAACTCATTGTAACCCAAACGGAACTCACGCAAATACTTTAAACGAATCTCGGGCACGGTACTCAGAGAAACGTTCTCCAGGCCTAGCTTAATAAGCGACGTTTCCAGGCCCATGAACGATTTGTCCATTACTTTGAGGTCGCGATTATGAGACAGATCCAGAGCTGCCAACTTAGGCATTGTCGCAAAGACAGCATCATCAATACGCAACAGATAGTTGTAGGAAATATCCAAGTAACGTAAGGACTACATATATACACCATGGAAGATATAGATTAAGCCATCAGTAACAGCAGAAGACCATGAAACAACGAAGGCCTACCCTAAACTTGTTGGACAAATCCATGCTGTGTATGGTCGATATGAAATTATTGGAAAGATGCAGCTCGCACAAGGTCAAAGCGGCTAAGGAGGATAACGAGGATGAAGGAATTTTCAACAGCTGATTATGTGACACGTCCATTCTAAAGTCAATAGTATGGGAGAGATATATATGTATATAAAAATAATAGCTGCAGTAGATAAAATAGTACTTCTCCATGCCGCCATTATAGAAAATATTATCGGGAAGGCCGCGTAAATAGTTGTACGAGAGGTCAATGACACGCAGCTCGTGGATGGGCTTGAATATATCCTGTGGTATATCACTCAGATGATTGTGTGACAAATAAATAAGCTTTAGAAATTAAAACGAAAATTAATAATAATAATAACAATCATAAAAGTATTGACTACCTGCAGCTGCTTGGTATTCTTAAAAGCATCAAAATCTAGTTCACGTATCATATTATGCGATATGTCCAGCCATTGTAGATGTGGCATATTGCCAAAGACATCACGCGTGGCATTCTATAATTTAGCATAACATTTAGTTATGTTAAGCTTTTCAACTCATATCTAAATATACCATTAATGCATTGTAACCCATGTGGAGATGGGTCAATGAGATTTCCGCAGGCCGGAAATAACCAGGATGTACCACGGAGATATTGTTGTGGGAGAGATCAAGTATTTTAATGTTTGAATGATACATAGTGCCTGAAAACGGAACAAACGGAAGTAAAATATACCTATTATCAAAATATCCATAATATTGTAATATGATATATGTACATATTTGTATATTAATCACTATCAGTCTGCCTAAACAATATTAAGTAATGACACACACTATTGGTAAATAGACTGTACCTAGCATATACTCGCAGATTTACTTACCATGTTCACTTCTCCCAACCCAAGATGAATTGTACATTAACATTTTAATTTGATTGTGGCTGACGTTTACATTGAGATTCGAAAGTGTTCCAACCTATTAAGTAAAATAGAAGTATCTTAATAATACGAGTATTATAATACTAGCGCCTGTACCACCGTCCCACAACTATACTAATAGAACAAAACAGCATTCTAATATTTTATGATATCTTTATATCATTAGTGTGTATTTATTAGACATACCTGATCGAAGTAATCGAAGTTAAAATTTGGCAAATTATTAAAGGCCAAATCCAGAATTTCCAATTTGGGTAGGTTCTATTAAAGTATATAGAAAAAGTGAAATTGTTTGTACCACAGACTCATACAAGAGTTTGAATATACATATATTATTTTATTTAACACGTTGAGGTTAATTTTATAACCCGGTTCTTTTGTTTAATGCCTCAAGAATCACATCGATCTTTTGCATCATTGCTATTTTAAAGCAAATACATTATAAAACCGATAAATTTTTCACAAAATTTTTGTTTTTCTTAAATTATTATTTATATATTTGTTTTTTACTATTAGATAAGCAAGCCATTAGCGCCTAAATTCTTGCTAAGCTTATTATTAGCAACAGCCATATTTTCGAAATTGTCTTAAATAGTTAGCTAAAACTCCAACCAATTTGCGATGGACGCCTACCATAATCTTGGAAATGAGTGTCTACGAATATACGTATAGTTATTTATACTCGTTGACTTGTACTCGTTGCGAATGTTTCGTTGCATATTTGCCTCCTTGTTTGCCATTTTTCTCTATTTTTCCCGTCTTTCTTTAGAAACACAATTTGACAATTTGACCACAAAGAAAATTTCAGAAGAGCTAGGAATTTCTTCTGATCCGGAAATTTGTGTAATAAGTACGGTGGTAGTATTTATACGGAAGCAATAATAAAAATGTTTAAAAAGTTCTCATAAACATCAGTAAATTCTGTAAACTAAAAAAATTAGAATAAAATTTGCAAAATGAGCAACTCCCTTGATAACTCAACGCATGGATTGCAAGCAGTGCCGCAGCAGCAAGATTTCGCTGAAGATAAGAAGTGCCGCATTTGCGGATTTGCAGATACAAAAAATGTCAACATTTTCAGTCCCGGCAACTGCAAACAGCTGGTGACGAAAATTCTCACAGTATATCCGATTGTCGTAAGACCAATTTTTTTGTGTTTAACCATATCTTGCTTAATAAAAGAACCAATATCTTACAGCTGTATAAAAACGATCCGCTGCCAAAAAATATATGCCGGAAATGTATTAGCAACGTTAGCATCATGTACAACGATATACTGCGGGTGATGAAGATGCAGATCAAGTGGATCAATAATGTGCGCACTGTGCAGCCGCATCATAACTACATACGGGTTCTAGATTTGATACAGGTAAACCACAGACAAAAGTAAACTCAATCTAGACAACGTCTTGGTTAGGTAGGCACTTTCCAAAACTAGTTATGCATATTTCTGTCTATTCAATCAATTAATTAGGAAGTTGAACGCAAAAAGTACTATAAGTGTAAAAAATTATTAATTAATTACTTATAGTTTTTCAGGGTCAGTTTCGTTTTATAAAAAAGCAATTTACAATCAGTAACGCCTTCTCTCTTCACAGAATGCAAACCACGTAACTAGAAATTCCATTAAAGCCACTTTAGCTGAAGATGTCGACGAATTCAATGTAAGTCGTCTCTTATTTACGAATAAATTGGAATCGTCGCCAAAAAGTGGAAAATTAAAAAGGGTCCGTAATGATTCCAAATCACCTGTTAAGCCTTTTACATCCTGTTCATTTTCCATGGACTTCGACGATGGCGTGACTATAAAATCATCGTCACTGCCTCCATCTTCAACTAAAACAAAAAGTGCTTCAACTGGCTCTACTGGAATAAAAGATATCAAATCTATTTTAGAGCAAAATGGCTGCAGCCTACTACAGGTCAATATAACTGCAAATCCAGCCCCCAACAAGACAGCGAATTTGAAATCGGATACCTTTGCGGTGCCAGCGGATATGAACATCAAAGAAGAGAAAGTCGACCGTGAACTGCCAGACGACAATAATATTCTACTTTCCATACTGTCGAAGCCTTCGAAAGAGAGGGTTTCAGAAGAAACGGCCATTGCACCACCCGGACCACCTCCTCCGTTAACGGTCAAGTGCCGTCATTGTCCATTGCAATTCAATTCCTTGGCCTTACTTGCCACACATCAACTCATTCACATGCGTCTGTGTCTGCCCAAGATATTTCAGAAAAAGTATTTGCATAAACGAGTCCGCCGTGGTCGACTTATTTCTGTGCAGGACCGAAAGTGTATACGTTGTTTAAATTGTTGGCGGATCTTCGTGGACAACAAGTCAATTTTAGAGCACTGGGCCATGGGTGAATGTGACTTTTATTGCCACATTTGTGGCAAGGAATTTGCACAGGCACCCAAAATGTTGCGCGAACATGTACCAGCAGTGCATGGTATTAGCTACAAGTCGTCAAAATTTCATCGTCTAAATTTATCAAATAAAATCATTATGTCCATGACGCATACACCGATAGAAGAGAACCCAGATTACAAACTTTATCAGGCTGTTTCAGAGCAAGAACCTCTACCGTACGAAGAATTGGGAGGACGGTCTGAATTGTCACAGGTAAATCATTTGAAGTCTCTCAAGTATATCAATAGAATTGAGGTTATTTTTATCCTTTTGGAAATATTGACTGGTGGACAAACCAATCTCGGCGATGTACTACCTTTAATGCCTAAAGTCAATATAATTATTTCCATTATTGAATGAAATAGAATTATTGCGATGGAATCAGTCTGCTTTTCACCATAATTTAGTCTTTTCTTCCATTTCTTTTTTTTGCACTTATAGTTAAGAGCTGGTAAAAAGAAACAAATAACCGAGCCTTCCAACTCTATTGCAACATTAGCAAACACTCTCAAATCAGCAACTACTAACAATAGTGCTTCAACTTCGAAAGTATCCTCCGATATTATACAGAACGAAGACGGCTCTGTGAAATGCAATATTTGCTTCATATCGTTTCACAATATCAAAGCCCGTAATTCGCATATGCGTAAACATAAACCAGTGTACGCTTACGGTGATGTAGTTTTGCCACCATTAAAAGGCGTCGATCCCTACATTAAACGAGAGAAGGAGGATCCGGTTTGTGTAGATAAAAGTACTCCCCGAACTTATAGCAAAATTTCACAAAATAAGCGACAACAAATCCCAAGAGATTCCAATGCTTCTGAAATTGCTTTCAATCAGAAGCCATCCACTGTCACCAACATCAGCTCTACTAATTCTGCAACACCTTTACGAGGAGTACGAACAAAATTCGTTAAGCCTCGAAATGAACAGGATAAAATTGTTATAGCATCTGGAGGCAGTCGAGCCGAAGGAGAAGTTAGCACCGGTGGAAATGGTAGTCGTTCTGCACTCAAAGTAAAGCCACTCGATGAACTACAAAAGCCGATCTCTGAGTTTTCCGTTTGTTCAAGCGCCACCAGCTCTTCCAAATCAAGCGCCAACACTTCTAAATCAAGTGCCAGCAGCTCTTCTAAATCAACCGTCATTTCCACTAAGTCTACAGCACCCATTCCTACAGCACCCATTCCTACAGCACCCATTCCTACAGCCACCGTTAGCCACACCGTTACAGCCACAGCAGAGGCTACAACAAAAGAGATCAAAACTGAACCTATGGATGTAGATTCTCCAAACCAACAAAAAACTTTCACTTGTATACCTTGCAGCGATCAGTTCTCATCGAAACTGGAACTGTTTCGACACAAGCGCAAATGTAGAGCTAATTTCTTATTTAATTGCCAACATTGTTCGCAATCATTTCGATGTAGTGGCGATTATCAACTTCATGCTTCACAATACCATCGTAATTACGTAAATAATTCCAATCATAA
The DNA here is from genome assembly GCA_949752815.1 of Conops quadrifasciatus. Lineage (NCBI taxonomy): Eukaryota > Metazoa > Arthropoda > Insecta > Diptera > Conopidae > Conops > Conops quadrifasciatus. Next base: position 12,452,964 of record OX457078.1, on the reverse strand, counting down.
TTAATAAGTACATTTAATGATAAAGCTACAAGTTTGAGATTCTGGGGAAAAATTGTATTGTATTGTATTTATGTATCTTCGTATGCTCCAATCTGTAGATATATGGCATATACAGTAATATATCTTTTATGCCGAGTATTCCTTTTATATTTTATTTTCATGATTATAGCAAAAGCTAAAGATTGTAAATTTTATTGAAAATTATTTAAAAATTCGATTGTAAATAATTCAACGATTTCATTTGTAAAAGACATTCCTCATAATTTGTATTTCCATTAAGATTGTTTCTCTTTCAGCCTAACGCTCACTATTTCCAATTATATTTTTATAGGAGCCTTTTAATTTGAAAGTGGATAAGTCTATTTATCTTTCAAATATCTTGATTTAAAGGACTGATGTTTAAAAAATTAAAAAATATTGGTAACCTGTAACACGGACGTTTAATGTAAGCTTGGACATGATCGCATTATATCATACTAATAATAAATCATTATAGTACATATAATATAATGCGATAGTATATAATATACTATACTATATCATATGTACATACATACATACATATATAATTTAAAATTCCTTTGTAACTTTGCATACTTTTCATTACTTTGGTATCATCTAAAATCAATTTGTATTAAATTAGTAATCTTTCTTACATGCCGGTTTGTGTTGAAATATTGTACTAAACTTTTATATGTTGTGGAATTATTATTAACTGAATAAATGCGCCAATCAAAAATTACTATTTTAACAACGAATCATAAAGCTTGTTAAGATTTTAATCTTGTAAGACTTTACCAAACGATTTAATCCATATCCCTTTGAGAGGGTTTACTTTTTTGCAAAATCAAAATAATAAGGTAAAAATAATAATAAAATAACTTGGAAAATGGACCTGTGCCTGTGTTTCCAAATAAACAGCTCATATATCGTTTAAGTTAATATATACTGATGTTTATTATTTGATAGTCGATATCAGTTAAATTTTTCATGTAATTACCTAAACTAATGTAAGCAACACCAGTTAACTAATAAAATTCTTCTTTTACAATACTTTTAGTTCGATGTATTCAAAGTATATATATATGTATATAAGTATGCGCTACGGCACCATCAATTAATTATCTTAAAAATTGTCGCCTCCTGAATGACAATCACAATAATCAAAAACAATTTTCTTAATTATTATAACTCTGAGAGAATCTAACATTTAACAATATCTCACTGTTAGAGTATTTAGTTGTAAGAGTTACCATTCGTACTAAATCTTATCTTACCTGAAAAGATTCCTCTGCCAAATTATTCAATTTATTTCCACGCAAACTCAGATGCTCTAATTCGTCTAGATTCATAAAAGCTCGCCTTTCCACACGGTCTATCTTATTATCGTCCAAGTGCAGCTTTCGTAAGGCCTGCAAAGTCATGATTATTTATTAATCACACATACAAGCATCTTGGGTGTGCTTTCGTACGGTAAGTGTTGGTTGTTTCGTGGCAAGATTTAAAAAATGGAAGGGGTGGGGGATCGGATGGGTGTATTTTCCTTTGTTTAGGCATTAGAAATTTCAAAAAATTACTTAAATTAGAGAAAAACATATAAGTTTTATAAAACAACTGTCGCTCTTACGATATACAATACCTTTGGGGTAAGCTAAAATCTCTTAAAACCTTTCGGAAACCAAAATGAAACCAGTTTTATGTACAAGAAATACGTAGAAAACTGCACTTTTAAATCAATAAGTATGTTTCGTAATATTCAGTTTTCTCGAAAAGCTTACGATCATGATGAAGGTATGTTGTAGCATATTTTAGTCGTGACAAATATCTCACTATATAAATACTTTTTTCCAATTTAAGTAATTTTGTTTGATCGGAGTTCTCATAGATTCTCATTACCTCCAAATCGAAAAAAGTATGTTGGGACACTTGAGACAAATGATTAAAACGAAATGAAATCTCCTCCAGTTTGGAGTGTATGTCACCCTGTTTGGAAAGATCGAATAAAGAAAAAAAGAAAGATCTGATAGATATATCTGTATACTATAGCATGTAAACTCTAACGATAATACCTGGAATGTTCCTTTCAAAACTTGTTCGATGCGATTATCGTGCAATTCGAGCAGACGTAAATTCTTCAAGAAATGGAAACTGGTATCGGTCATGCTGGTGATTTTGTTATTACTGAAATCCAATTCTTGAAGAGATGTCAAATGGCGTAGTGGCTCAGCGGGTAGTGCTGTACCGGAGAATCCATGCGAGATTTTCAGAGATATCAAAGAATGGCCAATCTAATTCGAAACGATGGAAAACCTCATTTATACGTTTTATAAAAATATCAGAATCATGAGAATATCAGAATCAAAAACATTTTCTCCATTTTTAGTTCAGTTTCTGCTGATTTCCTTCTCCCCGTCTTACCTCATGGAAGGCATCATTCTCAATGGTAGCGATGCTGTTCTCACTGAAATCCAAACGCTTCAAACCACGTACATGCTTGAATGTATGCGATTGTATATTACTGAGTCCGGCCCTGGTTATTTGCAAATCTTCCAGCTCGACACCGAAATCCTTGAAGTCATCGGCGCCAATTGATGTGGTGCTCATGCGTGACATAGACAATGAACGCATGTTTCTCATTCTGGTCATACTTTTTGAAAATAAATAAGGAACATTTTGTGTTGGCAATTTCACAAAAACTATACTTACTTCCGGAGCGTCTGTAAGTTCGTTGGATCATTCTTGTCGCCACTAAGATCCAGTTTTAGGAGCGTATATTGCATGGCATTAAAGGTTTCCATTGGTTGTTCGATTTTAATATTATTATCTCGCATGCTGATGACTCTGCCGTACAAATAAAAACAAAAAATAGTTAACTATTCTACATAAATACAAACGTACATATACATATTAGACAGCTGCACAAGCTAGCTTGAAGGCTTGTTGCTGTAACGTCTCAAACAATAACTCATACCACAATAAAAAGATAAATTCTGCGGAACTACAAGGAACCCCCCATTCTTTGTAAATCGGTCTAGAAGTATTGGAAAGATTTGTTATATGTATATAAATACAAATATATACATTAAAACATGTACATGAATGGTACAAGCATGTACAGTATGGTATTTAGGCAGAAAATTTTATTTCCACTTCTTTGAATAACTTCGCAACATTTGAGCAAGCAAACAACATAGTTTTTTTTTAAGTCAATTGGAAAAGAAGCCATACATAGCAGACAAAATGACTGTCTTTGAGCGCGGAGAGTAAGAGACACACGGACTCATTCATACTACATGCTTTCCACACCAATCGGATTACAGCAACCTAAAACCAGGTCGTCGCTAAAACAGACCACCAAACCCATTCCACATTTGTTTCCGTTCCGAGAAAGCCGTTACGGATTGAGGATATTTTTCTTCTAATGGTTTCATTCCACTTTTGGTTACTTACCTCAAAACATCGAAGCTGTTAAAGAGCTTATGATGCAGATGTGTCAGATTATTTCCTGATAGATCTAATATTTGCAAGCTATTGACTAAGCTATCGAAAGCCACTGGCGAAATATTCGTCAAACCACAATAACGCATATAAATCTCTCGAATTTTGGCCGGCTTAAATGCATCTTCCTACCAGTACAGAAAATAAACCGATTAATTATAGAGTTTCATAGAGTTCGTCTTAAAGCAACAAAAACAACAACAACAACGTTCATACCTTCATCGTATGTATTGGGTTACCATCGAAGAATGTCCGATTTACCGTGTCGAAATTTTTAAAGGAATTCGGTGGCAACATATCGATATGATTGTATTCTAGATGTAAATTGTCTAAATTTAACTTTGTGGATGATTTGATTTCGTATGTCTCGTTGCCACTCAATGACCAAATCACATTGTGCGATATGTCCAGAGTGCGAAGGCTCTTGAGCGGTGCTAGCGCATCATACGGTATCTCCGACAGAATGTTGTCCGTCAGCAGCAGTTTAGTCAAACGCGGCATACCATCCACAAAGACATTAGGATCAATTTCGAATAAATTGTTGCCACTCAAATCCAGCGTCTCCAGTATAAGAAGACCGGAGAAACTATGCGATTGCAGCATTGAGATGCAATTGTCGCGTAATATTAAGATCTGCAGCGAGTCTTCCAGTCCACGGAAGGAATCATGCTGTACGTGTGTGATATGGTTGTGACCGAGATCCAGATGACGCAGCTTTTGTAGATGGCGAAATGATTTGGACGGTATTTCGACAAGATCATTTTGCGGCAATATCAATTCCCAAAGTGAACGCTCCAAACCGGTAAAGGCATCATCGGGAACTTCGGTCAAATGATTTCCAAAGATTTTTAAACGATACATGCCTATTGGTTAAAGAAGCACCGGGTTGAAATAGGATTCAACAATAGAAATTCGTTTACTCTTCAGCCTAACAAACCTGTGGATTGCAAGAAATACGGTTCGATTTCTCTCAAACCAGTATTCTCCATATGTAGCATAAAGACCTGGAAAAAAAAAAAAAACAATATTATAAAACAAATCCTTTCAAACGCTGACGATTTGACAACGCAAATGATGAAGGAATTTGTTTTCATAATAGAAACCTATAAAAATGTATTAATAAACAAAACATACTTGAGAATGCAAATACGAGCATTCAAGTTACTCTTCAAATAACTAAATTTATTTAATAAATATAAATAGTTAGTCTATACTTTTTCCAATGAACCCTTCTTTCAAGGATAAAAATAGCAAATGCTCAAGATAGGTTTGAGAATTAAGCCTTAGTAAGGTTGTTTTCATATTTTATACTATATGTACTCTTATAATTCTATAATGCAATTTACCTTGGACTGATTGACCATTTTCGGTAGTGCTGGAAATGGGACATTTCTACAATGCACTATGCCCAGATCGGTTGATGACTTCGAGCATGTGCACAAGGCATTGTATGTACAGGGCGGGAAACGCATTTCTTCCATTTCGCGATTGTATATTGAGGCACGCGCCAAAGACATCCAAATCATTATCAGAAGCGTGATTATTAGAAAAGCGTAACCGAATTTAAAGAAAAATTCCAAGCCCTAAAAAATAAAAATATGAATCACACCCATATCAATTAAATGATTGAACATAGATAATTAAACTATAATACGAAAGCTACAATAAAAAAAATTAATTTACAGTTAAAAAAATTGTAGGAATTTTATTTATTAAAAAATTTCTAAAATAAGAGCTCATGTCCTTCCTTTAAATTAAAATAAATAATATATATTATTGAATTATTAACACTCCACTTTCTGAATATCCTGCGAATTGAGAGGATTTGTAATTCGGAATTTTCACAATTCTGCGATTTACATAAATTTTAAAAAAAGCTTTTTACTATTAAAAAGTCCACTCTTCATATCTTGCTGTTATGAAATCACAAAATTCGCTGCAAAAGTTTGCCATAAATAGTTCGGAAAAGAATGGAAGAGCATCGAAACTTATTTTAAATTTATTTTAATATGGTTTTAAATTAAGTGTGAAAAAACCGTTTTTAAGCATTTAGTAGAGAAAATCTTCAAACGGAAAAATTGCTCAAGAGATGCTGTTTTTTTTTGAAAAGATTTCGAAATACTGGTAGTGAAACACCAAAATCTACTACAGAGCAGAAAAATCAAGGTTTAAAAGAAATGGACCTTCGCAATCGGTTGCAAACTGGCGGGGAATTAAGAAGAAACCTTCAGGACAAGATGGTACTAAATATCAGCAAAATAACTCTTCCAGAATGCTTTAAAGAGATGGATTCTCTAACTCGTCGGCGTACCAGAAAGCCCCTTAAACAACTACTATGAGAAGAAACCGATTCGAAAGTGACCAAGGCTCATCGAATGAACAGTTGCCGATTGTGGCAGTTGGAAAACGTCATACATTCCGACGAATCCAAATTCAATTTTAGATTGAAAATTTTTTTTTTTTAACGTTTCCTTCACATGAAAGAAAGCGCTTTAACTTTAGCGATAACTTTGCTTCAACTTCTTCATCCTGCTCATTAATTTTTATTATCCTTTTTTAATAATGAAAATTATAAAAATGTATTGAGGTTATTTCGCCAAAAGTCCTTTTAACAAAACATTAAATTATCTCGCTACACACTTGTTATCTAACGATATCAAAACTGTCCTTTGAGAAGAAAGGAATGTCCTTTGAGAAGTTCTATATTCTGATTGATTTGAGCTACTGATTCAGGCAAAATCATCAAAGGATTTTATAACAGACTTTATTTCTAAGTAGACGTTCAATTTTATTAGATTACTTAGTACACATTAATCTTTTACACTTTTAAATTTTGAAATCATCAAATGGTCTTATTTTATTTAGCAACATTTTGGAAGACCTGAAGATTGTTTTTACATATCCTGATTCATTACAAATTATTTATATCATATAAATAATTTCATGTCACATATTTTTATAATTTAATTAATACACACCATTTTCTTTTTTACAACTTATTTGTTTTTACTCGTTAAGTATTTCACTTCATTGAAAAACACTGTAAAATTTGTCACTTCAACACAAAGTCATCACTTGCAATTCGATGAAATGGCTTAAATCCTTAATTCTGGTAGAATAGTTGAATTTTTATTTAGTCCTTGGTATTGCAACAGCTAATCTATATTAAATAAGTATCCTTCGAGTTTTTCAATGCATCCTTTCAACTTCCACTTGATGAACTGTGCGTCCGAACCGTAGCACTTCTAATGTAGATCTGAAACTCACAAAAGAAATGTGTTCCTCAAATAGTGCAACCACTCAAGCAAGGAACAGAGCTTAACCTGAACACTAATTGGATTGTCCAATTTTTAATATACTACGAGTAGCACCAACGATAGTCTACAATTGTTGTTTTTCTTCTTGTTGTACAAGTAGCATGGCACCTTTTCAGCAACGCTAACACTAATATTCGTTACTAAAGCACATGAGTGCACATTCGTATTGAGCACTGGAAACATGTGTGTTGTGTATTTCTTTATGATATCTGGAAATTGTCTAGTGCGATTATGTTGGCGTTGCTATTTCTCATCACTCTAACGTTCATTTGTTTAGAATTTAAATGTGGAAAGGAATCGAGATGCATGAGAATGAACAACAGGGAGATTATTTAATCATTTGCCAAAGGCAAAGCAAATTCCGGTTGAATGAATATTTTACTAATGGTTAAAATTGTTTACATTGTAACTACATATAATGATCCTTAATAATAAATAATCCCATTTTAAAATCAATTTCAATGTATTGTAGTTTTAAGTACATTTAGTGTAACAACAAGAGCATTGACACTTGCTTAAAAGCAAGTATATTTTAACAGTTTAAACTTAATGGTAAATATCTGGTCATTTTACGTTCTAGCTCATTTCGATTGTATTTCGTTTACTACTCCAAATTCATTGCAGTCCGGTTTGGAATCCAGCAGCAGAATAAAACTTTTTGTTGTATGTATTTTGTTATATGTATTTAAAAGATTGGATTTTGATTGGATAAAATGTAATTTTTTTAAATTTTACATTTTTAATTTACAATTACATTACATTACATCACATTTTAATAAAATCATTAAAATTGGTTTTAACATTTGACCAACAAAATAATCCAACTAAAGCTTGGTGCGCTCATTTCTAAGGATTCGTTAATACGATTAAAGCAATGAGTTTATTTCGTAAATATTCATAAGAAGTAGTTAAGCACGTATTCCAACATAGAAAAATATAAGCAATTATCGGGCAAATACAAAAAGTTCAATGTGTGCAGTACTTGCACATTTACATTCCAAGCTTTCATTGAATTTATTTTTACAAAATATAATGTGCAATCTGCTGCTTTACCTTTACATGCTAGGCTGCTTTCTCGTGCTGCCTGCACTTGTAGGGCAGACCGTTTTCAGTTGACGATATAACCAGCAATAGTATAAACTGCCCTTAACGTCTCTGTCCTCTGCGTAAAGCCATGGGGAGAAGTTTAAAATATTGAATACAATAATAAGTCATTGAATATAGTAGTATTAACCTTCTGTCTGAAAGTGTTCACTTATACTTGGCGGGAAAATGTTGTCCATAGTGTAGAAAAAAGTTGTCTTTGCATTGCGAAATTTATTGGCCGATTTGAAAGTTATTCGACGCGTATGTGGCTCTTTGCTATTAAATAGAATAGCATACATTCAAATATACAGCAATGAAATACCGCAACATTTGTATATTTACCCTTCCAGGAGTTCACGCACATCGTGTGCGGATAGAGTTATTTCGATTTCATCAATCTGAGTATCATTAATTGAGCTGACCACACGTGCAGGCTTCATCAGGAGCTGATCAAACACATCCACAAATACTTAATTGAAAGATGTCATAATGAATAGATTTAATTGATGCAGAGAGAAAAACTAATATACAAGTGCGACCATTAGTACCATTATTTAAATTTAAATTAATCTGTATCATCAGCAGATGCTCGAGTGTGCAGTGAAGTTGCAGTAGCTCAGCCAGCTTTTTATTGGCCTCCGTCGCATTGAAATTACTATTCTTTAAGGTTAGCACATTGTCGTTGTTTAACTTCGATGCATTAACATTACTGTGCAGGAATGTCTTTCTGGTAGAGGTAGCCTCTGTTCGCAGTGCATTGCGTATCGACTTTCGTATATTGATTGTAGTGTTATCCTCTGGCGCCAGTTCTGTGCTCCTGCATGAAAGTGAACGGTTCATGTAACGGTAAAAAATTCTCATGGAAATTTATTCTACAGCTTCTCACATTTTCTTTTTTAAATCATTTGCACTGCAAATCTTACTCTCGACTAAAATGAATTCATAATCTTTGTAGAGCTTCTCCAAGCCTATTTCCAGCAGCAACTCCAATGGTTCAGAACCACTAAGGCACGGAATGGCCAGACGGCGATTTGCAACTTCTGTTATTATCTCAGCTAAACGATTCGAATTTGTCGGCGTGTTCTGCGGAGGTCGACGAAAACGAGAGGACAAATGTGGAGAAGAGAAATGGCCTTTTTATGTTCTATCACTTACCACTATGTTGAATTTGGCTGCACATTGAAACACTACAACGAATGCTAATTTGAGATCCTTGTAAGAGGAGCAACCTAATGAATGTGAAATATGTTGTTTTTTTAAGATTATTATCTATAAATCAACTAATATTATTACAAACTAATATTTTTTTTCTTTAGACTTTCACATCTGCACCTACATCTTAATATATTCCACAGCTTATCTGTTAAGTCCGTTAAACAACGCGAACGGGCCCACTGCACCACTGCTTCTATATCGTATTCACCAGCTCTGGCTGCATCGCCAAGCTCCGCAAAACCAGAGATTTCAGTCATTACCTTGTTGACGCTGTCGCGCAACTCTTCAGTGTCAATCCCTCTGAAATTTTTCCGTGATTCAGTAATCGAAAATTCTATTGCATCCCCCTTAGGTAACTACACATACATACCTTCCGCATCTATAAACTGGTTCCTTGAGTGTTGTTCCTATTTCTTCTCTATCATTCTCTTGTTTGTAGGTCAGAATGTCATCACGTATAATCATTAATATCCTCAACTGATTCATAAATTCCTGCATTGAGGGATTACAGGTGTTCACTGAAAAACGCTGTGCCAGCACTACGTCACATATATTCAAATCTACGAGACATGGTAATGCAGCCATAGTGGTCCAAGAGCATCTTATGGAGACATTCGACTTTATCTGATACGTATTCTCAATAGATGTCTCCACCTTGGCCGCTGGCAACATCAACGAATTGTGCTGTTCCAGTAGCTGCTGCGTATTGATGTTGTGAGCGGCCACCGTACCAACGAATGTAATAAATCCACGCGAATTGAAACCCCGAACGAATTCATGCTGAAGCAGCAATATCTTTTCGTTATCCTGCCCATTACAAAGTACCCAAACAGAACCTTGGATTTGACGCCCGATGCCAAATTTAAATGACGATGCCATTAAAATCCCTCTGGCTTTATCAATTGATAAGCCTTTGTGACACTCCTCTTCGTAACTCCAAGGATTCAACGACATTACACTTAAATTGATGGAAGCGTCCGCTATACCTTCAACGATGCATTCGTCCTTCAGCGGACTGCCAGTCATATCTAAATCATTTGGTTTTTTAACCAGTTCGGAAGGTGAAACACAATTGAAATGATGAAGTGGTGGTTTGTTGAAAAGCTATTTAAAATTAGAGTTAAATTAACGTCATTCCATAAAGATTTTATTGTAGCAACATACTTCGTTAAATATAAAGACAATTTTTTCGTCTCCAGACTGGCCAGTGATTTGTTTCAAATAGGAGGGTACTGCGGCATACCTCAATGAACACTTTTCTGCATAAAGGCGGCACATTTCAGCATAAATATCAGCTAGATTTTCCATCATTCGATCGTATTGTGAGGGAATAAAATAAAATACGAAATTGTAATCACTTCCAACGCAAGAAAATTTTTAAACAAATGTCAAAACAGAGCGGCAAATAATATTTTGTTATAAGATGGCACTGTAGACAAATTAAATTTTAGCTTAAACTCAAACCTTTTTAGTTTTTGCGAGCCTATTTCAAACGGTGCCTTATTTGGCCGGTTAAGCGTTACCTAGAGCGAAGTTACACATTGCCAATTTGATTGACCAATTTGTCAAATTGTTTTTGTTTTTTGTAGAAATCCGTCAACTTCTCTCTCTCATTCTCTCAGGCTTTGGATAGATTTCTAAATAAAAACAAAAACAATTTGACAGCAGATCAATAAAAAACGAGATACCGATAACGGATACGTGTGCGTAAGCCATAATTGTCCACGGGTTCTAGACTCGAGTGAACGTCAAAATAATTTCCTTGCCAAGAGAAAACCACTGCACGTGTGTGTGGTTCAAATTGTGTTTATTTATTAAAAGATTGATCAGGGCTTTGTGGCATAAGAAACATTGGGTAAATGACGGATTTTGAAATGCAAGATTCTGGGTCTGATTATAGTTCCGGCGATAACTCCGACGCCGAGGTACGTAACGAAGTATTTTGTTGTTGATCCTAAAATAATATCGACTCTTGATAATCCTAGCTGCAAGAGGCCTTTGCTAGCGGTAAGATAAAACCTGGTCTAAATATAGAGTTTAATTCTGAACGGAAAAATATCAATAACGTGGTAAGTAGTATATGTTTTCAAATATTTGTTTCAAATAAAATAGTGGAATAACTTGTAGCCAAGACTACTTGCTTTAACGGAAGATTTGAAATTAAGGCTACCATGGATAGAAAGTTTGGATATGGTTAACGACTTGGCTCCATTGGCACCAGAGTTAGCAGTACAGTTGGAAAAACAGGAACAGAGACGGGCCAATCTTTTTAAAGGAAATGCAAAAATTCCCTACGTACGCCCTGAAGAAGATCCAGTTCTTAATGACTTCAAACGGGAAATGCTCTTCCATAGACAAGCACAAGCCGCAGTCCTCGCGGCGATACCACGATTGCATGAATTGGGAGTACAAACGCGACGTCCAGATGACTATTTTGCCGAAATGGCTAAATCCGATGAACACATGCAAAAAGTACGAGCTAACTTAATGGCTAAGCAAGAAGGCCAGGCAAAATCGGAGCGCATTAGACAAATACGCGACCAACGCAAAATGGGCAAAATACTTGCCAAACAAACGAAGGTGCATCGTGAAATGGAGAAGAAAGACATGCTGGACAAATTGAAAAAGTTCCGCAAAGGCAAACTAAAAAATTTGGATTTCCTAGAGGATGCCAAAGCATTGGAATTGAAAAAAAAAACATCTATGGACAAACGTAAGCAACGGAACAAGAAATTTGGTTTTGGCGGCAAGAAAGCAGGCCTTAAGCGTAATACAAAAGCCTCAGCCGGTGGCTTAGAAAGAGTAAAGAATTTTAGAAAAGGGCCATCTACCTCAAGGAACAAGGCAGGTAGCGCTAATAGCAAGAAACGTGTTGGAAGATCTCGTCGAATGAAAGCTAAATCAAAAAAATAAAGGTAGTAGAAACCAGAATTATGAGCTCCTGTTAAGAATATTGAAATGAGGTGTAAATGAATTCAATTGCGTTTATTAAATAATTTTAGAAAATACTAAGGTTTTTTATTTTTTTTCTTCTTTTTTTTCGATGGTTTTGTGAAATGGCTTGTGTTTTCTAATGGTGTCGCTCTCTTTTTAAGTCTTGAATTTTCAGTCGAATCAGCTTGTGATTTTGGAGAATCTTCGTTTCTACTTGGATTTTTTCGACATTTCCCTTCAATATGACGAACCTTGCATGACAATGCTTCTTCTATATGGTTTGTTGTATCTGATTTTTCATTCAGTTGCCCGATGTGATCGGGCACTTTTGATATATCATGCTTTGCCTTGTTGCTTTCATCGTGTTCCTTTCGCTTGCACTTCCGTCTTTTAGTTTCTTCCATAGCCATATCAACTAACTTGGTATCCTGACCTTGGTTTGAAATCTTTGCAAAGTTATCTTTCCTTTCTAACATTTTTGCTAAGATTTCTTGCTCCTGGCTTTCCAACCTTGCTAACTTTCCACTCAGCTTCAAGCCGTGACGAGCTCCTTTGTGAGCCGTTCTGCCTCCACATGCCTTAAACAGTTCTTCATCCGTTAGAGGCTTAAACTTCTTTACTTCAATATCCTCAGTTATTTTACTGTCGAGGCTTTTCAACTCTCCGCCTGTTTGTGTCAACATTGAAGTTTGCAAAAAACCTTTATATTTCCCATTCTTAATATTTTGTTCCTTAAATTTCTTAAGTTTTTTCACAGAATACCCTTTTGTAGTAATCTCTGTTTCGTCCGTATTCTTCAAGGCCAGTTGGACACCACTGTGCTTTGCTTCGACCGTAACATTGTTCGCTGCTTCATTATAAACACGTTCCCACCAATGATTGTTGAAATCACTGGCCTGATCTGCTCCAAAGCCAGCAGTGTCAAACTTTAGATTAGCTTTCAAAGGCTTAGAGATACCGTTGGAGTTCTTCCCCAACCCATCACCTTCTTTCCAACCAAATTTGTTCAGAATTTTTCTAGCGAAATCCATTCCAAAATTTCTATAAATTTGCAATGGGATTTTAGTGACCCCAAGATTGACCAACGCAATCGAACAGCTGTTCGAAAATATGTCCCATTTGTCAGTAAACTATGTTCAGACGAACGCCATTTTCTATTGAAAATACGTTTTCAAAACTTCACTGAAGCACACCGAAAATTGGATTTTCGTCCATACAAAATTTGTCAAACAAAAAGCTGCTTTTTGTTGAATTTTCAACGAAAGCACGGTGAAAATTCGCTTGCAACTCTGATTTCTTCCGGATTTGGCAATGCCTTACACAGAGAAAAAACACTAGAAACTTTGCTGCTCGGTTGTGTTTTACTTATGGACTAAGCATAATTAATCCCCGCGAACACATTTCTAATTTCGCACCTGAAATGTAAGCGAATGAGAAACAAAAGAGCACTTTGTGTGTGTCAAATTAGAAATAGAGCTAACCCACATTGGTTGCTTTATCTATAGACAATTGTGTTTCTTTGGATGTGTCGTGCATGGACGACTTTACTGTTTTAGACATTTCATTCATTCTGCACTCTTCATTTCTTTCGAAAAGCATGATTCTATAAGTTAAATATTACAAATTCTTCGATTGATCGAGTTACCAGGTGCGCATTAATAGACAATAAACTATATAAAACACCCTGAGGTTGTTTCCGAGTCATTACCGTACGTGCCTCCTATTCCAAATTATACCTTTTCCATACACGATTCTCTTTATTATTTTCAATATATGTATTGATTTATAAAGCATACACAACAAAACATAGACTTTTAAAAATTGCAGCAATCATACCACCAATTCTTTTAACAATTCAAAATTATATTTGAAATATCAACATCGCAATTTCACAAACGAAAATCAGTTCAAGACAATCGTCAAAATATGGAATATGTCCTTAACATTTTAAGATAAAAGCCTGCAGTTTAATCTGTATTATCAATAATGAGAGCGCACGCAATATTGAAAACTTTCTCCAATGCTTATACATTTTAATGCAAACTATGTATTAATTAAAGGTTGTGGTAGTAGTATTTGGCTTTTCCGTATTTATTATAACTATTCCAGCCAGTTTTGTTTTCGACTTTAATTGCTTACATCATCGAGACAAGGAATTTTTTAATTACATTACATGGTTCTCCACTGATGGCGCGACTGTGTGAAAATATGAAGCGAACTCATAGCTTCGAGCTCTTCTGAAGCATTCGCATTTCTCAAAACCTTTATTGTAGGATTTTCTTTATTATCGTTTTAAACTTAAATAAGTGTTTTTATTACTCTTGGATGTTGTTTTAAAAACAATAAAGATGGTGTTTGTTTTTCTTTGTAATTATAAATTTCGTTGACACCTTAGAAAGCGAATAGAAGCAAGAAGGCCATCATCAGACAGAACAGGCCCATGGCTTCGGAAAGGGCGAAACCCAAGATAGCGTACGAGAAGAGCTGTTGTTTCAATGATGGATTCCTGGCATAACCGATAATGAGAGAACCGAACACTGTTCCGATACCAGCACCTGTTCGTATTGGAAGGAAACAAAAAGCAAGAAATACAAGCTACCTTATGTTAAGAACATTTAAGGAAGCTGCGTTAATAATTGATAAAATTCAAGATAAACCATAACTCTGTTTGATTTTATTACTTTTTTATACAGCTGCAGTCTACTTTCTGGATAATTTTCGCAGTCAGTCACAGATTAGTCTGAATTGAGTTCTGCATGGAAGATGCAGCAAGCACATCGCACTTAAAATGCTGGTCACAAAAGATTTCAATATGTGGATTGTAAACAGATAACCACACAGAATTTCTTGTACCTCTGCCTTTTATTCACACAAGTTTCCTGCTGGGAAATATAAGTTCACACGCACCGCGTGTTTCAATGAACTTCGACCAAATCTCAGACCTTCCCGGGGCAAAATGGAGCAATTCGCATCCTTCGCGTTTCTTTTCGAGAAAAGTAATGCGAGGAAATACTCGTGTGTGTGCCCCAGATGCTAGATTGCAACTGACTAGTTCAATTTATCAGATCGTTTAACGTGCAAAAGTATAAATTTCATTCAATTTTTTATAAAAACTAAGGCCGAAAAACGCAGCTTCCTTTTCTCATAGTCAGCAATTAAATTTCATCTTCCAATACTAACCGGAACCAGCTACACCGACTGTGGCAGCACCAGCTCCAATGAATTTGGCAGCAGAATCAATGTCACGGCTGACTGGAGAGGTCTGGAATGACCTGATTTGTGGCAGTAATGCTATAGGGGTTGTGTTCTGAGCCGCTAAAGTTTGGCTCTGACTGACAACTGCACTACTCAAAGGCCGCAAATATTGCTTTGAGCTGCTGAAGAGCTAAAAATATAACAAAAATAAAAAATCGAGTGTGTATATTCTATTAAATAACCGTGAAGTCTATTTAATATAAATTCATACTCATACAATTTTCACAACCTATTTTTTTTTAATATTAAAATTAAAGTTTAATAATTTTCTTATATTCCTTAAATTCTTATCACCCAAAAAAATTGTGTAATAAAGTAATTGGAGTAGCGTCCAAGAAAACTATTAATGCTTCTATTGCTCTATATCGATTTTGGTATCGACAAAATCTGAAGTGGAAAAAGTATGATTATGTAATCGTAGGATATAAAAATATAAGGAGAACCTAAATTGCTGGAAAAATAAACCCATATCGGATAGAATAACCGAAAATACATAAAAACCTAACTAAAAATAAAATATACTATGAAACCTCTATATTATACAACTTTTCGTGTAATACACGATTCCCAAATATTTAATATTTTGCAGTGGTCCCAAAGCGGTTAATTCTAACAGAAAACCACTTTTTTAACAAATAGTAATTAGTTTAAAAAATCTCAATCATTTTTTTTTGATAAGGTTGTTCGCAGAATACCTTTCTATCGAACGCTCCCGACTCTTGTCCAGAGCAGCATAAAATGCTACATAACCTTTAAAATTATCTTATGTAACTTTCTTTGACAACTGATGAGCACCAGCAAATCCCATAGACTTCACATTATGAAAAATCGATTATAAGTTACACTTATGTAACTTAAGCATAATTAGAATTCGTGCAATTATTGGATTACTTACAGCATTCCTGGCAACTGGAGCAATTCGTGAGACTGTTGACACAAACATTTTTTAATGATGCTATCTAGATGCTTGCTTGAGGATGAACCGGAAATTTTTGCCACCGCACGTATATTGCCCTGAAAATAAAAAATTGAGATTATTAAATACATTTTATAATTAATTTTAATTTGAAAATTAAGGGCGGCTTATTTTGCGGCTTTTACATCAGGTTACGTAACTGCTTTTTTCAGCAACTACGTAACCCATTAAAAAAATCTTATGAATTTTTAAATGCACTGAATTATTTATTTAATTAATTTCATTTACTTTTACTTTAATAACTTTTCTTGAAATAAAATTTCTTAAATTCCACGCTAAAAGCTGCTTTCGTAACGTTGCGTTCAACTTTCTGCCACTACACTTCGTGGTTAATCGTTGCCTCGTTCACAATGAGTTTCGGCTCTCGTGTTAAGACATCTTCATACAACTTCAAGATGGCCGTCAAACTTGAAAATTTTTTATGGAAATTCACAATTCAATTAAAAGCAAATATCACTTTGCTGTCAAAATTAGAACTGCTGTTTTCACACAAACAGGTAAGCTCGTGGATATTTTATTGAAAAATTCAACTTTTAGACTTTTAAAATTTTTATTATTTAATCAAAGAACAGTGGCAGCAGCAGAAATTTGTAATTTTTGGAGCCTATCTCTTTTGTCTACTCACTTCTAACGGACCCTTACAACAGTGTGGTCGACTAGCGGAATAAAAAAGTGAATGGACATGGTGCCTCTTGCATCCACGAGTCGTTAGTGGTGGGTTTTTTAGCTTAGGCTCAACTGCGCAAGTTGCCGGTAGAGACTTGGTGAGTTTCTGCAGTAGTTTTCGTTAAATAACATTTCGAGAAGTACTGGAAAGTGATGTTGAATATTTTTGTTTTTAATGAACTGTGTACATTTTGTTTAAACCAATTTTTATCCAGAATAATAAAATTCATCTCATTTTTTGTACCCTTTTGTTTATTATTCACTTTTTATAAAATTCGATAGTGCTTTTTTGTACTGGCTATTTAGCCTGCTGGGATTATATCTACTACATAATATTAAACATTTACGGCTTCCAGTAAACATTCACGGTAAGATTGCGTTAAACAAATTTTAATATTACAGCATTGTTCTGTATACATGCACGACACGATTCTTGTCGATTTGGCTTTATTCATTTCCATTTTTATTTTATAACTTTGGGATTTATTATTTTATCTTAAATACTAAAATTCTTAAAACATTTACCTGTTTGTGTCTTTCATTTTACTATTTGATAAAGATATGCAACCAAGAAAATGCTGTATTTTGAGAACACCAAATTAACTAAACTTAACATCATTAACTCCTTAACAAATCGTTGTCAATAACCAGAATTGGGCCGTAAGTATCAAAATACAAAAATTATATTGTTATTGTATACATTAACATTACATACATTATATCCCAGCAGGCTTCAGATAGCCAGTACAAACAATATAATTTTAAGCATCACATACAATACAAATTTTCAACATAAAGTCATTTAGAATTTTGAAATTTTGCAAGCCTGAATTTTACTAACTTTGTTGTGTAACCCAGTTACTCCCTAATATTCGAAACGTACTGCAATTATACTCACCAAATTGAATATACAACGCCACGGCAACTGTTTCACTTCGGGTTCGTTTCGGTTGTAAACTGGATCCAAGCCAGAGTCGCGTCTTTTAATCCACAAAAGGTCTTATTTAATTTGGTATAAAATAGCTATAAACTACTAGCACGATGTTATAACACATATAGTACAATAAAATCGGACCTGGCCCGTAAATTATTCAACGGTTTAAGGGAGGAGCGGCCATATTTTCTTTCGCTGGTGTCGCCCAAAAGCTAAGAAATTGCATAACATCATCTGTGTTAGTGTGAATTGAATATTCGAATTTACGATATAATCAGCAGTCTCGTGAGGCTAAATGCAGCATATAGTGAAAAAAGGAGACGACAATACATCGTCTCATATTCACCACAATGGTGATTTAGTTCACACAAACCAATCGACTTCGAAGGTTTCGTTTTGTCCTTTGAGGGGTGGTTTCACAAGCCAGGGTTGTTTTCCAAATCCATGTGAAAGGAATTAAATACAAATACATATTGTAAGTAAATATACTCAGGTGTAAAGGATAATTATGAAAAATTGGTGCTATTTGACAATAAGAGGGGTCTACAAAGAATGCAGTGATTTCTTGCCCTACGAACATTAATCACCAAACGTTTTCGTTTCTTCGCCTTCGAATATTAATAATAATAATAATTGATTTATTCCGAAGAAGAAAGCAAAATGTGAGTTGCACCATAACTAATTTAAAATTTTTGTTCTTATAGTGCAGAACATCTAAGAAGTAAATGGCATAATTATCAACGTATAAATAAATAACTTATCAGTCACCAAAATATAATCTGGAAATAACCCCCCACTTTGATACCACTGCGAGTCCTTACAGCCATAACTCCCATCACCGTTTGTCGTGTGAACAGATGAGAAATGAAACATGTCTTCAGTAATTCACCACAGCTTCCAATTCCATTAGAATAATACAACCCTAGCAGTATTCAAACAACTCAATCAGAAATAAAAATTTCAAGTTGGAAAGAGACGAGCCGTGGATTTCGGTACATGTGCGTATGGTGTATTCAATAATTGTAAGAAAGAGAGCGCAAAGAAGACCCAATTGTAGCAGCAAAGGAACGGCCATCCCAACTTATCGGCGATTCCGCAGTCATACGTCGAAGTGATATGGCCGTGTTTTTAATTAACATCTGTAAATTTAATGGCTGCGGAATCACATTTCCTAGTTTAGGCGATTTAATACAGCACATAGAGGACACACATATTGGTGAGTTACTTTAAAATATAAAAAATGAAGACTAAGGTCTAACTGAGATCAAAACTTATTTGGTAATACTCGTGATTAATATCGTTGTTTTCTCCAACTATTGGTCCAATTAGTTTATACTATTAGTATGAAGTGACCACAGTGGTGAGTTATAAGTGGTGCGCGTCATTGTTGGATTAAACTTGTTCGTTGATCAGCTGTGCATACAAACAAAATTATTGGTTTTGATTTTAATAAGAAATTTTAGGGGAATGTTGAAAGGGTGGTATCCCCACCCCATCCTCATTGCACAAAGATGCCACATTGTGTGATGTAAACCTGCTTTTTAGAAGGAACAAATTTGTCCAAGCTTAAAGAATATAAGAATCTCAAATTCAAAGGCTTTCATTACATTACGTACATATTAAGAAGCTAAAATTTTTAGTCTAAATTTAGATTCGAAATTTTTTCAAAAAGGTGTTAGTTCACTTTTACCAACACTTTGCTTTTCTATGTTAAATTCATAACCACCCTTCATGAAACAATTAAAGAAAGCATTTTTATATCCATTCACTTTGTTAAAAAATATTAGAATACTGCTACAAAGAAATCGGATAAAACGCATAGAAAAGAAAAAACCCTTGATTGGAGGAAGCATTCAACAACCTGTATAATGTACAGACAATACTTTTCAAAAGCTGTAACAAAATAATAGACTACATAAGCACAAAAAGTATTGATTTTCTTCGTTATTCGTTCACTGTGTTAATGAGTATTTTGTGGGTGGATTCGTATGAATTCTTTGTACTTTGTTGATTGAGCGTTTGAGATGTCAACTCGTGATGTCTGCCCTTTGTGCTTTAGCACCAGATAGGCCGACAGAGTAATTTTGACTTCTTTTGGAATTTATTTAGGTTGCCAATCACGTAAATATATTCCGATAAGCTTGCAATTTGTGTGACTTTTATTGATTTTTATATTGAAAAAAAGTTTTAATGAAACTAGGCCTACATTAAAAATTTTATAGTAAGAACGCTGTTTTACTTTCGTCGACCGATGGAATCGTTTTTACTCCATGATCTGAATTTTGCGTGTTGTCAAAATGAAAATTTTTGATAACAAAAGGACCTCTGAATCAGTTTACAACGACACAAAATATGGAGTTGATATAATCGACCAAATGCCGAAGAAGTATACAACGCATGAGCATTTTATAAAGAAAGCACTAGAGAAAACTTATCAAGATTCAAGCTTCTGCAAAAGTTAGCGGAGGAATTATGTGCCAAGATCACATGCAGATTAAACTCCTTAAAATATATGAATCTGAGTAAAGGAAATGTAAATTCTTTACGAGGACTCAAAATTGCTCTCTCTGTCAATGAAGGTGGTTTGAAAGTCCGGTACACAGGTGGTGTTAATAGCAAAACAAAACTAATAAAGGTAAAATTTACTCAAAAACTTAACAAAACTTAATATGAGTTTAGGAGTTAAAATGGACGGAAACATAGAACATGTTCCATGCTAATTGTAAAGCGCATATGATAGACAAAACTCTGGTTAGCGTGATGGACGCGTTAATTGAGTATTAATTTTTGCATTAATGATACGTTTTGGGGAAACTGAATTTTAACATCCAGCATTTATTTAATATTTCCATTACAAAAAGGGCGATAAAGGATTAATAAACTATGTATGTTCTATATTACTATTAATAAATCAAATATATAAAGACAATAAGAATACTTTGAATGCATAGTTCAAAGACAATACCTAGCAACATTTATACTTATCGTTATAGCTCGCTCCAGTATCATCACATACATAGAACAGATATTTGCCACACCCTCCCGTCCAGCTAAAAACAGCTTTTTGAAAAAATTTAACTAAACTGAGAAAGATTCTGTTTTAATATAAAACAATATAATATCGTCTTTAATGAGCCAAGTTCAATAAGTACAATATTAATAATTATGAGTAATTGGCAACTTTGACTTCAGGCTATTATGTATGTATATGTATATATACACATGCATATATAACAATCGTGCACCACCAAGAAGTTCGTTCATCCCTAAGCGGGTATTGGCTTGTTTTAATTAAATACATACTTATATACTAGACGTGTCTGTATACATGTATACATATATGTACATACGAATTATATATTATTTACATTTTATTCTTAACCCAAAAAGAGTGCAAGCCAGAGATAAATTGTACAATGTTAAAAATAGGAAAGATATAAATTGACATCGAAACTTCTTATGTACGTTTATATACAGTATATATAGAAAAATTCGCCAATCGTCCAGGTTTTTATAACCCATGAGGAATTAAAGGCATTATTATTCTTTATTAAATACTTTCCAATAAATGACCACGCAGCCAATTGAGACGTTCTGATTTTTGGTAGCACCTCATGCGGACACCTATATATGGTGGTGTACTCTAGTATAAAAGTAGTAGAAAATTACATCAATGATATTTTAGCTAAGTGCTCCGAATCGGGCTTTAAGGATTTAGGCTTAGCACAATTTTTAAAAGCCCATTTTATAAAGCCTATATCATTTTTAATGTACCTGTCGAATACTATTCTTTAGATAAGAAAGGTTTTTTACTACAAAATTTAAAAAGGTGTTAATAATTTTCTTTTGAACTTTTGTCAATAATGGAATGCTAATAAAATGCTCTAATTTTTTTGGAAAATTCTACCACAGCTAAATTAATTGAAGAATATTTGTTTCAAAATTCGAAGATTATATGTAGATTTACAATATTTACTGACTGACATTATAATTTGCAGCCAAAAGTCTCTGGGTTATCATTTTAAACGGTGGCTATGACTGCATTACTTATTTGTTTAAAAATAATATTTGGAAACATTTTGTATATAAAAGCATACATATGTGTGCGTGCGCATTGTGTATGCACACATAGTAATAGTATATACATATATGTATGTATGCTTGCCATGAGTGACTGACTAACACACTGACCGACCGACTGCCATTTAATAAGATAGACAAACATGCACTCATTCGTACTTGAAGAGAGATACACTGTACTTCTTCAATCTTCTAAAAGATTAAACGTGTAAAGTAGAAATATGTGTACATACATATATTAGTATATATATATATCGTAAACAGAGTGTTCTGTCCGTATAAGGTACGATAACTTGTCTTACTTTGAAGCGATAGAGCTAATTCATTTTACAATTATATCAGTTATATTACTACAATTATATTATAGTGGTAACTAGCCGCCCTTTGGAGTTGCCCAAATGGGCCGTGTGTGATAGCAAATTAAAATTTTTGCTGAGTGCTATCAAATGGCATATTTCTTAGTGCATTTTAGTTAAATGCAGTTATTTTTAAGTCACTTTATTGAATAAGTTATTAATTTAAAAAATTTTTTTAACATAGAACTTTTTATGAATCGATCGAACAAGTTAAGTGGCGGGGTAGGCATGCCGCGCAGTCAGTAAAAATTTTTTCGCTTTTAGAACTGATTTTTTTGTTGTTTGCTTTTACCTAGTGCAATTTCTGCAGCTGAAATTTTGTTGCCGTGTTTCTATTTATGTACATAATAATTTTGAATTTAAATGCTGGCACATGTAAAGCACTCAGTGCTTGGTAAATATGTAATAGAGTTTTTGGCTTGAATACTATTTGGATAAAATAAACATATATTTTCCTTTCTGAGATGATGGTGCGACGTTTTGTTGCATCTTTTGAATGTTTACAGTGGTGCTAAATATACCCACCAAGAGCAATTACCCAGTTTTTGTTCATTCGCATACTCAGTGAATATTTGTATGTACGTATTGTAACGTTACGTTACGTATGCATCAAGGGCACGAGAATAAGATATTTTTATACAAAACGTACATATATTGACTGTCCATTACTTGAAAGTATATGTATGTCCGTATGTAAAAGGCTTACGTACGAGATTTTGGTAGAGTGACTATTCTTTGAAAGATAAACATATGTACAGAGATCAGGAAGGCCTTCAGATATCAGTCATCACAAATTATGTACTACAAATTACAAATTTAAGCCTTATTTACTAATTCGTTAGTATAGTATATCCGAAATGGTTGTCCTTACCATCCATCCATCCTTCATCCCTTTAGCCTTTGGCTTTATATTAATCGAAACTTTTCACTTTACTTTCTATCGTACATAGACTATGATCCGAAGGTTGTAGAACAAAAGGAACAGGCCCAGCCAGCCTGTTTGCCCTTAAGTTATGTTCTGCGCTTCATATCAGATGCTGCGCGCAAGGAGAACCCGTTTCTGGGTGCAACGGCGGCGGGCGTTGAACTCAAAAGAAAACTTGCGATTAAGCATCACAGCTACAGTCTGTCGTCATCGAATCGCAGCAATACGCCTACCGGTGAGTAACTATAGTACTTTAAATCCATCCTATCCTGCCTTTAGTAGGACTACGCCCTAGCTTTGTCCTTCCTACTAAATTCATTTCTTGTTCTGCCTTTGCAGGCAGTGAAATGGACGAAGACGAAATGGTCGTCTCCGAGTCGGAAGATAGCAATGATTCTTGGACTACAGAGGAATTCAGCTCGGAGTTTATTATGAGATACGGCAGCAGGTGATTGCGCAATAGTTTCTCTCATATTGTTTGTAAATTCAATGTTGTTGCCTATTTTTTTGGTGCAATGACGCGCAAAGACATTCCGGTTCTGGCAGTAATGGCACACCGGGCAATGAGAAGCCGTTTGCGTGCCCCGTGCCGGGATGTAAGAAACGCTACAAGAACGTGAATGGCATTAAGTACCATTCAAAGAATGGGCACAAAAAGGATGGCAAGTGAGTAAAGGAAATTGTGGAAAGAGAAAGAAGCTACTGCTGGTATAAGTGTGGGTTTTTTAGTGATTCGATTTAAATGAAATCTCTTGTGAGAGCATCGCATCATACAAGCAATAAATCTATTGATAGAATCTTTTTGGATTTGCTTGTAATTTGCTGCTCATTACTTAATAACTTTTAAAAGACTACAATATTTAATTCCAAGTAATTTTATTTTATCTATTTTCTTCACACATTCATCATCGCTCCCAGAGTCCGAAAAGGCTACAAGTGTCACTGTGGCAAGAGCTACAAAACGGCGCAGGGCTTAAAAAGTCACGCGCTCGTGGCGCATAATGCTTCGCCTGACAGTGTCCTGACAACACAGCATGTCGTAGGTGCCGCAAATTCCACGAATGGCAACATCGGCATGCAGCGGTGCAGCTCACCGTCACAGTCTTTGGGTTCCATGAGTCCCTCTAGCATTAGCAATATGTCCAGTAGCAACGGAAGTTGCCATGGTGGAAGCAACGGCAACGGCAACGTGAACAATGCTAATTGTGGCAGCAACACTTTGCAGCATCTGGCAAACGTGGTCGGCAGTGCCGGCTGCTTGAATGCAGTCACCACAAATGGCAACCACAGCAATCACCATCATCACCAACAACAACATCAGCAGCAGCAACAGCAGGTGCCACCGCAGAAACCACAACAACAACAACATCCGCAGCAGCAGCAGCATCTAATCGCATCTGCCAACAGCAACAGCAACAACAATACCAACCCGCACCCGCAACAACAGCAACAACAACTGATAGCAGCAACAGGTAACGGCAACAATTTAGTGCGCAGCAATATCGGCTTAATTTCAATTAAATCAAGTAACTCGGCCGTAACGCTAGCAGCAAAAGCGGCCACTGCAACCAATTTAATTGCTGCGAATGTGACCGCTAGTAAGATATTAAAGTTGGCCACGTCTGCGGCCAATGCGAACGCAAATATTGAGCTGACAGCACAACACCAGCAACAGCAGCAGTTGTCCAAGTCGGCAGCAACCTCCACTAAACTAACACTCCCGAACTTAGTTAACTTAGGCATCTTAACACCGGCAACGTCGCCAACAAAAACGTCACATTCATTGACATTCACACAACAACAACAACATCCACAGCAGCAGCAGCACCAACAATCACAACAACAACAACAGCAACACAATCTAAATAATTCTATGACGAATTTAAATGACACAAACTTGTTGCAGCAACAGCAGCACATACACAGTAACAATAACGCGACTCACACAAATAGTTTTGTGCTAGTCGATCAGCGGCAACAAGTTCAGCAGCAGCAGCAGCAGCAACAACAACAACAGCTTCCTCTAACTCCCATTAGTCCAAATGCACTTGTGCAGCAAAAGAATATTGTGAACACACAACAACAACAACAACATCAGCAAATAATTGTGGGCAGTATTCATTTAACCAATGTTGCTGCTGGCACTGGCAACAAGCCGATGTTGCAAGCATCGACAGCAGCAGCGACAGGAAACGTTATTAAAGCTATAGCAGCAGCAGTAGCGACAAACGCACAAACAGCAGCAGCAGCGACTGTATCCACGCTTGCAACAGATGCTGCTGTTGCTGGTGTTGCAATCGACCAGCATTTCGTCGAAGAGACGTAGCCTATACTCAAGACTTTGCTAATGCGCAGCAGCCTCTAAATAAATTAAACCTCTTTTTATGATTAACCGTTTACAGAACGTCAAACGACCGACCGCTAAAAAAAAAATACAGTAGAGTGAAACAAAATTTAAAAAAAAAATTAAAAAAAAACCACATAAAAATCTAAAAAAAAAACAATAATAAAACCAAACTATTATATGCGCAGAGCTTAATAGCGGCTGTGAGCTGCTGCTTATATAGTCTGCGTTTACTCTTTTGAAGCTTTCGAAATTGTGTTATTTTATTTTGTGACAGTTTACTTTTTACAGAATGTCCATAAGAGTTTCCATTCCAGAGTTTTTATTTACACGACTTCGTACTTTAAAAATACAAGGATATAAATGTTAAATTCACGTAATTTTAACCATACAAAAGCTTTATTCTTTATACATACATATGTATAACTTCTCGCCTTTTTTAGTTGCTTACTAGTAGAAAAGTCTTATATTTTCTACAGAAATTATCACGAACAAAATCACGAACACAGAACATCTGTCATAATGTTGTGTAGAATACTAGACTTGTGTTGTATACTCACTCACACTTATACATTTATATAGCTAACGACAGCGATAGTATCGAAAACTTTATATTACAATTTGTGCAATATTTTTCACTTCCCTTATTTTTATATTTAAGTATATTTTTTATACATAATCCTATATTTAAATATGTATGTACATATGTATTGTATTTACAAAATTAATTGATCCATTGTATTATTACACTTGAAAATTCTGATCTCCTACTAAAATACGCTAATATTATATAAATACTATATATAGATATATACGACTCCTATATACGACATACGACATAATAGCGTAGTTAATAATTTCAGTTTTAGTGACGAAAATAAATTTAGACAAGAATACAAAAAACATGTTGCTTTTCGGATCATAATGAAACAGAACAGAAAATTGTCTTAAAACAAGCGAAACTTATATCGTAGTGATTGATGAAAATACTCCTGAGATGGCATCGCTACGACCTTGTCGCCTTTAGAGAACACAGTAAAAATAAATTTCTTACCTTAATTCAGTTCTTAAGCTTGCGCAGGGGCACATTGTGAGCCAGCAAAAGAGACGCACTTAATCCGACCTAACTCAAGTATTATGCTTAATTTAAACATTTAGAGGGTAACGCTTTAAATTTAAACCTTACCTAAGAAAAATAAATAACGACGCTTCTGTAGCGATAATTATAACGACGCCGAGTATATATTGTATAAATTGTAGCAGTAATACAATAAATCAAACCTGTCAGTTGTTTCTCTTAGGTTGTTTTGTCCTAAACTATGAAAGATTCAGTTTAGTGTAATACATTAAGCAGACAAACTAAAGCCATTTAATACTAAACAAAAAAGGGGCATTGCTGGCTGTATTTTGATGGTAGCTACGATGCTTATGATTATACGAAACAATTACACTGAAATTACACTCTCCTTGAAATCGTTGTATTAAACTGCTAGTTGTGGTATAGTAGCTTATAAATTTACCTATATATTTAGAGACTTGGCAGTAATTTTAATAAATACATTAAATGCTACTATCATCTATGCTCAACTCCAAACGAAAGAATGTTGAAAATAATTGTAAAGATTTTTTATTTTAACACAAAAGAATAATTTTAAAAAAAATCAGATTCGTTTTTCAAACATTTAAATTTTTGCAACATAAAAAACATTTACTTTTTACTAAAGAAAAGATTCGAGGCAGTACTTCAACTTTATAAAGGTACCACTTAGTACATTACATCATCATCATCCATCATTACAATGCTATAAAAGAAAACAATCAATCAGTCATTCTTTTTTTTTTATAGCTGAAAAAACGATTTATAGTCGGTCGATTAAGAAATTATTTATGCTTTTAATTTTTAATATCATTTGAACAACTCTTAACATTTGCCTTGCTTTTTAAAAATTGAGACTTTCCAGTTTCTACAACATTTTCCTCAATTTTAAACAAATCCTCATCTCATTTTTTATTTGTGTTTTTAAGATTGTGTGAAATTTTTTCATATACCTTTCTTTTGGATTTATGTATCTTTAACTCGAAATAGAAATGGTCAGTAAATTTCAGGAGCATACGAAACATCCGAAGTGTATATATGATTACACATGCTCTCGATATACACGTTTCCTAAGTAGTCTCAGTTTGTCCTTGTACTCCGTGTACTTATTATTTGTACTCAATTTAAGGCAGACATGATGCATCTTTCTCCTGCTTAAAAAATTGAGTGAACTGGTGTTTATATTTCTTTGTAAACCAATTTAAAAGCGTGCAAAATATACTAAAAAAAACTGAAATGAGTTCGAAAAGAATGTAGAATGGAATTAGAAACTGATTGGTTGAGTATTTATTTACTGCAAACTTTAAGGTTTACTTTTTAATCCGTCGTTTTAGAATTATGGATGGCGGGCAGGTGTATATCAGCCAATTTCATAAAATTTTGTTTTTATAGAGTGAAACAAAATTTTGACAAAATTAGAAAATAATAATTACTCGTATATACATTTATACTAATATTAAATGCAAACTTATATACATATATACATAATATTAATATTAGCAAAAACAGCAACAAATCACCTCTTCATTCCTCATTTTTAAAAGAAATATTTTTTGTTAATTTCTTTCCTTCTTTCTTGAATTTCTTTTCCTTGTTTGTTAACGTCTGTCTCTTTTACGTTTTTGCTTTTGTTCTTTGTTTTTAACTTGAAACATTTGTTACTTTCGTTTTTCTCTCTCTCTCTCATTATTACAGAAGCCTCCTTTCTACCATATCCGGCAAATAATTTATTCGATTCGTCGTCGTTAACATCTACACCAATAACGATGACCACACCAATGACTATACCTACACCAACACCGCCCCCGCTGCCGCCACCGTTGATAACTGTGACGAATTTTCCAAACAATCAGTCGTCGTCAGTGCAGTTTCACCTGCCAAACAATAATGGCACCAACAACAATAACAGCGCCAACAGCAACAATAACAATAATATTAACAACAATTGTAGCAACTTTCAATATCAATCCTCTCCGATATCGCCAACATTTATTGAGCATAAATATTCGGCGAATATATTCAAAGAGAAGTTCTTGGCCAATCTACGTAATAATAGTAATAGTGCTGCTGCTAACAACAACAATCACTGCAAAGTCAATGACAACAACAACAATAGCCACAATAACAATGTTATTAGCAATAACAACGGTCAAAATAGTGTGGCTGGCGGCAGTAGCGGTGGTGTTATACTCTCTGGAATGGGTGCAAGTGCTGGCATTAGTGCTGGAAGTGGAGGTAGCGGTGGTGGTGGTGGCGTTAGCGTTGGAGGATTATGCTCAATACAGCAACAGTTCAGTGAAAATTTCAGAGACAACATATTTAAAAAAACCATCAATTGACCAAAACTAAAATTAAAAAAAAAATTAGAAGTCCTGAAAAACTTTGCACTGAACCGAACTGGGTCGAATAACGCAGAAGGCAGTTACGACGGTCTTAATTGATCTTGATCTTGGGCTATTAAAAAAGTAAAAACAAGAGAGAAGACTTCTATGCTCAATGTTCTCGCTTTAGATGGCTTATAAAAGGAGGAAAGAAAAGGAAGGAATGGAAAATAACAAGGAAAATTGAGGAAGTTGAAGAGTTGGTTGAAAATCAGGTTTTTGCTTCTGTGTTTATTTTAATTATGCAATATACGATTAAATATTGTTTTTTTATTTGAAGTTTTGCACTATTCGATGTTATTATTTCTAATTTTCAAAACAGCTCCTAACAACTTTTTTACTTTTTTCTTTAAACGAATCGAATAGTAAACAATATGCTGAAATATTTGAAATTATTGATTTGATTAATTTTAAATTTTATATGTTCATTTGGTATTATAATATCGGTCATATGGACGGTGGACGATGTTTACTTTGTTTCTGTAATATTTTTATTTTACTTTATCCCTTTTTTTTACATACTTTAACATGTGATATCTAAGAAATTTAAACATTTAAAAAAAATATCTTCTTATAATCTTTTAAATTTTAGCATTTGATTTTGTTTTATTTTCCTTTTATTCTGCTGTTAATATTTATACGTTATTACAAATTAATTGTATTATTTAAAATATCTGCGAACCAAAAAAAATTAGAATTGGTTTAATTAAATAAAAAAAAAATGGTGAACTCTTTTCGCTATAATTATTGTACACAACGCAATTCGATTCTCTCTGAAACATCACTTAGCCTAATCAAATAATTTTCCAAAATGAAGCATCATTTTTAATCTGACATGCCAATTTAATTGCAAATGATTAGCGGAATTTTTAGTAGTCTTAACAAAATTTGTGTAGCCGCCTTAAGGCACTCAAACGGTTTGGTTGTGATGTTCCAATAAAAAATATATACTAATTCCAAACCCTTTAAAACAAAAATAAGAAAAAATACTAAATATCATTGGCATATTTTGCGTAAAAATATCCAAATTATGAAATTATGTAAGCTTTCTCTAAATACGATACCATAAATGTACGTTGTGTTTACTCCTATACAACAATTACTATCGTAGAATCTATTAAAAACTTATTGATGATGATTGACGCCGTATGGCGCCGCGGCGCGTATTCTGGAAATATTGAAATTATAACCTAACGAAACTCTTCATGTATTGCAAACGGATACATATAAATTTATGATGTAAATTGTAAAAATATAATATTTAGTAAATATGTGAAGTCAATGTTTTGTACTGCGCTCCTATGTCTATATGTGCATACACACATTATCGAAAGTGTTGTCCCTTTGACTGAGCGAGCTGTAACATCACCCTTTCATCCCGGCAGCCAGCCGCGGAAGCAAGCACCTCGCTTTAACTCAACAACAACAACAACAAACTAAGTAATTCATATTATTAGCAACAAACAGCAACAATAATATACATTTTTAGAGGAATAAATATATTTAAATTAAAATACTTGAAGGTTTTCTTCAGCTAGTCATTATTGTAGGTAAATTAATTATATTTGTTTGTATTTATGTGAAAAAAATATATGTAAAATATATATATAGAGCCTAATTGTTTTTGAAAACCCTTTTACCTTCATCTATCATAATATAATGTAACAATTTAATAATCTTTATTCATCATTTTAATGCATATTCAATTTCTGAAGCTTCTTTCTTTATTTCTGAAATTCAATAAAAGCACAAAGAGGCAAAAAGATAAACTATCAGAAATTAAAGTAACCTGCTAAAGCCTCTTTTCGTCTTCTTCTTTATCATGTCAAATCAAGTGAATGAATGGAATGGATGGAAGGCATTTACGCTGGTTTGACAATGAATAAAATCTTTAAAATAATATTCCTTTACAATGTGCAATATACGTATAAATGAAATCATTATTTTTGGCTACCTTTATATTTAACTATTGCTTTCACCAATATTCAATTTTATATGCATTAAAATAACAATAATTTAAGAAGCCATAAAATCAAACATAAAAAAATAAAGTATTGTAGTTTTAATAATAATTTTTCTTTGTAAATTTATAGAATATAAACGACATAAGTACAGAAGAAATCGATATGAATGAATTTAGCGAGACATTTTGATATTTATAAAAATAATCACAACAAATAAGTAAAACAGAACAAGTTTAAGAGGTGAAAAATTTCAATTGAAAATCATATTTCATCCTTCTCTTTACAATCAAGTACTAATAGCTTAAAATTGCAATACAAATAATTCGCAATACAAAAAATATTTATTAAAACTACAAAAATGTTCTAACATTACTACGCTTCTAAATTTAAAAGTTTAGTTTAAAAAAAAAGTTAAAAAAAAATACTTTACACCTTTTTCCTGTTTCGAGGCCAAATTAAAACAATCAAAATGTCTTGACAAACGATGATTATTTTAAGAAAATTGTGATTCAGGTTGAATACCGGCATTACCAATACTGTCTCTCTTGATCAACATTCTTGTAGCATCATCATCATATTACAAGTAAATTGTGTAATTTTTTCTGCGCTATGCATCTGTTATGTACACAAATGTGTGCGTTAAGATGTATCATTTGTAAATAAATAAAACTTTACGTAATTCTAAGAAGTTTAGTTGTTGTAAATTTCGTAATTACCTGTCAGAAAGTTTTTATTCAAAGGCTGAGCTGAGCTGATATCATTTAGTCAGCATAATTTTTAGAATCTTTCTGTTGCAGCCTTTTTCATGTTTCGTTAGCGCGTAAAACACTTTTCATAATTTATTACATTAAGAGTGTTAAGAGTATGAAATATTTATGTATGTAAAAATAAACCCTGCATATATATATATATATATATACGAGTATATACATTAAATAGAAAGAAAACGCTGTATGTATATATACTATATAAAAAATCTTAAGAACAATAAAAACCGTATTTCATCTTACATAAGACTGCTGTTTCGTTGGTAAAGATAATTTATAGGACTTAAATTTACTAAGATAATGGATTTACTATTACCATTATTATTACTACTACTTCTACTACTACTATTGGTATACTAGCTACTGTATAAATAACAAATAACATACATAATACATAATCTAAATATAAATAGTAAAATATTTCCTTTATTTGCTTTTTTGTGATCTACTGAATTATCAAGTATATGTATAAAATAAACAAATAAATATAATGTCAAAAGGCTAAGACTATTATTGTTTTATTACTATATAGCTTAGTAACTATTCTCAGCTTGTTTTTTACCTTAACTCCTTGTACTTGTTATATCATATAAATGTAACAAAGGAATATTTTCTTAGGATTTAAGCATTTTAATAAGTTGTCCCTTCTTTAGTGAAGGAAGAAAATAATCCGCACTTTTTTCAATAATTTCCAATTACAATAAAATTGTTTTATTTATATTGTTACTCGTAATACAATTTAGGATCTTATATGATCGATCATATTGTGATCATATAAAAATATACATATATTCAAGTTTTTATTACAGGCTTCACTTAACGATCGAGTTCCGTTTCGACAACTACGTCGTTAAGCGAGAAGCTTGCGCCGGGCATATAGGATCGTTGTAAAATTATAAAGATTATGCTACAAAGTTTAAAATGTATTCATAAAATACTGTAAAAGTGCATAATAGCCAGCCTCAGAGTACGCCTAGTACCGATGTCAACATTAGCCTCTGACCGGATCACAAGCTGAGAAAAAGGATTACCAGAATAATTGCAAATCGAAATACATATTTGCATGCGTTTTCATACCCGGGTCTGCAGCTGTTGACGTAAGGCGTAGACAGAAAAATGGAAATATGGTGTACTGGGTTGTCATGTCGAATACTTTGTCAAGTTTTCGACATGTGGAATACCTACGGTAGACTACTAAACCAAATTGGAGTAGATTACAGAAAATTGTCGAAAACTCTGAAAAATTTACCTTCATCAATTACAATAAGAACAAACGAACGCTACAAAAATTTTTCGATTAAAAATACATGAATCTCGATTTTATTTTTTATTCCAGTCCAGTCACAAAGAAATGAAAAAATGGAACATTTATGGAATGACAATGAATTTTATTCATCTAAAGTGCTGAGTTTTGATCGTCACTTATTATAGGAGTATGATGAACGAATGATAAGTTGCTTGCGTAGTTGCTTTATTTGCGCTCTTGCTCTCGCACACATTCATAAGGCGTGAATAAACATGTATTTGAAGAAACAAGAGAAAGAGAGGAGATGTATATATTCGTGCATCTTATCACTTTCTCTTTTTTTTTTTTATTATTTATACTTTGACTCGGGCATTTTGGATATAAACTAGCTTGAGAACGTGTATGTCGATAGATTCTATACTCCACGCTAGTAAAAAAAACGATATTTGAATGAGTCATTCTTCAAGTTGAGTGTTGAAGCGTTTTCGACAATGTTAAGGTTTTCGACATGTAGAAAAGTGCTGTACAGTTTTCGACGTAGACTACATACAAGGTCAAAAAAACATTTCGAATGCCAACCCTGATCGTGTAAAAAACTTTTGTTGAGGGTATCATGAAATGAGGTCGATCCGATTGCTAGTTTCCAAGATATAGCGATTTGAAAACGCAGAACACACCCGGGTATGTTGCTGTTGAAATAAAGGTGAAAGCAACTTAACAAATTGAAGTTTATTGAGTACCCACGATTACCTCTACTAAGTATATGTAAATTTTAATTCCTATTTATTTTTTACTGGCAAGTAGAGCTAAATAATTGTTGATTTTCTCCAGTAACGCGCGATAACCATTCAAAGTGGCTTTCTGTCGAATGATTGTTAAGGTATTCGTGTCTCGCTGCTCAAATGCACAGTCGACGGCTTCATCAAATAGACTACAAAGAAAAAGATTGTTAAAAAGTTGCTCTCATTCTCGCAGAATGCAACGATCAATGGCTTATTTGCTTTTTCGAACTTACTCGGCACGTAGATACCAATGAGCCTTCCGATCATCACTACACTTTAAAATATATTTACGCGCTTCGTGCAAATTGTTTTGTTTAAGGCAAACCTCAACGAATGGTTCGTAGCCAATGGGACTTTTCTTGCTTTTGGAAAACTTCTCTAAATCATCCCATTTTTTCAATTGCGCAAGCGTTTCTATGCGTAGCCACCAAAATCTGTAACAATTATTTCATTTTATTAGTTATGGGTAAGTCTCGGGTAAATTTGCTGAGAACCTTCTGTCTGGTATTTTGAAATCATTTCTGATTTTTTCAGCCTCTTTCAATTCGCCCATTCGCAGCAACTGTAGGACTGTGTCATGTATTGAGAGGCCATAGAATTGCAGATGACCATGGGTATTTG
Source organism: Conops quadrifasciatus (assembly GCA_949752815.1). Lineage (NCBI taxonomy): Eukaryota > Metazoa > Arthropoda > Insecta > Diptera > Conopidae > Conops > Conops quadrifasciatus. The sequence continues at coordinate 12,418,521 of OX457078.1, read as the reverse complement.
TGTACCTAATGAAATTGAAATTCACTATTGGTGTATATTGAGTAGTAGTAGTAGTATTTATTAGTAGTATTAGTAAAATATTTGTTCCATACTTGGCTGTTAAACTCTTTTGCAGTTTAAACATTTTTCCAGCATCCGCGCAAATTTCAGCTTCAACATTTCTCCGTCCTTGCGTATAGCTATTGGTAATAATTGGTAGGTTGGACTCTAGGTTGCCACCCTCGATAGCATTTCGCAAATGATACTCTGCAATGGATTTGTGATCATCTTCGCTATTAAAGATGTCGTAGAGTGCAGTGCGGCTCCAGTCCGACATGATTTTCTTATAGATATTCAAAGCCATTGGATATTCGCGTATAATGAGCTATAAAATATGTATATTACTGTTTTTCGAATTAAACTGTATAATTTGCTTAAGAGGGTGTACATGAAAATTCGTGAGCATCATTTTCTTCTTAGTTTCCAGCAACACTGAAGCAACCAGATCCGTGTCTCCTGACTGAGTGGCGCTCTGTATAGCTCGATCGTATTGTCCCAATTTTAGCAAAAGAGGCACTTTCAACGAAGCACGCGGCTCCAATTCGAGTAACTGTGAAATTTTAACGACTATAGTATATTTATGCAGTAAGATTTCTTTTTTGAAGTACCCTAGGAAATACCTAGTAGATACCTTAATAGCAAGTTCATCGCGTCCAACAGAATGAGCCTTTTCGGCAATATTGCAAAATGAAATGCCTTCGACGGAGGGATTCTTGAATTTTTCAGTAATTTTACGAGCAACTTCAGTGTCGTCTGAAAACGTTTTGCGATAGTTAAGATTTGCAATTTCATTATATGTACCATAGCAATTCCAATACTTTTATCATTGATGACTTTGTGATAAGCCCAATGTTCTAAAATCCACGATTCTGGCAGCTTTAGATGTTTCGCAACTTGTATTGCGATGGCATAGTGCTTGCGAAATACTAGGCGGGCTAGTATTACATCGGGCTTCAAATGCAAAAACCTGAATGTCGACATAATTTATATAGTATAATGTTCTTAAATGTCCCCTTCTTAGGTTATAGATTGGATAACATACTGATTATATGTTAACGGCATTGCGATCTTTGGGTGCCTCAGCGCATTTAATACACGAAGTACTCGACAGATTTTGATATATTCGTCCGGATTGTGGGAAGGTATAAAACCCTTGCCGAAGTACGCAGTCTGTTTGAAAAAATCAACAACATAAAAAATATGTAAAGTAGCAACTTCGCAATTAATTTACACGCAGAAGGCTCTTCTGTGTCTCGGTAGAAAGCTCATAACCTGCTGCCTCTACACACTCCTTGACTGCCTCATCCATGCGGCCCCGGAACAGACTCAGATACTCATCCGATTTATGCGACTTTTCTTGGAACTTTTTGTGCGCCTCGAAAAGGAAGCTTGATGGCTCTTGGCTGTTGATAGCGAAAATATTTTGCACACACTTCGGCACCTTTTGGATCATTTCGTGTGCAGTGTTTGTGATAATGCGCACACCATCCATCTCGGCTATCATGAAGATGGCAGGGTCATAAGTGAAAATGTTTTTGTCACCATATCTATTAACAACAAGCAGGAATGATGGGTACGAAATAATGACAGCGTCAGCTTGGTTGTTATCCACATTAGATATCCACTCAATTTGAAGAGGCACATCCTTGCGGCCAGTATCAAACTCACAAAAGTTCTTCTGCATATCAATCGATCCCATCCAGAGTATTCCGTTATTTGTATAAAGCGCCAAATTTTGATGATTGTATGAGACGGACATTAAAACTATACACTCGAACGGCTTGTCGATAAGATTGCGCGTAATTGTGCCCACAGATTCTCCAGGATACAACTTGATAATATCTTTGTCACGTGCGAGAAGGCAATAGGTATTGCGATCTTCAGTGACCATTAACCAGCACGAACATTCAGACATGGATTCTTAAAAAAAAAACAGGGATTCTCTTCAGTTTTTGAAAATGTGAAAATTATCCAAATCAGGAATTAATAGGGGCAAGTTTCACATCCTAAAATCTTACTTGGTATCTCTGGCAGCTGCCTTGATCGAAAGTCTTTTGTATTGTTTAATTTGAGAAAAATCCTTCCATTGGTTGTCATAACAGCAACTCCAGTGCCGGAGCAAGATTGAAAAACTTTTGCGTCAACGATCTGAGTAAGAAACTTAATGACAAAATCCATCGGATACTATAATAGCCATGGTACCTTCTACAGGCACCATCTACTGGAGGTACATACCTTCGTTAGACTCGCCTCCTTTCCCATGCTAAATGATTCCTTCTCGTCTCCGAACATGTCATATATAAAGACTAAAGCATCGTCTTGAACGCAAATTAGTTCTTCGGTATCGGACCAACCGATTGTAATCAATTTTCCATGGTTCCACTGTAAGAGTATAAACTTAACCAATATACATATATATATGTAATCCCAGCAAGCACCATAATCTTTGCTAACTCTTGTCCAGCTGTATCAAAGATTCTTATCACTGGCTTTGAAACACCCTTCACCGGAACAATCTTTTTTGGATCACGAATTATTGCTAAAGGTCCTCCGAATGGGGCACCATACACTTGCATGTAATCCAGATCGAGGTCATATGGCCAATCGGGAGTGAGAAAATCCAGTTTCCTAAATTTCCATTGCGGGAATGGATACAGCTATGATTTATAACATTACAAATTTTTGAGATATTGGGTGCCAATCATTTGATTAGAACGCCATCCAATCAAATCTTTGGCCACGTACCTATAGGTATCTGGTCTGAGCAAGAACCAGTCACCTGTATTGTGCATTAGCGGCATAGGAGTATGTTGGAATATTTGGTCACTGAAAAAAAGCCCTATTGTGATGAAGACGAAATTCTCCAAACAATTTGTTTTCTGATAACGACCGTCAAGTTAGCAACGGTAAAAGTTTAGTTCAGGGTGAAAACGTAAGCAGCTGTACATGATGATTTCAGTGACTTAGGGGTACATTTCTGATCTACGAACGATTGACATATCGCTCGTTCTGCTTTGTTTAGTTTCTTGTTTTTGCTGGTAAACAGCAACAAATTTGAAAAAATGTGAAATACGAATAGTTTCACATGCCACATATAGTGTGATTTCTTTATTTTAAATATTCACCACTTAACGTTAAGTTTAAGTGTTACGTACGTTCCCGTTTTGTACCATTTTATAAAAAGAAAAACTTTTTGGCAGAGGCTTAATAGGTAACAAAATCAATTTGCATTATAGTCCATATGAGAACGAATGATTTCAACCTATCGCTTGGTATGACAGTTTCTATAGCTTATGTTACTTTTCGCTTGATCGAAATGTACTTTCTGAACAAAAGCAAAACTCGTGTGATGATGAATTAAACGAATACGAGTATTAACAAACGTCATTTTCGTTGATCAGAAATAAAGTAATATCCACAAATCGATAGCTAGTTGTTAAGAAATAAGACCCAAAATTGCTCCTTGCATTTTATCGTATGTCATCGACTACCTGAGGAATTGGAGATATTGCCACACGTGCAATTGCCTAGCAGCATTTTAGAGTTTAGAAGGGAGCATATTTTTCCAGTGTTATTAATAAAATGGCAGAATCATTGCTAGAAATCTCACAGGGCGTGGACGCACTTACATTAAATGGAAGGCACCTTGAAGAATCGATAGCAGCCGGCGTAGAGGCAACTTCAACTGGATCACCACAGGATGATGACGTTGTCAATCCGTGGATGGTAACAAGTACCAATGATGCGGGCATTGATTATAGTAAACTAATTAGTGAGTTTTGATGTGTTTTCAAATCTATATACGCTAAATAACGTTATAATTATTAGAACGGTTTGGCTCCTCAAAAATTGATGAGGAATTAATAGAAAAGATCGAAAAGATCAGTGGAAAGCCAGCGCATCATCTTATTCGCCGTGGGATTTTTTTTTCTCATCGCGACTTGCATACAATTCTCAATTTAAAGGAGCAGGGAAAGCCCTTCTATTTGTATACCGGGCGCGGACCCAGTTCAGGATCGTTGCATTTGGGGCACTTAATCCCTTTTCTAATGACCAAGTAATTGAATGGAAAATTTTTATTAATTGATTTATCCCTTAATTGCAACTGTAGGTGGTTGCAGGAAACATTCGACGTTCCACTAGTCATTCAGTTGACAGATGATGAGAAAGCTTTGTGGAAAGACTTGCAAGTTGAAGAAGCTATTAAACTTGCGCGAGAAAATGCCAAGGATATAATAGCTATGGGTTTCGACGTAAATAAAACGTTTATTTTCAACAATCTAGAATTTATGGGGTAAGGACGTCAATTAAAAATTAAGTAATCCATACAATGATTAGATCGATGTTGCTTTTTTTCTCCACAGGAAGTGTCCAGCTATGTACCAGAATATCATACGTATTCAAAAATGTGTCACTTTCAATCAAGTGAAAGGTATTTTCGGTTTCGGTGACTCGGACATCATTGGCAAAATTGGCTTTCCCGCAGCTCAGGCCTGCCCGGCGATCTCCAGTACGTTTCCATTCATTTTTGGCGACAGAAAAGTTCACTGCCTCATACCATGCGCCATTGATCAGGATCCCTACTTTCGGATGACTCGTGACGTGGCACCGCGTATCGGTTTTCCGAAGTGTGCTCTTATCCATTCATCTTTCTTTCCCGCATTACAAGGTGCAAAATCCAAAATGTCTGCCAGTGAATGCAATTCCGCTGTCTTTCTCACTGATACTCCGAAACAAATAAAAAACAAAATAAATAAGTATGCTTTCTCCGGAGGACGAGCGACCGTGGAGGAGCATCGTGCCCACGGTGGGAATACGGAAGTCGATGTAGCTTTCCAATTATTGAAATTCTTTCTTGAGGATGACGTTAAGTTAGAGGAAGTACGGACAGCTTACGTTAAGGGAGAAATGTTGACGGGCGAAATGAAAAAATTGGCGATTGAGGTACTAATAGGGAGACAAAAGTTTGTTTTGAAAATAAATTTTTTTCTTATTATTAGACTTTGACTCCAATCGTGGAGGAGCATCAAATGGCACGCAAATTGGTAACTGATGAAATACTGGATAAATATATGGAAATTCGTCCCTTGAAGTTTTCTAGTTGAAATTACTATGATATTAATAATCTGTTCTTATTTAATTTATTTAAAATATCTAAGTTATTGAAGGTTAGATTTTAGAAAAATTGCTTGAATTTCCGCATTGAATGCACTACTTTTAGCTGTTAAAAACCACTTACCAAATATGGAAAAAATAATGAAATATACATAATAGCTAATAATCTCTAATAAAGTAAAAAAAATATATCGAAAATAAAAATTCCAATATTCTGAAAATTTAACGAAATGAAATGAATTAAAACAAATATTCTGTAGAGTTCGAAAGTAATATAAAAATGTTATATACTAAGGACCTCATTTCAAAGGTTGGAAATATTAAAAGCATTTATTTATCACAATGTCACTTAACAGATAGTGTTTATTTTAAGACTAATATATTTATTACCCCTTTGTTTTATGAAGAAAACTGGTTAAAATTAACGCAAATCAAATAAAACTATTTTATTATTTCATTCTGGATTTTAAATTTAAATTTTTTTTATCGCCAGAATGTGCTGTTTCTTGTAAGACTTTTACAATCGTACAAAGTAAGACTTTTACAATCGTATTTACTCAGTTACGTAAACATTCCTTAGCCAATTACTTGCGTAACTCTCATTCTTATAATAGTCGTATAATTTTTAAATATTTTTCGTATATATTTTTTTAGAATTCCATAAAAGTGCCATTCGATATCGTTTTATGAGATTTTCTAACATGAATTTTAAACGCATGAACACGACGAAGTTATTGGTAAATTTGCGTTTATACATGCTTTCGATATATGTATGTACGTAAATAGGTATAGATGGTTGTATGAAAGGTAACTTAAATCCGTTCAACGCAAAAACAGAACGGCGAGAGCGACAGTAACAAAAACAAAAGTGTGATTATGAGTTTTAGTATTTCCAATTTGAATTCCATTAATAAAAACACTTGTATTTATTTACTACAACTTCATTAGGGTCGATATCTATAAAAAAAAGACAAATTAACCAAAATCGTACACGTCTACAGAAATGATATTCTTTGATGTTTTGTAGTGCATTAAAGAAGATCTGAGAAAATAGAAATTTATAATATATAGATAAATTTAAAAAACAAAAATAGCCCCTCAAAGAGTCTGCCGCTTGGAGAGGATGACTCTACCCATTACCACTTCTGAAATGACGATGATATACAATATTAATGATGTATACGTAAGCATAAAGAGGAAAAAAAAGGAATATTGGTAACAATGCAATGACAAACAATTGTTTTATTTCAAGAGCAAACAAACCGATCGATCTATTATCTTTCCTGTTGACAAACGTTCTACCAACGCTGCAGTCGATCGACATACATAAGTTGATGAATGTGTCGAATCGCCGGGCAGGTGAAGTAGGTAGAAAGGGAAAGCAGATCATCCAAGAGGAGAAGCCAAAGATCACATTTATGACGATGCAGAGTAGAGTTTTATAGAGACCGCCCCCATTTTATCACTAAGTATTTCACAGTGGGTTCGGTTTTTTCGTCAATCATATTATCATCAAGCCTAAGGAGACCAGACGAATGAACGATAAGGATAGAGAGAGAGAGAGTTCGGATTTGAAAATATAACTCAATACTTAATCTAAAATAGTATAATATACACAACTGTGAATTGTTTTATTTTTGAAAGAATAATAAATACGGACGTATACAATTTTTTTTTTTGTTGCGTAATTTTTTTTTATGTTGCGTACAAAATAAAAACCTGATGTATGCAAAACATGAGTTCCCATGTACGACTATTAAGCCTTTTCTTAAGTGCCCTTTCGGCATAACCGATTATCACAAAATCAGAAGTACACACTTAGAGGTTATAACAGTCCCAAAAAGACGTTTTTGAGTTATTTACAAAGTTCCACGAAACCCTACAAGAAAAGTGCTCCTTCGGCAAAACCGATTGTAACCAAAAAGGGGCGTGCACAAATGTTAAAACAATCCCAAATACAAAATTTCAATCAATATTTATACAAGCCGTTTTTGAATTATGCGAGTACGTACATACCTATGTACAGACATCACGACGAAACTAGTCAAAATGGATTCAGAGATGGTCAAAATGTATATTTCCGTTGAAATCTGAAATTCGAATTTTTCGCGATTACAATACTTCCTTTACTCCGTACAAGGAAGTAAGCGCAAGGAAGTAAAAAACAAGAAAATGACACATTTTAAAGGAAATCCTTAAAAATCCTTTCCATTTCCGTGGACTTCCGCGCCCACCACAATTCGACACTGCGTACGAGTACCTGTCTAACCCATTATAGGTATAAAAATTAGTATATTTATCGATGAATCTTGACAGGGTGCGCGCGCCCACTATTGTTTTTAATGGAATATAATAAAAAAGAAATCATTTTATACATTTCGGAGGATCTCTGCGAATTTTGCATACGATATACCATGGGTGCCACCCATGAACCCAGCCTCCTGGTCTTCCTCTCTCTGACGCCAGTCACCACTAGATATCGGTTAGTTATTAAACCATATTAAATCGATACCTCTTCTATCAATCCGGCGAGGGAGAACTACTGCTTCTATGTGTATGTATGCACGTGTGTTAAAGTGCCGTCGTCGTCGTTGTTGTTGTTGTCGTGGTCGTTACTGCTACCTTAGCCGTAGCCGTAGCCGCTGCTATTGTTTTGTTGTTGCTTATTTGCCGCGTTGCGACAAGAAGGTGTTTCCATTCTGTACAAATAAAACTTAAGCTCCGCATTTAACGCTTAAAAACGAAAGTGATCTTGACGGCGGCGTGCGCGATGCGATTCAAGCGATCTCGGTGGATCTGCGTTCATTTCACGGAAAGCATTTGTCGGAGTTGGTGAAGCCAGTGGACGGCTGAAAACCGTATTGTGATATTAATTTACTGAAATTTGAAAATATATACCCTCAAATATATATGCCTAAGTGTATTTTTGTATGCATTTGACTGAACTGAAGTACTACATACTCATTACTGAGTTAAATAAGAAGAAGAAAAGGAATAAGTGTAAACGAACGATCATTTGATGAACGACAGTGCAGCTGAGACATCGTCGCACAAAAGTGTTGCACATTCCCCATCGACTGTGGTCGGCGGAGTAATCAAAGAAAACCCAGCATCGGTTGGAAGAGCGTCCTCAACTCCAGCAGGGACCGTCGCCGACGGGACGGCTGCTGCCGCTGCTGCTGCTACTGGATACGATGACGTCAATTACACTTCCGACACGGAAGCGGAAAAACCGTTTATATTGGAAATTGGCAAGACACCAAAGATATCGGACACTGGCAACTCCGGGTCCGCAACTGAGCCGACGGCCACTGTTCATGCTAACGATTATCCACTGGATATGCATTTGGCATCTTCGAGTTCGTATCCATCTTCCCCAACAGCACGGCAGATACAGCAGGAGCAACAAATACAACAACATCAGCAACAAGAACTCCAGCCTCTTGCATATGCCGAACAGTCGATTTTGTGTGCCTCGCTGCCGGCGCATTTAGCATTGTACAACAATCCTTATAGCCAACATCCGCACCTGAAGCAACAACAACATCATCGAAGTTTTCGTCATAATCATCAATTAGCATCGATGGCGGCTTTAAAGACCAGTCAGTTTGCTTCCGTTGCCAATCCCGCCGGTTATGCATCGCCTTCACCGTCATCGCCATCGCCATCATCGTCATTGCTAATCCCACAGACGGTGTGTACGTGGCCAGTAGCGGATGTGGAAGGACACGCCACACCGGAAGTTGTGCCACCAGCCATTTATATGTCGTATGCTGGCGCGTGCGAGCATTTCATATCGAAGGAACCGAATCCGGTGTGGAAGGAGAAGGCTTTGCAAATTGAAAAAGGTGAGCAAAGATTTTGAGGTCATGGGTCGCGAAATTGATATTTTTTGCTTTAGTAAAACGAAAATAGGAAAACTATAAATTACATAATAATTATTTATTGAACGCTTAAAACTAAATAGCTTGTAGAGTTTGAGAGAAATTGCCATTTATGCATAAATATCCGTTTTAAGCTGTCCCTGAAGCTAACTAAACCTTGTTATTATTCGCTTTCGATTCTTTGATAAAAAATTTATCAGAATGAAAAATACTAAAGATGGCACATGTCGAACCAAGGGCTGGCGAATATTCGTTTTAAAACCCATCATTAAATTTTATTTTTACCTCAATGACTAATTTCCAAGCTTATCTCCGAAATGTGTTTTAGAAAATCTGTTGTTTTAAAATTACATTGTAAACACAAACATATTAGAGGTCTGCATGAGACGTCTCGAAGGCGTCTTGAAAATTTCAGGGATTGCCTGAAATGGTTCCATTGCTTTCAAATCAAGATGTGATTTCGGCTTTCAGAAGCGCTGCTGAAAAAATTACCACATAAGATTCCGATAGTCACGGCTTGATTCGAAATCAAATTGAAGCACTGCATCAACGCAAAAATGTTGCTATGTCAGTTTCGAATCATTCGAGACGTCTCATGCAGACCTCTAATACATATTTGTCATTATGTACTTAACAAATTTTGTTATTAGAAAAACTAAATCCAAATTGCGATTTTTAGGTTAGTCATTTTTTCCAACAAATTGTTTAATTAATAATGACTATGTGTTTGAAACAATCAGTATAAATATAAGTGCATTTATACTATGAATGCACACTCAAAGCTCAATGTGAACGCATTATAACCCTCTGTTTTGACCGCCCTGAATATTGTCCTCCTGCCTGTCCTACATCTGTCTATATAGTATTCATGTATGCACACATACGAGAAATTTGTGCACGTTCCTTTGTAATTTATATTTGCAATGTGCCGTTTTAATTTCGGTATATTTAAAGGCCTGCAATTTAAACGCAGTACCCCTCACATTTTGGTTTGATAAGATCATAATGTCCCTGAATTGAATAAAAATAACAAGATCGAACCAGATTAAAATATTTTCAAGACTTCGACTTATACCACTTCCAAATAACGGCTCAGATCATAATATACCTGCCTCATATTTTTATTTATTACAATTTGTAATGATTTAGCATATTATATTGTTTTTTTTTTCTAAATGTTTCGTATGAAGACTACAAGAAGACTGCCTGCGATCGTGAACGCACTCGAATGCGCGACATGAATCGAGCTTTCGATTTGTTGCGCTCCAAGTTGCCCATTTCAAAGCCCAATGGTAAAAAGTACTCTAAAATTGAAAGCTTACGGTTAGTATAAAGAGTAACTAAAGGTTATTTACCAAAATTTAAAAGTAATATGAAGTAAATTATAATTCATTCCTTTTTCAGAATCGCGATAAATTATATAAATCATTTGCAACAGTGTTTACGTGACGATACCCAAGAAATGGGAATAATCAATTCTTCAGCGAATCTCTCAAAATTTAATCAGTTAGAACAGAAGCCGGCTTCCGCTATCGATTACGTTATGGAGCTGCAGGGACGGCGTTACCGGGAAACTTTTGCCTATAAGCCACGTAAGCACTCCAACCCGCTGGACATTGAAAATGAATCCGATGAACAAAATCGAAACTCGTGGAATGATAATAGCTATTTACGCAGTGAAAGCGATTGGGACTGATGTGTTGGAAAGCAACAACTTATCTGGTTTATTTTAATATTTTCGCAAATTTATAAGAAAATAGAAAAAAGGGAATTAAAACCTTTAAAGAAAAGAAAGTAACCAAATAATTTAACTTTAGTGTAATACATAAAATAAATCTCAATAGTGCGCAAAAGAAGTGCCAAAGAATTAATTTTATACATGAAATATACTAAAAATAAATATACCTTCTAAAATATGTAATGAGTAAATGTTTTAATTGTTGCAACTCAACGCCCGATTAAATTAACGATAACGATTAAGATATTTTACGATATCTTTCAAATATCGTTAGGAAGCATTTACCTCTATTTTTATTATAGGCCGTGCAAATTTCCACTACATCCGCATTTAGTGGGTAAGTTCAAATTTGGCTGTAAATAATATTATTATATCGGTTTAGCGCAAAACTGGTTTTCGCAGCGAAAACCAATATAAAACCATTAAAATTGTTGTTGTAAGTTCAGCAAACAAACCAAACAAAACATATGTTTTGAATACAACAACAACAGCAGGTGGCGAAAGCCAGCAAAACCAAAAATAAAACTAGTTTTGTATGGAAACACTTAACACATGATCGATATTCGAAAGTCTGAACCAAAAACAAAACCATTTTAAAAAGCATCATATTTAAGTGTTAATTTTTTTTTATGTGAAAGCAACATTAAATTTGATTTTCGCAGTCATTTGTACGTCGCGACATGTGACTTCACCCCATATGGTTAATTAATAGCACTATGTAGTGTGCACGAATTTCCTTCTATATTTAATTTTTCAATTTTTATATTGTGACTTTGCAAATTTTTCGAAATATAATCTTATACAGATTATAGCATCTCTGACTTTTACCTTCTGTTCGAAACATCGAACTGTCAAATGAGAGAAGCGTAAAGTTTGACATTTCGTCTTACTCCACTGATTGATTGGATTCTTTGCTGAAATTTTGAAGGAGTAGGTAATTTCTGAATAAAACAAAATGTAAAATACATAAAGTATTAACTAAATACAATTTGAATGGTTTTATTGATTAAGAGAAATATAAAATTCTTTAATGTGTGGGAACAGCAAGCATTCAGGCAGTGAAATAATCTAAAAATTTTAAACTCAAACGAAGCAAAGAGAAAGTGAATAAAAGGAGAGCTTAACAACTATAATCGAGAGTAGAATTTAGTGAACATAAAAACAAACTAATTGGGCACCGGCTTGAAAAGCAACAAGGTAACTATGGGGAAATAATAAAGCAAAAATGGAAACGAAAAAAGTGAGACCCAAAAAAGGAGCACAAACAGTAAGTAATAAGGGCTCCAAAGAATGCTGTGCGTCACTTGCAGAATCAGTCGAGTTTTGTTAGACAAGAGAAGCGAAGCTGGGCGCGTCCATCTGTGTGGCTCGGTTAGGCAGAAGCATTGCAGTAAGAGACATTGCAGGAAGCATATACATATATAGAAAAATACGAAAAGCCACGTTATTCTCCATACAATTTAAAAGTATAGACATTTTTTAAACAATTCAAATTTGCTTTGGGCCTTAAGCTCGGTTACCGCCTTGCCGTTGTGAGCCTTTGTCCAAATTGACCTAGTTGTTGAGAAAGAGTTCCCAGGTTTATATATTCTGTATGATTTTGAGTTTCTGTGCATGTTTAAGGCGTGGGAGTAGAAATCTGCACTACGCCCAAGGATTCTTTCTCTTGTGAAGATTTGGATAGATTGTGAATATCTTTTATATGATCGTTTTTAAAATTTGTATGGAAAGATTTTGTTACAATAAGGGAGCGTTCCAAAAGTAAGAAGTGTTCATCTGGAGACAAATTTCGCAAAGAGAAGAAAGTCGGCATTTCATTGCATTTTGGGAGCGGAGCTGTGATTCTCAATCTTTTATGGAATACTGGTGAGCGAATTATTTTTGTGGAACGGTTTTTTAAAAAACAAGAAATGCACCAGCACGACGGTAGTGTAGGACTCCAACCAATTCTTTTCCCTACAAGTGACTACAGAAGAGCTGTGCTTTCAACCAGTACCCCTTCTAAATACATATTCCACTACATTGCAAATTAAATGCAGTAAATGGCAAAATAATTATTTGAATTAAAATCAAATCAAACTCATGACTTATTTTATTAACATTTTTGAGCTCCAGAAGTCCCAGTTTTAAGTTTTGTTTTAAGTACTAAGATTTCTTAGGCATTTAGGATTGAACATGGGGAAAATTGGGATAATGCAACAACTTAAGCCTTTCCCTTTTTTTATAATAGCAAGTTTATATTAATTCTTAAAAGTAAAAATTATTGTTTGCGAGAACGAAAGAAAAAAAAAGAAAAGAATGGAAAAGTTAAGAAACTTCAAAGATTAACGCCAATGTACACTCGGCCTTTTAAACTCCCCATTTTGTTCTCCCCACTGAAGGAGAAAATGACGCGCAAAAGCAGTAGCGGCGTTGACATAGGCATCGGCATCGCCTGTGGTGCCGGCTCTCTGCTCTTAGCATTTTAATTTAAAATAACATTTATATGAACGACTGAATGAGCGCACGAGCTGAATGCTTCGGCTCCACACTCTTGGTTATGTATCTCGGCAGCAGTTTGAAATGCTGCACAAGTGCTTTGACTGCGTTGGAGCAAGCAACGGAAGAGTAGTAGACGCAATAGTCGCATTCGTAGAATGAATAGAAAGAATAATATAAACGACAAAGTGAATTGTTTAAATAAATTATATACGTTAAAAAGCGATCTCCAGAGAAAGTAACTAACAAATTGTATAGTGTTTCTTCTAGTTTAATACTTTTATAATAATTTACTAAAGAAGTGATTGTTATGTACTAAACATTTGCATTTGACTGCGAATTCGCATTTGCGGTGGTGGATGATGCTTATTCTTCCTTCTGGTAGAGAGAAAATCTTATACAAGCAGGCACGCCCTTTAGTTCTGAGTATCAGTGGACTGTTTGGTAGTTCTTCTTTCTCTTTTTGTTCTGGTCGTGAGAATGTGTGCAATTTTATGGCTTCGAATTTGAAATACGTATTGAAATATTTTGACAAGCATTGAAGGGTGAGTTATGAGTTTTAGAAATCGTTTGTGCAAAAAAAACATTCATATCGTGGTTATTGTAAAATGGGCGCGCCCTAACTCTCAACACAGCAACCAAAAGATGATTAATAAATTTTAAACCTTGCAAGGCAAAAAACAACGTGAAACAAATGTAAAATTGAAGAAGAATTAAAAGTTTTTAAAAAGAAATTAATAATACAAAAGTCATATGATTTTCAAGTCGCTCAAAACTGGAACACGAAAAAGTATCCAAACACAACCATCAACCATGCTGTGCAAGTTGTGTAAAAAAGAAACACACCAGTAAAGTCTATAACATATTGTATTTTATTAAAAGAAATTTCAATTGCTGCAATCTTGCTTGCATCTTGTGCTAAGTGCTCTGGTTGAAAACCGAAGCTCAGCCTCATGAAAATGATAGACAAATCATCGAAGTTGGAGAAGCTAACAATGAATTTGAACAGCTCCGGCGGTGCTCTAGCGATGCTCGGTGGCGGCTCTAATGCTCAAGGCGTTGCTCAGCTCGGGCCCATCGGGGCTGGTGGCTGTGTAAGCGGCGTTGGCGGTGGCAGCGGCAGTGGCAGTGGTGGCGGCGCTAGCGGTGGCGTCGGCGGAGTATTAGTGCAGCATCATCATCATCATCATCAAAATCAAAATCACAATCAAAATCAGAACGGAAAGCCAGTGCCGATGAAATTGTTTGCCGCCTGGGAAGTTGATCGTACGCCACCGAACTGCATACCGAGGTGAGTCCCAACAGAACATCACCCAGTATATGTTTTTTGTTTTTGTAAGTATTCTTTCTTATAAGTTTCGTCCATTTGGAAATGGTTAAAATTGGCGTGCAAAATCGAAGGTTTCCATACTCAAATACATACAGACATACATACGTAAACACATTCTTTCTTTATTCAGCTGTTCTTAACTAAATTCTTTATTGCGCGAGTGAGTACATACTTCAGTTTCTTCCATTTCATATTCTCGTGTTTTGTCGTGCTTAATGCAGGCAAAAATGTAGCTATATACTCGTACATGCATATATACGATACATACTCGTACATATCTCTGACAATTCTTTTGTTTGGTAATGAGATATTTTTGCATTAGTTTATTTCTTAGCTTTTGCTTGCTTTTTTTGCTTTTTCGAGTACTTAGTGAGAGTAAGCGGGGCTTATTAGATACGTACAAGTGTACCACTAGTTGGACTTTACTTTTTGGTGGAAGTACTATTTGGTTTCTTAAGAATTTATGCCTTAATTTATGCCTTTATGTATTGTTGAGGCAGATATATTAAAACCTTTCAACTTTGGTTTGGAGACAAACGACGATTTCGTCGATGTTCCATCTTCAGGGTCTCTTTTTTTCGTTGTGTTCGTTCGAAATTCCTTCCAAACCTGTCGGAAAGCTTGAAGAAGGTACATCAAGAAAAACCATTCCAAATATAAACTATTCGCGTTTGGGATTAATAAATAGCAAACCCTTCCTTCACTTGGGGGCGGATATGAAGAGGTGTAGTAAATATTTTGAAATTTTCTCCGAGCCTTTACAAACGTTTCACGTACGATACTTGACAAGGTTCTAACTATTATTAGAAGCACTGATTTATAATCAAAGCAATCTGATCTGATCTCATTTTTATTAAACAAATATTTAGCACATAATGAGATCACTTCACTTAATTTTCATAGTAATTATTATTAAGTGAAAGGATCATTATTGTTCTTACTGTAGTTACAAGCGGATAAATGATACGCAATCAACACGCTTCAACAACGAAAATACTGAGAAATTGAAATGACTAAGATATTGACAATATTGCTATTTATTAACACATTTGATACGTATTAAAGTGAATTAATTAGCATTAATTAGAGTGTAGCGTGGGTGTATGTATGTAGATGCGGCTAAAAGGTATAAATTCTACGTATAGAGATGTTAGTGCCGCTTAACCGCTACCACAAAAGTAAAGTTGTTTAATGAAGGTTGTTAATTTTTTAAGTTTTGAGCTCATCAAATTAATGAAGCCTTTTTGCTGCCATGACATTCTTACTGAACGCCCAATGCCCAAATTATTCCAAACGCATTGGATTGGACCAAGTTTTCTCACCTCCTTCCTTCGTCTACGTCTCTTCCGTCTTCTACCGCCTCAGAAGAGACGAGAAGAAACTGTCTGCTGCTTCTGTTGCTATTGCCATTAGTGTGGATGCTGTCGGCATGACTAACAGCAACCAACAATAATAATAAAAGGTCAAGACGTTCCCCGCAAAAAAAAAAAGAGAAAAAAAGCAACAACAAAAAAATACACTCATCAGCTTGTGTATAACTATTTATTTGTTGTGTCTGTGCATCTTTTTGTGATATTATCATGTGCTGTTCTTTATGTTGTTGTTTTATGCGATTGTAATTAAAATGCATCGGGCATAAACACTTGATAATGCTTGCTTGCTTGCTTGCGCTCTTCTGATTATTGCTGTTGCTGTGTCGTCGCAGCTGTTGCTGTCGTGTCGCTGAAATCACGCGACTTTTTATTTAAAATAGTCTTCGTTTGTAGAAAAATAATAGAAGATTCAAATGTACTATGTATTAAGTAGTACGTACTTAAGCAACATTAGCAAATTTCAATGCTTTGTAAAAGTCTAGTACTTAAGTGCTAATGGTTCCGTAAGTGCATATATTCTTTGTACACGTTAACGAGACGAAATCCATTAATATGTAGTGGTGCTCTTCCTACTCTGTTCCTCCTCTTGCATATTTCACAATATTATGAAAATGTTTGCAGATACTTTTAGTTGTCTGATTTCATAATGTTGCGGTTAAGTGCTCATCACAAATATGGTGTAAATGATGCCACATAATTTCTTAAAGAACTGCTGAAATATTCTTAAGTGATTTGTAGTGCCCTTCGGCACTGCCAATTATAACCAAAATCGAAAGTATACACTTAGAGGTTATAACAGTCCAAATTGCAAAATATGAACTTTCTACGGCTAGACGTTTTTGAGTTATATACAAAATTTAACTAAACCCTACAAGAAAATTGCCCCTTCAGCTCAACCGATTAAAACCAAAGTCGGAGGTACACACTTAGTGGTTATAACAGTCCAAAATGCGAAATATCAGCTTTCTACGGCTAGACGTTTTTAAGTTATACACAAAATTCAACAAAACCCTACAAGAAAAGTGCCCCTTAGGCACAACCGATTGTAATCAAAAAGGGAGCTGCACAACTAGATTTTAAAACAATCCTAAAAATAAAATTTCTACTTTCTACGTCACGTCGAAACTAGTCAAAATGGATTGAGGGATGCCTCTTTTACTTCGTACAAGAATGTAAAAATGAAAGCCTTAGTTAACAACTCCTCGTTTTTAAAGTATATTATGCATAGTCCTTAAAGAAATAAATTCTGTTATTTAAAATTTCTCTCTGTCTCTTAATTATTTATTCTAGAGTTATCTCTTTTTTAATCTTTTGGCGTATCCTTATTGAGAAATGATAGTTGCTACACTTCATCGTTTCAATCTATTCCTTCGTAGCAACTGTTTGCTAACGTGCTACATGTCCAGGAATATACATACATAGTATTGTAATTTATATTCACCTTTATTTTTGTTAACATTCGCCTGATAGCCTGCGCAAGCTAATGGAATAAATAAACAACTCGTCTAGTTACGCTGATTGTCTAACAAAAGCACGTATGATTTTATGCTCTTCCTGATGACTGTAAAAAATCATTAGAATTCTTATTATACAGTGAGTTTTAAGATTGTCTTAGAAAAGAGACATATTATAATAATACTCGTAATAAACAATTGAATTGTGTAAATAAATCATTTCAATTGAAATTCTTCCGACGTCTTTGTACCTGCTTTACTTGAACGGACTTACCTAATTTATTTTGGATGTGGTAAAAGAGACTGTATAACGAAGTAATAATACATTTTTAATATTTGATTGTCCAGGTAAGCGGATAGTATGAATAAAGAAAACTCTCGGGAAAGAGAAAATATGCTCTTACGATATTTATTCTAAAACCACGTTTTTAGTCCTTTTAGACTCTGAACTTTTTGTGAATTTGCTTCATATTTCTTCATATTTTTTCATATAACGTGTTCAGCTAGAACAAAAGTTCAGAATAAAATGAATTTTTAACAATGCAGTTTTAGTATTTTTAGTTTTTAACCAAAATTGAAAACATGTCAATTGTATATCTTGCTTTGAAGAAATAGATTTTTTGATAGAAATATATTTTTTCAACTTATTATTTAAAGGGACATTGCTCTGAGGGACGAATATTATTGCAAAATACCGAAATGTAAGCATTTCGTCGCTACATCAACATTAAAGAAAGACTGTTCTCTTCGTCTTTTCGGGTGTTTTTCTTAGGCCTTTTTTCAATTTTGAATAAATTAATTTAAAAACAAAGTTCAAGAATATAAAGATTTGCTGTAAAAGCTGGGTTAAAAGATTATTAAAAAATTGGTAATATTGGCAATATCTATGTATGAGGTTGCCATTAATGATTTTTATATATTAAAAATTATGTATATTTTGTATAACACTATTACTTATTTACCTACTATTTTTGTTTTTAGCAATGTCGTATAATATAATCATAACTATAACTATAACAATAACCATAACAAATATTGCATTAACTATTATTGCATACATATATATTATTGTAGGTACAAACTAGGAAATTTCAATGCTTCAATTGATTTCACACCATTCCCTTCACTTCAAGCCCGGAAGAGAGTCAAGCAATTTCGAAAACATCTAAAAACAGCCGGTGGTTACTCGAACAACAGCCACGACATTCGCGCACAGTACTTTTACTACGATTATTTACGACTTTCTAAAAACCGCAAAGAAATGCCTAAATAATTGCTAAAGACATAAAACGTTGTTTACGCGTGTGCATTTAGCTTTTTTTAACGAAATTGCCAGACAATCCAAAGTAAAAAAAATTAAATGTAGTTTTCGTAAAACGAAATTCGGTATTAGTCATGCAACATGGAAGACCAGCGACTAATAAATCGCCACATACGGAAAACATAAAATGGAAAAGTGTTCAGGGTAAGCGAATAGGAAAAGGATGGCAGCCATTAAAGGCATATTGTCAGATTTGGCGGAGAAAAAAACCACCAAAAAACGGCATTTTGCCATTTACCAATATTCCAGAGCTGCCGCCAAGAAATATACTCGTATCATAGCAAAATTTGTGATGCTCAGTAGGAGTTGGAGCATGGTGGTTACCGTGCTCAAATAATTGTTGTAGTTGTGGTCGACATGGCTTCGATGTAGCGCAGCCGCAGCCTCATGGCAAGCAATCATTTATTGCTTTGCTGGAATGAGGAGAAAAAAAAAGATTCAGTTTGACCAACGACGGGTAAAAAAACATACAATAAAGCATACAGTAAACAAGTACGTATATATATACCTACCTACGTTGCAGCTACGAGTATGTACGAGTACGTGGTTAGTTTGTTGCAGTAGATAAGTTGCAATTACGTAAATGATTCGATGTAATTTAACCCCGGCTCACAGCAATAGATTTGCTGCTTCTATATCGTGGCCTGATTTCTCAGGAGTCGAGTTGTGTAAACGTTTAACTGTCTGACTGGCTGCTGGCTGCTGGCTGCACTGATTATATTCAATTCATATTTTATAAGCCCATTTGCTGAGTGCTGGCTGGGCTGCTGAATCAAACAGCTGTGATAGTTAGCTGCAAAGATCGCAGATCACAGTATGTACAAGTATTTTCTGCATATACAATATTTTGTGGATGTTGTTTAATAACGGGTGAAAACGTACTACGTACTTAAGAAGCTCTAAACTCAGAAGGTCGCCTCACGAAAGTGTTTCGTTAGTTTTCAATCAGTCTGCATGTTTTGTTTTTTATGCGAGGCGAGCATAAGAATGAAAAGTAGAAATATGTACGACTAAATGGTCAATAAGTTGAACAAACAAATGGACAAAAAGATGGACTATATGGACTAGACTCCATTCCATTATTCCATCAACCATTATATAGTTAACTACGTTTGTTCCTTGCTTTGTCTAACACTTTAGTTTTACTTTAGTTTCACAAGTAGCCGCCTTGCAGTAGCCTGTGAGACTGTGTCCGCCACATAACAAATTTATATCGTTTAGTCTTCAACCAGAGCGTGCGAGTATACTGCAACTTTACCAACCTCTCGCTGGCTCTGGCTTTTCGAGCCTGAGTTAAGTCGCTGTCGTGGCCGTTTAGCTTCAATCGTAATAATGACGATGAGTCATTAATTCTTTTCTTGCCGTTGTTGTTGACTTCATTTTGAAATTCTGTTTCTGGTCTCATTTTTGCTCTCAGTTTAGCTCGGTTAAGTTTTAACTGCCGGTTTTTATATTGTTGTTCGCTGTGTTGGTATACATTTTTATTTTATATGTACCATAGCATTACATAAAACATCAGTAAAAAGGTGGAGAAACTTTACCACGGAAGTTTACAGTCGCTGTCGTTTGCAGGCGTCTGACGGCAGTGGTCTTGTGGCCGTCGCCGTCGCCGTCATCGTCGGTCGTCGTCGAAGTGTTG
Source organism: Conops quadrifasciatus (assembly GCA_949752815.1). NCBI lineage: Eukaryota > Metazoa > Arthropoda > Insecta > Diptera > Conopidae > Conops > Conops quadrifasciatus. Next base: position 12,398,150 of record OX457078.1, on the reverse strand, counting down.
AAACGGAGCTCACAAGTCAATAAACTTGAGAGGCTGTCGTGAAAATAAATAATTTGGCTATACTAAAATCGCATGTTGCTTGAAAACAATAATTATATAAAATATAAAAATAACAAAAAAAAAACACAAAAAGATAAGAGAAAAGTTTTAATCATCATCGCGCCTTCACAGAAATAACTGAAATAATGAGTGTTCCTTCTGTTTATTGCTTCTGCTGAACAGCTTGCGTTCTTTTTTTGTTTTCTTTTTCGAAAAAAGAAGTAAAAGAAGTAGAAGAGTAAGTAAGTAACGAAAAATTAAAGCGAATTTCTAGAATTGTAATTATTTCAAAATTGCAGACAAAAGAAATCTTTGTGTTAAAGAAAGTAATCTTGAATGCTATACAATACATATTTATATACAATGCATATTTATATTGAATTGCAAATTTAGTGCGTAAATCGACTCGTACTGCGCAATATATTTCTCTTATGCCACCCATACTTGTACACACCTTATTTTATTTATCTGGCCCATGTTTTTATTGTTGAAGGTATGCTATAAATTATACATTTTTAAAAAGGTTCATACAAGCACAGTTTTTATTAAAGTATTTTAGCTTATTATGATTTAAAAGCTTTTTCGAGAAATTAATTACATAAGTCTTCATATACTGAACCCATAGTAGACATAAAACTGAAGATCTCGTTAGAATTCTCAATTTATTGGCACTAATGATATTATGATTTAAAATCTCATAAAATTTAAAGAGCATCGAGTGCTTTTAAATCGCTTTATTGAGCTTCGTTACGACTTCTTGGTGATCTAAAGTGATCAACTTTGGACATTAACGCTCTTTTATGTACAATAAATTGATTATACGAGAAATGCGTATAATCTTCATCCGCAATCCATCAGATGGCTGTCGTACAATAGATTATAATAGATCAACAAACAAAAAAAAAAACAGTTAAAAAACACAGAATAAGGTTCAAATACTTTCCACACACATACCATTCTTCGCTTGTTATATTTTCGTCTTTTCAGGTTATCGTCTTCTGGACAGTAGTAAAAGGCTTTGCAGTATAAAAAAATTTGTGGTTTTAAAATTTATGAGATTTCTGTTTCTTCGTTGTTTCTAAATTTGTCAGTTAAAATTTATTGTTTAAAGCTCTCGGTTTTTTTTTAATCTTTAACACCTTAAAGATAATCAGAAATTTTCTTTAACCTTTGACCATTTGCTCAAATCGATATATACAGATAATAATGGAATATATACAGCCAGCAGCTTGGGCTGGGATGAAGTCGATTTTATAAAGCCGAAATCATGAATAATGAGTATAAATTAAAATCCAATCATGATCCGTCCGTACAATTTTGAAAATTGAAAAAAAAGAATATTGTGACAAAATTGTTTAAAAAGTTATTATTTTAGAATAACGCACAATATATATTTATTTTTTTTTTATCCTTTTCCGAAAAATTGATTTGTTTGTTAGTATTATTTCGATTTACTTAAAGGTAAAGGTTTCTAATTTATGATTGAAATTAACGTTGTTATTATTATCGTCGTCATTTGGTAAAAAAAAAACTATACCGTAGTGTTTTGCACTGATTCTCGTATTTGGCCCCTACCCATCGAAAGAGTGCAACATCATTTGGGCAACACTCACTGTCTTTTATACTACATACTACTTTTTTGATTTCAAGTATACTATAGAAGTAATAAAGTACTGAAGTAGTATAGACATACCGAAAATATGAAGTTTATAGTATATCAGATACATATGTATAATATATACTACTATTACAAGTAGGTACTCTACTGTATAAATGTGTTTACCTCTGAAGGACTCTTTGATTTTGGGTATTCATAATCCTAAAACGTCCTTCGTGTCATGCTTCATTTCTCTATCGACTCGTATGCAATTTCAATGACGACATTTGTTGAAGTTTCAAAAGCATTCTGCAGCCTTGATGAGGAAAACATCAGCTGAGTTTTCCTGTTGAATATTTCTACCAACAGAGTGGTTGTTGGTTGGTCTGGTCTGGTCTGGTCTGGTCTGGTTTGGATTATTTATTTTTATTTATTTTCTTTTTAGGTTTTTGTTTTTTCTCTTATTATACTTGGCCTTCTCCAATCGATGTTTTGCCCAAGTACGAGTATTGTTTTTGTCCTTGTCGGAACCTTTTTCGGCCGTCTCAACCGAATGCTAAAGAGTTAACTGCGAAAAGAGAACTCTGGCGCGCATAATCTTTTGTTGTTTGTGCACTGGATTGTACGAAAATCGATTTTGATGCTCACAAATTTTGCCCTTGACCTACGTGGTATGATAATATGCGTAGGCCGAGAAGAGGGGACAAAATTAACTGCCATTTTTTTTTGCAAACTGCTTTCTGACATTTCTGGCTTTGGAAAATACATACATATGTATAATTATTTGAATTAAGAAATAAAAAAAGGCCTAAAAAAGGCAGAATAATAAGAAGGACAAAATCAGTTTTGAACAGTAATTAAATTCAAATGTGTCGTACTTGAATGGTCGAAGAACCGTTTAGTGTTTTGTCTCTTTTATTTTTTTTCAGTTATTAAAACATTTATTTATTACTGTTTTCTTTTTTTTTCAAAGTCAGATAAACATCTCTTTTTTAAACAATACCTTCTAACAATGTTGCATTAAATTGCAAAATTCCACCCATTGAGTTTTTTCATTTCAAATATTAATTATTTTTTCATGTAGTTTTCATGTCATGTTCTTTTGCTTTATTATCAGCTTTATCATGATTTTATTATTTCAAAATATAAGCATTTTAAAAACTTCGCACTGTTTGTTGTCGATATATTTGTGTGTGCATTATTTGCTTAACTATTACAAAAGTGGTCATTTAGAGTTATTAGCTTATTGCCTCCCACTCTGCGGCCTTAAGAAACATTGTTGGCTGTCTCAATACTTTTTTAAAACTTTAAGCACACACGCGGTCGTACAAATGCGAACAAAAACTACACCGCCTAGAATCGTGCTAATATACTCAACGAGCGTCATTCATTTCATACATACTCGTATGTACACACATCAAAACATCAATGATTCAATGACCTGTACAGCACGTAGCCTACGCTCAGGTCTGACGTTAGTTAGAGCGTTAAGTGCTGACTAATGGTCCGATTTTTGTTTGTGGACACGCTATCGACCAGCAGACGCATTTTGTTATCTAATAATAAATTTAACTAAAACTGAAATTAAAACTGAAATTAAAACTGAAACTAAAACTAACTAAGAGTAATTACGTATAAATAATTGATAGGGCGATTGCAGAAAAAGGAAAGACCTCTGTTCGCCGCTTATAAGGTTTTAGTCTTGGAGATACAAAGTAATTAGTATAATTGCTCTTGTTCACTTCTTCTGTAGTACTTTCTGTGTACTTTCTGTACACTTTGAGCTTGTTGTTGTAGTTGTTTTTGTTAGGTAAAAGTCTGTAAAACTTTGACACCGACTGCGGGGCTTTAACGTGGGCGCTGAAAAGAATGGAAGGACATTGATTTCTTTAAAACTTCAAAGAACAAAAACAAACTTCTATTGATTACCGATAACGTCCTCATCTCCTTGAGATTCCTTCATCGATTACTCCGATCCGTCATTTCAGGCACAACAAAAGAACGTAGTAAGAAAAACTCTGTCTTTGCTGCCAACAGGATTTTGCATCCAACACGAATGTATGTCTGTATGCAGATGCTTGTGAGGAGGGAGCAACCCTTAATAAAGACCCTGGAATGACTTTTCCCGCCGTTTGGGTTTGGTTATTTATTATCGTTGTTGTTGTTGTTGTGACAGCTCCTTTGTTCATTGAAGAGGTCACCACTTGACGTCGAGTCTTCCTAGTTGTTAAAGAGTTCAGTTTGTTGTCTTACTGCTGTAACGATTGTGGGCAAAGTGACAACGATGACAACGACGAAAATAGAAGTAATAGAAATATATAAAACTTCGTAGTTTTCGTTGGAAGAATGTACTAAACGGCATCTTTGAGAGTTTTAATATTTTTCCAAACCAAAATTATTTTCTGCATATTTGTTGTTTCTGTGCGTTTTGCTTTTTCCTACATCCTTCCTTCTGATTTTAAGCTGGAGAATCAATTTAATTTTTAAAAATGAAGAAAAAGAGTACTTAATTGCTTTTGGAGTACGCGAATCTATTTCTTAATATCATAGAATTTATACATATCTAAAAGCATTCATGAATTTCAATTTAAAGACGCCGTTTTCTTTATAGGAAGTGTTACGTTTAAGTATTCGTTTTTATTTTTCTTTGAAAAATATTTTAATTGAGGCTATTAAATGTGTCAAAAATAAGCTGAAGCAAACAGTTTAAGTGGCAAAGTGATTTCTTTGTGTGAATTCTATATACACACATTCACGCTTTGCGTTACGCATAAACGTGCGAACAATTATTTGACGCATAAGGAAGATAATAATAAAGATATGTGTATAAGTATGCATGTATATACACACATATGCAATGATAATAATAATAATAGTAATAATAAAACATGTCAATGACTTATAGCAATGACAATTAAGCGAGCTACACGCAGGTGACGTTGACAATGGAAACGTCATGGAAACAGTTAGTGTTAGGTTTAATTGCGTGATTTGACGTCTATCGTATGGAAATTGTTTTAGAAAGTAATTACAGGCGCCAAGGGTTATAATTGTAGCATAAAACTTTGACGTTGAGAATATTGCGTGATTACATTCATTTCATTCATAAAAATAAACTTTATCATAAGCTTTGTTATGTATGATTGTCATTGATTGATATGATATACTTTTCTATACAACAATTGTTAAAATTCACATTATTTGACACTATTAAAATCTAGGTTAAAAAAATCTCAGGGCATATCAACACTTTAAGAACAAGTATTTACTGCTATTAATATTGCGATACTTCTATTGCGATCTGTGAGTGTTGATTTAATTATTTGCAAATAAAAGTTAAATTAACAGAAAAAAAGCTAAGACGCAAAAATGTCACTTTTTGCATTTAAAATGTATATACATATGTGTGTGTCTTTAACAGAACCGTATAAATACGTATAACGTACATATATCAAACGTACGATTATTTATTCAATTTATATTTTTTCAATTGAAATGGATTCATCAAGTTCGGTGAACTGACTCGACTTCATACAGTCAATTGAATAAGAACGCAATCGTTTAAATTGTGAACTGAAATGCTCAACAAACAAATAAACGGACGGGACGGTCAGGAACAGGCTCGTTTCTCGTTCTCTCAGATTTTATTTTATTTATCGACAACGAGCGCGGGATTTATGTATGACGTGTGAAAATAAATTTTTGAGGTGCGATCAACTTCCGCAATTTATAATCCTTTATTTAATGACAACAACAACAACAACAACAGCAACAACAACAAAATAATAATAATAATAACGATTGTGTTAATAATACAAAAAAATCAATATTTATGGGTGTTAATTTTCATTTTTGACGTTTTGAACGTTTTGACGTTCGAAGCAAATTGAGAGTAAAGCCCAAAATACTGCATGTGCAGATAAAACGCATGTAGCTTTGCTTGATTTACTGTAGTCAAAATATGTATGTACACATGTGCAGATTTTGTTTGACATTTCTATGCATTGTGTACTTAAAATACAACAACAATATCAAGCAGAAAGAGAAGCTATAAACACATTGAAAGTCGGCACCGACATTTGCCGGTGTGAAATGTCAAAAAATCTGCTGCTGCTGCTAAACTAAAAACACATCAAATAAATATTGTGTATTAAAATATCATCTATGTAGAATTTAACACCTTCATGCTGAAAATTCACTGTCAAATGCAATGTAAACAAACGAAAAAAAAAACGAACAAGAGCACCGACAACGACAATTTTACCGAATTTCGCCGTTTTGTTGGTACTTTTCGCGTCAGCAGCACAGACATTGTTTTTTCTCGTTTCCCATAGGAGACTGTGTTATTTTGACATTTTACAACGGCAAATGTCGGTGCCGAAATTTCTCAGTTTACATGTTGCTGCGCAGAAAATATTAAAATTAAGACATCAGGCAGATTTTTCAAATTCTCCCCCGCGTATTTTAAATGATGGAAACTTTTTCTGCTATCAGAATATGTGCATTCCTGCATTTTGGGCATAAATGAGTTGAAATCAAAATTTAAGGTTTTTGATTTTAAATTAATGATTTTTAAAAAGGGCTTGATAAATACATTTCTTCGGGTGCATTAAAGTTTACTCGTTTCAACTGCATTGAAACCTACTCGTTGTTGAATACTTGCAAGTACATATTGATTGTTTTAGTGTTGTTTTTTTTATTTTTTGCTTTACCTTTTTTGTTTAATTGTTAAGAAATACTCCATCTAATTTAATTATAATTTTTGTGTTGAAACAAAAATACCATTTGAAGGCTATAAAACTCTTGTAATTCTTATTTTATTGTGGTGTTGGTTTTTCATGTCTGTGCAGAAGTCCGTGCAGAAATGTTGTAACCATTCATGTACTACATTGTAATAGAAATAAATTGTTTTTGTGGTGTTATTTGCGTTTAGGCGCTTTTTTTTTGCGATTTACTCATATTTAATTTTGCAATTTATAAAATTTTTCTAGGTCAGCGTGGTATATACGAGTACTATACTTGTATACAATTAATTTTCTACTTGATGTTACGTAGTTTCGTATAAGTATTTTATGGACGCTTAGTTGGTCTTGCCATTCATTGGTTACCGTCGGCCGAGATTTAATTAAATTTTTCAACAAATAGAATGAATTATTAGTGCTGGTGGTGCTTGCTTGCTCGTGCACGATTTGACGTCGGAACAACGGCCTGACACTTTTCTCAATTTAGCATATTGAATTGTTTGTAGCGTTATTACTTCTGATAATCCTTTGGTTTTGTTTTTAGAATTTTTTTTTGCTAGCCTGAAAGATAAATTAGGTACGTACTAAATTGAACAATGTGCTTAAATTTAACATTGTTGATGTTAAAGTCGTTGTTGGTTCGTCATTTGATGTTTCCGTTTATGTAATAAATGAGGGCGCGTTTAGTATACAATATTTGCGAAGTAAAGACTATAACTAATGCTTAAAATGGGTGGATATTCTCTATAATTAATTTCAATATTCGTACAACATAAATTGTAAAGAATAGATATAAATCTACTAAATTTCTTAGAATTAATTATTAATTTGTGTAATTTTCTTTAAATTTAATTGGAACAATTAAAGCTTTTTTCATACTGTTTTGTAATATTTAATCTTACTCTCTCTCTCTCTCTCTTTCTCTCTCTCTCTCTCTCTTTTACTCCTCCCTCCTTCTCTCTATTTTATCTTCCGCTCACCCTTTGCATTCTTCAACATTACGACTTTAGCAACTTAATGTACGCAATGTACGCAATGTACGCAATTAGCTCTTTCACAATTTGAACGACTGAAGTATTTCCTCATTAATAAAATTGTATGCAAGAGTTTTTGCATTTCTCATGACTGCAGTTTTCATTTCTTCATCTTCATGTAGATACGAGTACCGCCGTTCGGAAATTGTACTTATCTCCTCTTCTTTCGTTAAAATGATGCCTTAACATTCGTTAGTACAAACAGAATAATTTCGTTTTCTCACGAAATTTAAAGCTTCATTAATGCTACAATATAAATTCTGAAATTTAATTACGCTGTAAACAGTACTCATCATATTCGGAATTATTATTTCAATTGATTTAACACCTCTTTAAAACATCTTTTTGGGTTTTGAAATCTCCAAAATCGATCATTAAAAATTATGTTAAGCAATTACGAATTCATTAATTTACTGTCAATAAAGGTTAACCAAATGTTTACCTTTAAAGTTTTTACACATTGCACGCATCTCTGATGTAATAACAGAAGCTACATACTTAGTTTTATAGGTTTAAGCTACAACCCTTACGATTTACCCTTCTATATCAGATTTTATGCTAATATTGTTTCATGGTTTCCAGCCACGCAAGCCTGAAGGGTAAGAGTTTCTTTCGAACCTTTAAATTCAAAGTCTTTTTATGTGGCATAGATCCCTGGCATTGCGTGTCGAGCAGCAATTATTAATACAAAACATTTGGACGGAAACCTTGTGTAGATATTCTTTTGAATAAACCTTCGCGATTTTCATGTTAAAGCAAATCAGTGAAATTTCTTTAAATACGCCCTCGTCATATGTTATATGTTTAGGCCCTTTTGAGCCTTATCCTTAACGGAATAAGAGGATAAAAAAGTTTTAAATAACTTATTAAAATATTTATTATTAACAAAGAAGAGAATAAAAATTTCGTATTATAATTAACTCACAGTTGAAGCAGAAGATTGAAAAGTAGTGAAATTTAATAAATGTACTTCATAAAAATGTTCTAAATGAAATAAAATTTTTAAGAAAGATTTTTTCTTGAAATGAAAACGGTTAATTAATTTTATCATCCACGGTGTAACGAAGCATCGTCTATTTTCTATGCTATACAGGTATATATAAAGCTACTTCATTAAAAAGGTCTATTAACTAATTTGAGCTGATAACCGCAAGCACCCCCAAGACCACCTCCACTACCACCTCCACCTATTAAACAACCAACCAGTCAGGTCAAAATTTAATTGGCTTTTCTCTTTAGACGTCTTTTCATTTCGAAAAGCCATTGCCGCTCAAGCTTACAACATTCAACCAGGTACAAAAGCTGTGTATCGTTACAAATACACAGAAAGAACTCTTTCTTGAAACTCTTTCTTTATTTTTATTTTATTTCTATAAAAAAAATATCTTCGATTTTAAGTTTTGTTTTTGAACCTAAGTTTTTGAACCACGAAAATTTTGCAGAATTCTAGTAAGAAGTTGTCCTTTGTTTTTAAGGCCGAGACCAACGTTATTTTTTTATTGTAGAAAATAATTTCTTTTCGTGTTATTTCGTCCTTACTTTTCTCCGGAATCTCAAAGACAATTAAAATTTATTGTTTTCGGAAATTTGAAACCTCAAAAGACTCAAGAAAACCTTCCTACACAAGAATTTCGCCGGGCAATTTTGCACATAAAGAAATAATAAGTTAGTGGCAAAGAAATTACGATAGAAAAAAATGTGAAAATTTTAATTATAGCAAAAATTTACGTTCGATTTCTTGAACGTGTTTAAGAAGTGGAGATAAATGGAGTGCAGGATTCGTTGAGAGCTTTGTTACTAGAATTCAAAATCAGGCAAAGTAAAGTCCTAATAGAAGAAACCTAATCTGGATTCGAGATTAGGAATAAGTTGTAGAATAAACCTCTCGATGCGTCTTTTATTTTTATTGTTAAACTGAAATGCGGCAGTTGGATTTTTACGCATCAAATCTATCACGATTTGAATAAAATCGATATGTTGCATGCATGAATATTTTGCTTCCTTTTCAATTTCACCATTTGTCTGTCTGGAGCTGTAGTTATTATGTATACCGATTCGTACGTGTCGGCAACACTCAACAAAAACACTTTTTCTTTGCTTGAGGGAAATTTTCTATGGTTGCCGGGAAAAGCAACACAGAGAAAAGCAGCACAGAAAACATTGAAAAAGCAAGAAAATAGTGGAAAACCAGAAAATATTGTTACGATGCAAAAAATATTAAATTTAATTTTATCTTAATTCACTTTGAGCTTTTTTGTTTCGACGTAATTTGTGTTATAAAATAAAAATATAATAGACAAAGACAAAAAAAAAGAAAGCAATTGTGTTTATCGAGAAAAAAATTAAATAAAAAAAAAAAAGCTAGGAGCTAATAATACGTATTTATTATTATATTATTAAATTCCTAAATTAATTACATACTACTTTTTCTGATTGAATTTTCTTGCAAGCAATTGCCAATCTTTACTAAAATAGATACATATTTTCTATTAAGTTTATGTGCAGACGTTTCGCCATCGTAGTTCATCTTCTCTTATCCGTCTCTTACAGACTCTGCTCGCTGACAATAACACGCTTATCCATACTGACACCGTTGCCGGGCGATACGACATCCTTGTCATTGGCTGTGAAGATGCAGAGCTCCAAGCGCACTTTGCGCTCTCACGAGATACCAATAAGTAGCGGCGACTTAATTCAGCAGCCCGGAGCAGCTGCCAACAACACTGCATTCAACTATCACATGTTTTCGCAGCATCAGCATCAGCAGCAGCAGCAGCAACAGCAGCAACAACAACAACATCAACAGATGCAGCAGCAGCAGCAACAGGGAAACTCCCCAGCGACTGGCGGTAGTCATAGTGGTCAGACGAGTTCTCCGGGTGCTTCTGCTGGCGCCGCAGCAGCTGCAGGGCACTGTAATAACATGCTCGGCATGGCGAATCTTGGCACTCCGGGGAATGTGGGCAGCGCTGGCATTGGTACTGCGACTGGTCAACCGAGTGTAGGTGCACCGCTTTCCGAGACAGAACTGGATCTACATTTCAGCCTGCAGTACCCACATTTTATCAAGAGAGATGGCAATAGGTTTGTGTGTTTGTTTATTTTATTGGTATATGATTGTGTGTGTGTGAGGGAATAATGTAGAAATTCTTTGCCTCTTGATGTTCGTTAGAAATTATTTAATAGAGTATTATCAAACAGAGACTAAAAGAAAAATTTCTTAAATTATTTTATAGTATTTCTAAAATTAAAATGAAGGTTATAAATTATAAAATATATAACAAAATATTGTAGGAAAAGTGCATTGAGGAAAAGGTCTCTTAAATTAATAATACAACATAAATAAATTTGCCATTTTCATTCGCTTTAAAACAGGTTGGTGATTTTACTGCAGCGCCGAAAAAAATACAAATCCCGAACCATTCTGGGTTACAAAACTTTGGCGGAAGGCATTATCCGCATGGACGCCGTTCTACAGAAATCAATGGACATGACGGTCGAATTGACCACAACTGGTAAAAATGGTCGTCCCGGTACTACGGTGGCATGTCTGCGTGCTGAACGTGTCTCTTCCATTCCAGTCGATCAAGACAATAAGAATAATAACAACGTTTTATTAGCAGGTCAGTGTGATTTGATGCTTATACTGTATAACTGTATACACTTTGCACTACTCTTTACACTAGTAGTGCATAGTTTTAGCGATGGTTGCGCGAGTATGAAAAATTTTCAAATAGAAAATTGTTCCCAACTGATGCTTGATGATTGATGCTACATAGTTTTTTTAAAGCTCTTCACCCTTAAATCTTCCGATATCGAACGGTGTCGACAGAAGTGTTGTCATTATTTTTATTAGCATACATATTGACACCATCACCGATTCAGTGTCGTTATCCATGATGTTCTACAATATTATAATATTGCTCGCGCTGCGTTTATCGCATTCTCAATTTGTGTGATTCTTCTTCCTGCTGAGCAGAGAGTGTGTGCGGTCAGCACGACATGATGCACTTGAGCATGGTATTCAATGGATTTTCCTCCTATAACTAACACTTGCTTTCTACTTAACATCTAACAAGTGCTTTTTTACTTAATTTCTATGTCAATTTTCAAGTGGTTCTCATCGCGTTTGTAGGTAAAATTGAATAAATCAGAAACTCAGAAATATGTTTATATTAGTACCATAAAAATGGTATCTATTACTAAAAAATAAATAGAAAAAAATATGTAATATTACTTATAGATGCTTTTTATTATAAAGCCTCTTGGGGAAGGGTCTCCCTATATTAGCTCGCGTTCGAATCGGCCCTCTAATGGTTTCCAGGAAAAAATTTAGCCGTGCTCGCTTTTGTCAAATTGACTGTATTATTAAAATATATAAATAAATATATTTAAATACATACTTATTATTTATTAATTTTTAATGTTTTATTTTTTTGACCTTTTCCTTTAATTTATTGCTTTATATAATTTATTTAATAATTTATTTAAATTATTTATTAATTTATAAAATATTTTTTAAATTTTGCTTATCATTTTTCCTTTTATTTGCTTTCGGTGAAGTTTTATTTAATTTTGCTTTAGTTCTTATTTAAATGGATTTCCGGGAAATTCGAGCTTATCAAAATTGTTAAGGAAGTGGTAGCGGTACCGGACGGTGAAAACTGAAACTTAGACAATACTAACTAATGGTTTCTATTCTATTGGGTAAATAATTTTACGGGTAGCGAGAGATTACCTCAGCTAACTTGCTTTTTCTAGAAAACTGTTGTTTGTACTTTTTCATGCAGTCGACTTTGGACGGCAGAAGTCTTTTGCTTTCAAATATTTTCGAAAGAATGGTGTAGTTTTCACTTAGTTGCGGTTTCTAAAAACACGCCTACGCTTGAGGGAGGCTAGAACAGCGAAAGATCACTGCATCTACGATATAAGTACAAACTAGACCGTAATGTTGCGGTAGTCATACATACATACATACGCGTGTATGCTTTTGTTTGCGGTTTTCGTATGTATCTCATATTACACAATGCGAGTGTACCGTCATTTCGTTTAGTTTTTAAAGTTCTTAGTAACGCTGCGTTTGACCTTGTTTGGATAAATGGTGATATTTTTCAACCACAGGAAAGTTGCATCACATTAATTTCAACTCTTAAAAGTGGGTGGTAAGGATTTGTGGGTAAGAAACTGTTTGGCAGAGTTTCGTGTTAAAGTTTAGGTAGGTTGAAGAGATGGGACAGATTGTTTAAAGGAGTATAAATTGATTAAAGACTGAATTAAATGTTTTATATTGGATTATAGAGTAGATCCTTTTACTCTTACTTTTCCTTTGTTGTTTCTATTAAAAGCTAATGAAGTTAGAGCGCGAGATATGTGAAAAAATTGATTTAAGAGATCTTCTGCCAGCTTGTCGTCGTCGAGAAGCTGTGTTTAACACACAGTCTAACCCTTCTAAAGTATAATAGAGGTAGAGCGTTTAACTTTTTCGTATACCAAAAAACTATCTGCGTTCTTCTTTTTCAATATTACAATGTAACACTATTGCGTTCATTCTGAGTAGTTTCCTTAATCTTCTAGTATGGTTCAAATTTCCGAGATTATACTGTGTTTGCAACCGCTCATTTTTGGCAATAACTCAATAATTTCGGCCTTGGTTTGTTACTTTGCGTTGTTCATAAAAATAATAAGAATAATGAAAAGAATTTCTTCATAAATCTTTTATAATTAAATTAAATAATATGTGTAATTATTCACATTCTTATTTAGTGATAACGTTGCTGCCGTTGTTGATTGTGATTTTTCTCAAGAAAAAAAAAACTAAAAAAAACAAAAATTTTTAATAAACAAAGATTATAATCTACGAATATGTAAATATAAAATTCTAAAGAAATGCTTTTGGTATTATTGTCTCTCAATAATAATTGAGTCGATTGTCTTTAAAAAAAAAAAATAACAAAATTTATTAAGGCAGAGATTCTGAAAATATTTTATTGGCCTTTGTTTGACATTTTTTCGCAGAAGCTATGAATTTTCCGCCCATGACTAACACAATGTTAATACATTTCTGATGAAGAACAGCATTAACATCCACATTAAAAACAACAACAACAATAAGAAAAACTAAAAACACGCCAGATATTGCGTGTGGAAGATTCGTGGAAATTCTTAAGGCAGGAGAAAAGTTGTGGACTATGATGATGCGTCACCGCCGGCGCTGCAATATGTAAACACATACATTTATGTATATAAGTAATATATATATTAGTATATACATACATACGAGCAAAATATATGTATGTACTGTACTCTGTATCTGTAGAGCATTAAATTGAAAGTTTATGTTCTATGTTCGTTCGCCATGTTATGCTTACTTCCATTTTCATTTCGTGTATCATACTTCCGTTTGAGGTTGAAGAAAAACAACAACAACAACAACGTAGACGACTATTACTGCGTTTGCATTACAGCACTTCCGCACTAAATTTATACTCACCATTAGTCGTCCATGCATAGTTGTCCAGACAGTAGCTATGTATATCTTAAGTGTTTATACGACAAAACATGATTATGCATATCATGAGTTGTTATTGAGTGGACAATTGTTATCAGAAATCGGCTCTCTGCACTTCCTTCTTCACTCGATTACAGCATATTACAGCAAGATATTATGCTGTCCTCTCTCACTATTCAGCCCTCTTTTTTTCGTACTCTCGCTTGCATGCATACGTTCAGATTCCCAGTAAGAAATTACAACTACTAAACTACATTTTTGCAAAATAAGGAACTGGTAGAACTGGTCCAATTCGTTATTGGAGGGAACCATATGACTACTACCACCGCATTGTCGTCGGTGAGACTGTGTCCTTCAGAGATAGTTTTTCATAGTGAGTTTTAAGTTTTTAAGTTTTTGACCATCTCAAAAATCGCCTCTGGTTAAATTCCAAATCGAAAAGACTTCCGTCCAAAAAGAGACTTCATTAGTTCATTCGATCACAGAGCACCTTATGGTTTCTACAATGAGTCCAGCCTGATTGAAATTTCCAAAGCGCCTTTTTCTATATCGTTGATTCCTGTTGATGCAGCTGTTGTGGTTTTTAAACAATTAGCTGCAAAATTGAATGCGAGTATTATTGTCAATTAATCATTTGTTGTTGTTATTGGCGTCTACTTTAACATTATCTCCAGGCTGAAAGAAAATAAAACCTTTTTATTAGCAAGCTTTATATGAGTCAAAATGATGAACAATAAAATAAAATGGAGTAGAAAAATGTTAGCAATTCTGCTTTGATATTAATAAATTATAAATTCATTTCACTTTATCTGCATCCTGCATCTTTTTAAGGCTAGTTTAAGCCGAAAGATCAAAAAGTTTTTAACCAAAATAACATCCAAACATGAATTTTCGAGAAAAAAGTAAAAGTAAAATGATATGATGTGGTTTTTTTGGAAAAAAAATCCGCTCAATTATATTCACATGTTTTCGAAATTTTTAATTTAGCATTAATGTTCTCAATTCTAAAAAATTTATTCGCCGCCGGTTTCGGTTTGTCTTCAAACTAAACTTGACAAGGGTGTCCTCGAAGGGATGATTAAAAAAAAATTCGAATCCTCAATTTTAAAAAAGGATATAACGAGAATTTAAATTTTGGATAATTACGTACATACAAAAATTTGTGATATATCGTAATAAGAATGATAAACGAAGAACTATTGGACCTCATTTCATTTCATTTCAAATAATGCGTCATAATCAAGTTTTCAAAAACTTTTTCTTCTCTGAAGCACAATTACTTTGTGTCCTCGATTCACTTTCAATTGACGTCAGTGCTGGATGTTAATAAATATAATATTATCCCATGCATATTGTAGTCCATATTCATGAGTTAACTGCAGACCAATTTGGCTTCTTATTGAGACACGCATACGCATACATACATACATATGTACACTCGTAAACACTTGGCGTTATTCAACTGACGGCGTCAGTTGATTGATTGGGTAGCGAGCGTTTCTGCCGTGATACCGATCTGCCGAAAGGCCAAAGACTTTTTCACCAACGCAGCAGAAAAGTGTGTTTTTTTGATTAATCAGAACGTAAACAAATCTGCTATGGTTGGGCATTATGGTTATATTTGTTTGCGTGCGGGGGTGTGTGTGTGTAAGAGAGAGAGTGCTGAAAAGAATTTAGCGCAAAGTAAATAGCAGAGATTTGTTAAAAGAATCGAGCACCTTCTCACAAGGGTCCTTCCTTGCGTTTCTATAACCACACTGGAACCATTTGACCTTACCTTAATTTTTTAACTATTCGCTTTTTACCATTTCAAGCATTTCTACGAGGTACTATTGACCTTATTAGCCGCAAATAGTAGATTATTTTTACACTCTGCTAACGAACGTATGATTGTTCTTTTATATTTAGTTCAGCTCTACTAATTTTCGTTAAGAGTCCAATTTTAGAAGGGAGGAAGGGTGGTGAGGGGGGCCCGCCCTCTAATGATTATAGGTTATGGCTACACTAAGAAGTGTGCACTGTTTTCTATGAGAGAGTAGGAGAGCGTCTAAATGAGCATTTATACTTGTATTGATTTTGTCTTTCTTAATTAGCTGCTATTGTTGTTCTCGTAATACCACTTGTCTGTTCTCTTTTCTCTCTTTTCACGTATCTCCCATATTTCTTTTTCTTGGTTATAAATAACGATTAAATAACAAAAAACAAAATTGAGAAATGTTTGGTTCATTTAAATGCTGATCATTAGAAAGTAAACAGTTGATTTCGGTTTATCCTACAGAACGCGTGGTGTGCACGAAGCGTAATATCTTTAAAGAAAATTAAATGTGTTTCAGACAAACCAATACCGTCTGTGTAAAATTAGTTTTCTTTTCAATCTTACTATTGAGAAAAATTAAAACTTACTACTAGGAACAACGTTTAACGTTTAAAAAATCTAACTAAACTCCATAAAAAGGAGTTAATAAAACGCAATATTAAATTAAATAATCGTATTAGTAAATAAAATAAATGAACATCTTCGGCTTGCATTTTTCTATTGCCTCAGATCGCGTGGCTGAATATTCCGACGAGGACGAAGAAGGCGAATTCAGTTCAGGCGAATTTAACGATGAAGGCAACGAGCTGGGCATACCGGGCTATGATCCTAAGCGTGATTATGCTGCGACCAAGCATCACGACATGCGCAAATACCGCAAACTCCAACGTTCCGAGGTGGAAGATGTCGCTTTGGGCACGCAAGTGGTTGATAGTGACAGTGAGTTCGAAATGAAGGACAAGAGCTCGTCACGCGCCAAAATCAGTCGAGTAAGTTTTTTGTAAAACCAGCCATATCTTTTACCTCTAAACGGGGGAAAAGAAAATATTGATAACTGAAAATGTCCAAAAAATTGAATCCTGTGATTGCACTTAATGTTTTTTTTTAACAATTAAAAACAAACTGTTTCGGAATTAGCAATTGTTTATTTAGTAATGATTCCTTTTTAAACTTTTTAAAGCCGTTTTTTAAAAATTCCGTCTTCAATTTTAAAATTTATCTTGAAATTTTCTGAAATCGTGTTTCGCTCTATGTACTATGATTCAGAGTACTAAGTTCGAAGAAAACTTTATGAATCATCAGTATAAATTAATCAGCAGTATAAATTAATAGACTATAAATTAATGTGATTATGTTTATTAAACTCCATAAATTTTCGTATTTTTGTATGAACAACGGAAGGGACCCTTATATAAATAAAAATACAAAAAAGATGGCGCACTCTGTAGACTCCATGAATTCCTTTTTAAAAGCAATTTTAAATTAACGAATTTTTTGGAGCAAATCCTTTCAATAATTTAATTAGAAAATATTTCAGTATTTGCTTTTTTTAATAATGTATTTTTCCTTTTTATAAAGGACATTCGAGTAAGTGACAATGGAAAAAAGTTTAAATTTAAATTTTTTTCTACTCTTAATTTAACCAAGAACTTTAACTTTTTATACAATTTAAAAGTATAAAGGAAAATAAGTTAATTTTGTTCTCATCTCTTGTAGACAATTTCCTTGCAACAGCGTAACTTCAAGCAAAAAATTGTTGCTTTACTGAAACGATTCAAGGCATCTGAGGACATGGAGGGCGAGGTGAATCGCGGCACGGCTGCTTTACGTGGAGAACGTGATTTGGATGCACTTTTTCAAGAGCTCGAATCCTTGTCGTGTTGCGAGGGTGACGATTCTGGCCCCGACATGGACAGTTTATCGATTGGTTCGACACCGAAACCGTCGCTGCGGCCATTTTTTACCAATTCTCGAATAATGCTGCATGATGCTGACGTTCCTTCCGGTGAGTGAAAAAATCAATGGCAATATTTAATTGTTATGTACTAAATATATTATGTTATTATTTTAGTTTTAATTAGTATTGATTGCGATTTGAGAAATTTTGTACTAATTCAAAAAAAAAAAAGAGATAATCTTTGTTAAGAAGTAGATTAAATGCTTTTAACGGTTTATTAGTGTAGAATAAATGAGGTAATTTTTTTAAAGCAAAAATGCCATAAAAAGTTATATTTATAGAAACGATTAATTTGATTATTTTAAATCGACGAAAGTATTTGAACTTATCAGTAACTACAAGAAGTTTTGAATAGGTACAAAGATTGTGTACAAATTATATTCTAAAAAACGATTTAAGATGATACTCTTTATTTCATCAAAAATGCAAATTCATAAATTTTCTTTTGTTTTTAACTTTTTTAACAGCTAAAAAGTGATTGCGTGGGAGGAAAATTAATTTTTGCGATCCCTTTTTAATTTTGGGCAAATAAATGAAATGTAGCAAAGTATTTATTGTGTAAATATTTGCAGGAATTTCAACTAAGAAATTTTCTAATTGGTATAGTATTTTCCAATTTGAGCTTCGATCTAAAAATCAAATTCTTTGTTTCCTTAAATAATATTACAAGAAATTGGCATGGTCTTATACTATTAATACAATACGACAAAACAAAATGATAATGATGATGACTTGTAAAATTATAGCCTGTCATCAAAACACGTTTTTTATGTCCTTGTTAGTGCATCATAGGTCATTGCAAGTGTCCTTTCTGAATGTCAAGCTTTATTGTTAGTTCAAGCTAAGCACGGTCTTGGTTACGACATACGAAGAATTGGAATGATAACAAAAAAAACATAAAAAAGAATGAATTTTGTCCTCAACTCTCAATAAGTAATGATGCAAAATGATTCAGAAGGCGGTTGCGGGCGAGGATTTATAAAGAGAGAAGATTAAAGGGGGATTTTTGAATCAACTTCTTTTACTTCCAATCAATTCACTGCTTTCGCAAATTAAAAAAAACAACAACTCAAAGGTTAAAAAAACAATTTTTATTTAAAACTTTAATCGTTTCTCTTATGCTTTAGCTTTAACTCTAACACTAAGCACTCTTTATTACAGTGTACAATTCAAGTATCGTAGTATATACATAAATGATATTGTATGCATAATTCGAGAGCTTGTTATATATACAAATAGACATATATACCATATCCATTAATTTTATGTGCGTAATATTTATTTATTTCAATGCATGGCTTGTAAAATTTCTTTTGCAGGCAACTTTGAACGCCGTTCATCGGACAAAAGCGATCAAGTGACCACCACTTCTTCATTTTTTGAAAATAACAAACAAACAAAATGCATTCATTTAACAAATAATAATAATAGTAATAACCATAATTCGGCAACAATAATACCAGGTCTGTGAATGTTCATCAATAACAAAACAAAAACTACAACAACAACAATTACCAACAAACTAGCAAAAATCTATATAAAACTGTTCTCCACTAAATTGATCTTTTTTTAAATTCTTTTGTTGTTTTGTTTGTACGTAGATAGTTTAATGAAAATGTCTTTAAGAAACAAGTTCTTTTTTAATTATGTGTTGGTCTTTTCATGTTTCAAAGGAAATTAACAACTTTCTTTACTAATTTTTCTTTTAAAATAAAATGATTTGTCGTCTTTGTCACTGTCATAAATCTTCATACCATCCTCATACACAATCTTGTTTCCAACTCAAACTCCTAACATTTATGCTATTTCTATGCTATTGCTTGCTTAAGTTGCTTAAATTGTTGATGAAATATCTAAAAAAAATAAGTAAATAGATTTAATAACGTAGGTAAGTTTTCCCCTTTCCGCGACTTAATACTTGCTTCATTCTGTAGCTGTATCGAGACTAACCTGTTGAAAATATCGTACATATTCCTCTTCTGCTAGGTTTCTTTTTTTTATAAATACATACATTTATTTATTATGTATTGATTCTATTTAAATTCCATAATCGATCACTAAAAGGAACTCCGTCTTCTTTGGCCATTAGATGATAAAGTTGGTGTATGTACCTCAGTTGGTGTTGGTGGCTCCGGGTTTTTGGAGCTAATGTTAGATTTTCTAATTGAAAACTTTTGGAAAGAATGTTTTTTAGAAGTTATTTTGGGATTTTATTTTTTTGAAAATTACTACACTATTTCCTTATTATTATTATTATTATCGTATTATTCGTTTGTAAAACATTTTAAGTGTTTTGTATAAATACTATCGTAATAATCTATAATTGTAACACTTTCACTCATTGGGAAAATTTGTTTACACACACCTTAAGTATGTATGTACAATACGTCCGTCTATATAAAATTTATTTTATATTGCTCAAGTATTTTCCGCAAAATTTGCGAAAGGCTGTTTTACAGCGCAATAAATTCTTATACGATAGTTTTCTCGTATGCGAACGTGTATTAATAAATGCATATTGTGAATATGTATATTTAAAGAAATCATTTCTTTACGATTGCTTTCTTTTATCACCTCGACTTATTCAAAAATTTATGATGACTATTTATAGTTGTCCTCGCTGCTTTTGGTCTGGGTTTTTGACACCTGAACGTGTCCTTGTCGAAAACTATGGCGTAGCAATAATATCACCTGTTCCTCGTCTATTCCTTCTATCTGCCTCTACCGGCCCCGGGCCGATCCGACCGACCGACCCACCACCACCGCCACGAACAGTGTTGCTTGCAATCGTACATTTTCCTTATCTTAGCCTATTTCTTCTGTCTTTTGTCTTTAAGTTCTCATAGTACTTGAAAGTACGAGTACTTCAAGTATATTCTCGGCATTGCAAGCACGCTACTAACAACCAAAGCGGTTATTAAAGCTAAAACCTTGTTGCTTTTGACAAAAATAACCTTTCTCTATTGCAAAAATATGATGAAAAATTTCCTCAAAACGACAATTTTGCAAAGAAAACCTACAACGAAAACAAAAACAGCCCTTTATCTCTAAGGGACGGTTTCATGGTTCGTCAAAATTCACAAGCTTTATTTAATCAATTTTCGAAATCCATCAATCCTCTTTATCAACTCATATACGAGTAGTATTTTCCTCACTGAATCTTCGAAAAAGGTTATATACTTATTCCGATTCTCTTCCTTAAATCATCTCTCACTTGTCTTCTTCTTCTTCTTCCTTATCACTGTCTCTTCTATTTTTGTAATAGATTACACAAAATGTGAATTATTTTAATAGTTGTTAATTTAAGTTTATTATTCTCTATTATTCTAATATCATTATGTATTCTCTTACTATTTTGGCAGATCGTGCTCCGGATTATCGTAACGACAGCTCGGGCAATGAAGCTAACGTCGCTAATATGGATGGTCAAACTTCGGATCCTCAAAATAGTCCACCACGTGACGGAGACGACTACATACTGCAGCTACACCAACAGCAGCATCATCATCAGCAGCGTCAACAGCAGCCATCACAACAACAGCAACAACAACAACAGCAGCAGGCACAAATAACTCCAGTGAACAGCTCATATGCGATCATATCGCCAGCAACTACCGGCACGCATCAATCGGCCACTACTGCCGCTGCTGCTGCACCCACCACTGAGAAACGTTCCCGATTGTTTCGTACCTCGAGCAGCACGCCGGGCAGCAAACAAAAAAAGCAAATGCTCAGTCTTAGCGCCGAACCACGATCAGTATTAGAAACATGCCTGTCGCCAACCAACGTAGAACCGCGGAGGCTTCTGCTCGATCAACTGAGCAAAGTGTTCGCCAGCGAGGACGCCGGCTGCATTCCGGAAGTTGTGACGATGATCAGCCCGCCGGAGGCTTTGGCCGGCGGCAACACCCTGATCCCAAAACTGACGAATTTATTTGCGAACTCCTTTAAGCCGGCATTCGTGCCGCTGAATACCGCGGAGGTGAAGGCTGTTCTGCAGGCTCTGATGGGCAAGATACAGAAATAGTGAGTTTAAGTGCTTTTGAATGCTTTCTACATTTAAAAAAATGCTTCCTTCCTTCTTTCTCTTTTTGCTCCTTAGTTGTAATTCCAATGCTAAACCGCCGAATACCGTTAAGATACTGCTCATTGGCGGAGACTGGCTGCAGGGCGCTGCACTGCGCCACTACGTTGAACTAATGGGCGTGCGGCCGCCCGATTGGCTCAATCACTTGCGCTTTTACATTGTGCCTATCGGCAGCAGCAGCAGCACGATGGCGCGCCATCTGAGCAGTATTGATCAGTCTTACGGTGCCCTATTCGGCTCCGACAACTGGGTACAGCTGTGCGAGCGGGCAGCTCAAACGGCGGCCACAGTAAGCGCCTTAATCGGCATTAATCCAGCTATTATTTCGTCCTCTTTGGGCGATTCGGGATCGGTGAATAAATCGGATATTGTGGAGCTGTTAAACAGGATACAGCATTACTTGCATGCGGCTGGGCCATGTACTCAGATACCGATTGCGGAGGCAATGGTGAATTACAAGGACGAAGACTCGTGCCAAATATTCGTGCCGTTTGTTAGTGTAAGTCATTGCATGATTTCTAGTCGTTTTGTGAGGTCTTAACTCGCTCTGCATTCGACCACAGGATGTTCGCATTGGATATCTGGAGGGACCGCAAGTGTCGTTGGATCTTGAGGAAGGCGGAGCATTACAGGCGGCACAACAAATTAGCAATGCGACAAGTGCTGCCATACCTATTGGTAGCAACTCGAGCGCAATGGCCGCAGCGATGGGTGCTGGCGGTGGTGGTGGAGGAAATGTTGGCAGTAACAACGTTGGTCTGTCCAGTTCACCGCCGCAAAGTGGGGGACGCTTGTCGCCTCCGCTACAAACTCCACCGTCATCTGCAACCGCTCAACGCGAACGCGTAAGCAACGAATACTATGGTGCATCTATCAGTGGGGCAGGAACTGGCGGCGGCGGCGGCGGCGTCGGCGTCGGCTCGTTGTTCGGTGCTGAGTCTGTCGAACTGCAGGTGGACTACTGGCCGATCCTGCGCCCCAGTGAGCACACACAGCGGGAGAAGAGCGTCTCCAAGAGCGGCGATCAGGGAAAGAATAGCATTAAGAGTACGTTCAGAAGTCTCCAAGTGTGGCGGTTGCCGCTAAACGCTCAAATGGGCGATGTATCAAATGGACTGACTGTTAGTTTCGCCACCAAGGAAAAGAAGCAGAAGCAAAGTGAGTGTGAATTGATAGGTCTCGTTATTAGGAACACAACTTAATTTTCTTCTTTTATACTGCCACATAGTAATGCGACTTGGTAAGAAAAAGGAAAAAGATCGTGATCTCGAGAAAGAACAATGCGTTGAGGGCGTTGCACGGCTGATCTGTTCACCGAAACAATCGCATCCGGTGCCGCTGAGAGGTAGGATTACCGTTAGATCTTTACATCTTGCAATTATAAAGTATAATTGTTTCCATATTTATTTAGTTTATATTGACGGTACCGAATGGACTGGCGTAAAGTTCTTCCAGCTCTCGTCGCAGTGGCAGACTCATGTAAAGAATTTCCCCGTAGCTCTCATCGGCTGTACGTCGATGATGTCCTGCTCAGAGCTTTCCTAGTCATTTTAATTTCAGCAATTTATTAATTTTAGATATCACTACCTAATTTTATTTTTGCGTACATAAATTTTGTAGTTTTGTAGACCTATTTTTTACATATCTTACATTACATCGTATTAATTCTTTCAGTGACGAACGCAATTAATGTAAATACATAATAATAATTTTATGCTTAGTGAAACATAAAGACTTTTTTTAAAAACTACGCATAAACGACAAATTTCTTATTGGAGTCAATATCGGCAATAATAGGAAAATAACTTTCGAGGGGAATATACGTTTGTAAGGCAGGAGGACAGAAAGAAAGAAAGAAAAAAAGAAAGATAGAGCATAAAAGTTTGTATGAATTTAAAAAAGTGAATATTTATAACTTTGAGCTATAATAGTAACAAAGAAACTTTAGAGAAAAACTGTTGAAATAAAAATAGACATTTTTGCTAAAATTGCTTGCTGCAGTAATGCGTTACTATACGAGAGTTATGAAATGGTTAAAAAGTTTTAATGCTTCCGTTACTAGTGTAACAGTATCCCTGTAAAATTTAAAAGTTAATAAAAAAAAAAAATTAAAACCTTAAACAGATTCTTAGCTCCTTTCCAGCCCAGTTTGCTCTTCAAAATACGTATTTTCGATAATAATTAGCGACAGCAACAAAGAATATACATATTGTAATAAAATAGAAACAGCTTAATATTTCTAACTATCGAATTTCTTCAACTCTTATTGTTGTGATTTTATCAATAATACTACAATAGTACGTTCGTACATTCATTAACAAGTTAAATGACAGATAATAGCTTCTCAAGCTAGCTATTTTGAGAATTAACCTCATTTAATCAAAGTTTAACTTTGACATGTGCAAATACATATGTACATTTACTGTGTTTTTATACATACACTAAGAATACATAAATATACATACTAAATATTAACTGAAACAATTGGTGTTTAATATATGTAAATGCATCATGTGAAATAAAAAAATGATTTTAATAAGGAGGAAAATATTTATTTTAATCCTAAAGCGATCTTTTAGCCCACAAAAGATTCATATAGATTCTTCGCTGTGGATCAAAGCTTAGGAACAAACAAAATAATTTTACAACAAATTTATTATTACTACAAGTATTTATTGCATGAATGGTATGAAGAGTACAACGCATTTGTACCTTTTTTATTTAAAACTAGTTTTTTCTTTTCTTGCTGTTTTGAGCTTAAGATGTTGACTGTTCTTCCGCTCTAATGTCATTTACCAACCAAAGTGATGCATAATTGGCTGAGCCAGAAGTTATCCAAGAAACAAAAGACGTAAAACGTACTTCTGTATCAATTTTGGTTTGTTTGGTTTTCGGAATCTGGCCATACGGATTTAGGATGTATATATTTGCTTATGTATATATATAAATATGTATATGTATATTGAATATTCTTTACTGTTAGGTTTTCTTTCCAAATTACAAAATTTACAAATTGACTTTTTTTCCGAAATTGGATAAAATTTCATCTGTGGATTGTATAAGGGTTAAATTAGTTTGAACGCTATTCTTCAACAAAATGTAATTAATGTATTGCAAACAGCTGAGTATTCTGTAAACTTGCAAAGATACTTGAATGCAAACATACGAGTACACGAGTACTCGTAGTACACGCAGTAGCTACGTAACTAATTAACAGGGGTATTCTGAGAGTCACTAACTATTGAATCGTCTCGAAATTGCATTGCAAACAACAACAAAGAGACGATTTTTGTTGTTGTTTGCAATGCAATTTCGAGACGATTCAATAGTGACTCTCAGAATACCCCTGAAATAAAAATAATAATTAATGAAAGTGTTAAAATAAACTTATCCCCCGATTTTTTCGATTGTTTTAAAGTATAAAAACACATTTGTTTCTATTTAATTTTTTCAAATTTGTTGATTTTGCAATTAACTTAATGCAGGAAAATTGATACCGGTTTAAAATTTGCTACAAATATTTTAACCACGCGACCTTTTTCAAAGCGGCTTGTGAAAAATATGTCCATTTAAACAAAGAATATCATATGACTGACTAAAATTAATAAAATCTAAGAATGGCAAAAAACATTTTTTCATGTTATTCCAAAAAGATAACTAACTGGCTTTAAATGTGTTCAGTCGCTTTGTCATTGTGCCAACTTACATATGGTTATGTTCATATGGTTACATATGGTTATGGTTATGTTCAAATCACGAACTTCAAACCACAAAGCAAAGCAACAAGCGTTCATTGAGCCTTCACCATGACTATAATTATTATAGTTATGTATACTATAGTAATAATTATACGGAGTAATAATTATACGGATTATGCGGAGTATAATTATCATTCTGATTTTGAGAAGGCTAAGAGATTTAATCATAATAAATCCATCATCTATTTGTAGCTACGACTTTGGACTGGTTGTTTTCCAAATAAATTACAAGAAATAAATTTCTAAAAAACACACAAATCTTATAATGTGATAATTATGGAATTATAAAACAAAATAATTGTCGTTGAAGTAGTTGAATTCACCGTTATGCTTTTCTATTTTATCCAGTTCTATTCAAAGTATATAAAGACATGAGAACATGCTTTAAAAATGTTGTATTTAAAAACATATCACAAGCTAAATATGTATGTACTATAAAATGTCGCAATTGGAATGCATTAACAAAAAAATGATGACGACATTAAGTTAAAGAAAACGATGCAAGCATTTCTTGCGGTGAAAACTTTAATCGAGTTTCTGTTTTGTATTTAATTATCGCTAGAGTTTCCAGCGAAAATTAGATGATGATTTTTTTGTAGCGAATTTCCACTATCACTTGCCAAATTTGGTTTAACAGGAAATCCGGTTAAGCGATCCTGTTAGAATTAGAAAGTGAAATTAAAAGAGGGAATGATGATCTACTTTAATTTGCAGAAAAGATTCTTATACAGAAACAACAATTAATTTTTTCAAAACTTGCATTAATATTGATTATATAATTATTCTTATTTCTAGCAATTTATAGCATAAATTGGGGAATTATGCTATATTTGCTCAGCAAATTTCCTTCAAGTAAAATTATACGATTATTTTTATACTTTTTTTTGCGCATATTTTTTTGTGAATAAAGGTTTATTTAATAAAATTACTTATAATTATCCGCAAAAGAAAAACTAGTTTAGTAAAAGTAATTTAAATTTTAGTGTTATTAAATTAAGAAAAGGAAAAAAAAATATTTGTGATTTTCGACTGAAATTGATAGGAAAATTATTTAAAAGAATTATTAGAAATTTTTTTGGTATTTGAGGGTATTAATTGAGAACAATAAAAATGGCATATTCTTGTCGAAATAGCATTAAGTCTTTATTGATATTTATACATACTTACATATATACAATAATAAATATTAAAAAAAAGGCAAATATCATGTAGTAGTGCTTATTGTTATGGATATTAAACTTATGTATAAAAATATGAAGAAATAAATATTAAATGGTTCCAATGTCAATTAGTTCGGTTTTATTACAGAGGCCAAGCAGCAAATTGGGAAAGAAGGAAAAGAATATTTGCTAATGAACTATTGCCATTAATGTTAATGGATTAAATAGTCTCTGATTCTATAGAAAAAGGAAAGGCATGTGTATAATTGGTGATTTATATCGATTGCTGTATTCGATTTTGTGGTCATTTAGATACGATTCCATTTCAATATATGTATGTAATTTATTCATATCATTACACATGTATGAGTATGCAGAGGAATTACATAAATACATATACATATTTGAAGAATTATAAAATGTACACTTTCTAAATAGTTTGGAATTTGTCTAAAAAGAAATTAAAAATATACATATTATAATGTTTATTATTTCATTCGCATTTAATCTGTGATTGCGTTAGTGCAGCATTTTCCGCAACTTTCCGGAGAGTGACGATGGCTAAAATGTAACAACTATCTTATAAAAATCTTTGCATGGGAGAGTCCCTTGACAATAATGGCACGTTCTCGTAAGCCCAGTTTGCCTCCAATGCCGCCAGGAGGCAACAGAAAATCATAATCAGGATAACCTTTTGGCTGTGAGAATTCAAAGAGGTTCGAATTGCTTTCGCTCAGCTCTGCTAAGGACCAAGCAGCCAGATTTTTCGTCTTGGCATGTCGCGCCAGCACAAAGAACTAAAGAGAAATTGCGAAAGGAAATTTCGTTTTTTACGCTTTTAACTGACTAAATTCATCCACCTTCATCATACCTCTTCGTTATTGTCAATCAAGCATCCTATAATTAGTGCCCAATGCGCTTTATGGCCAAATTTTATACACGGCGCATGATTGAAGTCAGGATCATAACTGTATGTAATAATGCAATCGTTAAGGAAGAACTTTTGCCATTTTAAGATACAATATTATGATTATTCACTTAAACAAATTTGAAAACGGGTTTATGTATGCATTTTTTAATTAAATAATTTATTTTTATAAAACATTTATAATTATGTAGTTCCCTTTCTATTACATTTATACTTAAGAATCAAGTTTATACGTATTAACCAACTCTCATCGGCGGCGACACTAAAATAACGCCATCACCGCGCACGAACAACATTGGAATTGAACGTTTGGTAGTTTTGTAAACCTCTTCGTAGGTTTCTTCATCGATCTCTACTGTGGTGACTGTTTCCTCGGCATCGCCTAATACCATGTTTAAATGTTGATCGAAAGCCTGAAACGAAGAGCCATTATTTCATGTCGATATCACGATATTAAACCAAAAAACCGCTTACGTGTAGACGTCCTCGAAGCTCACGCTCATTGCGCATCTTAACGTAAACTTTCTCATCCAAACTGAGACGAATTAAGTCTAGCGGCTCCTTGACGGGAATTACTTGAATCTAGAAATGCAAGGAGACAATGTGAATCTATTTGCTGGCAATATGAACTAGAATAAACTTACTTGCTCCTCTTCGGTTGTCATTTCTTATAGCTTAAATTATAGGTAATATATTGTATTACAAATTTTAGAAAAGGGGCACAACAGAAGCAAGCACTCTAACCGCACGAGCAACGAAATGTCAAAATTTTGACATTTGCCGCTAACACTTATTTTATTAAGCATATGTACTAAATGTACTAAATGAGTCCATGCTAAAATAGTATTCATTAAACTGCGCGGAAAATTGAAATCTCATTAGATTTATGGTTGAGAAAAGGAAAACTTAACTTAATTTTATATATGTATGTTCATACGTAAGTAAATTACTAAAAAATATATTCATTAATTCTTTTGTTGTGTTTACTAAAGGATACGGTACAAAAATGCAGTCGCCTGCCAGCAGGCAATCACGGACCTTGGCACAATTTAAACGACCTTCATGCATGACACACTCTCGCGCATTCCTTTCTCGTGAATTGTCGGCGCTTGGCAGCGAATGCGCATTTATTAGATGATCACAAATAAGCTGAAAAAAATTACGTGCACTGAACATCTCGCCGTTGTTAGTGTAGTGCAGATTCTTGGCAGTGACCAGCAGTTGTTGAGGCGATGGTGTGCCACCCAGCAACATGCTGAGAATAGTTAAGCCACAAGTTGGTCCCACCTGTAAAATTCCAGTCATATCGCGATACTGACAATATTTCGGTGGGTCCTCAGGGCACACCTTGGCCAAAAAACAAGCCTTTTGCAGCTCCGGATATTGCAAGGCCCAGAGACATTCATCGATATGATGTTTCGGACTGGTAGAAGACAGTAATGGTAACTGTTCATGCCTTCGATAATACTCCCTTTGTAGCGACGACTTCTTTTCGGAGTGGTAAACATGCGACATTTGGCGAGAATAGTGCCCAAATTATGCAATTAATTCATAAGTGTTTTATTTTTCTACACTTGAAATTCTTTCACACCGCGCGCACTCTGCAACAAGTCACTATATTCTAGCGCTGAGAATCACTGTCAATGGCGAAGCTAACAGCGCCCTGTCTAGCATATTTGTTTTTCTTCCTATATTGCCGTGCTGCTGTACAACTTTTAAGATACACACGTTTTTATAATTTGTTGCTTTTGTTTAAAAATAAACAAAAGCATTGCGTGTCAATACTAGGAATTCTTTGTTGTTTTGTACGTACCGATTGTTTCTCAGTTGACTGAGCAGCAAGCTGTTTGTAGTGGAACAGCTGATTTTGTTTCGAAGGGGAATATTTCGAGGTGAAAATTAGATAGGAAATTTCACAGATCCACCGTGGTTGGTGCACATGATAGATATAGGTATAAATGGCAATTGCAATTGCTAAGCTAGCTCTAGTTTTTGGTACAGTTTTAATGATAAATTATCATTTTTTAATAAAGGCTCAATTATAAATAGATGGCGCTGTATAAAGTTTTTCAGTATAAATTAAAATATACATATTGTACATACATATTTCTATACTGCAATATTATTTCTATTTATTTACAATAGAAATAAATCGTAATGCTGTTTCGATGATATTTTATATTAAAAAAAAATACAATTCTGAACTCTTTAAATAAATTTAAAAAAAATGTATATACATAGTAACATTTTTCAAATACTACTATATAAAGCTTTTTATTCGTTCATCTTTTCGAGTATATAATACAATATATATACGTTCAATCGTTTAATAGATCAACATTTACCATGATATTTATGGTTCACCATGATATTTATCACATTTACCGTGATAAAATGTCATGAAAGATTAAAAAAATCGAAAAACTAGTCAAAATGTTTAGTAACTGATAAAAGTTGACACTTGAAAAACTTACGCAATAAATAACATTAAGAAGAAGTAACAATATCATTATTATAAATATAAAAAGTTTTTTGTAAAACTTATAATAATATTTAATTTTGAGAAAGAAAAACAACAATCAACAACAACAGTCAACATCAAGCAACATCCACAAGACTAACAACACAGATGACAAAAGTTATATTGCGATGATTTCTTTATGTCACAAAATGAAATATGCATAGAAGAAGAAGAAGAAGAAGACAAAGACGAACAATTACAATTACAATCACAACAAACCAACAACAACAACAGCAACAACGACATTGCACCAACACACGCACAATAACTGCACCGACGTAAAATAGCATTGACAAAATATCGTACTAAAAAACTAGAAAACATACAGAAATAAAATTGAAAGTATGAAAAATAATAAATTGTGCACAAAGTAAAACTTTTGCTCATTTTTCCGCTTGACAGAGTCTTTCTCTGCTGGCTCGTTGTGGCTTTTTTGTGGGTCGTAATAGTAGTTGTATGGTATGGTATGGTACTCGCAGCATAGTGGATGCCCTCGAGAGTTTCTGGAAAGGAATAACCTTCGCAGAGTCATCTGTCGTCCAATGCGTAACGGATTCGAATTTGAGCGGTAGAGAGAGAGAGAGAGAGAACGAGGGCGGGGCCCAGGCTTGGGCCGTGGCCGGGGCCGGGGCGTTGGTAATAGTTGTAATGTCAAGCTACTTCAAGAAGTCCTTTATCTCGGGCTCTTTCTCCTTCTCCTTCTCCTCTACCTCGACGACTTACCAGAAAATTACAAACTTTGAATATCCCTTCGCTGAGTTGTTTTTAGTTTTAAGCAAAAGG
This sequence comes from Conops quadrifasciatus, assembly GCA_949752815.1. Lineage (NCBI taxonomy): Eukaryota > Metazoa > Arthropoda > Insecta > Diptera > Conopidae > Conops > Conops quadrifasciatus. The sequence continues at coordinate 12,367,220 of OX457078.1, read as the reverse complement.
CGGAAGGGGGGGGGGGGGCGGGTGCCGACCATCATTTTTGCGTCGCTGCTAGTGTTGTTGATGTCGTTTGAATTGTTTTTTCCACTTTAGGTTCATGTAAAATTTTTATTTATATTGTTATTACTATTTCTCACCGCTTTAAACGACTGCTTCCCCCCCTCTCCCACCCCCTCGCCCCTTGCTCCCTGCCACTCGCTCCTTCTGACCTTTCTTACTTTCATATTTTTTTTTTTTGCCTTTTTGATTTTTTATCTTTTAAAGATTGCTGTTTGTTCAATGAAAAATTGAAGAAAAACTATTCTCCAACTTTTCTGGCTTCTCGCCTGATGACGTCAGAAGTTGGTGGACTGTGCACGTACGTAGTTGTTGAATGGTTTACGATGCTGCTGATCGCAAGACTAGCAACAGCAACCAATGGCCTTGTTGTTGTTGTTGTTGTTTTGGTTTTCTTTTTGTCATCGTTGGCATTGCAGCTGTTGATATAATTGTCGCTTCTGTTGCTGCTTTGTTTTCCAACACCCAAGAGTTACGTGCGAACGCCAGTAGGAGGGGGAGGAGGAGGAGTGTGTACGTGTGTACGTGCTGTGTATGTATGAGTGTGTGGTTTAAGGTTTTTTAGAATTTATTTGTAACGTTTCTTCGGCTTAGTACCTTCGCAGTAAATTTGCTATAAGTAAAGAGAATCAAGCTTTCGGTCAAAATCAACCTTATGGCCGGCCGACTTTTTAGTGAAAGTTAAAACTGAATTTTTTTACGGTGTAGCTTAAAACAGGAAGTGTTAGAATAACAACAACAACAACGGCATACAACGTTGTCAAAAAGTTTGCCAGAGAAAGTAATCCTAATTTATATCATTCATTTTTGCATTTGCGCAGAAAATCTCATTGAAAATGCTGATGATAATGATGATAATGATTATGATTATCGCAATAATCATAATTCATTAATAAGCTGTGTTCCCTTGTGTTGTGCTAATTAGTCATAGCGCTGCTGGCAGCTTCTATGGAAGTTTATTTAAAACAAAAAAGCGGAAGCGGAAAATATTTATATTCGTAATAAACCGTTACTATTAGTAACAGTGTGGCCATATTTTTGGCAGAGTGACACACTTACTATATAAATATGTATATATGTATTTACATATTTTGTATATGTACATATCTGTACATATATGGTCAGCTGCGACACAGCTGTTCGCGCTATAAAATATGTCCAGTTAAGCTCTCGCTGCCGCTCTCGTGTAATAGAGAGAGAAGGATACAGAGAGCCAAACAAAACTGGCTGCTATAGAACAAGTTTTATATTTTTATTATCCCTTTGAGATCCATAATTTTCAGGAATAAGTCTAAAATTAGCAGCAGCAGCAGGAGCTGTCTCTCTAAAGCTAATCCGTTAAAATATTGTACAATATTGCGCAATTTTTCAGCGGTTTACTAGAAAATACTAAGAAAAAAATACTAAAAAAGCATAATTTATAAACATGGATGCATACTTACAAACTTACTACATGTAAAATGCAAATATATGTACATACATACGATACGTATTATGTATTTACAGCAAATCTTGGTAATTGAAAATTATTAAAGACAATTTGATAGCTTCCCAAAAGGTCAAACGGGCGAAAAGTTTTTGCAATTATTGGTTTATTGCTTTCATTATAACTCATTAAACGCCTTGGCCTTTTTCTCTTCAGTCTATATTCAACCCATTGATATTACGAGATATTTTATTTTTTAGTAGAGAGCATAAAGACCTGAGAGATGAGAGCTGAGTATTCATTCCTCACTAACCACCGACCACCGACCGTTATTCCTTCCTAATATCGTACATACTTGTATAACAGCTAATAATAATTAGTAAAAAATAACAAAGAAAACACAGTGGACGTCAAAATTTTTTTCTGTTTCTTTAAAAAGGCTAATCAAGAAGCCTAAATAAAGTCTTCATATTTCGCATTAAACACGAAAAAGTACGAGAACCGCGACCACGAATGTGACGGTTCAATAAATGTAGGTACTGTAAAACTTTACATACGAACTTCAAACTTAAAGTGCAAATGTATAAACGAGTACATATGTGTACTTGTACATTTGGTATGTGTGTGTGTGTTAGTACAATCACAATAAAGCAAACCATTCGTACTCGAATTGTGTAAAAGTAAATGGTGCGAAAAATTGCTCACTTCCATCATAACAGCCGGCACAACAACCACACCAACACCAACACCAACACCAACAGCAACAACTCTTATTCCGCTCTTCAATACAACAACAATAAAATAGTTCTTCCTTCTGTTTAACATCATGAATGCCAATAACAACAACAACAACAGCACCGAAAAAAAAACACACCATGAATAAAAGAACTCGTCAGAGCTCTGTTGGAGCAGCAGCTGTTGAGGTGAACAATTTCAAAATTTGTAAAACTCTTCGGCCGCAACAACGCAAATGTTTGAAGTAGGGTTGCCATCCCAACTTTATTTGAAAATATTGTACAGTAATATAAATCTGGTGGTTTTATTAAAAAATCCTGGAATTATTTTAAAAGAGCCTGATTTATTCATTTGAGAATTAAATCGTATAAATACCATTAAAAGTGCAAACATTTAATTAATATAAATTAATTTAATATCAATTTAATTAATATTGTATAAAAGATGATACTTCGACCCTAAATAATTAAATATGCGAGTATACAACAAAATTACAACCAATTTTGAATTTAAAAGTCTACCTTCTTTTGAGCATAAATTATATGTAAAATTTTTTAATAAATCTTGCAAAGTAATTAAATTTTCCGAAAATTTCAGGATGGACTAATTTGGACTAATATTTTTAACGTAAGAAAATAACAACAGATATTGTTAACTATATTTAATATATTTTTGAGAGACCTTGCAAAGTCATAAAATTTTCCGAAAACTTTAATTCTATATAGTACTATATAGTAATTCTATATAGTAATAGTCTCAACCTTAGTAAAATGCTTGTAATATTTGTAACATCTGTTCATCTGTCTGGACTAATAGATTTTTAATGAAAGAAAATTACAACAAAGAATGTCAGCTGCAATTATTGAAAAACTACGTCGTGATAGAAGGAAAGTCTTTCAGCTCGAGTGAAAACTTTAATTCGAGAAAGCGAATTCGTGCAACAACGAATTTAAAACATTCGACAATTAGAGACTTTGGCAATTGTAGCTATTTCGCTTTTTCACTCTCTCTCTCTCTCTCTCTTTCACCCTCTATCTCACCCTATGTCTTTCGCCAGAGTCAGTAGTTTCGTAAGAGTCGTCGTCGGCAAGCAGTTGTTTCTTGTCGTCGTGTTTTTAATTTCCAAAATCGAAAGTTTTTCAATTCCAAATGAAAATATTTTCTCTACGCCTGTCAAATGAAGAACGGAAAAGGAACTGAAATGAACACCGCCAGTTCGTTTTATACCGTCTATACATCTGAAGTCCAAATAAATCACAAAAAGGATAAATATACAAAATGAAATGAGAATTTAAATCTGTTGCGAATTGAACATTGCAAAAGTTTTGATTCGATTAGTTTCTCTTTTTTAAATTTTAAGGTTAAAATATAGTAATTATACGAGTATGGGAGCAGAAGAGTGGATTTTGTGAAGAGACTGATAATAGTTGTGCGAATAAATTTATTGTAATTTTACACAAAACTGAAAATATTATGTTTTCTAACAAAAATAAAGAGTTTTACTAAAGAAGAAGCAACAGTTGTTGCCTCATGCTTCACTCGGTGTTTTTTGTTTATGACAACGTGCTTGAATAGGTGGAATAATATACAGGACCCTTGTTAGATTGGACCTAGGTCTTTGGTATGGCTGTCTCATAGCTGGATTGGGACGTTTCGGAAAAATGCGTTTTTGGAAATAGTTGGAAACTCTTTTTTTTCGCTCTTCTCAGTGAAGTCAGTGGGGTCTTTTTTTGCGGAGAGAAAAATTGAAATGATCAGAATATTTGTTAAGAGAGCTACATATTTAACTCATAAGTATTTGGCCTCATAAGTTTTTCGAACGTATTATGTATGAAGAATACGTTATTCTTTAAACGAAATAAATAAATTTATTATATGTATGTGTGTATACATAATAGAGAGCTGCATGAGACGTCTCGAAGGCTTGTTCAAGACGTCTTGAAAGTTTCAGGGGATATCTGCAATGCTTCCATTGCTTTCAAATCAAGCCGTGACTTACCACTCATGATTCCGACAGTCACGGCTTGATTCGAAATCAAATGGAAGTACTGCATCAACGCAAAAATGTGGCTATGTCAGTTTCGAATCATTCGAGACGTCTCAAGCAGACCTTTAATACATACATAAGTAATGTATCCGAATGCTCTCGCAGGCGAGTTTAAGTTACATATTTAATTAATCTAAAAGCAATTGTGGAGTTTAGAGATTTTCTTGTTATTATTATTATTTGTCTAAATGAAATGAATTAGATTCAATTTAAGCCTATTGATAGAAGAAAATAAATTTAATTATAATTTCTTTGTAAAATTAAATTCTCTGAATTGTTATGAATATGACTTATCGCACATGCACATAATATCATAGTATACTATGTATATATGAATACATAGAACTTTGTGCAATTTGTGGAAAAGCGGCACTGCAGAGCTCTGCGTATCGTATATACTCACACCAATCAGTGTATTGCCAATACCATGTGTTGTTGTGTATACCGTTGGACAATTTGTCAAAGATTCTTATCCATATCCATTGTTCTTCTTCCTCTGTTTATTTCTGAGATTATGTGCACGTAAATCTATACACAATATTTGCATATTTGTGTGATACGAGTATAATGTAAATGTTCTGATTGGAAATTTAATTAAAGTAATTAAGATATCGATGTGAGGAGTTTAAACTGGAACACTTGAGTTGAGTTGAAGTCAAAGATGAACCTTGAAGATGACATTTGAACCGCATTCGAACTTAATGGAACGCATTAAATTTCATATTTTCAAAACTCTCGAATTATTAACTAAATTAACTCGTGCATAAATTAACTACAAGTGAAAGAGAATTCACTTTCTATGTTAATACGTAATGTTTACGTATGAATACGTAAGAGTACGTAATGTTTATTATATGCGTATGCTCGCTCGTAATATAATTCAATTTAATTTTGAGCTAATAAACTCTTCATTAATTTAAAGGTAATTTACATTAAATAACTTAACTTTATACTAATTATTGTTATATCAGAAAATACTTTTATTTTTGCTATAATTAAAAAAAAAACGCCATTTTTGCGTCCAACGTGCTTCTTCTTCGTATAAACTTCTTTCGTATGCTTTTCTCTGTCCATTAGAATTTGTGGCTTAGGAGAAGAGTTTTTCTGCCAAGAAAAACTAAGAAGTAAATTTTTCTTGAATTATGTCTTATTTTATTTCGATGCATTTCAGGTTGTCTTTTTTTGTGTAAATTAATTTGAACAAAAGCATCATCATCATCTCACGTCTGCAAAGCATTTCGAGTGTCAACTTTTGGAAAATGTAATTTTAGGAAGTTTTTCGTTTCTGACACACGAATACCACTTAAACTATACCATCAGCCATCATATCCATGCATAACCACAAACAAATTTTTGCTTAAATTTTTTCATTTAGCACTCCGAGAAGCAGAGAGAGCGCGAGAGAGAGAGAGCTTTACAAACGTACGGACAGAACGTACTGATGGCGAAGCATCTCTGTTAAATACAAACGTTCACATCTCATACATACACATATGTATATTTGAATTTGGGGACACACACACACACACACACACACACTCTCACACACTCTCATTGTAACATAATCTGTACGACTGAAAGCAATATACATACATACATACGTCTGTCCTTATTCTTGTAAGCTTATAAGTTGTTCGTGGGTTAACGGAAAAGAGGCTGTTGCCACAAAGGGTTGGGAGGGAGGTGGTACAAAGGTAACAAAGTTTCTTGTACTATTTTGACTGCTGCTGCTGCTGCCGCTGCTGCCGCTGCTCCCCGCTGCTGCTCTTACCACTTCTAGGACTACAAGTAGCACCATCTAAATTTGTACTAATGAGCGACAGGTTATGTTTTTTTTTTACACCCTACATTCTCTGTCAAGGCACATAACACAAGTCGTAGCAACAAACATAATGAATTAATTAAATAATTTCAATTTAATCGTTTGCCAGAGATTTTGAAATGTACATATTTTAAAACGTGTATTTTAAAATTTAGAAGGCGTTAAAGGCAGTAAAAACGCTTTGGTTTTACCTAAAGGTGAAGTGCATAACTCAATTCTTTTGCTTAAGTCGACTTAGGCGATTATTGCTTGTGAAATACACAGAAATAATAAAACTAAAACTCAATTGTCATTCGTTTTTAGAGCAACAATGATTAAACATTAATTTAAAATTTAGGTAACGTCAGCAGTTTGCTGCCGAACATTATACACTTTTTCATACAAAAACATTCATTTAGGTATCATTTAATAAGTTCAATGACATTAGAATAAAAGCGGCAAATCATTTTATGTACGAGTATCATGTATTTTTATGTACGATAACTGCTGAACTCCATTCGCAGTCCTTGTCTTTCTGTCCAACGTCTGAAATCCGGTTTACAGAGATTGAATGTATTGCATTTATGCAAATGCTTTCTGCAATTTTTCACAATTTTCATCAAATAAATAAAACACTTTAATCGAATAAATTGCGTGGAAACACAAAAACATGAGTCTTACTGTACAAACATAATTTTAATTTTTAAGGACTCTACTAAATAGTGTACAACAAACAACAACAACAACAACAACAACAACAACAAACAACAACAACTAGACAGAAAATGTAAAGTGTATACGCTTCGACCAAGCCGAAGATTTCAATTTGCATTTGTCATTGTTGTTGCTTTTGTTGTTGATGCTGCCAACGTCATGCCAAGCTCCGTGCGGCTCCGGGCAGGCAGCTGTAACGATGATGATTAAACCAGGGCAGGTGTGTGGGTACATGTGTGTGTGTGTGTGTTGGCTGGCAGCTAAACGGGGCACAGGGATGATGTCACGGCCGAAGGCGAAGGCATGACATGCAGCTTGCAAAAGCTCTCGTACTAAAGCTACAGTCTAACTAATTGTGAAATTATTTTTGCATAAAGTGGCATAAACACACGTGAGAGGAGCTTGAACTAGTTGGCGAATCTCTTTGCGTGCATGTGAGTGTTTGTGTGAATTGTGTCTTTCTATGGGTATTGTGTGTGTGCTTGAGTGAGAGGCTTGACTTGTCTTGATTGAGCTGCACGCTGAAGTTCTGTTCTCTACAGACTGTTCCTATAACTGAGTTAAATGTATGTATGGGAGTGTGGTGTGTGTGTGTGTGTGTGTGTGTGCGTATCGGCGTGCATACATACATACATATGAGAACGTGCCATCAAGCCACTTGCAATATTTTAATGCAATATTTATTCGTTGCAGTAAAAACAAAAACTGAGCAAATTTTTATGCTAAACGAAAAATAATTATTATATTAAATTTACAATATATTAAAAAATGCAATAAAATGTATTGAATTTATAAAATTTTGTTGTGTATTTTTTTGTTGTATATTTAAAAAAAAAATATTTATTTTTACTGCGTGGAAATTTTGCCATGCAAGATGGCTGCAGTGCAGCGTCTCCGCATCCGCTAATGTGTGGCGCTTTTTCGATTGCTATAGTATGGGTATATTGTATACCATCACCATCACGTGTCGACTAAAGACCAGCTCTGTAACAAAAACAAAAAACTTCATCGTGTTTTGAATTAGAAAATCTTTGTGCAAAATTCTAGCCAGACGTGCCTTTTGCCTCAAATCAGAAAACAACTGCTGCGCGACCAAAAACCGATGCATGAATCCACCATGAAGTCGTGTTTTTTTCCGTTCGTTCGTTCGTTCGTTGGTAAATTCAGCTCCTCTCTTCCCCGTAGAGCGTCCACGCGCACTCACGGGACGCTTCATCCGCAGGTAAACGAACTCGATGAAATCTAATTTGACACGCTTTGACATTTGGTTATTTCGGCAGGAAGAAGCAGACAGAGTACGCGCTGACATTTTGTTGCATGCACTCAATTTGTGGGGCGATTAGTTCTGCGATCACACAGAGAAAGAGAGAGAGAGAGAGAGACTGTTGTGGCCACAGCAGAAAATCTTAATTTCTACATTTCGCAGAAGAGCTGCGCAGCAGCGTCAGCAGCAGCTGACAGAGAGGATTAAATAATTTAGTTTTTAGTTTTCATTAAAAACGGATGGTTTCATTTGGATTTTGTCGACGTAAGTACTTTTTTTAAACGTTAGCATTTCAAAAATCGGTAGCATTAAAATTAATTTCATTTCCAAGCTTTCTTGCATTAATATTTTAATTCATTTAAGCGAACTGATGCGGCTCTCTTTCACTGTTTAATTCTAATACTTCAATACTCCGTTTCTTTTGTTGTTTTTTTCGCTCGAAAACATTCTTCTTGTCATTATCTGCATCAATAAATTATCTCTACAATCCAAATCGTTGGCTACGTTGGTTTCAAATCGCGCGTCACTTTGCACTGACACCGAGAGAAGCCCCTTCATTTTTGCCACTTTGCTCTGTTCGCTCAGCACATCGCTTGTCTTGTCAGCGGAAACATCAAAATTATAACTATTTTGAACGCTAGCTTTTGTTTCTGCCGTGTTTCTTTTTCTTCTCCTCTTGCCGCCTTGCCCATTGACTAAGTGTCCTTTCACTAATACCGCCGCGAAGCGTTTCGATTCGATTCGCTTACTTCGTATTGTGCAAGGTGCAAAAGAGAGCCTCCGCGATACCGGCAAGCACATGGCATAAAAAGTGCAAAAAGGAACAACGCCAGCACTTCCGGTCATTATACCGACGGAACGGAAACAGCCAGCAATCGATTGAATATCCGGCCGCTCTGCCGCAGTTTCTTTGTTGTGTTTTGTCATTTTATAGCGGCATTTTATAACCCCAAATGCATTCATTCATTCATTCATGACAAATCGTTCAAGAATCAGTGGTGAAGGCATTGAGGCGTGTGGCTTTTGAAAGACTTTTGAAAGGCTTTTGAAAGACTTTTGAAAGGCTTTTGCAAGACTTTTGAAAGGCTTTTAAAAGGCTTTAGTTGTTGGTTTTTAAATTTTTTTGGTGAATAAATTAATTAAATATTTGGCATAAATTAAATTTGTGTATACTAGAAGTAAAATGTTTTATTAAGAACTAACTAAATAATGTTAGTTTTCAATCCGTTTTCAATTCATGCATCATCGCCTTCATCGGCCGACGCCGTTTATAAAGGTCTACTCATCGTTATATTTGTGGTCCTTTCTCATCGACAGTTTCATCGACAGTCTCTGTGTGCGCTAAGCTCGTGCTAAGCACACACGATTCATGCATGATGCTGAAATGTCACGCGTGATTCGTTTATGTTTTCTCACGAAATCACGAATGAAACAGGACAAAACATATTCTAGTTGTATTTTAAATTTTTTTTTTTTTAATTGTATTTGTTTTTCTCTGTTTGTGTTTGTGTTTATGTTTGTTTGTATGCAAAACAAGCTAACAGAATAGCTAGAATATATTCTTCAGCAATGCTTGTTAGCGCCAATTCCATTGGCATTAAGTTGTCTTTGTTTTTCACCGCTCTTGTTGTTGCTGTTGCTGCTGTCCTGTTGTTATTTTACGTCGTCTTCTTCTTCTTCTTCTTGGCTATTAAAATAAACCCGTCGTTGTTAGCGCCTTTTTCTGTCTGGCCAACTTGACGGGCAGCTCTTATTTTTTCGCATATGCTACGAGTATATTGCAATTTGTCGTAGTTGTATGTTGTTTTGTTGAAATCGCTTACGGTATGTTATTATTGTTGTTATTGTTGTTGTTGTTGTTATTGTTACTGTTGACTGCAGCCCCCTAACTATTGTGAATGGCGTTCAAAGTACTCTAACGTCTGAAGAGTGTGAAGTAAGTACTCGTATTTGCAAAGGCTGGCACAACAAAGCAGCAGCAGCAGAAAGCCGCCCGCCCGCCTTCTTAAAGAATTCCAAGGAACCTGTCCGAGCCGAGTCCGGGAATCAACTATGTAGAGCAAAGTGTACATACTTAGGCTGCTTTTACTGTCTTTTTTACATAATAATAGCTAAGAAGTTAGCCGAGCTACCTTTTCGTTGAAAAGTGCAGTGTTTGACTACAGTCAAAGAATTTCAGAAGTGTTCAGCAATAATACGACTACTCGGAAAAATGTTCTAAATCGGAAGTAGTACGATTTAGACATGCTAAATATTAGAAATGCAAAGAAACTTGTGTTATTGGCAGAAAAAAAAAATTGGCCAAAAAGAGCATTAGAAAGTATAATAAAAGTGAAGAAAAAGTGCATTCCTCTTTAGCTATTTTGCTCTTATGTATATATGTAGTATCACTCGATTTTGTCACGGAGCGGAGCATAGTGCTAAAGCTTCGGGTTGAACTGTGAGAGTTGTTGAAATACTCTCGTATAGATTCTGCATTTTGATGGCTTTTGAGCTCTTTCCTTGAGCTCAAAACAATATTGTTGTATGTACTCTCTAATGATCCATTTCTCTATACTGTTGATCTCTCTTGAAAGTGGTTTAATTGAAATGAAAAAACTGCTATATTATAACGGCCATGCGCCGTATCTTTTATGTCGGTATATAAACATTGAATAACTTTAACATTTATCAACCGATTGTCTTGAGTGAACAGGTTTTAAAAAAAGGACATCAGCACACTTTGAACTGAGAAACGCTTTACACCGAAATAATGCGCCCAAAATAGTAACGCTGTACATTTAAAATAGTCGTGCATATCGTTGAAAACCGATCGTAGCCAAAAAGCACCGTCTGACAACACTATTCGTCGTGATCGTCGATATGCCGTTCATCAACGCTCAAGACGTTCCAATGAACTGGTTTAAGCGGTAAAAGAGAGTGCTGCCGAGAACCCACATGTGTCGGTCGTATCGTCACCACGCTCAGCATTTTGGCGTCAGTGGAACCATCTTGCGGCGCATTGTGAAGGACGATTTGCATTTGCTACCGTATTAAGTGTAATTGTCTCCAAGATTATGGCCGACAGACCGTCCACGTCGCTTAGAATGCGGCCAAACAATCACATACCGACATAAAAGATGGCGCACCCTGTGTATATGACTCCTCATATAATATTTATGTATATACGATATACGATAATTATAGAAAAATCGACTAATTTCGAAATCTGTTTATTTTCGGGTAAAAGAGAAAATCTCGGTGGGAAACTTTAAGAGATGTCACGCTCCGCTGTCAGGCCGCTGAGGTTTCAGCACAGAAAGTTATCGCTATTTGATGACGTAAAAGTACGATAATAATTGTCCCCGGCGGGCCTGGGTCGAAGCAACGGGTTACCGTATGCATTTTTGTTAATAAACACTTTAAGGATTTACGAGTTATTAATTGAAAACATTTGTCGCTCTTGTTTCGGACGTAAAAAAATCACATAAATACAGTTTTATTACTATACTTAGGCATATTCTTAGCTGCATACACATGCATACGAGTACTCGTACACCCTTCTGTTCATATGTATGTATGTGTGGCACTACATCATCACACTTACTCTAAAGTACAAAGTCATAACTTTTCACCTTGATAACATCGTGCAATAATGTACATAAATGGGCCGAAGTAGGCAGGAAGTGGCCAACACGACAAACCTCATTTATGCACTTGCGAGCTTATGCCGCGGTACGACGGCCAACGTAGCGTCCGTGAGTGAGCATGAGTATGAGAACGAGTACGAGTACGACTACGAGTGCGACGAGTTATAATGTAAGTATGTTTATTTGTACATACATATATTCTACACTCGTTTGTTAAGTGTGCTGGTTAAGTGCATACATACGTACATATGTAGTGTGTGTGTGTGTGTGTGTGTGTGTTAGTCACACATTTTCTTTCAATCACTTCCGTTACGCTGAAGTGGCTCATTCGCACGCCATTGTTTTGCTGGTAATTGGAACGTGTGAGAAATAATAAGTGTGCTCCGCCGCCCAGCCCCTCCAGCCACCCTTCCCTCTAACCCTCCCCCTTCCCCGTTCCCCCCCTCACCCTTAACACGCTACGCCGTCGTAGTCGAGGGCGACAACAAGAGCGTTTAGCTGGCTCGCTACCAAACAAAACAACAACAACAACAACAGCAACAACAACAACAACAACAACAACAACAACAACAACAACACCAACGACTACAATTGTAAAAGCAATGACGACAACAATAGAAACAACAAGAGAGACCGAAAACAACGAAATCCTCCATAAACGTTGAATAATGTTTTTATTATTGTACCTAAAATAAGCACAGGTAGAGGCACAACAAACAACAGCAGCAAACAACAACAACAACAACAACAACAACAGCAACAACAATTGACACTCGAAAACTAAAAAAAGAAAACATGTACTGCAGGCTACTATGGCTAAGATGTTGGCTCCAAGTGTTTTCTTTGCAACGAAACTTTAGGTAAGAGAAGAAGAAGAAGAAGAAGCAGGCAAAAGGTGAAGAAGAAATCTTAAAAAATTATACTCGAAGAAAGATTGAATGAAGTTTTTAGAAAGCGGCTCTGGCTACAAGAAAAAAAACAAAAGAGAAAAAATGAGAACGACCAAAAGACGGCAACGTCAAAAGACACAAACAAAACAACAACAATAACAAATAACAACAATAACAAAAAACAACAACAACAAACAACAACAACAAACAACAACAAACAACAACAACAACAAAGACTACTTCATCCTCATCCATGCCAACCTATCGCTTTTAGTCGTGCATGAAAAGCCATTAGTTTGATAGTTTTATGCTATAGAATACACATTGTTGTTGTTGTTGTTGTTGTTGTTATTGTTGTCGTAGTCTACCAACCTGCTTTTCAGGACACCACACACACACACACCCACACCTACCTACCTTCAACATAATGAATGCGAGTAACTTCTGAAAATCCGTCAGAGTCAAGCTTCCGGAGGTACCTAACTTGCATAAAAACGACCCGCTTAAAATAAGACAAATAAAAGCCTCGAACGAAAAATGGGCTAAAATTGGTTGAACAATAGCAGATAAAACAGGCAGATGAAGGAAAAGCCAGAGAATTTTCGGGGGGAGATAATTGGAGAATGGCAAAAAGCAGCGAGGCAAGAATTATGACCAACGTTCAATGTAACGTTGTCTCTTCACGGAGACTACGTACAATATTCAAACTTTGAGTATAGCTTCCTAAGTGGGTCTGCCATCATGATATAATCGAAAAGATGATATAAACGAAAAGATACTCATTATGAAACTAAATAATCTAATATTTTGAAAAATCTCAATTAAACTAATTTTGGCAAAAATCTGATATTTTTTGAGATTTTTTGTGAATAGTTTGATTTGAATTGAAAAAGGGTGGATTTTGAAGAGGTCGAAACTGGGGCCCGCAGATTGTTCGGTAGCGCTCCTGTGTCCTGTCCTGTCCTGTCTTTTGGCTGTATGACAAACATGTCGATTTTGGCAGGACTTCCTTTCGATGTGCTTTTTGTGTGTTGGTTGACCAACGTTGTTGTGGTGTCATTGTTGTTGGTGTTTTTCTTTGAAATTGCTATGTCTTGCAGAAAAACAATACAACAACAACAACAACGACACACTATTTTCTTTATTATCCATACAATGGATACACATATGCATATATGTACATACATAAGTGTACATATGCACAGACACATACATACATACATGCACATACGTACATACTAAAGCAGTTTGAACATTACACAGAGAAGACGATAACCTGCGAGATGTTGTCATTGTTCGGTCATTCGTTTGTCGTCCTCAGCAGGACAACACAATTGCCGTCGTCGTCGTCGTCGTCGTCGTCGTCGTCGTCGTCGTCGTCGTCGTCGTACACTGACCAGCATCGTCAGGGGCGGCGGCAGCAGCAATAATGATAATAGTAGCTGCATAAAGTAGCAACGACAACAGCAACAACAACAACAACAACAATGACAACGTATACGATACAAACGCTATGGGTGTTGGCGAGTGTAAGTAATTGTCTATAGGTTATATCGTATAGTCTCGTATATGTACGTGCATATGTTGGTTTAGAATATAGTTGGTGTGTGTGTGTGTGTGTGTGTGTCGCCTCTAGTGTAAAGAAGAAAATGTGAGAATCACATCCCGGCAGTCAACCGACCGGCGGACGGTCGGGTCGGTCTTAACGCTTTTCGTTTGACGCTGTTGAAAGGATTTGGTTTGTTTTGTTTGTTGCTCTCCGATGACAAACTAAGAACTGTACGCTCTGTACCAATGTGCATACATTGGATTGGTGTATGTGTGTGTGTTTGTGTGTGTGTGTGTGTGTGCATTGCTTCTTAGCTTCGCTCATTAATCTTTCCTTAAGACGCGTCGGATCATTGATCATGTTGACTGTCGCAGCTTCAGCAGCATGAACTAGTTCGCATGTAGCAGATTAGCGTATAATGAGCCTCAAGGGGCTCACGGTGCGGGGCGGTGTTGTGGGGTAAGCGGCTTAAAAAGGGGCATTCGCGAATACGTTGAGCGTTTTTAAGATGTTGGCTGAAATGCTAAAGAATCAACTCTAAAAGAATATAAAAAGGTTTTCTTGGGCAAAGACAAGACATCATCATCATCATCATCATCATCAATGTTTGCGGTTGCCGTAGCAGCAAAAAGGATGCGTTAATAACGAACACTCTTGTCACTGATATTGATATAGTTTTCTTAAGTAAACTAAAATTTATTGCAAATTTTTTTAGATATTTCTGGATTTTGTTATTAATTTTATACAATATAAAAGTTTGTAGATTTTCTTATTCAATTCATGTTTTTTTCTAAAAGAAGTTTTTTTTTTTTTTTGAAAAATATCCATGATAAAAGGATACAATTAATATTGAAAACATATTGAAATTTTAATTGTTTTAATGAACACTTTATCGCAAAATAAAATGAAAAAAAAGAATGATTCCATTTAAAATGTTAATTAAATAATATATTGCCGATATTTTGTGGCAAAAACTGATTTACGTTGCCATAAATTGATTTTTGTGAATTAATTAAAAGCCACAAAATTTAACAGTGAAAATATTACATGCCGGAAATGAACTGAAAATTATATAAAAAAATGGTTACAAAAACAACAAACGCCCGAACACCATAAAGTGAATGTACTATTAAATTAAATTAAAAATCACCAACAACAAAAACAACAACGACCACAATTAAAAGCGTAAAGTAAAGGTTAGCCGCCGAAGCGTTTAAAATCGATTTGTTAAATCTTCTTAAATATTCGTACATCAAAAATCAGTTAAGTTCGGTGACAACATACCACCATTTTTAAAAAAATTAAAATATTATACAAAAATTAATTAATTTAAGTATTTAATTTTAGTATAATTGGTTCGGAGAAAGATTGACAATGCAAATTAAACATTGTAAATTGTACATAACTAAGAAGTAAAAAAGGGTACACATATCTGCAATGTTTGCACTATCCATATCCATTGTAATTATGGATATTGTAACTATTATACCATTAAGCAAACACATATCAGGTAAACATGCGTATAATTCGCATTACATGGTGTATCCAAAAGTACCTCTATGATGTTGAATACGAATATCTGACAAACGCAAACATTTGTTTCGTGTCACTTTCTCTTATTTTTAATCTACAAGGAAGGACAATTTTAGCGATGGAATCCAATATGATAATACGCAGAGATTTTTTTGCTGAAACTTAGTCTGTTCATGATTCAACTAAATTTCAGCAGACCAAAAAAAGGCTCGCTCGAATGTGAAACATTGCTGCTGCTATCGTGAAAGTGTTGCCTAATGGCTCAACAACTTCATTTCTACGTCGTTCTCAAGAATGGAAGAATTGAAAATGTTTATTTTCGAATTGGTTGGAATTAAACAAAACGTGGTCGTGGTTTGGCAGATATCGTCGGCCTTCACACAAAATTGTCATAGATAATTATCATGATAATTAAATAAGATAATATTATAGTATGTTGTTTTTTATCAAAAAAAAAAAAAAATTATTAGAAAGTTCCTAGAAGTGAAACATCAGCAGCAACAACAAAAACAACAATTTCAGCAACAAAAACAACAGCGAAACAACAACTGAACAACAACAACAACAACAACAATAACAAAAACCACTGCGATTCCATTGAAAAGTCAATTAAAAAATTTTTTGATATCGAAATTTCGCGCTTGAATTGTTTTGCGGTTACTGAGACTGCGACTGAAGGCTCTCCTGACGGAGTCAGTCAGTCAGTCACGAGCGATATGCACGGTATAAGATCATGGTCAGCAAATGAACAGAAGCTTATGGTCTGCAACACAGACCAAACATCTCCAGATCACTTTAAATGCATTCAACTTCAACTTATTGAATAAATTTGTTTTATTCTTGATCAACGCATGAAATTGCGCATGCATTACACTGCAGAACGTGATTAAAATAATACACAAATAATTTGGGAACTTACTCTTGATGAAGTTATTCTGGTAATGTCTGGTAATGTCCGGGTACACTACATAATACCTCTCCATTTTCTCTGAATATTGTTTAAAATAATCATACATTAATTATTAATAAGACTTAAGAATTGAAAATAATAACAATAATAATAATAACTTTCTTTTATTATACGAATACTAAACCGGGACGACTTGCACGGGCTTGGTCGGTCAGAGGCGACCTCATCGTTGAGGTGATAAGTTGTAATTATGCATGTCATAAGGTTTTTAATTATGCCAGCCTTTGACCAAACGCTGACTATTAAAAAGCATGCATTTTGTTATTTTCTGTTACGCATGCTTTGCGTTTAATTTTAATTAAAAGTGATGCCCCGGTGTTGGGGCTGCCCTTGCAGTTGTCCACCTCTACGGTGCCCGGAGGATGCAATTTTTGCTAGCTCTTGCCTCTTAAGTTTCCATTAGCCCGAATTCTAATTCAATTACGTTGCCGCCAACTGAATGTCGCCCGCCCGTTCTGCGGAGGTGCTCATCCGGAGCCGGAAGTTTTCCATGAATTTTTTTTTTTTTTTTTGGTTCTGTGGAATTTTCCTTTCTTCTTTGTATGCTCCATATTTTCAGGCGAACGTTCAGGTTGCAGCATTTTATTTATTTTCATGATGTACCTACGGGGTACGCCTCCGCACACCGCGCACCGGTCTTTCAACACTTGCTCCGCCCGCTTTCGCAGTGACCGCAAGGCAAGGAGTGCTGCCGACCAACTACCGACTTCCTGCCTGCCATCCATCGTTGCCGAATGTGGGTTCAGGCTCTCAGGTTCCGCTCGCTGAACCGCTCCCCAACAAGGTTATGCAATTTTTGTGCCACTCTTCTTGAATTATATCCGCTTTGCTTTTGCTTTGCAAGGTGGTTAATTTTATTCTATTTCTTTGCTCTCTGAAGCAATTTTTTCCGGAGGATTTTCTTGGGAAACGCTTGAGGGGTTAAGAAAAAGGGGTACAATTTGCTTGCTTGCGTTGGATTTTTCTACATAAAATATCCTATCCTTCTCTTCGTATTCCTGCGGTGACCTCAAAGGTGCACAAAAAACAATAACAATTGTAGCAATATTAGGTAGGTGCAGCCCTCGAGATGAGACGGAGAAACCGAAAAGGTGCAACACGCTAGCACCAACCAAAAACGACCATATTCACCAAGTGCTAGTATCGGTCCGTTTCTGGCTCTGACCTGTAAATATTTTGCTTGGTTGCTGTTCTTCGGTTGCTTCGGCTACGACAACAACGACAACAACATTGGCACTTTCACAATTTTAGCGTCTTCTGAAGAATGTTGGCCTCAAAATTCTGCTTTGCGGTTGTTTGTGGCATCCCGGAATGCATGCGAACGCTACGACGAATCCTTTGGCGAAGGAAGAAGCCAGCATGTGGCACAAAATGTGTAGATAACGAACGGTAAGAACAGCATCATCAACACCGCAACACCAACGCAAGCACCAACTAAATCCAGGATGCACTTAAGTGGAATTCGGAAGTTGCGGCTGGCAACAGCAACGTAGCATGCAACCGAATGTGCTCACAGCAAATTTATGTACGAGTATTTGCCCGGCACTCCGGTGAGTCCGGCACTCCGGTGCGTGCGGTAACGTTTTCTAATGATTTTTGGTGAAGCTACGTATTTATTTCATTGTTTGCTTCTTCAGACGCGAATTTATAAAGGTTATTTTTTGGCGAAAAATTAAAAAAAATTGATTTAATAAAGAAAACTTGTCCATATCGTCTAACAAAAGTCGCTTAGTTTGAAATTTTGTATTTGCTATCATGATAGTTTCGTCGCAACTTTATCAAAACTATTAGCAAACCTACTTAAATTCGGGGGGAAGGGGGTAATTTGTGACTATAACCCCCCCACACTTGGTTTTTCTGTGTTCTTGTTCAAATATCATTAAGTATAAAACGTGTCTTTTTTAATTAATTCTATTATAATGTCTATATATTGAAAACGGATGGTAAAGAAAGAAAGAAAGAAAGAAAGGAGGTAAAGCGTCGAAAAGAGATAATAGTAAAATTTTGAAAATTCCAATAGCCCAAAGGTATACAAAAATAAAATAATATTTTATGCGTTTAAAGTACAGCTCTTTAGAAATTTTTATAAAGGAAACCTTCCTGCTTTATCAGTAGAGAACAATAAAATAATGTTTTATTTTAGTGGCCATCGTTTCCTTTCATCGTTGTGTCTTATAGAGCGCTCTTACCTGACCTTATTCCCAACCAACCAACTAACCTCGGTAAAATCGCTAAAACACCAAAAATGAAAATGTTAGCATAACAATGAAAATTTCTCATCTCTTCTTGGTTGCAAAGATTTCTGGCGAAAAGAAATCTGCCGTCCTCCAGAAGCGCTGAACAAGCCCGCCGGTGTGTCCGGAAAAAAAGTTGCAGAAAATATATAGAGAAGAAAAAGTGTGGGGGGGGGGGGGGGGGCAAATAAAAAAAAAAATGTGTGCAAAAAAGAGCCGCCGTGGTAGAGGCTCTAGTACGAGCGCTCTAACTGCATTTCGCGAAATGAGTTGTTGTCTGTTTGGAAGGCGTCTCGAGAGTTTGGGCGCAAGTGGAACGAAAACCGGAGCGTGCAGTGCGAAATTACTGCATGGCATTAAGTAATGGTATAAATTTAAATAAATGTCGGTCTTGGGAATTTTATGCACTTTTGCCGCAACGCAGCAACAAATAACAATTCGCTTAAATTCGCCAGCGTTTCTTCTTACAGTGGTAGTAGCGTTTCCTTGCTTCCGTGCTGCGTTTCCTTCCGGTGGGCTTGTCGTATTTTTTTTTAGAGATTTTTACCTTTTGCCGCCTACATTTTTGTATACATTTTTGTACATAAAAGTGTAACAAAAATGCATAGTTTGCAAAATGCAAATAGTGGTTTTGCTATGATTGGGCGGCTACAATTCGATGCGGTTACCATCAGAACAGACGAACTTACACCAATCGAAATAACATTCTAAATTACAATGTTAGAAAAAAAGGCACAATTTAGTTTGAATAATTTAGCTTAATGTAATTAATATTTAGTAGAGAATAATAGAATGACAAAAGCACAATTTTTAAGGGTCAACGAGCGTTGAAACGCCTGAGTATTTGCACTAAATAGTATTTGATAATTGTTACTTTGACCTTTATCCTTTTTTTTTAACCACGAAACAACGTCTTCTCTCAGTTTTCCGGCAACTTTCTGAGCGGCATCGTTTGTATCGTGCAAATTCATGTTGTGGAAAAATTGCAAAAAAAAAAAAATATATCTAAAGTAAGTAAGTGTGAGGGCAATTGTGAGGCACCTCTATGAGCACCTTTCGCTATCCTCTTTGTTGCCTCCGCTTCTGCTTGTGCTCTTTGCAACATGAACACTGCTGCCGGATGTGTTTTAGTGTGCATTACGTACAAAATTAACTTCCGTTAAGGCGAGGAAATGGTAAAAAAAAGCCTAACTAAAATCGCACCACCATGCAAAGTGGTACGGTACGGTGTAATGGTGGTCCGACTACCGGCTGAATCGTCTTTTTGTACTACAGCCTGAATAACTCTGGCTAACACGCCGGCAAGAAGACTTACTCTACAGAGTACGAGTATTTTGGCAATTTCAGCAGACGTCGATTTAACATTTTTTCATTGAGAACTGGTTCATTCAATTCACGAAATTGAATTGGGAATTAAGAAATAAACTACTCTGCCTTTCGCCCCGCCCTCTCGCCACGCTGGCGAATGGCAGAGCGCTGAGTTGGCCGGAAATCAGTTGAAGCTCTGAAGGGAAGTGTTTAAATAATTTGCACAAAGGCTGGGCCTAAACAAAATGCTTGTACCATTTTCTTCTTTTTTCTTTTTGATGCGAGATAGAGTCAGTCATTATTAGCTGACAGTATCCTCGAGAGCGGTACTTACAGTCATCGAACTAGCTCCATTTATGTTCAAGTAATCGTACAGTTTTCACTTGACTTGAGTGTAAGTGCTTCAAGTGGCTCCTCTTTTTTGCTTGCAAGGGGCACTTTAGAGTTAGAGTGGACCACCTGAAATCGTCAGTCGTCAAAGCAATTGCTTTTTGATGTAATGCTACACGAATTATTCAAGAATTTCATTGGAATGATTCAAATTTGGACAGAAGAACGGACAGTCAGAGAGGTACACAGACAGACAGACTGATGGACAGACTGGTCATGGACTGGACATTAATCCATGTGTGCGAATGTCTAAATCCATGCGTATAAAATACATACATACTCAGACTAAGAAAGAAAAAAAAAATGTCCGTTTGATTGGTGTTCAATGGTGTTCATTTGCTTTCAACCAGTGGCGTATTTAGGTACCGGACGCGGGGACCCCCCGCCCCCCTACCCACGAAAAAATATGTTGCATTTTCTAGCTTTTGCTTACTATATTTACTTTATATATTCGGACATTTTTGCATTTGATTCTTTAAATTTTGCAACATCCAAAATATACTCAGTTAAAATGACTTTGGACCCCTCCCAAAAAAATTGGACCCTTTGGACCCAAAAATCAGAAACCTTTTCTCATTAGCGAAGGTTTTCGACGCTCTAAAATTAAAACCGATTTTCTAGTTTTCTATATTAGAAGTTATGTTATGCTATGTTACATGACGCGGCCATGATTTTGGGTTCATTGCAGAAGATAAAAATCTTATCGTTTTGTGCCAGAGCCCCCAAAAATATATTTACACTGTATGTTTATAATCATACAATTAAAACTTATATTGCTTAAGAGTATACTTTATGCAATGAGCTATAAATTCTTTTCTCTTTCAACCTTTTGCAATACTTTGCAAAACTTTGGTACTCTTCCGCTCCTTTAGAATTCGAGATTGCCACGAACACAGTCACAGAGATTGATTACTAATAGTGTCATTAATTCCAACAGTGTTTCACAATGACGATGGTGATGATGATGATGATGATGTTCGTGGCATCGCCACAGACAGATGAGAAAGAGAGGCGTTACATGACGATGGATCATAATAATTTTGCTATAACATTTAATGGCAGAGGTTGAGTGAAATGAGGAATGAGGAATGAATGCAAAGAGAATGATGATTGTTGTGAAAATGGTGACTTCCAGGTATACCTGATTGTCCAGGTGAAAAAGACAATGGCCAGGCACCATGATTGTGTATTGCTTTGTTAATAATGTTTGATAAATAACCACTACTGGCACTTGATTTCCATGGTCGTCAGCATCAACTTCATCTTGAAAAAACCATCCATTGTTTCGATTTCTGACTTCTCTTTTCTTCGATCGTTCTTTCGTTCGTTAATTTGTTCGTTCGTTCAGTCGCTCCTTTCGTTCTTTTCTGTCCTTGGTTATTGGTTACAATGTTGTCCGTTAATTGAAGAAGTCTTAGCAGTTTCATTGAGTGCCCTCGTCGCAATTATTTGCAATAATTGTAGTTTGCAATGCAATTCTATGGCAAGAATATCATTAATTTTGGTCACTAAAGTCAAGTGTTAATTTTAATGAAAAGATTACCCTCAAGCATTTCCTTCGGAATTCGTTTGCGAAAGAGCCTACATTAAAATAAACATGGAAAATGTTGTTCTTGTTGTAAGGCATTGTTGTATTCTGCATTGTTGCTATCATTTCTGCTATGTTGAGTGTTTCCATTTTTAATCCGATTTCATTAAATGAAGGTTTCATGGCATGATTAATAATATTGTGCCAGAAGTACACTTAAAATTACGGCTTCAAATTACTCAAAAGGTAAAAGAAAAGGAGCTTCTAAAGTAAAGGTTTTGCCATAACGCCGGCAGAATCTCAAGATTCTGTATTCTCTATAGACAAAACCAGGTTTTCCAATATTCCAGACGGAAAGAGTGAAAGATCTCTAAGGCTCGGGCAGCTGTTAATTATTTCTATTTCTCGACTTGCTCTCGATCAACTCGAAAGTGTTCTATTGCAACCCTCCACCACCTCACCCATCCCGAGGTTTGCTGGGGTGAGCAGTGACTACTGCTTGGCTCCAAAAACAATACAAATCAGTGTGACCGACACTCAAGCTACTTCCTTTTACGAGATCAAATACAACCATACAACACTTCGCATAAGTTACATTAATACATGCCATGTTAACTAATCCTTCTCTTGGTCTCTGGCCACCACTTCTGGGCCCTTCGAAAGACGGGCGGGCAGCGTTCAGTTCAAATTCAATTTAATTAATTAGCTACTTTGGTGCGAGGCCCGAGGGGGGCCCCCTATGAATGGGTCTCCAGCTGCGCACACATTGGCTGTACTGTAATGTGTTGGTGTTGGTCCTCTAATGTGTGCGCATGTGTGCACTTTGGCGACCACAATGAACCTTTAATACTGGCATACATTTGCAAGAGACATGTCAAGTCCGGCTCACGCCCACTTTAACGGGGCGTGAGCACAAAGTGCTGCCGCAAGAGCAGAAGCAGTATTCGCAGAAGCTTTGCATAAATTGCAATTTCAATGATTTTGTTTAGCTCGGCGATTTTGGGAATTGATGTCGTTGTCGTTGTCGATGTTGATGTCGATGTCGATGTCGATGTCGTCGTTGTCGTCGTTGTCGTTGTTGTTGCTGCTGCTGCGGCTGCTGTTGTACATGAATTTGTTAAAGAAGACGACAAACAAACAGCGAAGACGAGAAGTTTGCTGTAGAGGTAGAAACAACGGAAACGGAAGCAGCACCGGATGTGTTTATACAATGGAGAGTAGAGCACACACACTAGCGACAATGTCTACAATGAATTCAAACCAATTTGCAATCGTTAATGAAACGTTACAAAGCGATACGTTAAAGTTAACGCCAGCCAAATCCGTGTGTTTTATTCGTTTTGATTTTGCTACGTGTCACTTCCGCCTTACGTTACGTTACGTTACGTTGCAGCGCACCGAGGATGATGCTGGTGGCATCGATGAGGCAAGATAATCTTGGAATTAATTTATCTACCTATTTATCTTCCACGCTCCCTCTCTCTCTCTCTCTCTCTCTCTTTCTTTCTCTATGTTTGTGAGATGTCCCGGCTGCGGGAATTCAAGCGTCAAAGTGACTGCTGTTAGCAATTCTTTTGCTCACTTCAATTAAATAAATGAGTTCAATTGTTGCAAACAACATGCATGCAAGTCGTTGAATGACACGAGTGAAGAGTTCGGAAGGAACGTGTTGCCATCGCTCTCTCGATTCTCATTAGAATGAATCTGAGGCTTTAATTAATTTGGCAATTCTCATTCCGACTCATTCAGTCGGACACAATTGAGGTGACGTGCTTCATGTGTCGCTGTCAAAGTGTTTGAAAAGAGTGATCAGATTCAGTTTCAAACGACCGAAATTTCAAAAGGACCTAAAACTTTATCAAAATTCAAGCAAACTTTTACGCAAATTAATGTACGAAACGGCTGGGTTTTATTTACAGAATTTGGTTGATTTTTATAATAATTTTTTGATACGAGAAATAATAATTTTTTAAAACTCTTAATCTAGAAAAAGCTCCTGTAAGAGGCTTCATTTTTTGGCTCTTTAAATAAAAAATGTAATTAGAAAATGTATTCTATTCAAAAATCTTTCTATCGTATATTATTTCCATATTCTTTTTAACGAAAAACCTTGTTGTATCAATGAAATGTTTGTTTGTTTCTGACAGTGTTGTCAGATACAACAGCAAAAGCTCTCTATAGTGAAATAAAACTTTTGACTTAGTTAATTTTTGTTTCGTTACACAAAGAACGTTACTGAAAGTTTGTTCAGTTTTGTATTTTATTTGGTTTTTTGTGGTAAAATTGAGTTGTGGTCAACAGTTCGCATTCAGCTCAGCTCATTACTCATCGACCCATCGACCCATCGACCCCCAATAAGCTCCACATTGCACTATTCAGCAATTTTGGGCAATACGACGACGCGTCCGTCCCGTCCCGGACCGAGGTAAATACGCTCTGATGTGCACCTTTGCGGAATTTTAATTAAAATTCTTGGTAAAAGCAATCAGTTGTTGATTGAAACTATCGATTTAAAGAAGTACATACGTACATATGTACCTAAGTATTATTTATTAATACTCGCATGTACTCGTATGTACGATATGTATCTATGTATGTATGATACTACCTACTTTATTGAACAATTTTAATTGAGTATATAGAGAAGTATCTTTTATATATTGTATACTTAAACAAGTTGAAAGAGTTCGTGAACGTTTCTGTTGGGCTTTATTAAGGCTCTTTTGATTAAATAAAACCTATTCTGGTTGTTAACTTAACAACGATTTGTTAAGGAGTTCTTGTTAATAATGTTGTTAAGTTTAGTTAATTTTGGTATTCTCAAAATGTGTTCATGCACTGACAACGAGCATAAATTCACCACCAATGGTGAAAAATCTGCACGACAGTGATACAACATTTTCTCGGTTTGGTTTTTGCGTAGGCTTATCGAATAGCAAAATAGAAGACACGAAGAGATAAATGTTTTAAAAATTTCAGAATTTAAGATGAAAATAATAAAGCCTTTTTTTTAAAGTTTTGTTTTCGTTTATCTTCGCAAATCAATAAAATAAGTAGATATTTTTCCAATGTTTGATATTAACGTAATTGAACAGCTACAAAGTGAAATTTTGTTTGCTCTTAAGACCTACTCGTTGATTAACAAAATAGTAAAGAAATCAGTTGTTAATTTTTTGCCAGAATACGAAATCTCAACAGCTGTTAATTCATAACTATTTTCTTGTGTGCTTGTTCATGTGGTGAGCTTAGTTAATCACCTTGAGCTTAGTAAAGCTCACCTTTACCCGTCATCATCGTCGTCTGAAACAGCCGCTTGTCGTCTTTTGCTATTTACAAGCTCGACGCCTTATTTTTAGCACGAGACGACACCTTAATTGCAGTCGTCTTGAAATGGACGTTTTGACGTCTGTTGTCGTACTGCTGTCGAATAGCTTTTAATCACCTTAAAGTCACCACCTAGTCGTGCCACTGCCATTTGTGTATGATAGCACTGAAAATTTTATCTAGTACACAAACCTCTTAGCAGATTGCAACTAATGTGAGCGTAATTTAACCCAAGTCACTTTTAAAACAAGTAAGCTTGTGAATAAGCGTGTAAGTATGTATTATTAGGGAAATTAGTACCCGTTATTAGTCACTAGAAATGGAAAAAGGTCAGTATACTTAAGAGTATTCCAGAGTCTTTATCTGCTCTTCTCATAATCTTTTTCTATTGCTTTTGTTCAGTCGTTTTTTCATTTAGTTTTCTGAAAAGTGTTTTCTAGGTTTAGATATTGTAATAAAAAAATATTTATCAGCACCAGGATACTATTTAGCGGAAGATAATACTTTGAAGTAAAAACTTTGTTTGACCATAACGACAATAAAAGCGCCTTAAGTTCGATGTCCTGTCATTGTCCTTTCATGGTCTTTAGCAAACAAAGTTTTGTGTTTTTCGCCATCATCGTCGCTGTGTCTTAGTCGTTCTTTTACTTTTTACTCCTTTTACACTTTTTTCTGTTTCTTTTCGTTTCCTTTTCTTTGCTTTCTTACTTTGTCATATCACCCATGTCTTCTACTGACCCCTCTCTCTACCTCTCTCTCTCTCTCAGTTTGTTGAATGAAAACAATTCCCTTGCAATGACTTCGCATTTAAGTTAACGAATTAAATTACAAAAGTGCAATCTTCATAAATCCACTTAAGCGAACTTCAAAAGTTCACATAAACGTCATTTACAGAACGTAACACAAGCCAGCCCGCCATTCCAGTATCCTTTAACGTCAAACAAGAGGTGGCGTAAAGGAAAACGTATGCAGTAGATCCAAGAACACGGGCGTGATACACTTTGCAGCGAACACGAACCGTAGCAACTCCGCGAAGAGCTGATCTCTGGGTTCCGCAGTCACCCAGGCTCGTCGGGATGACGAAGAATCCGGGTCCGGAGCCAGGAAGTGAGTGTGGGTGAGTGGTGTATGAAAAGGGGTGTATGTACGTACGTACGTAATGGGATGAATGAGCTCTTAAGAGATTGTCTACGAAACAATAACAAACGGTTTTTTGCTTGTTGTTGCAGCTTTTCAGGCGCAAGATATAACGTGCTTTTAGCGTTATTCTGAAAAGGTGTCAAAACTTTTCAGCTATAATAACAACAGCAACAACAACAACAACAACAACAACAACAACAACAAAAATGGCAACAGCAAACGCTAAACAAACAAACAGTGCCAGTAACAGAAAAACAATGACAGCAAAGAAAACTCCAAAGAAAATAACAAAAATAACTTCACGTTAGAAAAAAAAATGAACAATGAAGTAAACACCCATTTGGGTCTCCAAGGATAGAAAAAAAATTATATGAGAAAGAAGGAATTACTTAGTTGTACGTTCTAATAAAAAAAAGTAAAAATTCATTTTATTTTCTGTTTTCTAAATTAGATAAAAATAAACGAAAGTGTTTTATTATGTAAAAGTTAAAACTCTTATTGACCAAAATCTCTTTTTACGAGTATGTTCACCTTTTTCTCTTTTTCCAATGACTTCTCTGTCTCTCTCTCTTTCTGTCGTTGAAGATTGAAGTAAAAACTTCTAACCTAACATAAAATATCATTCGAATGACAGCCTTCAGCCGTAATAACAATTACAATAACAATCTGGTGCGCCACTAAAATCCTGTTTAGAGCTTGGTAATTCTTTAGCTGAGCTTCAGAACTTCTTTTGAAAGCTTTTTAAACTTTTTGACAGGCAGTATAAAGAATAGTAGAAGTTTTACGGTAAATGAGCAAAGCCGGGAAAGAGGAAGAATGTTGGCAATAGCGGGACGGAGAGGGGGGAAGGGAGGGGGGGGGGATGAACATAATCCATTAGAAAGCGTTAAATAAATAATACAGAGAACAATATAAGTTTTAAAGACTAACGTAATGTAAAGCATTCTTTTTAATCCAGTCAAAAGAAGCACTAAAGAATGGCGAAAATACAATAGTTGACTTAATCGCTTTTGTCGTGTAAATCAAATCCGAAATATTATTAGATTATTAGCACAATTTTATTAGATTTTGATGGCGCCTGAAATTTTGAGACGAAAACTGAGAACGGGACAATCCAAATCTTTGAAAATCTCGATCGGGCACACCGCTACATTTGATCCTGGCCATTTTTCGCACTTACCACCTAAGCCTTTTGTCTGCAGTTGGTTTATCCAATGAACCAGAACATACTCGTGCATTCACCGGCTCAAATTCATTCACCAGGAATAAGCTTATAAACATAAACTTCTTCTTCTTCTGCTTCAACATCTTCTCCAGATTCTCAATTGTCGTAATTATGTCATTCATTATTTTCGATTTGCCTCAACTGCAGTGAAAATTTTAATAATGGTGAACTGCCAGAATCTGTCAGTTAGTCTGTCATTTAAGCAGTCGGCGTGGCGTGTCTAAGGGTTTGTTTTGTGTCTGTCTTTCTGTTCGTTGCTCTGCTCTCGTTTCGTTTCATTTTATTTTCATTGATTTAATTAGTTGCTGAAGATGTTCGCTGACGCCGTTTCTTACTGCATTTGTTGTTAACACAATCGTGGCTTACTGCCATCTAATGAATTTCAATTTTTACACGTATTCCGATGGAAATGAATCCGAGGTAGATAAAGATAATTAGAATCGGTGAAGCTCGCACCAGGTGAGAGTAATCTCCATCAATGATGGCGTCAGTAATTACTGACGCGCGATGATCGTGATTCGGGGCAGGGCCAAGAAGTTTGTCGGTGAAATAAAAATGTTTTAATGTGAGAGGAGAAGGAGAGAAGAAATAAGAGAAGTAGAGAAGGATTAAATATTATTATTAGAGCTTTAGCATTACATATTTTCTTTACTGAAAGTCTGCATTTAATTGTTTTTTACTATGTAGTTTCATTGTATGCTGTACGCAGTGTTCGAAGCATAAAACTCATTAGATATTAAGATTTTAATTCTTTACCGCGGTTTTGTATTTTATGATGTCTTTTAAACTTTGGTTTTCTTTATCCTGTAATATCGTATTTTGCTGAAGATATGTATGTTGCTGAATTTTATGTTTTATATTAAGTATTTTTATATTAAGTATAAAATAAAATTATTGCAATGATTTTTTTTTTGGTAATATTGTATACTTTGCGTCTCATTAATTTAGCCATTACTTTAGGTCTACGGAAAAACTTGTCACTGAAACTATGGCATGCTTTTAGGCTTAAGATCAAATTGGGCAAAAAACAGTGGAATCAACTATTTCTACAAATTATTTCACTTTTTAAATTTAATTGCTTGCAGATAATTAAATAATGAAATTATAAATAAAAATTCACAGTTTACGTTCTATTCAAATTTTTAAAATTGCCATTATTTTTATTGAAGCGAGAAAAAAATCGGCATAAGATTCCAGCAAATTGATCGCTCGCGTGTCTCGCAAAGAAAAATACTAGGTAAAAAAACTGTGCAATATTAATGAAAATACGAGTATTTTCGCATTTTCATAGATACGTATTTTTGTGAGAACGGAAAAAGACTGATTGATATAGTGCAAAAGATTATATTAAAAGCTTATGTTTCTAGTTTCAAATAATACCAAAAATAATACGAGTATGAAGGATAAGCTGTAGACGAATCAACTTCCATTACCTTTGCAGCAGCAACAACAACAACAACAACAACTACAACAACAACTACAACAATCATAAAGTCGATTTTCCTAGTAATAAAAAAAAGCACAATATAACACAATCGACACCTTCAATAGTACTACCGTCATTTTATGCTATTCTTTGTTCCCCCCCCCCCCCCTCTTCTTCTTTTTCTTCTTCTTCTTTTTCATCTTCTTCTTGGCTTAAATCTACATTTGAAAAGTTTCAATCCTTTCAAGCGCTGAGTGCTTTTTGCTTCTTGAATTTTAAATATCTTCAGCGACTTTCTATACAAAAGATGCAGATGTGAGAACTTTTCTCTTTTGTTGTTGTTGTTGTTGTTGTTGTCATTGCTGTTGTTTTGGCCCTTAAGCCAGACCAACTTTATAGAAGTCTTATGCATGCATTCGTATTGCAAGTTGTAACTATCAAATGTGTTAAGTTGGTAACAATGTAGCGACAACAACAACAACAACAACAATAGCAACAGCAACATTCGAAAAGTAGAAAAACTAGCTTTGGTTGCTGTCCACAATGTTGTAACTACATGCGCTTTTTAAGTGTCAAATTTTTAGCTTCGTAATTTTAGTAAACTAATTTACAAATATTTCTAACTATACGATTATGGCGGATATAATACGATTATACACGTGTATTGTATTATATGGGGATGTACATATGTATGTATGTATATGTACATATTGTTAATCAAACCAAAAGAGTTTGCAGGAAAAGAGAAGAGAAGACACGAGAATTTTCATAAAGAAACTTTATATATTCAAGCGAAGCGACTTGAGTTAAGCGACTTTGTTAAGAAAATTTCATTAATTTAATACCGTGAATCTGGAAAAGATTTCAGCAAGTTTGAGTTAAACTTTCTTAACCCTTTCAGAGAAAATAGTTTTGTTAGCTTTACGTATCAAACATCGTAACAACATATTATTTTCTTTCCCGTTTCGTATATCGTTATTATGGATGTTCTGCGTCGGTTATCTTCGATCGGGTGAGTCTGTCAATACCAGACCATATTTGACTTTATTTGACAAAATTTCACTTAGTTAGTACACATAAAACATATTACTTTGTCTTGATTTTGGTAACAATTTCGATATTTTCTTCATAATACTTTCTCTTGATTTTGGTAACAATTTCGATATTTTCTTCATAATGTTGTTATTGTATTAAAAGTACGATTTGTACTAACATTTTAACCTACATTATTTGACCTATAAATTGCTAACTGTTAATAATAATAAAAAAAAATTTAATATCGGAAATCGATACTTTCAACTTTTCGTGATGACTTTAGTGAGAGATTGTTAAGACAAAATAAAATTCGCCTCAGCTTTTCGTACCAAATGCAATCAATGCAATCAAATTAAATACATTGTACAATTTATATATAAATATAGATATGTATTGTACCTTCCGGATATTCTTTGTGCCATATTTAACATTGAAATTACATCAAAAACGGGCAAATGTAATGAATATAAAAGAAAAGAACATTATAAAGGAAAACCATTTAAAAAAAGTTAACTGAACGAAAAGAGAAAAATGTGCTGTGTCTAAAATTTTAAACCAACCGAAAAAACCGGCCTTAAAATAAGAATCGCAAGGCGAATTAATTAGACGTTTCTTGATAAGGGTCAGCGGGCCAAAACAATTGCGGCCAACAAAGTAAGTGCCGTCGAACGAACAATGGTTAGTAAATAGAAAAAAGCGCACTTCAATGAATGGGTAAGATGATGATGATGAGGGCCAGAAGAACGAACGGTAGAGCGGTGATAAAGTTGGAGCGTGAGTTATATTGAATACTGGCAAGTATTTGAAATTCTATAATTCTTTTTTTAGGCATCAGCAAAAGCAGCAAAAGCAATAAAAGCAGCATCAGCGCAAGGTTTTCAATCATAACATTTTCAAATATTGTCTATTCTCGAGAGACAATCTATACAGTCCTCGTTATATTCGTGGAGACTTATGTAAGGAAGGGTTAGATAATCGATGGTTCGAGATTAAAAAAAGGCTCTGCAAATGACACATCAGCGAAAAAGGTTGGGTTAAAAGCTTAGAAGATGAGACAAAACGCAATCAATCAATCAAAAGTGTTTAGAACTTTTAAACTCGTATAAAAAATCTACGAATAATCGCGTTATTAATGAATTCTTTGAAAGAGAAGGCCAACGAATTCGTTGTTGCCACGTGTTGCGTGTGTTATGTATGTATACCTTTTTCTTCTTCTTCTTCTTTTTCAGACTCCATTTTCACTCCTCTCTTTTTTCAATTCAAGTGTTTGTTTAATTTTTTTTTTTTTGTTTCTTTTATTCTGTCTCTTAAGCAAAGTGTTCTGCAGAATCAGCTCAGCTCAGTTGAGTTGAGCTCATCGCGGCAAACTTGGCCAACAATAATAATGTCATTTTTAGCGAAATGCCGTGATGGAAGTTAATGGCCGTGGTGAGGGCTGGGGCGGGGCCGGGAACGAAGGCGAGATCGACAACGGTGACGGCCACGGCCATGTCAATGTCTATCTTCGGCGGACTGCGGACTCGTTGGCAGGGCTTGAGTGACTTGTGGACTTGAGGAACGAACGAATGGACGGACGGACGGACGAACGGACGCCAGGTCTTCCTTCCTCTTGGTATATACTCCTACTTGTTAGTTAACTTGGTTTAACTTGGCTAAACTATTACAGACGGTGTTTAATAATATGCTCAAGAACAGGAAAGAACAATACTTGTTATGGCAGACAGCAGTAGTCCGTCTGGCAAATGGACGGACAAATAAATGACACACCAGGATGCAGACGGACCAAGGTGCACAAACAAAAAGGCACAAACGGAGGCACAAAAAGGAGGCAAACTGTTGAAAGGACGGCAAGCGGATGGAGGTGATGCCCTGCCCTGCTGCTTGAATAAGGCTTGAAGCATGAATATTGTAAATTTGCATCAGTCAGTGATGCACCCGATGCAAATAGCTCGATGCAAAAAGCAAAAAAGCTAACAATATCAATTTAGAAATGCAAATGAAACCAAAATTCTTTGTGATAAACAACAACAACAGCAACAGCAACAACAAATGAAGCAAAAAAAAGCGACAGCGTAGACAAAAATGCTATTTATACAAGTTGCAAAGTGTTGCAAAACTGAAAATCGTTATTAACTTATATTTTTGTGGCCGATAGAGAGTGAGTGTATGACGATCGAAAAAACACAAAGAATTGTTATTAACAACAACAACCAAAAACAACAACAACAACCAACAACAACAACATTCCTATAAGTACAAGGTAGAGTGTGTATAGTACATACATACATAAAGCTAGAACAACGGTTGACACAATTCATTAGACTCGTACACACTTTTTTTTACTTTACCGTCTTTTCGGTCTGTCTGTTGCTGCTTCCTTGTTTGTCAGTCTGAGCAAACGTACATACATAAAACTTGTGCTAAGTATCATAATTGATATTCAGTTCGTGCGATTCGATAGAATTTTGTAGAGTCAACCCGTTCGTCGTCATCGTTTTTCCTCTCGCATTTACCGCTTTTGGGTTTACGTTAATAATACCCGAATTTCTTGCTGCGTGCTTCGTCAGAAAATTAAATTCGATTTGTTTAATCCTTAGTTAAAGTTTTAATGGCAGCCATGAGATGTGTTGTTTTTTGCACTTTAATACAAATAAGAAATGTAACATTATATAACTTTTTTTGCAAAAGGTTAAAAGTTTTATCCAAGCCATACGTTACGCGTATTTACGATATATGGAATCATTATAAACCTCATGACTGTGAGCAACGATCAACGCGCAACGATCAACGATCGTAATTATGCGGAAAAGAAGAAAAGCCACTGGAAAGACAAGAATTGTGAGATCTTTACGTGCTCACACTTTGACATTTTTGTAGAAAAGCAGCAACATACATAAAGTACACCCATACATATGTACATACATCATCATCATCAATTAACGACGCATAGCAGCTATAAAGTGAACCCACGGAATTGCTGCCGGTACCGGTACCGGTCGGTCGGTCGATTATCGCTGTACTCGCAGCGACAGTACTCATATGACGACAGATTACGTGAATGGAAGAGAGAAAAAACTGACGAAAAAGCAAAGCACAGAACAGTGGGCAATGATGACATTTCGTTGTCTCTTCTTCTTCTTCTTTTTTCTTCTTTTCTCCTTAAAGAAATGCAATAAAGTAAAGAGCTTCAGATAGCTTGTTGCATCTTCCTTCCATCTTCATGTGGCAGAAAACAGTTTCGTAGAGTTACCATCGGAATACTTGACCCCCGCTACCGTTCCGAATAATGTCCACAGTTACACCTTAACCCTTTAGCTACTAAAGTAGGCAGTTTTACGCACCTTTTACTAGACGCTCCTCGTTTCCTCGCTGAGCGAATGTTGAATAATTGGTGAAAAATTTCATGTATCAAATGAAAAAAATGTTCTTTCCATTGTCCTTCATCTCCTGCCTTAGTGTGTATGTTTGCATGTGTGCGTGAGTGCTGGGCGTACGTGTTAACAATGCATTGCATTCCTTTGCGCACCGCATTGTGGCGCGACATCCATACATACATACATTATTCAGTCAGCCGATTGATGATGGCCGCAATCGCATTCCGCTGCTAAACCGATCGTTCACCCCGCCCAACGAACGGACTGTTAGCTGCTGTCACCGCACTGGCCACACTCACGCACACTCCCACACGCACGCACCAACTCTAACTTTCGTGCATCATGTGCGTTGGCAACCCGGGTTACCTTCTTTCGGACTTCTGAGCTCGAACTTCTAACGTAATGCAGCTCAACTTTAGCGAAGTTGGCTGCCGTTGACTGACGTTACTACCGCTGTTGTTGTTGTTGTTGTTGTTTGTGGAATGGAAGTCGATTATTGTTGTTGTTGCTTTTAACACTTTTTGCATTTGCAGCAGCAGCATTACCATTCGTAAAAGGCCGAAACGGTCCCGTTAGACTGAGTTAAGAGTGTGGAATTTCAATTGAATTAACTTGGTCGATACGCTAACCACCTCCCACCAAAAGCGGCGGCGACGTAGAACGTCAGTTGAGTCATTTAAATTTAAGCATTGAAGTACGACTTAACGGTTAATGATGGGACAATGTTTGAATTGGAATCGAATAATTGATGAGCTCTCAAATGAAGCATTGCGAACGTTTGATTGAGTCACGAGGTTTGAGGAATGGAGGAATGCAATAGCCTCTGCCTCAAATCGTTGCCGTCAGAAATCACCGACTTTCAAAGGAACCAACAGCAGCCGAAGCTGCCTCTGAAAAGTCAAATAGATTACATTCATTATTTAAGACAGCATTCGTCTGTCTGTCTCACCGCTGAAGACGCTCAAAGCGAGCAGAGACACACAACGCAACGCGACGCAGCGTAACGCAACGCAACACAACGAGACACAACGTCAACATGTCGTATCTACATGGTCTTATCTAGAATCTGGCTGGTATTTGTTACTTTGATGTTTTGTGTGTAGAATGAACAAAATGCTGCTGACAAATTCTTGTTATTGCTGTTGTTGTTGTTGATGATTTGTTTTATTAGTATTGTTGGAGGCTCTTCCGTGGCATGGCAACAAGTAAACTGTGTAGGTATGTGCAGAAGTGTGTGTGTGTGTGTGTGCGCGCGCTTAACGTGACACTTTTGATAAAACATGTTTTTCCGAACTTCTTTTTGGTCTTTTTGGGCTTTGATTCTTGGATTTAACGAGTTTTTCGTGTACTTTTTCGTGCCGCGCGTTATAAAAAACGTGTTGCTTTTTTAATTTCTAACCATTTGTTGTTGTTGTTATTTATTTGAGTCTTAAGTTTTTTTGAGAGCTACAAAGAAATATCTTAAAGTAAGGAGAAATAATTTTTCAATTTGAAGATTTTTTGTGTTTTTACTTTTTATGATTTTTTTAATTCATAAATCGTCTACATTCTCGACGTTCTCTCATTCTTACGCAACAGAACAGCAGACATCCGCCGTACAATGAATGACAAAATGCATAACGGAATGATCGCTCGATGACATAATGAATTTGTCAATAATGTAATCATCAGACAGAAACCGTTCACTGCCGGGCCTACATATTGTTGGCAACCTATCGATGGTTGTTGGTTGGACGATATGACGCGTTGCTTGTGACTTGAATTCGATTGACTTGACATCAAGTCGTTGAAGTATTGACGAAGTTACCGCAATGTATTTTGGTAATTTGCACACGTTAAGTAAGCTGTTGCCATTCGTGTTGGCTGTTCCACGGCGCTCAAAGGCGCTTAAAACGCATCGACAAAGTACAATAAACTTTTTCATTTGTCATCGACGCATCGACTGCCGACGCATCTCATCAGCAATGGCCCAGTTTTTCATTTACTGCAACGCGTTGTACGAATACAAACGAATTTCTACACGAAACACGCCGATTTAATGTGCTAAATTGTAACTGTTTTTACTGCTGGTTGTTGTTGTTGTTGTTGCTGCTGCTGCTGCTGCTATGAGTATTGTTGTTGTTTGTTGCCCAGGATGGTCAAATTGTGCTATATATAATTAGCGTCTTTGCTTTTGAAATTCTGTTCGTATTTTAATCTTATAGATTTTGTATAATTTCTGAGCCAATTTACATGCTCTTTGTTGTTTCTTCGGTTTTCTTTATGGTTTTAACTCTTTTTAACGCCACTACACTCGCGAATTCAGTCACCCTTGATTGCTCTATGGGCACTTGGGCATTATATAATCCTAAACAGGCAAAACTTTGCAATGCAGAACATGCCAAAAACATAACGTGACTTGCTTCCAAAAAAGGCTGCAACAGTTTTCAGTTTAAAACTAACGAAAAAGCATATCAAATTAATTGCATTCATTGCCACTTCGCAACTTGCAAGATCCATGCGTTGAGAAATAACAGCAGGAGCAACAGAAGCAGCGACAATTTGGCTTAATTTAAGAGAATCTGGCGACGTTTCCAAAAATGCAATGTTCCACAAGGCAATATCTCAAGTCCTTAGACTAAATCAAGAGGAAGTTGTGCTCCCATTTTTACTAAATCAAGCTATCAAGTGATGTACTCGTACTGTGTATAATAACTAACGTGCTTATTCACCGAGCTCACCGAGTCACTCGTCGTCGTCGTCCTTGAAAAGTCACTTTTTGTCATAATTCGTATTCACAAGCTCACTTGTTCTAAAAGTGACTTGTGCTAAATTATGCTCACATTAGTTGCAATCTGCACAAAGAGGTTTGTGTATTAGATAAAATTTTAGTGCGTAATAGTAGTTCATAAATAGCAGTGGCACGACTAGGTGGTGACTTTGAGGTGACTTAAAGCTATTCAAAAGTACGACAACAGACGTCAAAACGCGCATTTAAAGATGACAGCAATTCGTGCTTGTGAATAGCAAAATCCTTGAGACCTTCTAAACAATTCAAAGTTAAATTTAGATAAAAATGAAATAATTTCTGATGAAATTTTTAAATTTTTCAAAAAAAAACATTCTCACTTTTTCGAAATAATCGTACCTACCATATAATTTCTGCTGCTGCTGTCATCGGTCCATAAAATGTTTTCTTTCGTTTATGCCAATCATAACATTGATTTTTATTTTGTTTGTTGCAAATTTGATTTCTTCTACAATTGATTGATCGATTGATTGAAGCATGAAACATTTTTTAAAATTAACTCATCGAGAGCTGCATTTACTTCTGCTTCATTTTGTGTTAATTCAAGAAAAAAAAAAGACAGAGCAAATGTCAGTAAATCCGCATGACGCATATGATAAATGAATGCATACATATGTATGTACATATACAGGGTGTTCCGTATAGAATGAAAGAAAAAAAAATATGAGGAGGCGAAACATACCTGGGTACACAGACGTCTAAACGGAAGCTGCTGGGAGAGAATAGACCCCCTTCCACATTCCTTTTTTTCAGTGCCACGACTCAACGTCATTGTTGTAGCTTAGTGTCGCATTTCATGCAGAACATACTGCAAGCTCTCGTTTGTGACTTAAATCATTTCAGCTTTTTATGATTTTTGTGGGATGGTAACCCCCTTTTTCGCCCCTATTTTCTGGAATTGCATTAAAACGAAATTGCGCTGTAAAAACGAAAGAAAAATACTAGAGAAAAGTTAAAAATCGCCTGAAAATTTAAAAATTTTGAAAAAAATTTTACAATTTTTTGAAAAAGCTTGAATTATTTTCATTGCAGATTTTATACACGTAAAGCATATATATAATTGCCAAGCTTAAGCGTTTGGCTTATATGTACATATTTACAAATTTTTCATTCTATCGCTGAACTTCCAAATCATTTAATAAAAATTTCTTCAACAAAGTAAAAAAAAAAAAATTTAATATGAAAATTTGTACAAAAATTGAATCAACCGAATCCAGTGAGAAGAGCAATCATAAATTGAACAATAGCAACAAAATCAACAACGGCCACAACAGTACAACAACAACAACACGGCGGCAAAAAATTAAATCAGCTGCAATTTTAAAATGCACGACCCACAGACCAGTTGATTTCCCGGCCGAAAAACAGCGCGCTACCCGGAAAATCAAGAACTGAATTCGAAATGAATCGAAGCGCCGGATGGCTGGCCGTCCATTCCTCGTTCCTCGGTTTGTTCCAAACGGACAGATTTGTTGTTGTTGCTTTTGGGGGGTCTTGGAAAATATGCGCAGCAGTTGTTGTTGTTGTTGTCGGACTCGAACGCTCGAACTGGCAAAGAAACGCATTCTCGCATTCTTGGCAAAAAAATATCAGCTGAAGTAATTGTGAAGCTCTAACAAATTCACTTTGAAAACTAGCGAGCATCGAGGAAGAAGCTAGAAAAGCGGGTGGGGGGGTGGTGGTGGGCAGCGAGGGGATGGAGAATATATTGCACATCAACAATGCATATTTTTTGCTTGTGCATGTAGATCCTTCTCTAGGTCGGACATTTTTCGGGTGGCCGAGAACGTTTTACGTCTACGATTTTTCACTGCACAACTTTCGTTTGTGCTGCAACACCACAAAAAAAAAATGCAACAACAAATACAACAACAAATACAACAACAACAACAACAAAAAGCACAAAACAAAATGCCAACACGTGGGTCGGTCCAATCGTGTTTTCTGGTGCTTTTCGGACGCAGCATCATCATCATTTGTTCGGAAAAACTTTGCAAAGAATTGCAACCAAACACAGAAGAAGAAAAAAACCGTTGGTTGCATTACAAAAAGTAAGAGCTGAAGAACGAAGTCTGCTGAAAGGGAGACGGGAAGAGGTAGTTAGAGAGAGAGAGAGAGAGAGAGAGAGAATGAACTGTAAGAGCAAGAAGGTGTAGGAATGAATAAATGCAGTGAGTCACGCGTGTAGCACGTGCAGCTGCAATTTCATGCGCGATCATGGGTCACGACCGAAGAAACGACAACAACAACCACCAACAACAACAACAACAGCTACAACGTATTGGTAAACACACAAAAATATAAAACATTAAAGTCACTACACCCACAAACACAGTCCCACCAACCCACGGTCAAAAACGAATAGAGCGAATTTGTGGAGTTGCCCTGTAGGAATCTCGTGAGAGGAAGTGGCATGCCTAGGCAGGTTCTTAGGCTCACCGTATAAGGGCACACAGGATTAACCAAACTTATGAGGAGGACATTTATCAAGAAATGAAATTTGAGTCAAAATTGAGAGTCACAATTTTTCCTAAAGCGAAGTAATCCTTGCCACGGCTGAAGGCCGCCGCGCATCCAGACTTCTAATGTGAAAATACTTTGCATTATCGAGAGAATTTTGTTGTCTGAGGGTTATAATCTTTGCCCCGGCTGAAGGCCGCCACACATCAAGACTTTTAATGCGAAAATACTTTGCATTATCGAGAGAATTTTGTTGTCTGAGGGTTGTAATCCTTGCCACGGCCGAAGGCCGCCACGCATCAAGACTTTAATATCGAAAATACTTTGCATTATCGAGAGAATTTTGTTGTCTGAGGGTTATAATCTTTGCCCCGGCTGAAGGCCGCCACACATCAAGACTTTTAATGCGAAAATACTTTGCATTATCGAGAGAATTTTGTTGTCTGAGGGTTATGATCATGCAAGCATGATCACGTAAGCATGCTCGTTTTCATAGGTTCACATATTGACGAATTCTGGAACGGAAAAAGGAATGCCTGATGTACTTTCCTACGGGGAGGATGGTGCCCTGCGAGAATGAAGGCGGACGGACAAAGAGGGCGGCAAATATCCATCTGCCTCTGGCAAAGTTTTTCGTAGCGCCAGTATGTTGGCGGGCCCTGTTGGACTTTGGACAACTTGGTGCCACTTGGTGCCTCCATGGTGCGCCATTGCCCAACACACTTCCATCCATTCTGTGTGTGTGTGTGTGTGTGTGTGTGTGTGTACTTCAGAGGAAGGAGGTAACTTTTAAGAGGATCAACGTCAGATGGCCAAACAATCACAAACAGCAACAACAACAACAAGTAAAATTCAAAAGGATTTTTTGGAAACTTTCGTGCCAGGGCGAAGAGAATAAAAAAGAAGAGAAACAAACGATGGATGTTTTTCAGCAATCCTTTGAGGCGCAACATCAAGGAAGATAAATATTGCAAACGTTGTTGAAATCGGTAACAAAAAGTTGTTTACACTTTGGAGGGCGGCAATTTATGATGGAGCGTGGCTGAGGAAGAAGAAGAAGAAGAAGAAGAAGAAGAGCAAGCGGGAGGGTGTAGTGCACATTTATGGTACAAACTGCTGCAATTTTTTTGTTTTTTTGTTGCTGCTTTTTAGATTTACTATAACTGATCTTTCCATTTATCTTGGACTAATTCTTGAGCTAAGAGCGGCCTAGCGAGTAATTATCTCACAGTTTTATTGCAATTTTCTAAAACATCTTTTTTGTTAGCCTTCGTAGCTACTTCGAACGGTTTTGGCTGCGACCAGTTGTGTCGGTCGGTCCATCTCTTACTCTTCTCAGCTTAGAAAGTTTATCAAAGTTTTTGAAACACAAAAAACTTTTTGTTATTTTCAGAAATAATAATAATAAATAATAGTAAAAATATTAAATCTAAATAAATTCATAATAAAATACTAACTCTGTATTCCTTTTTTCTTCTCAAAAAATTTAAAAAACAATTGTAAAATATTTTAATTTAATTACCGTTTTCCAATGAAAAGGAAATTACATTATTTTTATAGTTCAGCATGAATAAATTACATAT
This sequence comes from Conops quadrifasciatus, assembly GCA_949752815.1. Lineage (NCBI taxonomy): Eukaryota > Metazoa > Arthropoda > Insecta > Diptera > Conopidae > Conops > Conops quadrifasciatus. Next base: position 12,326,793 of record OX457078.1, on the reverse strand, counting down.
ATTAAAGGAGATAAAAGCACACCAAAAAAAAAAAAAACAAAATCAAACCGAAAATAGTTATTTTGACAAAAAAGTGCACTGAAAATTTCAATTGAACTGAAATGAAATTGAAATAAGAATTAAATAAATTAAAATTAAATAAAAGAAATATAGAAAAATTATAATGAAATTAATTAAAAAATACTTTTGAAAAATCATTTAATTTAAATTTAAATATTTTTTTTATATAGTATAATGATTTTATAACTTATAATTTAAATTGAGAAAACAAACGTTTGCCGAATATGAATCATGGGCGTCCTTCCTTTCTCTTTTCACACAAACACACACACACTTTTAAAAATAGATTGGCGTAAATTTTATTAAAATGCGATTTTTATGGAAATTTACTAGTATTAAATGCATTCGTTTTATAAATCCATCTTAGAGAAATCCAAAAAAGGAATGAAAATCGTTACAACGTTTCATCATTCCTCGTCATCGGTCATCGGCGCCGCTAACCATTAGTTGCAGCAACCAATTCAATATTCACCACGACCATTTTCGTTGTAAAGGCAACAGCAACAGCAACAGCAGAGGCATTGGCACCACTAACAATCCAGCGAACAAAGGACACGGATTAGGTATGCATTTTTGCTGTTGTCCTTGTTCTTGTCAACAACGTACGTCACTGCTGGTTGCAGAAAAAAAAATACATATTGGGCAGCACTGGAGATTCGGACGTCTGAGTGGTTACAGTTCATGCTATGAAATTGAATTCCGAACCCTTTTCACGATGCAACACTCGGAAAAAATCCTCAGGCGAAACGCATTATGTAGTTTTTTAATAATATAAATACGAATTTATTTTTTTTAATGGTGCATTTTTGCTCAATACAGCGCTGATGGCTGAAAGATTTATTTATTTCTTTTACATAAATGTAATATCCTTTAAAAAATATAAAAAATGTAGAACAAAACGCATTTTAAGAGCAAATTAGTGGTTTTTAGCTACAACGCTTATAAAGAAAAAAGTTATTAACATAAAGTAAACTTGAAAACAAAAAATAAGACTGTCAAACAATCCATTAGTCTGCCACTTTTAGCTGAGTTTATTTTATTGCTTTTGCAAAACTGGTTTATTTTACACCAAGTTCTTTTTAACTTAGCAGAAATAAAATAACTTAGAGTTAAATGCCTCTTTTTTTTGAGCGTAGAAGAATTATAATAACAATATATAGTCTCTCATCGAATATCACTTTGATCACTATCACTTTGATTTGTCAATGAATAATGACCTACGCTAAATTTCTTCGTTGCCTTCTTTCGTTTCGCTTATACACTAATTTTTTGACAGTGTAGCTCGACCGAGCCTTCTTGTGCTTGCCATTGAGCTCTGGGCAGTTTTTCCTCCACGAGAAATCTCATCACAGCACGCTACTCACACTCGTATCCACTTTGTTTGTAATTTAGTAACGTTGCATTTTTTTTTTTTTTCGTTGTGACTTTTTCACAAATTTATTTGTTTTCTCTTCTGCATTCTGTATTTTGGAATTGTCTGCTTTTTTACGTTGAGAATTTTTAGCTGACCTTTTTCGTAGTTGCTGTGGATTTTTCTCGTTATTGTTTTACACATCATCGACATTGTTTTTGCTGTCAGTGCTTTTGGCATTTTTCAAGTTACGGTTTGCAACGATACGATACTTTGAATACTCAATTTTGAGTTGTCCATTTTTGCAATTTTTGCGGTTTTTTCGACGAATAGAAAAATTCTTGCTAGTTTTAACGAATTTCAAACTTTTCCAATTCATTGGAAAAATAATAAAACTGTCTTAAAAATACTGACTTTTACAATATTTATTTGATGATATCTGCAACTCATCAAACATTCGATATGAGAGATATTAGACGATAGATGATAAATTGTAGAAAGCGATTAAGAAAAAAGAAATGAAATGTTATTCGAGTAAATTTAAAAAAAATCATTAAACACAATGGAAGACAATGGAAGACAGTTCTTAAAAACCAAAAAAAAAAAAAAAAAAACTGTATGAGTTCTTATTAAATAGACTTTCAAAAGAACGATAAAATCTTGATTCTAAAATCATTTTAACAAAATTATTGCTAACATCCTTAAATTGCGCGGCCACTCTAAACATTTCCTAAATTGCCCCAAAATATATAAAAAAGGAACCTGAAAGCAACTTTTTCAACTTCTGCCAACAGCGGTGCAATCAATGCAGATGGCATTTTTTCATAAGAACTATTTTCATTGCTATTGCTATTGTTGTTGTTATTTCTGTTGGTGCTGTTGTCAGCGCATACTTGATTTTCTGCATTTTTCAGCAATAAATAAATACTCGAGCATCAGCTGTTCGTCTACGGCTCAGGTCAAAATGTTGCAAACGTTAACGTTTCAATATAAAAATGTTTGACTTCGTTGTTCGTTATTTATAATAACGTTGATGCCTTTTTTTTCTCTGGCGCTGCTGCTGCCGGACAACAATTAAGCACTAAAATACGTACCCACACAAACATATGCTAATAGTTATAGTAAAATCGCCTACACGTGGCACATCAGCAACATTCATGCTCGTATAGAGGCAGAGCAATCTGCAATCGGTGCAATCTGTAGACGCGTCAGTTTTGAACGTTACGAACGTCGCGTCGAGCAGCGCTCCAAAAGGTCGACAATAAATAATTTCAATTGAATAATTTATTTAATTTGTTTGACCATTCGCAGCACGTGTAGAGCACTGAATCGCAAAAAAGTTGAGGAAAAAACGGTCTGGGCCAAAAAAGAGTTTGCATTGTTTGAAATGAAACACGGAAAAATAACTGCTCAAAACACGAAAAGACCATATTGTTACAATGATTGTGGTGATTGATTGCGTTGCTGATGATGATGACATTTCGTTGATATTCACTATTGTCATGATCATAACAACAAAGATAAATTTAACATAACATTTTGTATATCACGGTATATCAAAGGCTCATAGTTTGTAGTTGTAGCTATTATTACGGTGCTGATGATGTTAATAATTGTGGTGTAATACTTGTCATCGCTAATGGGACGATGCTATAATGATTAGTCGTATTATGATAATGATGACATCGAATTCTGGTCTGGCGTGTTAAAAGGATTAAGATGGATTGCTGACAGTGATGAATGACAGACAATCACGATGATGTCCCGAAGTAATAAAAAAAGTATGATGATTCTCGATTTTGAGAATATACTCGATTGAGAATCAGTGGTTAAAACCCATCTTATATGGTGTTTTCATAAAATCGTTTTGGTTTCGGTTTAGGTTTTATTTTTGGTTTTGCGTGATTTTGTTGTTGTTGTAGACAAAACCAACGTTTCGTTTTGTTTATTAATTTTGATAGAATATTTTTGTGTACAATATTTATCTCTTTCTACCATATTAACAATAGAAAGAGGCCAGGCTATGACGTCCAGTTTTCGAACTTGGAAACAGGGTTGAAAACTGCTAAAACCTGAAATCTTTATGGTTCTGCACTAAACTTACAACAACAATTTCAATGGCCTTTTATTGGTTTTCGCTGTGAAAACCAGTTTTGCGCTAAACCGAAGCAAAAACGCTTTATGAAAACACCATATTAATCGCTCTGCATCAGAATTTATCTCATTCCCAAACCGTTGGAGTGAAATCGACCCGTTTTCAACTTTTAAATCGTGTTCGAAAAGTGCCATTTTGCCGGTAACGGTGGTCTATATGCTCTGGTGCTATTTCGCACCACGTTGTAATTATCATAATGTGGAAGCACGAGACTGGAGACAGGACTGTCAGAAAAGTACACTTTTATTGATTTTATTTGGTCAACGAGAACCGCAATGACGCTCGCCTCAATCTGTACTGTATATAGTAGCATATAGTATATAACCGACAGTCACAGGTAGACACCGACCTCCAATCATACATATATCATACGAGTATATTCCAATTAAGTGAAGTTTCAAATTAATTGCTGCAAGTGCATCAGATCAGAATCCTCGCGAAATGCGAATCCGACTCTGTATAGTACGAGTATGCTCGCTGAGTGTCACGTTAAAGGATTAATTCAACACATGCACCCTGCAGCCACCAACATAAGAAAAAAATTGCAAAAAAAAAAAGTAAAAATCCAAAAGCTTAAAGCGACTGAGGGAAAACGATAACCGTCGATGAAATTTTTAAATTGGCTTAAATGGTTTGCCATCATCAGAAGATACACAACGATACAACGAAACGTATCGTGACGTGGCAATATCGATGACGACGACAACAACAATAACAACAAGTGTAACAAACGGCAAGTGACAAAATCAAGGGAAAAATTCAGTATATTTTTGCATAAAAAACTAGACGAAAACAAGACGAAAAAGTATAAAATCAGTAGAAATTACAAATATTAACCATGAATGTCCGGCAGAATTCGCGGAAAGGGACGATTAAAAACATCCAGTCGCGTATTTTTAAAGGATATGTTGCCAAAAAACGTAACAAATCCTCTTTAAAGCAAAGGAACAAATTGAAAAAAATCTGCAACTGATCTGATATCTAGAAGAAGAGGAAAAAGTATTGAAGTACACAAAAATCATCGGCCAAACTTTTGAAAAACTTGAAGCTGAAATTCGTGGACGATAAACGGCGAACGTATGTACGTGTGTACATATTTTCTATACATAACATACAAGTATAATCATAAATCATAATAATATTATTATTATTGAAGTTTATTTTGAACATATTTTTGTAGTAAATATTTTGCTATTTGATGTATTTCTATTTAATTATTTGTAGTGCAAATATTCAATTTATATTTATGCCTAAGCATAGTTGATCCAAAACACAAACAACAATAACAACAATAACAACAGATTAAGCGAAGCATAAAATAATTATAATAGCGGAAAAATAAGGCGATAATGAAATATTACTGAAGTAAATCCCAGCTGAACAGCGTTTATTAATTAGCCATAGCCGGGCAGCTTTAACAGAATTTCAAATATCCACAAATTGACTATAATAAAAGCATTTGATGTACATATATGATAGTATGTACAACACCAAAATGCGTACATACAAATGTATAGGTGGGTATGTGTCCTCTGCAACATAGTGCAACAAAACTATGCTCTTGCTCTTGAGGAAATTTTCCTAAACATTTTCACACTCAAATGAGGCGAATATTGCTTTAATAATAGCGCCTATATTTTATTCCTTCAGCTTGAATTTAATAAATTAAGTTCATAACGACTTTAAAAAGGCGTTAGATAAGAAAAAAAAATAATAAAATATAAAAGAATATAAAAAGAATATAAGAATATAATAGAATATATAATAGAATATAAAAATAAAATATAAAAGAATATATATTTATTATACAATATATAAATGTTACTATCGAATGTTACTAAATGTTACTAAAAATCGAATATTTTTAAAACTATCAATATTGACAAAGAAAATTTTAATAGCTTATAAAAAGCTTTCAAACAAAAAAAAGTCCACCAAAAAAAAATAGCCCATAATTTTGGGGTCCATTACACGCATACAATTGATATGTTTTATCAAGTTGTTTGCTTGCTACAAATGACATTCTTATTTCACTCTGAGTAAATTGAGTACGCATTTAAAGGCCGTACATAATTAAAACATCGATTTCATAAATATAAAAAAAAATCTGTCTACTTTATATGCTTCTCCCAAACTCCATGCATATCAGTTTTTCGGTTAGAATATTAACAAAGTAATTTCATACCAATTACTTCTCTAAAATAATATATGTATATCAATGTCCTTTGAATTTAATTATTTGCTTCGATTACTGCGCAAATAAACCTGTCAATTATACAAACAATATTATAATTACTTTAATTATTCCATTTTTTTTTTTCTGATTTTTTGACCAAATGCTAATATATAATTTATTTGCACGCTCTGCACAATTATCTTGCAAACCTTTCCATTGTCGTAAGTGCTTCATGCGTTTAATTTAATTTTTCGCATGTTGAATTCATAATTGTTTTCGCAAATTAACAATCAAAATCAAAGCATTGATAAAACATTAAAAGCATTGTCAAAAAAAAAAAACAACAAGATTATAATTGTTTTTTTAGGCAATTTTTCCGTTGAATTTAGCAACAAGTGATTAGCACGAGCCAATTTTGTAGGTCTATACTATACGTTACGCCTCGCATGTATCCACACCAGAAGTTACCCTTTTGCGGCTAAACCAGTACCAGTAAGATTCTATTTTAAAGGCGTAAAGATGTAATTAACTCTTGACAAATTAGAAAAACCAGTATTTAAGATGCTGTCGGATAAGACAATTTTCAGACATTTTAAATCAACGTTAAAGTTGTGTGTTAATTAATTAATTATTTAATTTTCTCAGTTTAATGAGATCAACGAATCAATGAATGATTTGGATTTTATGTCTTACATTCTTACAGTTTTTAAAAATAATAGTAATAATAGTAAAATAAGAAAACCATATACGCGTCCAACACCGAATCATAGACTATACGCTGATATGTCGAAAATAGAACTGAAATTTATCTTTTAAAATGGACTATTTAGGTTTTAAATTTTAACAACAATAGAATTCCAAATCACAAAAACTACTTAAAATTACTCATATAAATGTTAATGAAGTGATATTGTTATAAATCTCTAGCCAAAAGCCAAACTGGTAATTTGTATGGTCACATTCTCGTTTGCCCGAGATTTTATAAACAATTTTCGTTTAAAACTGGGTGCTTCTTTACTTTTCGAAGGTATTTAAGATACAATATTTAAGATACAATAAATTTTTAATGTCTTCTTGCCACTTTTAACGAGTTAAAGTTTGCGTTAATTTGTATTCACTGTTCGTCGCCAAAACTTAAAATTCTACGTGAAGTAAGTGACATAATAAAAATTCAAAACATCTTCTCAGAGAAGAGAGATCAATAAAAACGTATTCATCCAATATTCCGAAATGAATTTGAATTATGAAAACTCTTTGCTTGTTTGCAGAAAGAATTAATGGAGTAGAAGAATAGAGATTCTTCTACAGTCCAGTACTATGCTATAGAATGATGAATTTTGCTGCTGATAATCGCTGCAATCTTTCGTTAAATTTTAACGAAATTTTAAGGCCTACTTTTTTTTTCTTGTAATATTTTCCTTTCTGTTAAACTTATCGAAACAATTGACGATTTAATTGGTTGCTACGAGTATAGTATGTATATCGTTTCCCGCTTCGTTATTTTACTGTCTCTCTATCTCTCTTTCTCTTTCACTCGTAATCGCATAAGACTTGATCGAAAATATTACTACCATAAAATACAAATTAACTTCACGGCCAACGGATGGATATCCGGGAGAAATGGGTAAACATTTATAATCGTCGTATACAAGTACGTATAACGTAATAATGAAATCATACAGAAGAAATCTTGATGGAAAATAAAATAAAACAAAAATAAAATAAAAGCAAAAAATTAAAAAAAAAAAATACAAAACAAAGAAACACCAGAAATGTCTGATTGGTACCATACAAGTGCAACCGCAACGGCATTAAGACGACTCATTCTCGCTTGACGGCCGCGCGACAGGCAATTATTTCCTCTTCACTATTTTTTTTTTTTTGTCTCTTTTCAATGCAATTTTTTAAAAATTCTCATGTATCAAGTGTGCTGTGTATATAGACGATGTATATTTATATCGTTATACGAGTGCAGACAAAATATTTTTGCAATAAACTTCAGAGTGAAGAAAAAAAAAAAACCGCTGGATTTAATTGCGGTAAAAACTGTCAATGTGTACACATCAGACGGCACTGAATGAAATTACAGGTAAATGCAGTTTGTGCAGTTTTGCAGTTTTTGTTGAATATAATTTTTTTACTCTAATTAGCTTATAGAAGAGAAAATTGCGCATAAGCTTCTTCTGTAGGAAAATTGGTTTTTTCTTTACATTCAATAAAGTTCTTCAGTAAATTTCTGTACAATTATCACTCTTTTTCTTTTTCTCACAGTCATTAAATTAGTATATCAAGCATGGAAAGATCTTTCTTTGCGTATACTCTGTGTACGCGTATCTCCAAGAGTGGCTGCTTTGCGCTTTAAAGGAATCACGTGGAATTTTTAAAAATTTCTTTGAAAAACCAGAACTTTAAAATTCTTTTCTGGTATTCCTATTTCACCAACAATTCAACCTTTAAACAATTTATATATTGTATATATGCATATATTATAAAATATTCCCATATTCTTATAAGCTTCTACAGTTATTGTTATTGTTAATATTGATATTGTTCAACTTTTATGGCTACAAAAGCTAAGACATATTATATAATGCGCTTTAATATAATTTAAAGAAACCAGAAATGTTGTTGCTTAAAAAAAATAAAACTAAAAGTAAACCCGTTTTCGAAGAGTAAAAACAGCAACAACAACAACAACAACAACACTATTCAAATATACTGGCATGCTACATACAGCCACGTCCTGCAATGCGTTGGGGGGGAGGGGGGGGGACACTCGCGATTCCAGACGGCGGCTGAGGTTTGTATAAAGCTTGTGGAAAATCTTGCAATCGAGTTTAGTTGACTTTGATGCAGACTGCTGCCAACAAGCGACCACACCACCATTAACGATCGAAGCTTGAGATTGAGATTGAGATAGGATTGAAGAGATGGTTGTGAAAATGCAGGTAGCCGTTTTGTTGGCCATCTTTGCGCTGGTAAGCATGATAAGTTAGAAGTTGTCAGACGTAAATGTCAGACGGTCAAGTGTTTAGCGGCAAGTGTTAGTGATGTTAGCTGACGATGAAGACAACTTTTTCACTGCACTCTCTTGTTTTCTTCAACTTTCAGTTATTTTCTTACTTACTTGTCTTATGTCTTACGTGTTTTTTGTGTGATTTTATCTAACTCGTTTTGTTTGTTAACTTGTTTGTATTGTCATTCGTTGTTGGCATTAATTGCTCATTAGTCTTTAACGCTTTTGGTTTTTCAGGCTGCTGCGGCCAAATATCAAATACGAGATCATGAGGACGCGGCAAAGGCACACGAGGAATGTCGCGCTGAAAGCCGCATACCGGACGAGATCTACGACAAATTCCTAAACTATGAATTTCCCGAACACAAGAACACTAACTGTTATGTCAAGTGTTTCCTGGAGAAGATGGGTATTTTCACGGAGCGCATAGGTTTCAATGAGAAGTATATGGTGGCCCAGTTTACGCACAAGAACATTAAGGACCTACCTACTATACAACATGGGCTGGAAAAATGTATCGATCACAACGAATGGGACAGCGACACTTGCACGTGGGCCAATCGAGTCTTCTCGTGCTGGAACAAGATCAATCGTCCCGTTGTGCGAAAGACTTACGGTGAAGATTAACAGTTTAATGGAATGGAAGGTTAAAAAAAGGTTAAAAAAGGTTAACAAAAGACTAACGAATGGGCTTCTATCATTACCCATTGACAATTTATTAAAAGAAAGAAAGAAATAAAGCTTAAAGTAGAAGAAACTCCAACGTTAGAGAGTTTTTGGAATATTTTTCACGGAATGTGCAAATAAAAAATGACAACAAAAATATTGCACAGTGTTATTATCATTGATATACTGATAGATATACTCATAATATACGGTAAGAGTGTGTACTAGTATGTGAGTACACACATTTGATTCATATTGATAAATTTTGAATCATTTTGATTCATTTTGAGACCTAAATGTCTGCCAGAATTCCAGAATTTGTAGCTGTCGCCTTTTTGTATTCTTTAGAGGAGTCTTCTATTGTTGTGTACTATTATTGTTGTCTCTGTTGTTCATGCTGTTGTTGTTGTTGTTGTTGTTGTTGTTTCCGGGGTATTCTTATTGTTTAAATTCCTCAAACATAAATATTCTTGATACATCCATGAACACTCTCCGTCGAGCTTCGCCCTGTCCGTGGCACTGGCCCGACAAGCGCTGTAATCCACAGGTTTTATAGCTTTAGCCAACGGACCGAGAGCTTTTAACCAATTCTCAAAATTCCACTCGTAATTCTTTGTGTAGAAATGGAATTTTTGCGCAAAACATTTGAAGAGACAAGGAATGTGTTCGGCTACGGGGAAGACTGCATACTGCTGCAGCTCTGACGAAGTTGCATTGAGCTCAATGGCGCAGCTGACTAAAGCCATGTAAGTCTCGGCTGTGCGGTAAGTAGCCTGAATCGCAAAGGAAGAAAGAGAGAGAGAGAGAGGTACATAAACGAAATTCAGACACCTTCATTCTCTAGCGCTAACCTCTCGCAGGCATCTGAAGCCCCGGTAAACAAAGTTGCAGTCCTTCGCACCGTTTGCATTCAGTTCCAGAACTTGCTCGCAGTATTTGTAAACATTCTCACTCAGATCCGCCGCTAGTTTCGAACTGTTCCATTTGCCGGCGGCGGCATCGAACCAGCCCTTCTTCACACTCAGGCAACGCGAAAAGCAGGGCAGCTTTTCCGTTTCGTGCCAGCTCTCGAACGATTCCAACTTGTGTAAGTCTGCCAAAGAGATATTATCACTGGCGCCAGGCGCTAGACATTTTCTTAAAATGGCTGCATTTTCATCATATGAATCGTCGTCCAATGAATGACTCCAATCATTATGAGGGCTGTAGGCATTTTGCACAGACGGTGCTGCCAGTAGGGACTGCTGTAGTGTATGTAGACTGATTAGCTGCGTTATAGACTTCTAAATTAATTTCGATTTTTTACCAATTTTCTGCTGAATATTATACTATATATTATGAAAGTCGGCCAGATTAAACTCATCACTGTGCGTTGGACGTAGTACGTTTTTGTTGTTGTTCGCTGTGGCGCAATTGATCGAGAACTAATTCTTGCGTATTGCGTTGGTGTGAAAATCTGCTCTATTCTTATCAGTTGTTGTTGTTGTTGTTTTTGGTTTTTTTTTTTTTGTTTTCTTAGTTGCCCGAGAAGTAGACTGGAATGGTGCAACAGTCGATTATGGAAAGCCGGCTATCTCGCTCATTGTCCAGGGACGACAGATCACAAGCGGGTCAAATAGAGAAGGCATATTTTTTGAAAATACATAAGCGTTTGTGCACAAGTTCTTGAGAAATATTTATATATTATTTTTTGAAAATAAAAGCGGAATACTTACCTTATTATGCGCGTACAATATAACTGCTACAGTATGTACTCGAAATAATTTTATTTTAATTTTAAACAATTCAGTCATATAAATTTAAGTGTTTATTTTTTTAGTATTGAAAATAATTCCACGGCCCTAAACAGATCGAAATCGAACCAATAATTTTTATGTATTCAACCCAACGGCATTCCATTAACGACTATGAATTTAGCGGAGAAAATCTCTTATTTTAAGAGCTTCAAGTTTTTGCTTTTTAAAAGCTAAAAACTTTCTCTTCTTTTCTTTTATTTTTAGACTGGAATTTTTGGAAATTCTAACCGAATATATGTATGTGAATATGTTTTTCAAAAATGAAAAATTGAACCGTTTCGGTTTAAGCGTATGTCGTTCTAGTTGAAAATCTGTTTAAGCAATATCAGCTTCAGTGTCTTTGTTGGCTTGGTTCAGAAAGTTTACAACAAATACGCAAATACGAGTATACTAAAGGCGTAAAATTTGTTTTAAATAAGCAAAAAATTACAAATTTTCGTTTCGTGACTGAATGTGAATTCGATTTGCACGCAAAATTGGCGTTATTTAGATCTCTTTCCTTTTCAAACAAAAACACAAGCGCAAAATTATTGAAACACCAAAATTTTCCAAAATATTAAAAATAAAAAGATCGAGCCTAATTTTTATTTTTATTCGAATTTCGGTAAAAAATATAGGTTTTTCTTTTTTCAATAATTTTTTTTATTATACGCATAATGTATTTTATAAAAAAAAAAGAAAAATTTTTTTTTAGTGTCTTAGACGTTTTTGATGGCACAAGACAACACGTTTCTGCTGATTATACGACTGTGATGACTGTAAAAAATCATAATCATCAAATCAGCATAAACTCATTGAGCTCATAATCATCATACAATAACAATTATAAATTATTAAGCAACAGTAATAAAGTAAAGGCATTGCTTAAAGAAATTCTACAAGAATCTTGAAGACAGAAACGCCTCAGAAAAGCACATACCGGGCGCCACTTTATCATCTTTGTCGTCGTATTGTCGTACCGCCAACAAACAGCCTTCTTTCTCGCCCTAAATCCCAGCATAAATCCCATGATATACATATATTGTACACGCACGAGTCTGTGTATCGTAATACTCGTAAATATTTATATGCTGTACCGAACTGAACTTGGAAATGAACTTGAAAGTGAATTTATGTTGATTGGTTAATCCGGCGGATTTCGAAATTTGAGGTTATCTCCGAAGCTGCCGGCTTGTGTTGCGCGCGGCTTGTGCTGATAAGAAAAATGGGTGATGGCTTATCGCAGTTTTTTTATTAACCGGCTCCAGTCGGCATGGAAAAATCACACGCGTTTTAAACAGTTGAAACAAAGTTACGCTTGTGAAAAGATCACTTGCCGACACCATCCATCCCTGTTAACCCGTCAACAACCAAACAACCTTCTGTTCATTCCGGAAAGCAGTCTCTTCACTGAAATTTGATCTGTTTGGAGGCAATGATAGGATTAATTTTTGCCGTGTACTTCGGCGCTCTGTTGCCTGTTCGAATGGTTCGGATACGATATAATTAAATTTTAAATCCTCATAAATTTCGATTTAAAACTGCAGTCGTTTAATTCTCTTCAGGCTGTGGCTGCTGAAGCGCCAGCCAGCGGCGAGGTCGAAGGCCGTGCTATCGCCGAATGCCTGGAGCGTTACGGCGGCATAACGCCGGAAAACGCGGAACGTCTGCAGCGCTACAAGCAATGGTCGGCGACGTACGAGGAGATCCCGTGCTTCACGAGCTGCTACTTGACCAAAATGTTCGACATCTACAGCGTTTCGACGGGCTTCAGTGAAGAGAATGTAGTCAAACAGTTCGGCCAGACGCTGTTCGCCGTCTGCAAGAAACGCTTAACGCTGAGCGCGGAGGACGACGGGGATGAGTGCAAGCGGGCGTACAGCGGATTTCATTGTTTAGCGAGTGTAAGTATAGCAGAAGGAGAGACAAAGTAAGGCCGGGTGGAAAAGTTGATTAAATTCGATGCTACTGAGGAAAATACCTTTGAGAATATTGAAAAGGATTAGAATGATTTTTGGAATAGTTTTTTGGAATTTTTTGATTTTTGGAATCAGATTTAAAATTAAGCTTATTCACAAACAATTCTTCATTCTTCCATTTGACAGCTCGAAAACGATCCTTTTGTCTATATCGAAAGTCTGCCCGGTTTCGACACCGAATTGAAAAGTATCATGAAAGAGTGTCTGCATCGGTTCGACCGCTATGAGTGGACTCGCCTGCCGGAATTCTCGCGACTGCCGGTGCGTGAGCCGATACCTTGCTACACCAAGTGTCTCGTCGATCGACTGCAGCTCTTCAACGAACGCACCAAACAATGGAATATAGAGAATGTGCACGCGAAGTTGGGGCTGCAGATGCCGATCGACGATCCGAAGCAGATGCAGCATTGCAAAGCGTTAAATCGACGACGTGCGCGGAACGTATGCAGCTGGATGTACAAAGAAATGAATTGCTTTGCGCGACTCAGCCAAAGTCAGGCATTGCCGAAGAAAGTGGTTGCATTGGAAAAGAGTTAGGTACGAGTATGTCGGTATATTACAAAACTATAGTCGACTCTATAATGATGATCTGAATATTGTATTCAGACGACCAGAAACTTTGCTAGAAAACTGTGTGTAATTTTTGTAAAATTGAATTGTAATCTAAAATTTTCATAATAAAAAAAAAAATCATTATAACACCGATGCTTTTTCATTGATTTTCCATTTAAAGATGTTAAAAAAGTCAACACTTTTAAGCATCATCATCGTCATTTGTCTTTATCATAATCATCATCGCACAATCATCAACTTTCGCACAATTATCATTAATACCGTCGAGGATTATTATCAGGCGTTTGCTGCTTAATTAAAGCATAATTTTCTCTTGTATTCATTACAAAATTAAAAACAAAAAATGCTGCGTTTTTTTCCACTAAGAATTTCACAATGAACAATTCAGAATAATGAACAATTTACGCAACCCAAAAAAAAAAAAATTTTTTTTCGACGACCTTGATTATTTGAACAAAAAAAAATTCATTAATTCATTTATAATTATTTTTATTAACATTGCTAGAGTTTTAGCAGTAGAAGAACTGCTTTTCTAGCAGTGAAAAAAATAATTCATTTATGCTTATTTCGATTTTTTTTTACGAAGAACTAGCTTCACGGAAACGCATAGATTGTACTTCTTCTTGTTTTTTTTGGTGACTAGCGCTCGTGATCGAAGCTTATACTCGTACGATGTTAATGTAATTTTTGGTTTTCTGACCTAACTCAATACGAACTTGCTGATACGCAGCCGACTCGTCGGTAATCTTTGTTGATATGTTTTTCTGTCTGTATGTTGACATGTCTGTAATCTGCTGATGTTACGATACAAAAGGAAAAATAACTTCTTTTCGAATATGTTTTAGAAAATTGTAATTGTAATGTCTCTCCACAAATTTTTTTTTGGTTGATTTTTTATTTGTTTAAGGAATTAAAATTTAAAAGTAGGTACATCTGCTTCGCCGTAATTTTATTTCTTCACCCAAAGTTCAGTCCATGTCATAAATTTAGTTTGAGCGTTATTTTTGTAACGAAAATTTGTCCCAATTTCTCCAAAAAAAAATTAAATAAAGCCATGAACGAGGCAATGAACGCCTAAATATGGGTTAATTTTTGGAATTTCGTCCCTTTTTGGCGAAAATGAAATAAAGCTAAAAAAAGTGAAATAAAACGTAAGCTCAAAAGTCCAAAAAAGTGCGTACAAAAAGGAATAAGTTGGGCACTATTTCATTTGGCCGTTATTTCATTTTACCAAAATGTCATAACATCACAAATTGGGCGTTATTTCGTACAGCCAGCCCGTTATGAATAAATAAGAAATTCCTTTCTCAACTTATCTGAAAAGCATCAAAATTAAAATAAAAAAAATAAATCTAGTCGTTAGTGTGATTTTTAAAAAATTTATTTACGCACCCATCCCCGCACATGCACACCCATACCATCCCACAAATTCATAAAAGTGGGATAAAACACACACTCATTCTCATAAAGTCTTTACAAACAAAAGTTCATGCACATTTTTCGAGTATACTGGAAGATTTTTTGTGTAACATTCCTTTCCCTTTTGTTGTTGCTTGCTCACCCACACACACACACACACACACACACACGTGTACATTTTAATGTAGGTTCGAGTTGGCATCGAGTCGAGTGTAGAGTGTCGAGCTGTCAATCGATATACTCCAACTTCAGTCTGCATACTTTGGCATTAATTTTCTCTCTTTGTCTTTTCCTACACCTTCCTCCAACACCTTCCTTCCCCCCTTGCCAGCACCTTCACCCATCCCGTTCCAACTCTCACTATCTTCGCCGTGCTGCTTTTGTAGTGCTTCGCAAATATCGAATGCATCGAATAATTGTTTGAATGATGCAAACGCAAAAAATATGATAAACGCTTAACAGACTTGATTGCGTTTCTCATGGTCACTGAAAATGAGTGGAAGATTCGAAAGAAAGCCAATTACTTTTGGGTATGTATGAAATATCGTTTGCAAATATTAAATATTAAATATTAAAATATACATACATATCTTATTTTTTAACTATTGCAAGATTGAGAAGTTCAAGGAAAAGTTGAAAAAGTCTGTTAAAACAATAAAAAACGATAACCTTTGATACTTTATGGAACTTTTATGATCTTAAATATCGAGTGGTTTAATTTGTTTGTAATCAAATTTGCATCATATTATTTGCAAATTTATTATTTATATGATATTTAATAATTTCATAAGACAGTGCTTTTCAACCGTTTCTGATAGATGGAATACAGTTGTGGGAATTTTTTGTTGGCGGAGGACTTGCTTAAATAAAATGCAAATAACTTTGGTGATAACTCTTTTGTTGCATAATGCTTTTAAAGCCTTTCTGATACTTCAGTATACCGCGAAGCATCGGTTGAGAAATAGCGCTGCAAAAGAGTGACTACGAGTCATAGAAATATAGAAAAGCATTTAATAAATGTATTCTTTAAACCTACAACATTACGGCCAACGTCAGAAAATCGAAGCGGAGGCGAATTTGTTTTCTTCAGGCAGTAAATTGATTAATTAACAGATATGATCGATCATAACTGGAAAAATGTGAAAGACTTGCTGCAGATATATAGGTTTTGTGACGAAAACGATAGTTTTGGGAATGTCTTGTAAAATAATAATAAATGCTAACTGAAAAACTCAAAAACGCTTTTCACACTAATTCAAAAGTGCCTGCTGCGTCAGTCAACGTTAGTCGCACCTTTTCCATATTTTTTTTTATTTCGCAGACGTATTTAGCGAATTATACAAGCAGTAATCATTACTAATCTGACAATATCTGATAGTTTTTTTTTTGTTTTTAAAGTGTCGTGAGTGAAACGTAGAAATAAATAAATTAGATACAAAAAGTAAGTTTACGAGAAGAAGAAAACAGTCAACAACCTTTGAAAATGGCGCAAAAGCTTTGCCTTCGAATGCTAATAAAACATCTTTATCATCATCATCATCATCATCATCATCATCATTATCATCATTGTGTATTACTATGATTGTTGCTATTGTTATTTCTGCTATTGTCAAAATTGTTTCTGTTGTTGTTGTCTCTTGTTATTGAGGCGCAGCAGTCATTTTGTCGTTGAAAAATTTAACAGGAGTGCTGGAGAAGTAGGAGGGGGTGGGGGAGGGGGGAGGGGAGGAGGTGTTGGGAGAGGGATGGGGAGGATGGCGATGGGGCAGTTGTGTTCGTTCAGCTCAAGCGCGTATGATTTGATGATTATTTCATGCAAAGTTTGTTTGCGCAAAAGAAAAACAAAAAAAAAAAACAAAACCACGCAAAAAGAGAGAAACAATAAAACAAAAAAAAATAAACAAAAAGTGGCTTACGGTGATTTGTCGTGTGCTGATGATTGCCACCTTTTCAATTTTATTATTATCTCATAACTGAACAGTTGAAAAAAGACATGGGTGAAAAGACAACAACAGCAACAGTAACAGCAATAGCACTAACAACAATGGCCGCAACGACAACGAAATCGAAATTAGCCATCATTTTAAAAGAGGCGACTGAAAAAATAGTAGCGTTTTCATCATCGACTAAATAATTTCTGCCAATGTTAATGTTTAAAATTATCTGATGTATATAATTTTTTACATAAAAATATATGTACATATATTCATAAATTAAGTGTTACAAAAGCTTAAAAAAAACCAAGGACAATTTAAAGTTTATGATTAAATAATTATAGTTAACGAAGAAATTAATAATGATAATAAATAAACAAAATGATATCTATCACGTACTTTGTTTGACAGCTAAATAAAATGCTCTATTCGAACACTTTGGACAGTATATAATATTTGTTAGGGCACTATATAATATCTGTTTGTTTGATAGTTGAAAAAACTTGCCTCCAGAAGTGCGGCGCGTACACTTTTTTTCTCTTAAACCAGCGCGAAGTCGGCAATGGAAGGTCCCTTTTTAGAGGCAGGTTTTTAATGCGGTTTACCGTAGAAATCGTTAATGCGTTCCGGAATTATAAACACTTTAGTTTTTTACATTTTTAATATTTACTATTTAATAAACAATCTAAAGTGTAAAGTTTATAACATTTTAATTCGAATCATTAAAGTGTTAAAGTGTTATTTTTGGGTGATATATAAAAAAATAAAGGCACGGCAAGCGCCTTCAGTTTCTTTACATTTCTTTACATTGTTTTTTTTAACGAATTTAGCAATGACGTATTTTTTCATTTTCAACTAAAAGATAATTAATATCAGAATGTGAATTAACCCAAAATAAAGTTCGTTCAATTGTTGCAAGTATTTCTAAATTTCTTATGGATTTGCGAGAGCATAAAAATTTTTATTCGATTTGTCATTTGTCGTTTTATGCAGCTGTTTTCTTTGTCGGTTTCCAACAATTATTCAAATCAATTCAATTGTCTGCTTACAGGAAATTGTACAGTAAACCGTTACAGTTTTTCACTGCTGATAATAAAATAATTGCATATAATGAGTGCCAGCCATTTCTTTCGCTCTCGCTCTCGCTGTTGCTGTTAAACCTTACACACTACTTTGATCTTGAGCTATTTTCGTAATAATTGTTATTTTGTGTGGGGCTAGATGGAAACTTGATTTCACATTCGTTCCGTGGAGTCAGAAGCCAGCCGCCAGCAGCAGCTGAGGTGCATGTCTCCGGCGAGGCACGGCTTATACCGCGACATTCTTTTTGAATTCGTAAGCGTTGCTCATAGATTGCAGACTCATACTGGTAGCTACATTTTGTCGGAGGGGGAGGAGGTAGGGGGAGGGAGGGGGGTGGGGAGTTTGTGGCGACAAGATTTTATTGTTCAAGTAATTCTTTATGGCTGAAGCAATTAACTATTCGTATTTCAAATATGCGGAGAGACCAGTCGCGTCCGTATGCAGCAGCTCCCAACTGGGCAGCAGCACTAGAGGCGGGTGTGTTTGACCCTAATCCAAAGAAAGTGGTTGTCCTTAAAAAATACTATACACGACTGCAAATCACAAGCAAGCATTCTTTCGTTTCTCGTGATTTTTATTTTAATTAAAAATTAAAATTCTTCCTATTCTTCCATCATTCATAAATTTACGAATACAATCTTTTGTTTCATTGTATTTTTGATATGAAATATTTTTTTAAATATGTATTCTTACTGTTATCTAGGTATAGATCGATCTCCGGAAGATGCCCAGGATTTATTGTATCATCGGGTATAGAAAACCTCTTAAATCCACTTTTAAAGCCTTTTTAAAATCCACCTTTTAAATCCATTTTTAATTAAATCTTCAGGAAAAATGGATTTAAGGAGTTTTGATACTATAGGATTCACTTTAAAAATAGGGACGTTGGTTTTTTGCTTCTTGTTCTTGTTGTTATTGCTATACCTTTCCATATAAAAATAAAAAAAAAAAAAAAATTATATAAAAAGAAACAGGAGAACTCTAAAAACCAAATGATAACATTTTAAACGTACGTATGTAGTTCCTGTTATTGCTGTTGTTGTTTTTGTTGTTGTTGTTGTTGTTGTTGTTGTTGTCGTTGCTTACATTTTATCAAGCACAACGACATTTTTGCTTAATTCGTTGGATTTGAATTTTTTTTTCTCGCTTATCTTAACCTAAGAGAAGTACTCGTATCATATCAAAGCCATACTATTCGCACTGAATATCGGACAAAGTCGACAAAGAGCTATTTGTAATTAAAGTGACTTCGCTGGTCACCTACTTTGGAGCATTCGTCATGTTGCGCTCGTCTGTGTACGAGTACACACGAAAAATATGAAAGAAAAAAAAATATTGAGGCAAAAACAAAAGAAACAAAATAAAAAGTAAAATCAAAACTGGTTGCTCTGAAAAATGTATAAAAGTGTACTCGTATGTATATTTATATACATACATACGTAAGTATGTTGGCAACAACTATGTATATAATGTTGGCGGTGTTGGTGGCGATGGCGGTGACGGTGATGGTGACGAGGTTGGCCAAAGCAAATACTTGATAAATAAGTCGATTTATTCAGCAGCGGCCAAAGCCATGCACTATTTTTAATATTCGCATATTTCTCATATCACTTGTGAGTGTGTGTGTGTGTGTGTGTGCATTTGTGGGTATACAGCATCGTTTCTATAACTATGTGCACCATCATCATTCATGTGTGTGTTGGTGTGGTTTTTTTGTTTCTTTTTATAAATTTCAGTGTAAATATTGAAAGCGAAAGCATAATCAATCGACAAGGCAGGCGAGTTTGTTGGCTTGTTCTGGTTGTTGTTTTCATTGTAGTTGTTGTTGTTGTTGTTTCTGCTGTTTTCTTATGGCTTTTTGCATTACGAACAGTGTCAGTTATCCATCTATTGCTTTACGTTATTGTTTTCTTCTCGCTTTTTATAAAATGCGCTTTTGTTGTAGACGAGCGCACGTCGCGCGACTGGCACCGTCGCCGCTAGTAGTCATACAGTCCGGTGCATTGTCTACCACACATTAGCAGCACACCTTAGGGTCGAACTCGACCCCTTGACATTAATTTTTGCCCTCAGCAATAGCAGATTTCCTACGATCATATCATATTTCAATGCTGCTGTATTCTTCCTGCAGACCAAAGACGAAACCTTGATACATTTCGAACTGAAGAGAGTATGAAAATGTTACTGCGAACACATGTGTGTGTAGTGGCACACATAGTAGGTACGTAGAAATGATGAAATACTCGTACCTTTCAGTGTGCAGCACTACTGAAGCCGAAGAAGATGAATGAATTGGACCAGCCTGCTGTTGGCAGACTTGCACTTGCCAGCCCAATACAGTTATTGGCGTCGAGCGCTATCAGCTCTCGTCTCGTCTCTCTGCGGCCGCTGTGCTAGTAACGATCGCTCTGTAGGTCATCGCGGCGTTATACGGCGATGGTAGCGCACTAACGTCGGCACCGGGCTCGGCTCGCAGGTGTTCCATATAGCCACTAAATGTCTGCGCTTTTTTCTTACATAATTCAAACCAAAGAGAAAAACCAAAGAGAGCGCTGGAAAAGGAAGGCAATGTTTAGAAGTGAAGGCAAAGAACCTTTTCAAGATTCTCGAATGAAGCCTTCTTCTCATGAAGTACACGCATTTAGGTAGAAATGCTTGAAAATTCTTAGTTTGTTTTTATAGTGTGTCTTCCAACAATTCACTTCTTCAAAATGACACAAATCTTTCTTAAATCTTCTTCTTGAATAAAAGCGAAAAGCAAAATGAAATCTAAACACGTTTTCTTGCCATTGAATTGAGTTCAGTTCAGTGTTTCGTGAGTGAGAGGCTGAAGCCTCAGCTGCTAAAACAATTCTAATCTAGTTATTCAAAAATAATTGTGCTAACTAAAATTAAAAAAAAAATCTTTTGTTCAAATCTGAATTGTACTATTTTACGCTTTTGAATGTTGTTGCTCTTGTTGTTACTCGTAAATTGTTGTGGCTCGTTCAAGGTTCTCTCGAAATAGCTTTTGTTATGTCGGTTTTATATTGAATTCATTCAAATTCAAATTCAACTTTACGAAGATGATGTTAACTGGAATCTGATCGCGTTAGCACAATTTTGTAAAATTCCATTGAGTACAATTATAATGATTTAAGCTGAAATCTTGTTTTCTAAAATCGTGTTAATACGATTTAATTATAGCAAATGTAAAATTATGATAAATAAAACTCTTAATCATTTAAATTCTTTCACAACCTGATGATTTTTATTTGAATTTTGTGTCTGAGGAAAATTATTAGCTTTGGAATTAAAATAGTTTGACGGTAATCGCATGTAATTAAGGCTAAGTTGTAAAATATTTAGGCGGGAAAATTCCAAAATTTTTTGGTAGCGGCCTATAACAATTCAATTTATCACTGCTAGCAATTTTTTTGTAAATTTGTAAATTGAAATTATAATAACGCATTATATAATTTTTGAAATGAAAGACTTAAGAAAGAAACTCGATTATGTCTTGAATTGAATACAATAAATTTACAAAGAAACCTCAAATATAACAGAAATTTATTTAGATTTATAAGTTGATCAAATAATAATAAAAATTAAGTAACTTTTTTACACAAAAGTAGTTAAAAAGTTTTTTAACTTCAATAAATGCATTAAAAGCAAGTTACTCTTGAAAATCCTTTCACATCATCAATCGATTAGTTGTCATACGGAGACAATAACTGAGTCTTACAACAACAACGCAGCCAATGTTTATTATAAACATTGAATATTTATTGAACATTGAATATTTATGCTATATATATTCTACGCGTAGCACTGAATAGTTGCAGTCCTTGCTTTAGTTTCTAGAAAAATGAAAAATTTTTAAATGCATTTACGTATTTTTCCTTCAATGAGATTGATTAAGCATACTCAAATCAAGACGAGGCTTGTTGCAAAAATTATCAATATTTCAAAAAAATTAAAGATTTTTTGCAATACTTCTATTTTCTTAAGTAATTGCATAATTGACATAAGCTTGTGCAATTTTTGCTTTTTCTGCAATTAAATTCAGAAATTTCAGTTGGAAAAAACAGACATTCGGGCCATTATTTTTTATCGTTACCAGCAACCACCACTACTACCGGTTATTAGAATAAATTTTCGTTACATTCCATAAATGTGTTACGTTAAGTAAAACATAAACCACGGCTTCAAAGGAATCACTTCGAAAAACGCCAGAAGAAAAAGAGCAAAAATGCAGGCGGGCCGGGCCCTCCCGGTTAATCCAAATTTCTTATTCATTATTTATCTTTTCATGCAGTTCCATCCGTCAGTCTATCTATCGATCTATCTCCTGGCTGAAGACAGCTAAAGTTGAGCTTGTTGCGTTCGCGCTCTGGTTTCGAATATTCATTCGGTAAACAGCGCTGCTGGTCAACATAGTCGGCGGCGTTGGCGACGTCAACGACGTTAATGGCTTCGATGCGCCTGTTGCATACAAAGGTTCAATTTAAATAGCAAAAACGTCAAGAAAGAACGAACACGTTAAAGAAAGAAACAAAGACAAAAAAATTATGTTCGAAAGAAACCCTCCACCATTACGTTGAGCTTCCCTGTGTCTCCACTAATAGTACAACGCTACGACCGACAATCCGCCCGAACATTCATCTCTCACACTGCTGCCCTGCCGTCTAGCCATCGCTCGGTTGACGATTAACTTGCTTTTGATTCGCTTTCGTAGTCGCTGAAAGTTCCAGTAATTTTTTCGTGTTTGTGTATTCGTAGCGTTTCGCTCTGCCAACGTTTCTGGCTGGCAGCACGACGGCCGCGCGTGCGCATATTCGCAGCGGTATAAAAAGCACACGTACCACCGCCAACCACAAACAGTCGGTGTCTGCTATTCGTTGTCGAGGTTGTCTGTCGAGCGAGTTTGAGCAACATAAAGCAAGAAAAAAAACAACAAAAAACCAAATTGGTCTCTTTCAAAATTGAAAGACGAAAACTTCCACCAACCGAAACAAACAAACAAATTAATAATTTAATAAATTGACAAACTGTTAAAAAAATTTGCAACAAAATGAAGAATTTAATGATTATTTTTATTGCACTTTTCGGAGCCGGTATGTATTGAAAATTAAAATGGAAAACCTATACATACATATAAAGACAGTGAATTTTAAAATGCATTAAAAAAATTAAAGCACAGTAAGATTGAAATGCTTGAAATGGCAAGAGAATGTGTTGTACTTGCTTCTGGCTTTACCAAAGGATAAAAGAAAAATGTGTACAATAATATTTCCAGAATTGCAAAGTAATAAAAACCTTATTAGTTTGCCCATTTTTTTTTTGTTTCTCTTTCGCTGTAGAATATATTTTAGAAAAAGTTAAAAAAGTGTGGATCGAGTTCATGGACTGAAAAGATATGATATTTGCGAATCAATCTAATGGCTTCTGTAAATAATTACAAATATTCCTAACTCCTTTTTTGAAACAAACTTCTGTAACATCACAGACTTTTTTGGCAAATTAAAGTAAATTTATTTATTAAATAAACCAGTCTGCGTAACTCCATAAAAATACGTTAACAAAACGTAACAAAAATTAGTTAAAAATAATTTTTACTTTAACATTATAATCATTACTTGTAAAATTTAAAAATTTTTCGCTTTAGTCCGTGTTTTTTTAAATTTTTTGTTTAGTCTATTTTAGAGGATACGGTGAAAGCCTTATAATAACTCAAACTCAAACGGATTTCTTACAAAAAAATAATAATCATGCTGCAGTCGATATTAAATGTTATAAAAGTTAATTCGGACATGATTGGAGCGAGGCAGTGAACTCAAAGGGGTGAAATTGGGTACCTTAAACAAAATTTTTGTAGCCTTGAATTTAAGAGCAACAAAAATCTCTTATTCAAATTACCTCCTTTCACCCCTTTATTGCTGTCCCCACCCCTTAAACCACATTCGAAATCTATTTCAAAGTAGAAAAATTCCCAAAGTGCTCTTAGAAATGACTTTTTGGACTGAAAGTCCTTAAAAGACTTTTGAACTGATTTTTAAACACAAAAGTCTTTGAATTTTTTTGGAAAATCCTCTCTAAAATCTTTTTCAAACAACTTTTAATTATTACTGAATTATTCTAAGAAAAAGATAAGAATTTTATGATTAAATAAAATATTTTATGATTAAATGATTAAATAATAAAATCAAAAAATAAAAAAATTGATGATTAATTAAATAAATAAAAAAATAAAGAACTAAATTAAATAAATAATCATAAAATTGTATGATTAAATAAATAAAATTATGATTTATTGAAATTAAATAAACTAAATAAATTTAAATAAAATTATAAAAAAAAAATAAATATGCCAGTAATAACACAAAGTATTCATTTAAGATAGTATTAATGGTTTTTTAGGTTCATTGAACTACAAGAATGCTATTATTTAAAGACTTAAAGTAATCCTCAAGCGGTTTTCGAAGCGAGAGGATATTTTATGCGCTTAAAATGGTTGCAATTTAATTTTATTGAACTCATCAATATCTTGTTACGAAGTACCTACAAGTACATAAATGTTGTCATTATCATCATCTTTTATTAACATTGTTTAATTTCTAGCAAATTGTTTTAGATCTCAAAAGGGTTACAACCTTTTCGGTTAACAAAATTAATTCCTAAGGTTTCAATTTCTGTGGATTAGTTCTGCTACAATGATTTTTGCTGCTGAAAGATGAAAATCAGTAATGATATTAGACACAAAGTAAAAGCTAGAGAAATAATTTAATATTCAATATATTGCAAAACAGTAGAGGAGTAGAGCAGCAGAGCAGCAGAGCAGCAAGAGCAGTTCAATAACTTTTGTGATAAACTTGTGTGTTGTGTGTTGTGTGTTGAGCAAAGCTCATTTCACTTCATAAACAATTGTGTAGATACATAAATCGGCAGACATATATACATGCATATGTATGTACTTATGTATATACGCTTCAATGTGAAGACAAACTTTGTAACACAGATAAGAGAGATAGCAAAAATGCTTTGATGATGGCAATGATTATATAAATTGATTGCTCGTATCCATAAAAATGCAAAAATTTAGTGTAAAGTACAACAACAATAGTGCAAAAAGCAGCAGCGACAATAGCGATGAAGCATTAATACTTCTTTAAATGTTTACTTACGTTATGAGCATAATTTTCCGGGGCAATGCGAGACTGTTCCGAGACGGAATTGTGCTCGGAATTGTATGTATTTTGTGCGAAATCGTCAAAATAATTTTTATGATACGGAAACGCAGATACTGCAATATAGTTTAATGTATTTTTTTCGGGGGTGACTGGCCATCCATATATCGACCCTTTTGACTCCGTTCTCCTTCCTTTTGCACAATATGTTACATGCAATATCTTGTACTAACTTATCATTCTGCAATGTGCTTTTCTCTATTAAGAATATTTTCCAGAGCTGTGCGGCAGTTTCTAACAGCGAATCATCGCTTATAGTATAGTATTGTTAAATATACAAACGTGAATTTATGTATAAAGTCTCTTCAAGTTAACAATATAAAGATAACGTGAAGATTTTCATACATATTTTCATGTGGACGTATTACGTTATTGTATATATGAATATCGTAGCCACAATGACGTTCTGAATACGATCACCATCATCGTCATCATCATCATCATCATCATGAGAGCAACAGAACGTGTGCAGGAACGTAATTGTTATTTTATGTTTGAATATGAAGAGAATAATGCTGTAAATAAGTAATTAAATTAAAATTTAGTAGCATTTTTTTTCAAACATACCAAACTTTTAATGCATACAATATAACGTACACAACTGGGCTCATTTTTTTACACAATGAAAATAATTTTTAATTTATTAAAATGTACATATATAGTAGAACAAAAGAATTTAATGGATTTTTGTCTCTGTTAAATGGTTTTTTTTTTTTTCAAGCCATGACTGCATACAAAATGATGATAATAAATGAAGTGTAAATAAATTGCTGAAAAAGCAGTTTGTCGTTTTTGTTTTTTGTTTTTTTTTCTGCTTGTTTATAAAACTACTAATTATGTTATTTAAACACAAAAAAAAACAAAAAAAATAATGTAAAAAACAAAAACAACAAATATCCATTAAATCAAGACTTATAAATGCATTCATTCAGAAGTTTTTGGTTGTGTGTACATGTATGCATTCACTAAATCTCCATGAGCTTATGCGTATAGGTACCTACATATATAACATATGTATGTGTATATGTGCGTGGGCGTATGTGTGTGGTACATCTGTGTGTGGTGCATGTGTGTGTGTGTGCTTGCATTTTAATGTGCCTCTCCTGAACTCAATTAAATGTGAATAATGTATAAATTCAATTTAAATTAATTTTGTTAATACCGGAAATTGCTCTCTACAGACATCATAATAAATACAAGAAGGAGTACGAGTGCTATACGCTGCGACACAAGAATAGGTTCAACAGGGGCTGGTACATATGGTGCATATTTCCATGTTCCCTGTTCCATGCTTATGAGCTTATGTCCAGCACTTGTATGATCATGATGTTGTTGTATTTGTACGTAGAATCTTCGTAAATATATGTACATACAATATATGCGCTGCACTGCCTGCCAGTTTGAATTTCTAGTAGCATAAAAGCCGCAATGCATAATGGCCAGGCCCAGAATATACTAACCATATTGCCTACGATTATTATAAATGTATGCACACATACATATATAACCAAATCAATAATACCTACTCGTAGGTGTAAAAAAGACAATATTAATAATAATTATAATATATGCATGCGCACTAATTCTTTGGCTGGTTCAACTGGTGTCGATGTTGCTGCTGCTGCTGCTGCTGCTGCTGCTGCATCTACCGTTGTTATGTCTTCATAGCAGCCGGACAACATTTTGTTGGCAACAACACGCTGGTGGCATTCATTGCGCAAAACAATACGTAGCCGGCTTAATTATTAAATACCGAAAATATGCTACGAGTATTATTATATATGTACAATATTACGAAATGATGTACGGCGGTGACTGGCAAAAGTGGTTGGCATTGAGCTGCCGCTGCCACTGCCTCTGTTGCTGTCGCTGCCGTAAGGCCGTTGTGAACTCGTACATTTCTGGAAATATTTTTCGCGTTTTGTCATACCGAAATATTTTAATAATTTGAGCAATTTGCAAATAATAAATTGCAAAAATGTGATCTCTCTTTTGTGTTTGACCGCATAAATTATGAAAAGGTTATTTATGATAATGTACATATATGTATGTATGTATAAATATGTATTATACTACAAAAAAATATGGTAAAATACCGATTTGATGTATGTATGATGCTCGAGAGTTCAAAAATGTAAGATAATTGCCGCTTTTATGCTCTCGCTAATGATCATGAACGTTATGTATAGATCGATAGCTTACTTTACTTTATAGTAAAGATAGATTACTTTAGCGGTCAATAAAATGGCTTCTAATGGTTGGTTTTTTGTAGTTTTTTCGTTGATCTTAACCCCTTTTTATGTAATAAAAATCAATGAAAAACAGCACACAAAATTAGGCAATGAAAATTTAGAGTTATCTAACCATTTGCCAGATGCTAGGATCAGCGTTAATTAATCGCTAATTAAACTCGTATTAAACTCAATAAAGAAAATACTTCAAATACTTCATATCGTCCGTTACCAACAGAAAACGTGGTGGTTTCAACTTCTGCCTGAACAACTACAAAATCTGAGAAAACAACATTTTAGAAGCGAGAAATATTAATTAACTCTTTCCAGCGCGTATCACGCCACGCGAAAGGCAATGTTATCGTTGGTAACGCTTCGTAACGCTCTTCAAATTTATTTCATACGAAATAATTGGCAGCGTGTAAAAAATGAGCAGCGAAATGGAAATACATAATTATTTTGCTAGAAATTTCCCGAAAACAAGTGAAAAATAAATGCTTAGCGCTTTTTATTGATTTGTAAGCTGTTGCGATAAAATCAGCCATAAAGGCGAAATCAAGTTCAACATTTTCTGAATTTTCTATTAAACAAAATTACATACTTTCACTGAACATTAATTACATTAATGTTCATTAATTCATTAATTGCGTTGAAATTTGGAGAAAACAGTGAAAAATGTGAGAATTAATATTAATGATTTGTAATATTTTTTTTAAAATATACAATATTTTTGTAATATTTTTTATACGAAAAAAAGCACATACTTTATTTCAACACTTTAACCAAAAATATTCAAAAAACTATTTCGACACACTCCCAAACACCCACACACCCACACCCACACACACACTCGAACAGTTATTTATATGGAACAAACTGAGATTATAACTTCCGCATTCTTGCTTTATCCACACCAACAACAGACAACAAATCAACTCAACCGCAACAAGCCATGCTAAACGCTATACCACGGCACACCATTCATTCATACCTAACGGCTTCCAGCCAAAGTCATTTCTTAACCAAACCCAATCCAACCGCACCGTACCACCGCACCGCACCGCCCCAAACTGAACCAAACTGTAGCAGACCACAGCAGACCTCGGCAAAGCCACCACCGACCGCACCGCAAAACAATTTTCAAATATTTATTGTTAGTAAATATTCCTGCATCGCGGACAAGTCTCGCTTGGGCGCAAATGTGACTCTTTTCACGAAAACGCGAAGAGGAGGAAAAAAAAAGCGGACCATCACAACAGAGTGGGCAACACTGTTCGGTTGTTTGTTGTTTTCAACCGAAAGCATTATCAGGCTTTGGCTGCAATTTCAAACGTCGAGCTAAGAGAATGCCGCGTCAAAAGCCAGCAAAGTCTGCACCAACAGCAACAACCATTATCCATTGTCTGCGAAATTGTTATCGTTATCGTTGTTGTTGTTGTTGTTGTTGTTGCTGGTGTTGCTGGTGTTGCTGGTGTCGCTATTGCTGTTTGTTGGTATATGGAACAGCATAAAATCTAAAAATACCTGCCGCCTGCTGCCGTTAAATCCACTTCAGTGTATTTTAGAATGAAATTTTAAGTAAATCTTGCACTAAATCTGTTAAATCAGATCCATTCGAAATCAATCTGCGACCACGTTAAACAAACAATAAGTCAACCTCAACGATATGTGTCCCTTTTTGTTTACCCCTCTTCAGCAGCTCTCCGTTTCTCTGTTTCGTATAAAATATCATCTAACCGTCTGTCTTGTCTCCATTTCACTGTGCAGTTTACTGCGGAAGTAATTTCGTTTCCTTAATTTCGAATATCGTTTAGGAAATCAATATTTTTCTCAATATTGTATCAGTTGCGGCAAGTCGGAGCGCAGTAGTTGGCGACGTTGGGACGTACATACTTGCCTAGTGAGGCGTCAAATTGCTCAAAGAATAGAATTTATATTTTTTGTCAATTTTGTCAGAAAAAGGAGAGCAACTACTCGTAGTATTGGGAAAAAAGGCGCCCGGAAATGTTGTCTTTTTGTTATATTTTCGAAATGTTCAGGAGCAAACTCAGTTCTTAGAGTATTGAGTTCTTAGACTCAAAAAAAGAATCAAAGAATGAATGAAAGATTGTTAAAGTTGTTCAACCAACAAAACTATAAGTTCATTTCAGAAATATTGTGTTATAGTTAGTATACTCGTAAAAACCTCTAACCTTAAACTGTTAACTTACAGTTTTGTTAGTTATTTTCACTATTTTCGCGCAGTTAATAAGCAATAAAGTCTCTTTGGGTGTAAAAATATTGATCTAATAGCACGATTATTGCCTCTCAAAGCTCAGTTAAAGTGAGTACAGCTCTTTCTACGCTGAAAATCGAAAAGCTAAACAGATGTACATAAATATGCATATGTTAATTAATTAACCTTGAAAATCGTATATTGTTAAATAAAGAAAACCAGAATAACATAAATTAGAGGAATATTTAAATATAGGTATTATCATGCTGTCCTTCATCTAAAATTAATACGAGCAAAAAAAAAAAAGGTGACGACTTATCGTATTTCGGTAACAATAAACCACATTATTTTTTCGTAAGTTAAATTATGCAAGATCTTAGGAAACAATATTGATTTCAGTTGGGATCCTTGGAAGCGATATTATCGTATTTAATTAATATTAATTTTTTTTGTAATTTTAATACTAAAATAAACTTAACAGACTTATCAAATTTAGTTAAACCGGTTGCTATAAAAATTTCTGGTTAGTGACCAATGTAAAATCCAGTTATTAAAAGCGAAATTAAATGGAAATACGTTGTTTTGGTACAAATCAAAAACCACAGACCAATAAAAGCGCAAACCAAACCAAACCAGAGCCATACACTCCGAAAGAATTAAATAATTAAAATATTTGTAGCAGTTTTAATGTTGTTTTAGTTAAAGTTCTTGATTAGCTTTAGTTTAATCAAATTAAAGTTTTAAAACTTCCGGTTTTGTAAAATATAAACCTTTTTTTTAGTCTTATGAAATGTATTCTTGGTGATTTATAAAATCACCAACTCGTTTTTAATGCACCGAAGGTGCGGCATAACGACTTTTGTACGGCAATTGACGACGTACATATGGCGACAAAGATAAAGTAAAGACTAGCTTTTGTCACCATAAGCATTGCTACAAAAAATAATAACAACAATACAAGTTAGTACCGGAATGTTGTCCAGACGACTCTTAGGATTTTCTGCTGTTGGCAAATCGACGATGATTTGCCACGACGAAGATGTTTCAGAGGCAGCAGCAGCAGCAGCAAAAATCATCGAAAAAAGCAAAAATCGCAAGAAATAGGAGAAAAAGAAGATGACGATTTAAGTGTAATCGCAATGAAAATGAGAGAAAGAAAAAAATAAAAGTGTACTTAGTTATTTTTATTTTATTTCTTGTAAGCGAAAAACTTTAAAAATGTCATGAATAATTTATATTTGTTAGTTTGTGTATCTAATGATTTTCGAAAATCTAATGTTTTTTTTGATTTATTCAAGAAGCTTAAAAACGAAGAATTATTTCAATACTCGCATTTTGACATTTAAAAAGAAATTCCAGTCTAGTATGAAAAAGCATTTAAAGCATCACAAAAAACTTTAGAAAGTAACAACAAAATATGTTGATAAAAAAGTAAGATCTTTAGCCTTTCAAATATGAATATTTTAACGTTTTTTTTATAAATCTATGTTTTTATATCTATATTCTCTAAAAGAATCTAAGTCTATCTATCTATACGAATTTTAAAGTTGATCGCAAAGTATAATTAAGCACTCATTATGTATATGTATGTCCTTATATATACTACTATACATCTATACATCAAATATTATAAAAAAATACCACTAGCGACTTCTGCTTTTGTACACTTTAAAAAAAAAAAATACATATTTCAATACTTAAGAATGCATTCTTTCGTACAAAGAAAATACTTCTAGATTTTGTAAAATTCACATACTATACGTTACTACTCGAAGTTTCAAAATTTTATAAAATTAAAAAAATTTTTTTTTTAAATTTTAACCTGGGCCGGCCCGGCCCGCCTTAGTGGCCGCTGAAACCAAATGAAAACAGAAAATATTCAACATTCTTGCAAATGTTTTTTTAGTTTTTCCCTTTTTTTTTCGTCTGACCTAATTTGCAAAACGAATGCGAATAAATAGTGCCAAAATTTGGCGTTGGTGCGCTGTTGTTGTTGTTGTTGTTGTTGTTGTTGTTGTTGTTGTTGTTGCTGCTGCTAATGCTGCAGCACACTCTTTCTTCATGAAGGCGGTTGTTTTGAAATTGAAAATAAAACAAAAAACACTTCGTGTGTTTCCAGATCTCGGTGGCGGGTAGTGTAATGAAGTGAAGGGAAGGGAAGGGGAAGGGAGGAAGGGAAGGGTTACTGAACAGGTTTTGGGGCAAGTTTTTCCCGTGAGTCATGAGTTGATGCCGCTTGCGCCATGAATGATTAAGAAACAAATTAATTTCTATTGATTTTAAGGATAGATTTTTATGGTTTTTATTTCGTAATAATTTCATAATTGTTTTATAATAATTTAATATGTTAATTTTTATTGATTTTGTGTACCGAATTACCGAAGTTTCGGTAATTTTTTTGTGTCTTTGCCACATGTATAGCATTTCTTTGGCTGCTTTATTGTACAGACTTACAGCTCTTACCTAACCTCAGTTACCAAACGGTCCAAACCGTAAAGAACACAACACACCACATAAAAATAGAAGTAAATTTTTCTTTTTCACTTTTTGCTTTGATAGTTAATGATCGATTTAGTATGATCACAGTGTAGAAAACTACTCTCGCTTTCGAAACTAGACACTAATATCATTTGTTACATTAGAGAAACAAAAAACCAAAGAACAAACGAGAATACAGGAAAAACAAGCTGAGTCGGTGGCAGAAAAAATAAGGCGCGATGAAAACACGCTGAAAAAAAAAATTGTTGTTCATAGGCGCCGCGAGACTGCAGCGGCCGACGACCACACCTTTTAAGCAATATAAGCGTATGTGTACGGTTTGTGTACTCGTATGGTTTTTATGTGGTGGCGCAAAATAATTTTTTCATCAGTCGCAAGGTGTGTGTGCGTGTGTGTGTGTGTGTTTAATGTGTACATACATACATACACACATATACCTTGGCTTTGCTGCAAACTTCAAACGTCAAGCTTAAAGTATTTAAAGTATGTGGCAGTAAAATTCCTGAAACTAAAGTAACAATAAACCAGAAAATAACAAT
The DNA here is from genome assembly GCA_949752815.1 of Conops quadrifasciatus. Taxonomy (NCBI): domain Eukaryota; kingdom Metazoa; phylum Arthropoda; class Insecta; order Diptera; family Conopidae; genus Conops; species Conops quadrifasciatus. Next base: position 12,293,896 of record OX457078.1, on the reverse strand, counting down.
AGCATTAACAACAACAACAACAACAACAACAACAATGAAACAACTTCACTAGCCACCAATGGAAAGTGTCTGTTGAACGCGTCTATAGTATGTATATTCGTGCAATAAAATCAGTGCTGTGGAAAAGTCATGACGCATGTGTTAGCCAGTATTTTTATATAAAGAATACAGATTTACGAATGATATATGTACAATTAATCTATTCTGTTGGATAAACTTTTGCCCTCTTTCAGAGAGCGTCATAATTTCTCTTTCATATCGTAGAAAGAACCATCACCGTTTTATCAGCAAAAAATTGAGAAAGTTGAAAGCGCACAATCGTCGTCTCGCTTAAGTGAAATGTTATCCCGTGAAGGTACTTTTTTGTCTATGACTTAAATTGTTCAACTGCCGACAGAATGCTGAATAATTAAATTGTTTGGTAGAAGCATCTTCAAAACGCGGCAACGCGGCATTCGAAATCGAATATTCTTCTAGTTTTCGTTATTGCTTAGAAAACGTTAGAAAAATGTAAAAAAATGAATGTTATTCAGTTTAGGAGGAACCTAAATAGCCAATTAACTTAAATCATAAATTGTTGGAATGCTGGAATAATGTATATTCAATGACATGTGCTCAATTAATGCCTTTATTTTGTCATCATCTTAATTATCATCATGGCATCGTACGTCATGACTTTTCCGAAAACTCTTTACAATTCGCTACAAAATAACAAAAGTCAAGCTAACAAAAAGGACAAGTTATAGAAGAAGAAGAAGAAGAAGAAGAAGAAGAGGAAGAAGAAGAAGAAGAAGAAGAAGTGTAAGAAGACAGCAAATAAATACTGACAGCATCGCAGCAGCACAGGCCGCATCCATCTGCAACGATTATTCAACGTTTGTTGGTTTGTTTGTTTGTTGTAGTGGTTGTTGTTATTGCCATTGCTCCCTGGTCTAAATTGTAATTGTTCTGTTCTTTTTAAGGTTGGTAGTAGTACTTTTTCAATTTTTTTTTTCCTTTCTAGGAAAACAACTACGACATTGCTGTTGTTGTGATTCGGTGTCGTTGTTGTTTTGGTTGTTAATTCTCTAATGCAGCTTGTTGCAGTCGGCTATTGTTATTGTCGTCGTCGACGTTGCTGTTGTTGTTGTAGTTACGTCTGCAGTCGAATTATAGTCATGCAGCGACCGAGCGAAGTACTTCAGGTACTTCAGGTAACGTTCTGTAACTGTTTAGTCAACATGCGGTCGCTTGTAAAACGTAAGCAAATCGAGCCGAAAAGGTACAAAACAAGAGCAATACAGATGCACACACACAGACACTTACCCGCAGCCACTTACACACACACACACACACAAACATCAACCCACATTCGTCTACGCCCACCCACAAACCACCCACACAAACAGTTAACCAAATACAAGCAATACCAACCAACCACTTTAGCAGTTGCTTTTTTCTCTATGTTGTTGTTGTTGGTGGTGTTGTTGTTGTTGTTGGTGTTGGTGTTGTTGTTGTTCAAATTCTCTGTCGTTTAGCAGCAAACCCGAAAACCAAAGTTGTTGAAAACTATTGTAAATGGCCAACAAACAACAAACAACAAACGACTGAGAAGAACAAAATAAAATGGATTTAAATCAATAGATCGTCGTCGTTCTTTTTAATGGACTTCATTGATTGAAGTCTAAATTGATAAACGGACAAGGACGTACCTACGTGTACGATAGATTCAGAAAACAAACAAAGTCATCGCTAGACTAATTTTTTTACTTTTCGACTAAATCGATTTGCCCCAAAATGTGGCAACGCTATACAATTAGAGCCGAATAGCGGAGAGGAATTAAATTTTTTTCGTCTGTTTTGGGTTTTTGTTATTGAGAAAAATAATAATACTCGTTGTAAACATAAATAGTTATGCATAAATACTGCGATGCATAATTCGTACGAACGAGATTTGCCGAGATTTTTGAAATCTCGCTTTCGAATCTGCGTTCATCTCACAATACACAACAACACTTACTTAATTATAATTTATTTTCTTAAAAAAAATTTTTTTTTTGCTTAGTAGTTGCGTAAAGCGATAAATTGAATTTCTTTGCCTTTTCTTAGCGCAATCGAATTGCATAAAAATGTATTATATAAGATAACGCATAAAAATAAGTGCATGGCTCTTAATTACGTGATTATATAAAAAAACCATGGTTTTGAGGGCCCTTTTTTTTGTTTTTTTTTTGTACTGACTAAAGAAGAACACAAAAAAAAAACGGTCGAAATGTTTATGCAGTTTGACTGACTGACTGAATGACTGACTGAATGGCGGCTGGTGGCTGGATGAATGGTCGTTTCGTCGCTGGATCTGGATCGACGAATGAATTCGTCGTAAACGGTTTTGAGTTTTTAAATGAGGTTTAGTTATTTTTACAGAATGGACCAAAGATGAGCAATAATAACAACAACAACAACAATTATTTGAGTGATTATAAAACGTTGAAATCATTACTTTTATTTTCTTTTAATTGAAACAAAAAAACAAAAATCCAAACATTTCTGAAGCAATCATAGTGAAAGTTATAAAAATAACTTTTTCACAAATAAGAAGAAAAGCAAAAGCAAAAGCAAAAAAAAAAATGTAGTATAGAAAAGAAAAAAATTATCCATCGTGTAACGCTGCTGAGTGAGATTACGCTCATTCGTTATGCTACGCCACGTCGAGCCAAGCCCAATGCTCTCGTTACGTATCATTACGTTATGCACCGCGCGCGCATTGTGATGTAGTGCACTTTTTTTTTGTTTTTGAAAAAAATCATAATCATCATCGTGATGGCAAAATATCATGATGTGCCCGTGCCCGTGTCCGTGTGCGTTGCGTGTGCAATGGTTTGTTGAAAAGCTTTTATTTGTCTTCTTTTCTCTTTTCCAATAAATTCAATGTTTTATAATGGTTTAATTGTTACATAAACTTAAACAAAAAAAAAAAAAAACGCAGAAAAAAGGGAGTAAAAAAGGAGTGAGAAGGGCGTGAGAGAGGACTAGGTGAGAGAGGAGTTTAAAAAAGTTTTAAAGCAATAATTTAAAATTGATGACTTTCTAATGCAGCCTTGATTTTTACTTAACTTTAGCTCTTTTATACACTTTCGTTGTGCTCGGACGCTTCTACACTTCTCAACACTTTCTAAATTTAACAGCAGCCGCTTTGACAACAAAAAAAAAAAAACCAAAAAGTGCAGTCTTTTGAAAGCTTCAAGGTTTCTCAGCTGTAAAAGAGATTGTTAACCGAGAGATTGCTGCGAAATGATACCTCTCACAAGGTTAGGAGAACAATACCGTCGTTTCCTTTCGCGCTGGCGTGAAGGGCGATGCTTCGCAAGATTGAAGAAGTAATTTTGTTAATCGTAGCTACTTGCATTACACAATGCACGCACGCACGCACACACACACACACACACACACCTGCGTATCACCTCTCGACGAAGCGCTTCACTGACCCGTCAGAGTCAGTCGGTCAGACTTGGCTTAAAGTACCTACGAGTACAAAAAGTGTAGAAGTAGACTTTGTTTTGTCGATGATAATGCTGATGATGATGATGATGACGATGATGATGATGATGATGCAACACGTAGCCTTTTTTCTTACATTGGCATAAGTCAAAGCTGTCGATTTTGCAATAAAACATGTTTTATTTTTAATCAAGCAAGGATTTTCTTAGAGTTTTTGAGAATCTGAAATTTTGATAAAACTTTTCTGATGGCCGTAAATAATACACAAATTAAAATGTTGACGTTTAATTAAGTCAAATGAAGATTATTTTGGGAAAAGCGTTGGTAAAAACCAGAATTTTTAAATGATAATGATAATGATAAAATTTAATGATTTAATTTAATTTAAGCTAATTTTTAATGATTTTTTATTATTAAATTAAAAATGACAAATGACAAATTTTGACAAATAATTCAAAAAATGTTAAATAATTTAGAAAACATTGAAGCCTTTTTTTTGACCAACGCAACCCCCCGCCCCCCAAAAAAACGGTGCTTTTACACCCTTTCTTTATTGATTATATTTTTTATGAAAATTTTTAATATTCACTTTGTATGCGGAGACTTTCTTAAGCGCATCTTCGAAAGTATACGCTTCGAACTGATCTCATTCAAAAATAAACTACAAATAAACATGGATTTTTTTTTAAATTTAGAAAATATTTTCCGCGTTATTAGCCTTTTTTAGCATGAACTGAATGTGTTTTGATTGAAATGATTTTTGACTTGTTCAATTACGATGATGATATACCAAAAGGGGGACGGACACTTAACTCTTCACTCTTTTATTATGAGAAATATTTGCCAATCAAGTTGTATCGTTTGTGGCAACTCTTTTTTGTAGTGCGTTAGTGCGTTAGTAGTTAGTCGTTGCTGTTGTCAGCGCAATTGAAAATTGGAACTGTTTACATTGAAAAAGTTTTAATTAAATACAACAAAGTGCTAAAAACCAGCTCTAAAGCTAACTAACCGGCTGCGGTCAGTCCATGAGCCATGAACAGCGAAAGGTGTGTATGTGCATACGTGTACCTACTAATGCACTGACCGCAACCAGCCATGATTGTGAGAGAAGCAACAGCAAACAGCAACAACAACAGCGCTAACAACAGGAAATAATAGCTAACAGATAGAGAACATGGCCATCAATAATCAACAAACAACAAGCTAAAAGGAAATAAGCCACAAAGTCGATTTAACTAAATTCGACAACAACCAACTGACAAAAAAGCAACCATCATAAAATTGCCACAAGCTTCTTCATTCATTTCTCATTTGTTCCTCTCGCTGCCTTCGCTGCAAAGCTTACTCTTATTTTTGGTCTTATTCAAGGTCTTTTGCTTTCTCTTTTCGGTGAGACTAAATTCGGTGATGCTAGAGCATCATCATACACACATACAATCCTCCATAATGAAGAGATGCTATAAAAATGCAATCACAACATTGTGCGAAAATCTAATTTGAACATTATTAGCCGGGTACTCTCAGTGGAGAGAGCGTTTTCAGATGCTCTTCAACGAAAACTCTTGTTGTTGCACGAATGAATGAACTGTTGAATGTGTGTGTACTTGACAGTTACAGTTTAGCACATAACGACAAAGATATTCCACGATATATGGACATATTTAACATATACTTACGTACTCGTAATATATACATATATACAGTATATTTTGGCATTTTGACATTTTTGAATTTGTTGAACTTTACTTTATTTTATGTAAGTTTTCTGCTTTTTTTCGCCATTGATTTAGAGTAAAGAGTTGGTTTGCGGTTGGCAGTTTGTGTTCAGCTGATTGGTCAATGGTTGTAGGTTTTGGTTTTTAGCAGTGATGATAGCTTCTGATCATTGATTTTGTAATCTCGCGTAATTGAATACGAGTTTAATACGCTTTCATGCGTATTTTTGCGGAATTTTCATTAAAATTCTCACCAAAAAGCAATTATGGCTGTCCACTGGTAATCGTCGTCTCGATCTCGGTGATTCGTGGGCAAAGGTGCCCGGTATCTCTTATAAGCTTTTTTACCCAAAGCTTAATAAGGCTTCGTTCGTAATACTGCGTGTATTTAAATAAAAGCTATAAAACTACTGTTTATTGTTGAGTGACTTTTTTATACGGCAACACTCAATAGTGAGTGCTAAAAAAAATTCCACTTATAATAAATATCGATAAACGATATTATTATCTAATCATAATTACATATAATGTACTTTAAAAAAAAAAAACCTGCCGAAATTTAACTCTTATGTACATATTTTTAGCTGTGGCCCAGGAGAACTTCAAATGCCCCGATGATTTCGGCTTCTATCCGCACGACATATCTTGTGATAAGTATTGGAAATGTGACAATAATGTGGCCGAACTGAAAACGTGCGGCAATGGCTTGGCCTTCGATTCTTCCGATCCAAAATATCTGACAGAGAACTGTGACTATCTGCACAATGTGGATTGTGGTGAACGCACACAATTGGGTAAGTGTGTTGTAAATCTTTGAAATCGCTGGAAAACCCCAATAAAAGCCTCGTTCTCTGCGTCCCCCTGTAGAGCCCCCAATTTCTACGCCTCACTGCTCCCGCTTGTACGGCATTTTCCCGGACGAAAACAAATGCGATGTCTTCTGGAATTGCTGGAATGGCGAACCGTCGCGCTATCAGTGCTCGCCCGGTTTGGCGTACGATCGTGAGGCACGCGTTTGCATGTGGGCCGATCAAGTGCCCGAGTGCAAGAACGAAGGTAATTTTAAGCGATCTAGAAAATCCATTTTCCGCTCTCATTTCCTCTGCTTTTTTTCTGCTCTATACTCTTTAGAGGTTGCCAACGGTTTTGCGTGCCCCGCTGCCGGTGAAGTTGCCAACGCCGGCTCCTTCTCGAGACACGCACATCCCGAAGATTGCCGCAAATACTATATTTGCCTGGAGGGCGTGGCCCGCGAATACGGTTGTCCCATTGGCACTGTTTTCAAGATTGGCGACGGTGAAGGCACCGGCAACTGCGAAGATCCTGAGGATGTTCCCGGATGGTAAGCAGCTGGCTGTCGCCGAGCATGCGGCGTATGCTCGAAGAAATATATATTTTATTTCGGTCTTATGCTCGTTCGCCGCTTCATTGTTCATGATTTTTCTGGTGTTGGAAATCCTCGATCACTCTTTTTAATCGCTCATGCTCAATTGCTCACTTGCTCACATTCTCACTCTCTTTCTCTCTCTCGCTCTGATCGTTTACATGTGTACATTACTGTTCATTTTCTCTGTTCATTTTCACTGTTCATTTTGCTTCAATTGCTTCGCTGCAATACGCTTGGCACCAAAAATGAAAATTATTGATGATATTCAAAAAATGCTTGCAATAATTCTCCTCGCTTGTGTTGTTGTGCGTTAAGGGACGTTGTGCAAACTTTTTGAACACTAATTTTTTTTTTAGATCGCTCTCGCATGTTGTTGCTTTCGCCACAAAATACGAAATTTCACTTTTCTTTTTTCAAACCTGATAAATTTTGAAATCGTGTAGCTTGCGACTGCTTAAAATACAAATGTCTGCCTTGCTATTTCTCTCCTTGTATCTCTCTCTCTCTCTCTCTGTCTCTCTCAACCTATCAATTTCTTCTCATCTCCTGCATTTACAGCGAAGACTACTACGGCGATTTGGACTTGAAGAGCATCCGTAAAAGTGAACTTTTAGCTGGACTCAATAGCGAAGGTCGCAAAAAGAACACAGCGAAAGCCAAAGAAACCTCAACATAAATACTATATGTACTCTCCTCCGCTACTCTTTCGAAAAAGCCGAAAAAAAACAATAAAATCAGAAACTATCAGGCCAGAGAAATTCTTCACTTCTCAGAGGCCTTTCGAGGCCTGACTAAAAAATATTCTTTCTCTCAAAGAGTAAACCTACGCTCTTAAGAAATTTGCTTTTCTATTGAATTTCTCTGGCCGTTTTTTTTTTTATAAAAAATATTATTGTGTTAATTCGTGTGTTTCTGTACCATTTATGTCTTTTTTTATTTTTTATTTTTTTTTTTTGTTATTTTCTGCTTATTTGTTGTTCTTCGCCAACTTCTTTTTTCGTTTGTTTTTTTTTTTTTTTTTTTGTAAACTTAATTCGTAACAAAATGATTATGCGTGACGAAAAACAAATTTCTGAAATTGTTGAAGAACGGAAGAAACGTCGTTTCTTTAAGTGTATAAGTCTTTGTAGCGTAAAGTACAGACGAATAAATACTCTAAATTTAAATAAGAAACAGCAAGTTAAGTGCACCAGAAAACCTTGTAATAATGATTCGTATGATTCTGTAGAGTTTTATAACTTAAGTGAACTTTTGAATGTAAGTGAAATAAATTTATTTTATACGAAATGAAAAGAAAAAAAATTCCACAAACAAATACAAAACAAACAAAAAAAAGTCTACATAGATTTTTGGTTTTTGCATTTTTTTTTTCAAATATTTTTTCCTTCTTTATGGTCTATTATTTTCGAATTTTTATATGATAGGAGGTTAGAAATAGTGCGATGAACCGAAAGAATTTGAAAAACATCCTTTCAGAATGTCCTAATTTTTTGAATAAAATGCTGAATTTGTTGAAAGAAAGGCCTCTTACTATTATTCGTGTCCTAGAAGACCCCTTTCACTATTTCGTCCAATCTCGAAACGGATCTCGTCCAACAGATACGGGTAATTTTTTTCAATTCGTTAAATTTTGAACTAAGCGAAAAATTTGATGAAAAATTTAAAAAAAATTACAAATTTTAAAGGTAATGTGATCATTGTTTTATGGCCAAAGCAAAGTGATAGTCTTTGGGTGGTACACACGCCAACCTCTTGTACATTCTGCATTAACAAATTTATTTATAATAACACAGAAATCTTTGAAATAATACCTCTTCTATACCATGAACGAATGTATCATCACTTTCTTCGTTACTCATTTTCTTTGTATCATTCCATCCTGAACTGAACTGAACTTTAATTAATTTTAATGATAAACGCAGTGGACAGAAACTAACTAACCGGATTTAGAGAGTGCTTAAAAGGAGAAGAAAAAAAAAATTGCTGTTAACTACCAGGACTGTTGGGTGGGTTGCTCACTACTTCGAAGGGTACCCGAAGGGTAATGGCAGCCGTGTGACACTGTCAAATTCAGAGAAATTCATAAAGTAGTTACGTAAAAAGAATTTTTTTTTTTTTAATTTTTGCACCAACAACAAATATTGCTTGTAAAATGTACAAACATTTGTGGAAACCATGGCAAAGTGAAATTGTTTGAATTTTTTTTTTTTTTTTTTGGTGTTTTGGTTATTATGAGGTCTTCTGGCTAATTGCCTTGCACTCGTAGTACTGTCTGTCCGTTTGTCTGGACGAAGTTTTTCGTTCGTCTCTATGTCGGCAGATCTCTCTATCTAACCGTTTGTGTGACTTTCAGTACGTGTATCTATCATCTGTCGAATTTTTCTCCTATTCTCTTTCTAGTTTTTATTATTATTTTCTTAGCTGTTTATATGAGTATCTTTTTTACTTTTTTTTTGGCATTTTTCAGCATTTTTTGTGGTTCTTTATCTGTTTTAAATTCATTTTAATTTCATTTGCTTGCCATTCTTGCCATTATTTTCCGTAGCATATTTATTGTGGTTGTGGCAAGGTTTGCCAGCTTTGTTTCGGTCTGCCACACGTTTCTGCTGTCAGAGTCGTTGTTGTTGTTATTGTTGTTGCTGTTGTGTTGGCCTTTTTTATTCTCCTTTGTTATAGCTGCTCATGGCAGCTCTCTGATTTGTTTTGTTTCTAGAATACTTCCCAATTTTCATTTATAATGATTTCAAAAACATGTTAACATGTTAAAGTTATTATTATGGACTTGTGGTCTTTTATTTTATTTGTTCTTCTTCTTATTCTTCTTCTTCTACTTCATTTACTGCTTCTTCTTCTTCATCTTCTTATGCGTTTTATGCTTCGAAAATAGGGAGCATTTTGTCACGCAATTTTTCAAAGTTTAGAAAATGTTCGTCGATTTCTTGCAATCACCAAAATTTTTTAAATTCGTTCTCAATTGACTCATGCCTTTGAATTCGTATACTTTATATGTTTTTATATATAATAATGAAGAGAAATTATAGCGCTGTTGCTTGGTTTAGGAGCTACATATATCACTCCGAAACTGAACGGTTTTAAGCATCTTTTAATGTGGACATTTTTTATTCTATTCGTATTTTTTTATGGATTTGATGCGTAATATTGTCATAAGCGTAACCTCCTCTCAACAATTTCCTTACAAATTAGATAGGTTTTCTTATTTTGTTGAAATTTCGATAAATGGCATACGTTAGTAAATACCAAAAAATAGGCCGAAGGAAGCTTGAGTTGCAAGCATGTACATACGTAGTAAGACCGTGAAAAATCAGTTGTTGAAGAGCAAAAATCTCATCAAAGAATAACATGTTTAATTATAATATTCGTACCTTTAAAACAAATAGAAATTTCTGAAAAAATGGTTTTATATAAAATTTCCGGATTAAAAAAAAATACCTTCAAATCGATTTTTGTAATTGATCTCTGTGGTCCGACTGAAAATGACGTTTGTTTTAAAACGAAATATTCTTATCTAAATGTTTATAAATTCTTTTTCATTCTACACTCTCATCCTCATCCTCCTCCTTCTTCTTCTTTCTGTTTGTAATTTTCAATAACTCATTCAACATTTCCTGACAATTTTTTAATATATATCAGTATCCGTATCCTTTCTAGTATGTTAGTATCCATACTCAGTTCTTCTCCTCTATTTATACCATTCAGTTTACATCACGTGATAACAGAAAAAATATCGAGTACACTTTTCCAACTTGTTCCACTTTTCTTCTTGTTACTAATCGAATATATTTTGGTTAAAGAAAAAATCGGGAATATGAGAAAAAACGAATTTGAAAGAACTTACTCAGTTTTTCAGTTATTTTTTTTTTTTTTAATTTCACAATTTAAACAAAACTCAAAATTAAATCCCTTTCTCTATTTCTCTCTCTATTCCTCTCTATCGTTTGTTTCTTTGTGTGTTTGTTTTTTGTTTATAGCGAGGACTATTACGGTGACGTAGATCTTAAAGCTTTGAAAAAATTGGGCTACTAAAAATTGAGTTTAGAAGAATTATGCATAGAGCAATAAATGATAGATTACTTGAGAAAGCAACACAGTCACAATAAACGAACACCGAAGCACGTTAACGTACGATAACCGTTTGTGGGTAAACTTAGTTAGTTCTACGAGTACAATAAAGAAAGAAAACTAAAATTGACAACCTCTGATAAGAAAGGAGGACTCCCTAATAAAATGAGCAGCAGCAGCAGCAGCAGTAGATACCTAAAGGAAGATATAGCTACGAAGATGGAGAAGAGAATCGAAACCAGCAACAACCGAATATGTATCTTCTGCACCAGAGCAAACTGTCAAGCAACGAAATCAAGTCCGACGACAGTGCCACAAACACTCAACAACCAACAACAATAAACGATAAACATCTGCTGACGGTTGCTATAGAAACTCATTGGTTGTCGTAACGAGTAAAAATAACGGTACAACCAACTCGTTGCATTTTGTTGAAATAAACAACAAAGAAAAACATTTGCCATATGATTCCAAATTGTCAAAGTGAATACCGAAATTAACAGAAAGCAAAAAAAAAAAAAAAATTTTGTGCAGAGAAAACTGGAAAAAACTAAAGAATTTCTCAATTCATTCGAATGAAAGCCGAAATTTTTGCTTTATCAAATTTTAATTTTATCTAACATAAAATATAGGTTGGACAACATTGCCTTAATCTCAACAAAAGTTAATTCATTTAATAAAACTGCAAATAAATAATTGAATTTTTGATTTTTTAATAGAATTTGTAAAAGGAATCGCCTTTTTTTTACAAGCATTTTTACAAATATTAACTAGTAGCCAATATTTTTGTAATTATTCTAACAAATTTTAAATTTAAATTCGTTAAAAAAAAAACAACTTTTTTTTTTTATAAAAAAAATTTTAATATATTGTATGTAATTTAATTACATATAAAACATATTCGTCTACGTGTAATAAATTATATAAAATTAAAATAAAAAATTAAAGTAATAATAAATAAATATTAAAGACAAAGCCTTTGTTTCTCAAACCGATGTTTTTTTTTAAATTAATTAAAGGTAAGTTAATTTTACTTTAAGAGTAGAGCACAAAAGCAAAACGAATTTTTTACCAACTTGTAAAGCACTTTGGGGCACTTTTAAATAACTTGTAAGTAGTTTTTAACAGTGTATTTCTTAGTGGAAAGAAGTCTGACCTTTAGCAATTGATGGCATAACCATTTGATGGCATGCATGTAGATTACATGTTTGCCCAAATATATAAAAATTGTTGTTTCTTGAATTTTGAGTTTTTTTTTGAACATTTGTTTCCAGATGCGATAATATAATCTGGATTCGATAATATAATCCAGACTCACATAAAGAGTCTACCAGGAACCAGGAGACCTGACACTTTTCACATACAAACAGACACAAATGAAAATAATATTGACTACTAAACTGAACCTCAATGATGTCGATAATAACGACGCTAACGACAGCGACAATGGCGTTGGCGTTGGCAACGATTACCACCAACAACATAGCAGTAAAAGCGATTACATACACGATAGCTCGACTGTTGTCACCACTGCCGGTGCTTCGATGTTGTGGTTGCATGTAATGGTTTTTCCACCAATCAGTTGGCCACATAGTGTAAAGGAAAGGTCAGAATGAGATCTCTGCAGAGGCCACAGTATTTTCGAATCGAAAAATTGGCAAAAGGCTCGATGCAATTTGCATGACTAAATACAGAGTATGAAAAATTAGTGCAGTGTATGGAGAATTTGTGCCGTGGGAGGAGTAAGGCGCAGTGTAAATGTGGCGATTATAGTGATAAAATTGTGTTATATGTTCGATAATGTATGCTTGAATACGAAAAGCATTTTATTGCTATCCTTTTAATGATGTCATATGAATGAAAAAAGGGATAGATAAAAGAAAATTGATGGAGTTTATTGAACAGCAAATTATCTTTTAATTAAGTGCTATACCTGCAATTTCATTACAATCTCCGGGATGTAATCTCTTTTTATTTTTCTAATGATTTGATAGCGATTTTCAAATCAAATTTGCTGTTAGTGCAAAGTGCGCCATCTTTTATATCGGTATGTGACTGGCCGTATTTCGCCAAGCGACGTTGACGGTCTATCGGCAATATTCTTGGAGTCAATGGCACTTTATACGGAAGCAAATTTTTTTTATGAAGTGAACTTCCATCCACACTTTCAAAATAAACGGTCCATAAACAGCATAAACATTAATTCATATTTGGAAATGTTGTTTAGCATACAATATCTACACACACACACACGTACACACCACACACGCACACACCACACACACACACACACACACACACACACACACACACACACACCCATATAAAAACTTCAAAACAGCCACTCGCAAATGAAGCGTACACGAGAAACCAATCCATGCGGGTTGAACAAATATTCCTCAAATAAAGATCCAATAAACAACGAAATGTTTTACACTGTTTTACGATGTCGGTACATGTAGATATGTACATACGAGTATTTATGGACGTATTGCACGTAGTAGAGGTACATACATATGTCCTTCATTGGCAGAGTCCTTCCCGCAGGGCATAATAACTTTTGTAACAATTATTGTGTTTGCAGTGACTGGTTAAATGGTTCATTGCATGGTTGAACTGGCTACAAGCTATGCCGGTTAGTTTTGTTGACATAGCATGTATGTATGTATGTACAATACGGCGGGTGCGTCTACGTACGATGGTACGATTTCTAGTGTCCTCGGTGTTGCTATTGGTTATCCTCTGCTTTCCTCCTTGGGTACAGTGTTATTGATTTCAATTAAAATGTTCCAAGCTGTCTCCTTGTGGCGGCTAATATGACATGGTATGAGTATATGTATTGTCATATTAGCCGACGAACGAGTTTTTATTTGCGTCGTAGGTGATATCGTTGTAGATTTTAATTTTGCTCTGATCTGTTCAGTATTAGAGAGTGCAATCTTTGGTGTCATTTTCTATGTCTTGGAATGCACTTTCAAGGTCAGGCCGGCAAGATCCTCTCACCCTTTTACAACTTCTGAATATGTTAAATATTTCAAAGGTCGTTGCGAATAGATATACTTTTTATTAATCTTTTTTTTTTCTCTAAACTTTATAACAAAATCAACAAATGTTATGTTATTATAATTGTTTAATTGTGAATAAGTATACTTTTTATTAATCCTTTTTTTTTTTCTCTATATTTTTCAGTTGTTAAAAAGTATAAGTCCTGCAGTTTTGAAGAAGCTGTCATTTTTAGTACTTTTTTTTATGTATTTTTATGGCGAAATTAACAAACCCAAAATTCTAAAAATTAATATAGTACATATTCATTATTAGTTTTTGGACTTCTGAGCGACTGGTTGCAATAATCGCTAGTATTATTAATACTTCTTTCAGATTTTTCAACATCTTCGTCTTAGTATCGAAGAAAACTGATTGTGCATTGTGCATTTAATGATCAGATTTGTCCATCAGTGTGCCTTTAAAGTGCAAAAGTGAAAGCAATGCAAACAAATAAGGCGCTCAAGAAGACGCTAAATGAAGTGGCGAATTCGCTTACTTTTAAAAACATACAGCCGGCCAACAACAACAACAAAACGGTAAGAACACAATAACAAGCAACGAATTTTGAATCGATGTCAGTAACATTGACGTAGCGCGTCGTTGTACCTCGCTACACTCGCTCAATTTAAGTGAATTCTTTTCTCATTCAAATTTCTATCGGCTGCAAGTACTTGCTACGGTCGCGCTGCATGCAAGCAACTAACCGGCGGCAATGAGCTCATCCGGGAGCTTCCTCGCAAATCCTTGCTAACCGTAACGGACATTGTTGTTACGTAATTGCATTCCACTATCGCAGAATTTATTGCCAGACAGCAGGCAAGGCTGGTACTCTAACGTGGCAGAGGGATTAGGAAGGAGGACCCATACTTGCGGTTATCCGTTGCCAAGCCGATGCGCTGCAGAGCCCAGATTCTGCAACCGTGAAGCAGTAAAGCACTGAAAAAGAATGCAAAAACAATAGCAAAACTCATCATAGCCAGTCGCATGAACACGCAGGAGAGGTGAGCTGATTGAAATGATTGGTAATGGTGATGGTGATGGCGATGGTGCTGGTGCTGGTGCTGGTGCTGGTAATGCAGATGGTAACGGTGACTGGAACAAGCCACTATTGCAAAGCTGCAAATGATGCTGACTGGTTGGTTGGCCATAGCAGCAATCACTGCCACAAACACACTATATGTATATTGTTACTGCTGCCGATGTTCCTTTATTGCTGCATCTGTTGCCAATACTTTGGCACAACTAGAAGGACAAAAACAATGATAACAATGCGCCCGAGAGTGAAACGGACATAAACAATTGGCAATTTTTATTGAACTCTCTTCTCGAATTTGATGACTTTTCTTTTGTCACACTCCGCCGCCAGACAAAACAGCCGCAGTCGTCATCGACAAGGTAACAGCAACAACAACAACAACACCACGGAGCATTCTGAAATTGCAATTGCGATTACAATTGTCGATAGCAGAAGTTGTGCTTTATTGTAGCAACGATAGTTGCGGTAAGCAGAGGAGAAGAACAATAACGTCAAAGGAAGTGAAGTGAATAAGTTGGCGGTGATGGTGGTGGTGGTGGTGGTGGTGGTGGTGGTGGTGGTGATGGTTACCTAAGTAATCGGTTTTCCGTTAACGTGAAAGAGACGGGTTCGATGTTTCCGGTGCACAAAGTATTCGAAGCGACAAAGGCGGCGCAATCGGTGTACGATTTTTAAATGAAATGAGAACGGATCAACCAGTCTCTGAATCAGATGTTTTAGCAGCGGTTTTGTGCTTTTGTGCTTTCAAAATATCGTCTGCAGACAAGTTCTATAACATTTTCTTTAAATTTCAAAGGCAGTTAGTATGCACGAAGGAAGCCTGTATGTATGTATTTATAGGAGAGATATAACGAAAATGACTACTGCGTTGCAGAGAAAGAGAAAGTGAAGTGAATTAAGGCCTTTCTAGATATCTTACCGCACCCTGTTTTTCTTAATAAACTTATAAAATTACTTTAAATAGTTACAAATCTTTGATATTTTGTTAAAAATTACGCCCCTTTAAACTTAATTCTTATGTATGGTCTTAACCCTCACAAGCCCAGTATTTACCCACGTAAATAGCGCTGCTTTAAAAAGGGGCATATTTTGCGCATGGATTTTTTTTTTTTTAAGTGATTTTCTCGAAGATTTGTGAAAAATGTTTTTCACCTCTTAATAAATATTCGGAAAAATTTTTTTCAAATTATTGTAAGTTTTTTTAATATGAAGTTTGTAGGATTTTTTACATAAAATACGTATTTTTCTACATACTGAGCATTTTGAATTATGAAATGAATCGAACGCGAACCAAAAAAATAATAAAATAATTACAATTCTAATAGTTTTTACAACGCAGTACCTTCTAGTTTTCTCTTCTGTAGTACGAAGTACCTACAAAAACTTACAACTAGATTGCATAATTCTCGAACAGATTACTCGAAAACAGCGGTACGAATTCAGTTACTGGATTAATGAGATTCAGGAAAAAGCCATCGTTGACACCATTTAACTGCAACTTAAATACATACATTCATTGCTCTATAAACCCATACCTATAGAAGAGACGTTATCACGACGTTATCAGACGTTAAATAAGAGGATGCAACTGTTCTGAAGAAATGACCGTTTCGCAGCTTTTCATGTCGCTTGATGTCAACAATGTTGTTGTCGCAGATTTAGATTTATAGCAAATCCGATCAATAACAACAGCAGCATCGGCACAAAAGCGGCAATGACAACTGAAGTACCGAAGTAGAAGAACAACAGAAGCAGAAGGAAAATCCAAAGGAACAACAGCAGCGGCGGCATACTGCTACTGCTGCTTGCTGTTTATGCATCATTTAGTTTATGGAGGCATTAAAAATGCGGTAAAAGTTTTAAGATCTTGCCATTCTTTTGTATTTACATTCTATTTATATGAACGTTACTTGATGGAAATTAAGTTAAGTGAATACAGACGGGAGAAGAAGCAGTTTGAAGGCAAGAGTTTTTCAGTAGCAATGCCGTTTAGCAGTTTATCATCAAGTTGAATAAAATCTAAAAACTATGTCCTTCCAAACGAAACTAGCTTTAAGCTTTATGAAGCGTTTCCACGTAAAGATAGAATTAATTTTTGTTTGACCACTTTTATTATTATTACTGAAAAAATTCCTAGAAAACCGAAACCAAATCGAAGGAATTATTACTAACAATAAAATTATAAAAAATAATTGTTTACATAATTTCGTTTTATAGGAGTATACTCGTATTTTATGCGAACGTTTTCATCGGCCGAATTAAGTATAATTATAAGTAAACAAATTTCTTTATTCAAAGGAATATGTACACAGAACATGATATAATGAAGAGAAAGTAAATAAAGTAAGAGAATACGAGCAAATAAAAAGGTGACCAGAGGATATTATGAAAGAATTTGGAAATATGTACGATACACAACATCACAAGTAGACAACATCATAGAAGAATGGTCAAATGGTCAACCCACCCACACACTGCGCAGTGTCAAGTCCATACGAGATTCGCCATGAAAAGGAAATAGTTATTGTTGACTGAAGTGCTTGAGCCTTCAATTGTACAATATGTGTGTATGTATGTGTACGAAAAAGAAACACAAAATATAAAAAGCACATCATTTTCGTATTTGTTATCAATATTATTATTTGATGGATGGCTGAGAATTTCTAGAGCGGGCAACGTGTCCAGTCAAATACAAATAAAAATACGCGTTAAAAGTCCTGCAAAATAATCGTTATCGTCGCAGGTGATTGCTATTGCAATGTAAGGGCTGTTTCGGCTTAGATTTATGAACATGCTTCATATTCTTGCTTGATTTGTCTTCACCAACGAACTGTCTACATATTTTCTAGCTGTGATTTGTGAAGCAACAAAAGAACATCTTTCGCGAAAGTTTTCTCTAAAAACTCATTAAGAACATTCTGGTTTTAGCGTTTTATTCAGAATTCTTGACACAATTTGGGGTAACGAAATAGGCCTAATCATATGGGATCTTCGGGCGAATTTTTTCCCATACGAGAAAACTGTTGTATTAATTAAGCCCACACCTTTTTGCAGCTTTTATTGTTCAAGAAAAATCGCCAAAATTTCCAAAATTGTGTTTGAGAAATGACGGTAATTCTTTATTTCCGGTGTTCCGGATTTTTAGAAAACCTTGAGACAATTTTTTTCATGACAAAAGCAGACGAATGAAATCTTCGATAAACAAAATAAACTTTTTGAAGAGTTAAAGTAATAAAGAAATAAATTATCGAGTTTCTCTCAAAAGGTATAGAAAGTAGTTTTTTTTTTAAACTAGACAATAGTCTCAATCGATAATCTAAACAGGAAGAAGAAAAAGAAGAAGAAGATGTAGAAGAAAATGTAGAATCAAAATAAAATTGGCCTGATTTTGCGTTTGAGTCATTTGATCTTATCAATAGATTGGATGATATTAGTGTCATATGCTGAGTTAAGAAACCGTCTCAGTGTCTTTGGGGCATCATCATTGGTTTCTATTCTCGACATTTACACAATATTATGTCATGTACCTTATACAGAAGAATATCTAATCAAAATATTCATAGAGATCATAAAATTTCCCAAAATAAATTCAAAACTCAATGTAGGAAATCGTACAAAGGACATAAGAGAGAGTCTTTCGGTAATAAAAATATATATTGTTGCAAACTCTTATACTGCATACATTTTCCATTCAGCAGAATACTTTGCTCTTTTGGAGCAAGTTTATTCTCATTGAGGAAATTTTTCCGTCCGTACGTACTCTAAATGACTCTCTTCGAGTTTGGTGAGAGAGAGAGAGCTCAAGCTTAGTTCTGGCTCATGCGTAAGAAATTCATGAGTAACAAGAAGCAGAGCTGGAGGAAAGGTTCTCGGAGATTCGGAAAAGGAAATTATTTTCTACGAACAACAAAAAAAATTCTCTTATACGTATATTTTCTAAAATCTCTAATTTTCTTATAAATCTTTTCTCTTTCTCTATTTCTCTTTTTAATAAAACAAAGAGACTATGATTTTTGCACTCTTTTTCAGTTTTATGAGAAACTACACTCCACTTCTATTGCACTCTACTACACTCTCGTATTTGTTTAACCCTTTACAGTTTTAATTGAACTAAATCAAGGCAAAACCTAATATTTTCATGATGGTAACTAACGGTAACCAATTTTGTCGTTTTGAGTGGAAGAATATTTCTTTCTGTTTTATTCAAAGGGTATAAAATCATATGTCAAGGAAAAGAGAAATTATAAAAACTAAGAAAAGAAGAGAAAAAGAAGTGCAATTAGGTGCAGGTAAATTTTGTAACCCTTTCTTCCTCAGCTCACAGAATTTGCATCTCAGCTCCAAATCCGCATCACAACACATCCACACACCTACACCTCCGCACACTTACAACGAGCACTGCACGTGCATGTTGCGCGCACACCAGAGAAAGGTATCGTATAAAGGCAAGAAATTCAAAACGGATATTTTGTGTCAACGATGCCAATTGCAGTGTAATGAAATTGATGAGGCTGCTGCTACCGCATTGCTCTCTTCCTTTCTTCTTTTTATTTCTCCGACTGTTTTTTTCTCTCTTTTTTTTTTATTTAAGTTGCGAATGTAACGGTTCGTCAAAATTATTCGTCAAATTGAATTTAATTCTCAGCTCTTGCAGTTTTTACCACAAGAGAAAAGTGAATTTTTTATTGCCTTTTGGTTGTCGAAAGGGCACAAAATCTGTTGTCCAAAAAAATTCCAATATAAAGTTATAAACAAATATACGTATGCATATACGAGTATACGCATAAAAAAAATATTCAAATTTTACTTCCTAAATAACATTTTTTGCCAACGTTGAATTAGTTGGAATATTTTTTACATAAGAGGATTCAAGAGAGAGCATTCAACGATATTGTGCTGCTATGTATTACGTTACACTGAACCAAATCTGGTGGGTAAATTTGAAGAAAAATGTTCGTTGATTTGTGATGAACCAAATAATCAATTTGACAAATTTTCATTAAATTTTTGTTCAGATTGAATATAAATTACGTTAAGTTAACAGAATTTCATAAAATTCAACAAACTCTTATGTTGACGAAATTTCTAAAAAAATAAAAAAAATTAAATTAGATAAAAATTTCAATTAGTTTAAAGAAAATTATTCGCCCCGTTATAATATTATGACGCAAGCGCACGACGAAACTTTGATTCAATTTCTTTTATAGTATTTGAAGATTGTTATTGAATAATATTCTTCAGAATTTCATTAAAGCTCTTTATTTATACTGGAATAACTTTTCTGCATAATTTGAAGAAATTCCTTTCAGTTACAAAATGGTATACACAAATTATAGAATTGAATAAAATTTTTATAGTTGAATAATATTCGCATTTCTTTAAAATTTTAATAAGTTTTTTCCAATTTAATAAATTTTCTTCAAATAACAAAACGGTATAAAAATGTCTGTAGTTTGTTGTGAAAAATTGCATTCGTCAAAACAGCATGAAGGAGACGACAAGCCGTACTGAGAGGAATTTACTAAAATTTTTACTAATTTTAAATAAAAAATTTAATCTAATTAATAGATGGAATAGATGGAATACATTTATTACATTTGTTACATTTGTTTTAATTTTCTTTAACGTGTTTATTATTCGGATTTTTTATTAAAAATATGTAAATGGCATAAAATGGCATAAAAATATGTAAAATAAATAAGCTCAAATAATCATAATTGGTTTTTTAAAAAAATAACAAAACTTTTTTTGAATTTCTAGAAAAACAGCCGTATTAAAGACTTTTTGTCAATCCGAAGAAACGGAAATGTTCTTCGGAAATGGAAGAACATTTCTTCAGATTGAATAATTTAACGAATTGAAATTGAAAATTTATTTTCGTCTATTTGAATATTAATACATATATCTAATTGAAGAAAATTTCGTTAAGTTTGTAGTTTTGTAATTTGTCAAATTGAAGAATGTTTAGTCGATTTAAAGAAAAAGATACAAAAATACAACAAGAAAATTTTATCATTTTAAGAATATACATATGTATTTTGTTAAATTAAATAATTTTTTGTTAAATTTTGTACTCGACTCGACTCGATTTTATTCAAATTGCAGAATTGTATTCAAAATAACATGACGACGAAATTTTGTTAATATAACAAAATATCCTCAAATTGGTTAAAGCCAATATTTGGTTCATATTAACGAATAGAAGGTGTTGACCGTATATATTGATCACCGTTTCTTCAAATTAATACCTCATTTCTTTATATTCGGCTACCATTTTGTTTTTAGTGTAAAGACTAAACACCAAATACTGCTAAAATTTTCTTCATTCGGCCTTTTACTTATGTCTGTCAGAAGTACGTCAGCAGCTCCAAATTCATAGCAATGAAGAGCTCTTTAAAATTTATGACAACGTGTCGATGTTATTTTACAATATATTTTATATCGATATAACGTATAACATCGCTCTACGTTGAGCGGAAGCACTGAAATGAAATTTAAAATTTTCGATAAATTTGAACGCATCTTCTTTCTCTATTCCGTTTGAACAGCATGGAAGGGTAACACCTATCGGTAGACGGAGCAAGGAGGAAGAAGACCTTTGCAATTCGCTGTTATTGTTTGCGTTTCATTGCATCTCCTGAAAGCAGAATATGATTATTATTATCCTTTTACGTTATTCGTGCAAGCGTTTCATCTTCAGTATCATAACCTTGCATGCACAACTCTCGGTATTGCATTCTCCTCTTACTCTCTCTATCTGTCTATCTCTCTCTCTGTCTCGCTGTCCCTTTTTCGCTGTAAGAAAAAGCAGTCATTCTTAGATTGTAGGAAAATGGATTTTCCTTTTTCTACCGGCTTTCTCATGAGTTGCTTTTCAATTTTGCTAATGCTACGTGGTATGGCTTTTATTTCGTCTTTTTTCTTTTGTCTATGAAAAAAAAAAAAGAAAATGTAAGGAAAACGTAAGAAAGATTAAAAAAACAACAACAGCAATTGCGACGAAGACTGTGACGACGGTGACGACAAAATTGAAAAAAAAAAATACATAATATCAACATAATTTCTCAGTGTTTTCGTCGTTTTCTTCTTCTTCTTCTTCTTCTTCTTATCTGTATATAATATTTTAGTTTTTCAATATACGGATAATACAGAAGAAGTTTACTTTCTTTAACTCTCCGCTGCTGCACGGCAAACGGAAGTGCGCCTTGAAAGTATTGCAGCGTTCTCACCAAGAAGCGCTTGGCGCTGCATTGAGCGCTTCCGTTTGTCATGCCGTTGTTTACGTTTCCTGGCAGAAACGTCGCCTTTTGTGGCGGCTTTGTTTATGCCTTGTAGCGCAAAGCCTGAATTCCTTAGCGCTCCTTTTGAGCCAGCGAGGAGCGAGAGAGCGCCACATCATATACGATACTTAGTGTGTACAGCTAGTGCAGTGGCCAAAAAAGGTACCCTACCAATCTTTAGCAAAGCAAAGATAAACACGGTATTCTTTGGAATACCTTGGTGTTCTTTAGTGTCGGTGTGTCTTTGATGTTCGGTGTTTGGTGTTTGGTGATGTTGCATCAATGCCGCCATCGTCTCCTTTGTTGTTTCCTGCTTTTGAGCAGACACGCCGACATGTCAGCAACAGCCAACATCCGTATATCATCACCATGCCGTGCCATGCCGTGTGTTGAGATATGAGTCCGAGTTCTGTGAGTGAGGAGACAAGGCGTGGCTGCTTTTCTCACAACTACGTACATATGTACATACGTAGATATGACTGGAAAAAAAAACGGAGCGATCGTAATGATAATAAATGTTCAGGATAATGATAATAAATCTTTTTATTACCTTTTAAAGGTCAAACTGATTTCGAATAATTTCCTATCACACACAATCGCACACAATGGAGCTGATAGTTTAAGAAAGAAGAAGAGAAAAAAGATGCTTTAATGGCCTAACTCATACGACAGAAGGTATAGTAAATAAAACTAGTCAATAATTTACTAAAGGAGCCAGTAAAAGTATTATTTATTGGCAGAGAAATGAAGGATGTTTGCGTTTATGGCGAGTAAATGAAATAGAATGAAATTCGTGTGGAAGTTAGCAGGATATCTTGTAAACTTTCCTAGTTGGAAAAAGAATGAGTATTCAGCACAAGAGAAATCTTAAGGAAATTATGTCGGTATTGGAGTTAAAATTGTGTAAATCTGGGTAATTTTTTCAGTATAAACGACAAAGAAAATACGTTAATAAAAGGAAATAATTATACCGAAAATCAACTCAACTCAAGCAACAAAGATGAGATGATGCTGACTTCACTGTCAAAGAAACAATGCTGAAGGAGTCACAAGGACACCTCTGAGAGTATTTTGAAGAGTTCCTAGAGAATACTTTAGCATGCTGTGAAACGCGCACGCTAGGTCGCCTTTCATATTGCATTTCTAATATCTACATAAATACGAGTGTGCATGCCATAAATTCATCATGTACAATTGCGTGAATAATACGGCTACAATGAGAAAAACATATACAACAAAAGAAGCCATTAATTTGTCTTAGCGTGACGCGCACTTCTTCAGTTTTAATGAAAACAGGTTATTTATTGTTTATCTCAAAGAGCTTATATTATCGTATATACGCAGAGATCGTATGTGTGTACATACAAAGCAAAAAGCAAAGACAAAATCAAAGATAATTTCATTAAATTTCAAGTGAAGCCATATTAAATGACTATTAAATAAAATTTTCTTAATTAAATTTATTATAATACGATACGATCATCTGAATACATAATAAATTCGGTAGAAAATTATAGAATACAAATAAAAAATAACTTACAATAACTTACGTATATGTATGTACATATGTACAAAACTCGTTGAGGAATATTCGCCTTACATAAATGAATATTTAGCACTTTATAATATTTCGTGTTATTCCTCCTTATTTATTGCATAAAATTAAAAAAAAATTGTTTGAAGTTCAAACCTCAGTATTTTGAGAAAAAAAAAAAAATTTAATTTTTGAGTGGAACAGTTTGTTTTTTCCTACCAGGAAAAAATCTCATAAATGTACATAAAAGTATCGTATTTTCTTCATCTAAACAATAAATAACTTCATCACAGCGAATGAGTGATGCATGAAGCATTGCTATCAATCATTTCCGAATAGAGGCAGTAAGAGAGCAAAAGGCACTATCCCGCACTATCCTCCCGCTGATAACCATTTACCTTGACAGCAATACTTCTTTTTCAATACGAGTAATAATGATGATGATAATAATAGTACGTGAACGTAATAACGAGAGTGTAATACGGGGCAACTCAATCAACGCAGTGTTTGAGTAATACTCTTTTATTAGTCTGAAGTTCTCCGAAAACGGAGCCACCCTTTTCGCAAAAGGTGATTATGATGAATTGCTTCTCTTTTGTTTTCTCATTCTGCTCCACTCCTTATTCTACGTTTCGCTTCATTTTACTTCTCTTCATTATTTCTAAGTTAGTGCCTTTTCTTTTCTTTTTTTTCTTTTCTTTTCTTTTAGCCTTTCATTGTTATCAAAGGAAATTCATGCAATTTGATTTTTCCCCTTTTCTATCCACAGTTTATTAAAACGAAGAATCAATACGGCCTGGCATCCTTCTAAATACAGCTGTTACGTGTCGGCTACCGCCAGGATCTATTGTCGCCTTTTCGCTGTGCTTGATTTTGATCGAAGCTTGACTTTGTTGCTTATTCGAATAAAAAAAAATTTAAATGAAATTCCATGAAAGTCAACCCTGATAATGATGATAATGATGATTTGTGAATTTTTTGAAATCTGCATTTATTTTTTTTTAATGCATTAATCTTACGTTATTAAATTAAATTAACTTTAGAATATACGAGTTTCAGGGAAAAAGTTCGAGTGTAATTATCGCTAAATGAAAAAAACTCTAAAAGGTCCATCAATCTTTCAAGTTTAATATAGTTTTAACAAATTTCGCAATTAATTAAATTTATTCGCCATTAATTAAATGTTAATTTTATATATTAACAAACTAAAGAAAAGCAATGAATACATTTATTCCTTTACACGAAACTATTATAAGCGAGTACATAAATATAATCGTAATTAGCGAATATAATATGTACTATCACGGACATAATGCCACACTTAATGTGCGTACAATTTATTACTTAGAAAAGCATAATTGTTCGATTTCATACGTACGCTATACTTCGTAATTATTTTTTGGGTTGAACTAAAAACGCAGTTAGTTGTTAATAAATTATGTCATTAATTTAAAATTACGTTTTTTGTTATCTTAAGTACACTCGACACCGATTTTGCATCTCCGATCCGACTTTTTAGCGACCTTTTCTCGGCGCTATCTCTCGGCGAGGGTTAGTCATATTCGTGTAAATATTCTATAAATACTTAGTCAATAAACAATATTACTTCTTTGGTCTTATAAGCAGTATATACATATGTATACATATTGTATATACATATGTACATATATATTTATTTTTTTTTTATTTGATGCATTTGTTTCCGCATTCAATTCTTCCACTTAAGTAATTATCCACTTGAAAGTGTGAACAAATCTGCCCATAACAAATGACTATCAATCGATTGGCATTTCAAGGCTAGCAAATGCCTATATAGAGGCAGACTCCGCCCATTCCCAATTCTTTTATATCGTAATTTTTGATACTAGTAGTTTATACCGTAACATCGCATTTTCTTTTCACTAATCAATCGAAGTCAGTGTAGTTATGACCGAGAATAAGAAACGTCCTTCTAAGGCTTTTGCCGGTATTATAAAAAAGGCTCGCTTTTGTTCCGCTTTGGTTGGAGCAGACGTGGCCAGTCCGAATTTTCGCATCAATTGGGTAACTCGCCTCGTCATAGCTAATATAATAGCATATTTTATCTTCTCCACGTTAACAATCATGCAAATGTTCGAGGAAAATCCGACATTTATTCTGGAGGCCTCCAGCACGCTAGGTAGTGTGCTTCAAGGCATGGCAAAAATGTTTTCTGGCCTTGTAGAGACGAAACGCTTAGTGGCTGCACGATTCGAGTTGGAAGAGTTATACGCGGAGTACCAGGAGGAAGGCGTTGAATACTGTAATGTTTTGAACAGAAGCTGCAAACGGATGAGAAACATCATCCTGTCGGTCGGCTTGGTGTACTTTTTAAGTGGAGTCGGCATGGTGTCAGTGCCGTTTGTGGTTTTGTTAACCACGGATAAGCGCCCCTTGATCATGCATTTCTTGGTGCCTGGGTTAGATATTAAAACTAACTTCGGTTATTTTGGAACGATAGTGGCGCACTCGTTCTGTGTATTTTGCGGCACTTTTGGGCTCTTTGCGGGTGATCTGTTTGTGCTGATATTTCTATCGCATGCTCATATCTTTGCCGATATTTTGCAATTGAAAATTCAAAAATTGAATGAGTATACAGAAAACGAGGCCACTGAAAGCGAATGTCTCGATCTCCTCAAGGACATCATTCAATGGCATCAGAAGTATACCAAGTAGGTCTCGCATTATTGTGTGCTTTGCAAGATCCATGCTCTCGATTAATTTTTTTAGTTTCAACGCGGTTTGCAACAGCATGTTTTATGTTATTATCACAGTGCAAATAACCACCTCTGGAATTTCCATAGTGTGCACTCTCTTCGTTTTTTTAACTAGCGATTGGCCGGGCGTTTATGGGTACATTTGGTTACCTTTGGAGGGTCTTTACATCTACTGTTTAATGGGTACCCAAATTGAAATTTGCGTCAGTATTTTTGCATATTTCACAAGTTAAACTAAAACGGCGTTAATATTTACTCCTTACGAATAGAATGAGCGTTTCATCGATGAAATATATAACATCAAATGGTACAATCTCTCTCCATCACAGCAAAAGATGGTCGGCGTAATGTTGATGAAATCTCAAAACGCAGTACCGATTGATGTAGCCGGTGTGATTCCGCTAACAGTAAATACTGCATTACAGGTAGTGGCGACAGCAAGGAATAAATTCAAATCATCCAATGCATTCAATTTCAATTTACAGATCTCTAAATCAATTTACAGTATCTTCACAATGATGTTACGATTCTGGGGCAACAAAGAATAAATTGTTCAAGGGTAGTGCCCATGTATACTGCTTTTTGAATAGAGGTTAACCTGCTTTTAGAACAAACTGCTTTTTGGACCAGGAATTTAAGGGAATACATATTATCCACTTAATGAAAACATTAATTTTTTAGAACATGTCTCTTGCTATACTCAGTATATCCTCGTAGTACAATATTTACAATCAACATGTGTATTTATCTACAATTATTATTTAATCAAGTTGATAATATTTTGCTGTATATGAATATACGTATGTATGTGTATCATAATACACATCCTAGCATACACTACATCAAATATTTGAAATATTTGTGATTTTTTATTTGATATCGAATGTAAATATCAAATTGATCTCAAATCAATTTAAAAATTATATAAATACATAATAAAAATTTGTTCCATATTCTACATGATATATGATATAGATTTGAAATTACCCGGTGGTAAATGTAGCGAAGGCCTTTGAACATCATTGATGATTGCGTACTGATTTTGTCGATGAATTCCAAGTAAAGTAATGTGAAAACTGGATGGAGAATCGAGTCGATACCGCACACAAAATCATAAGGACATCAGTGATGAGTTTGTGAAGCGAGGACTCGCTTCACTCGGCAACGAGCACCAACACCGTCAGTCAGGAATAATAAATAATTCGAACCCTTTTTTCAAAACGTTTTCATTAGGTTGCTTTCTTGAGCAAGGCAGGACAGTCGGCTTCCATTTTGAAAGAAGCGTAAAGACAAGAAATTTTGGCTAGCTTTCTTTCACGACTTAGAGACTTCGAATTGTAAGCAAACTCGATATACATACATATGTACATATACATATATTCGACATTAAAAACATTTTAAAACAATTTGTATTTATTTGACTTTATAAATTATTAAAAATTATTAAAAAAAATATTATATAAAATAATAATAATAAATTTATTATTACATTAAATAATATAATAAAAAAATTATATAAAAAATTTTGAATATATTAGCGTTTGACACTTTTAAGCGCGAAAAGGCTTCTAGTAACAACGTATACGAACTTTCATAAATTCGTATCGTTTTAGTAACGTTTTATTTAAAAAATTTTTTGTCTGATTAGCTTGTTTTAATAATTTATTTTTGGAGACAGACAAAATCCCGAAATAAGAATATTGCATAGCTTTCGTGTTTGGTTTCCGTGAAAGATATTTAACAGGTACGTTTTGGACATATCATTAACATTATTGTCACTATTCCAGGTCCTTAATGTCTGTATTATATATATATACTGTAGCACTTCGTATACAGAAATACTGTTAGCGAACCCGGCGTTTTGCTTACTAAGGGTTATAATCCTTGCCGCGGCCGAAGGCCGCCACGCAGGAAGGCCCTGTATGCAAAAGTACTTTACATTACCGAGAGGATTTTGTTGATTGATGGTTATAATTGCCGAGGCCGAAGGCCGCCACACAGGAAGCCCCTGTATGCAAAAATTCTTTACATTATGGGAAGGATTTTGTTGATTGATGGTTATAATCCTTGCTGCTGTCGAAGACCTCCACACAGGAAAACCATGAATGCAAAAAGACTTTACATTACCAAGAGGATTTTATTGATTGAGGGATATAATCCTTGCCGTGGCCAAAGGCCGCCACGCAGAGGAACTCTGCATACAGAAATACAGAGATTTATACAATTACTTTAATTGTCCTTTAAGGAACCAATTTGTCTTTTATAACTTGTATAGAATATTAATTGCAAACTAAGAGAATGCTGTTTTAAATAATTCTGATACTAAAACATGAATATATAAATGTCGTAGTTTAAAAACAAAACTTTAGAGGTGTTAAATCAAGCCTAGATGACTTTTTTCTGCAGTGTGTATATTCTAATATATATTCTATATATTGTACATATATGTTCTAATAAATATGTTCTAATACATATATGTATGTATGTATATTCTAATACAGCAAAATATTATCAACTCGAATTAAATAAATAATAATTATATGTAGATAAATACACATATTGATTCTAAAAACTACGAGGATATAATGAATACATCAAGAATATGTCTGTAATAAATTAATATTTTCATTAAGTGAATAATATGTATTCTTTGAATCTCTGTTCTAAAAGCAGGTTAATCTTTATTCTAACAGCAATATATTTGGACACTACCCGTCAACAATTCATTCCTCAGCGCCCAAGAATCGTAGCATCATCATCAAGATACTGTAAACTGATTTGGATATCTGTAAATTGAAATTGAATGCATTGGATGATTTGAATTTATTCCTTGCTGTCGCCACTACCTTTAATGCAGTATTTACTGTTAGCGGCATCACACCGGCTACATCAATCGGTACTGCGTTTTGAGATTTCATCAACATTACGCCGACCATCTTTTGCTGTGATGGAGAGAGATTGTACCATTTGATGTTATATATTTCATCGATGAAACGGTCATTCTATTCGTAAGGAGTAAATATTAATGCTGAACTAGTTTAGCTTTCGAATTTTTCAAAAATACTGACACAAATTTCAATTTGGGTGCCCAATATACAGTAGATGTAGAGAGACTCCAAAGTTACCCAAATGTACACATAGGCGCCCGGCCAATCGCTAGTTAAGAAAACGAAGAAAGTGCACACTATCGAAATTCCAGAGGTGGTTATTTGCACTGTGATAATAACATAAAACATGCTGTTGCAAACCGCGTTGAAACTAAAAAAATTAATCGAGAGCATGGATCTTGCTAAGCACACAATAATGCGAGACCTACTCTGTATACTTCTGATGCCATTGAATGATGTCCTTGAGGAGATCGAGACATTCGCTTTCAGTGGCCTCGTTTTCTGTATACTCATTCAATTTTTGAATTTTCAATTGCAAAATATCGGCAAAAAGATGAGCATGCGATAGAAATATCAGCACAAACAGATCACCCGCAAAGAGCCCAAAAGTGCCGCAAAATACACAGAACGAGTGCGCCACCATCGTTGCAAAATAACCGAAGTTAGTTTTAATATCTAACCCAGGCACCAAGAAATGCATGATCAAGGGGCGCTTATCCGTGGTTAACAAAACCACAAATGGCACTGACACCATGCCGACTCCACTTAAAAAGTACACCAAGCCGACCGACAGGATGATGTTTCTCATCCGTTTGCAGCTTCTGTTCAAAACATTGCGGTATTCAACGCCTTCCTCCTGGTACTCCGCATATAACTCTTCTAACTCGAATCGTGCGGCCACCAAGCGTTTCGTCTGTACGAAGCCAGAGAATAGTTTTGCCATACCTTGAAGCGTACTCCCCAGCGTGCTGGAGGCTTCCAGTATATATGTCGGATTTATCTCGTACATTTCGATGATTGTCATCGCGGAGAAGATGAAATAGGCTGATATAGCAGCTATGACTACGTAAGTTACAAAACTTTTGCGAAAATTCGGACTGGCCACGTCTGCTCCAACCAAAGCGGAACAAAAGCGAGCCTTTTTTATAATATCGGCAAAAGCCTCAGAAGGACGTTTCTTATTCTCGGTCATAACTACACTGACTTCGATTGATTAGTGAAAAGAAAATGCGATGTTACGGTATAAACTACTAGTATCAAAAATTACGATATAAAAGAATTGGGAATGGGCGGAGTCTGCCTCTATATAGGCATTTGCTAGCCTTGAAATGCCAATCGATTGGTAGTCATTTGTTATGGGCAGATTTTTTCACACCTTCAAGTGGATAATTACTTAAGTGGAAGAATTGAATGCGGAAACAAATGCATCAAATGAAAAGGCAAATATATGTATGTATATTTATTGTATATACGAGTATGTATAATAATATGCATAATATATATGTACATATA
Source organism: Conops quadrifasciatus (assembly GCA_949752815.1). Lineage (NCBI taxonomy): Eukaryota > Metazoa > Arthropoda > Insecta > Diptera > Conopidae > Conops > Conops quadrifasciatus. Next base: position 12,263,207 of record OX457078.1, on the reverse strand, counting down.
CATATATACATATATGTGTAATAAATATACATATGACTGAGTATTTATAGTACGAATTTACGATACTCAACCCTTGTCGAAAGATAGTGCCGAGAACAGGGCCTGGTTCTGGAATAATTTTAGCACAGAGTAGAAAGAGGTGCAATTATACCTATGTCGCCTGTTAAGGGTTAGCCGCGACAACGGTTATACGGGTTAAGGATTCGTAATTACTCCACAGAAAATTTTATAGGAGTATATTTTTGCTAAAACGAAATAAATTGCTATTACGCAGAGATATTGAACTGCTATAGAATGCTCATAATAACTGTGCGAAAATACCCATTCTTTACGGAGCAAGTTGCGTAAAATGCGATATCTCAAAAACTACATTTTCTGAATTTTCTAAAACGGACAGTGTTTGAAAAGTCGATATGCACGACTATGTTTAATTCAAAAACATGTTTACTACAGTCAATAATAAGTGATAAGTGTTAAGTGATAAGATGATAAGTGTTAAAGTTATTTTAACAATTTTACATACCGGTTTACATACCGACATAAAATATGGCGCACCCGTTATACATATTTCTAAGTAATAAATTTTACACACATAAAGTAATAGAAATACCAAGAGGAGAGTTTTTGTGAAAAGTACACCATGGCGTATTAGTACTGGATAATTCGAAGTAGAAGGTAGAATAAATTCACAAAATTTGAGCGGTCTCAGTGCAGACGTAGTCTAGAGTCGACGTACCTCGAGATATCTCAAACAGTCACTTCAGTCATTATATCTTTCATCAATCACCAACATCATTACCCTTTACCCTACATATACTCGATCCCAGCCATGCATACTAAAAACACACAATACTACCCAACGTCATCGTCCATCAGCGTGAGCAACACTTGGGACCCGCAAGGTCACAACCGTGAACTACACACTTGGTTATGTATATTACTTAATCATTATATTTCAGGATGGTATAGATCTTTCAGAATTTCACATTAAATTACAATATTACAAAAAAATAGGTAAACAAATTTTTTCACAAAGAACTTCCAGCACCAATTTCAAATTAACATTAATCTGTCCCGGAAGGAATTAGAGCGCATGTCAAAAAAAAGTGTAACCATTTGAGTACAGATCTAATACGCTTTATTCGGGAAAATTCTCCAGCGAACGCCGCAGACCGTTCTACACGAAAAGAGGACTATTTTTGCCTCTCTTAATATAACTTTTACATGTTCCCTCCAGGTAAGTTTGCTGTCTATGATCATCTCTGGATACTTAAACATTTGGGACTTGTTAATTTCAGATTCCAAGATCTAAAGAGCTAAGATCTTTAGAGAAATATTCCTGCTACTGGTGAAAGTATCATAACCGATTTTTTAGCGGCCCCGTAAGCACTGTCTCTCGTCAAGGGTTAAGTATATTCGTACTATAAATACTTAGTCAATAAACAATATTTCTTCTTTGGTCTTATAAGCAGTATATATATTGTGTATATACATATGTATATGTGCATATATATTTTTCTTTTTTATTTGATGCAGTTGTTTCTGCATTCAATTTTTCCAAGAATTCCAATAATAAAGTAACTATCCCCTTCAAAGTGTGAAAAAATCTGTCTATAACAAATGACTACCAATCGATTGGCATTCCAAGGCTAACAAGAGCCTATAGAGGGGCAGACCCCGTCCATTCCGAATTCTTTTATATCTTAATCATTAAATTATTGATACTGATAGTTCTACCGTAATATCGTATTTTCCTTATAGTCGACATATTCAAACTAACTTCGGCTACTTTGAAACGATGGTGGCGCACTCATTCTGTGTATTTTGCGGCACTTTTGGGCTCTTTGTGGGCGATCTGTTTGTGCTGATATTTCCATTGCATGCTCTTCTCTTTGCCGATATTTTGCAATTGAAAATTCAAAAATTGAATGATGCTTACAATTTCCGTGGGTGAGAAGGCGAGTGTGTAGCCAGTTGCTATTACTGACAAATTTTAGACTGGCATCAATCGCTCATTACTTCTACCTTACGTTCTCGTTCATACAAGGTACTTGTATCAATTAAACCCAGTTTATTTTCGTAAAGGAAGTCGTAACAACGTAAGACCGAAGTACGGTGCGTTGTCTGACGACCGTTTAACAAAGACTGCGTGCGTGCATTGCCATTGTTTTACAATGACAATGACGATGCGGTGTGTGGCAACGTTTTTACAATGACGACATACGACCGTAAAACAACGATGACGCGGCGTTGTCCGGCGACCTTCTAACAATGACGGTGGCGTGCGCTACCGAGCTGTAGCGTAGTATGCACTGCAAGATGACGGCTGAGCAGCGAGGCTGCGATGTAAGGCAATTTGGACTTCTAGAGTAAGTGAACGACGAAAATTCTGATGGCTTCTTCAACTACATCAATTGTTTTGTCCAGCCAGCCGATCGGTGAGTTCGAGTCTGAGAAGCTAGCTCAGATATCCGAGCTTAGGTCTTATCAGTGCCTGATCAGTAATATCGTGTACACCGATCGGTAAGATCGTGAACGGGGCAGAATAATGCACAGATAGAAGATCACAACTTTGCTGAACGGACGAACGTTTTCCGCGAAAACGTCGTTTACAGTGTTGAGAACCCATGCCATAGCATGGGTTAAGGTGTCACGTGCCACGCATAGATTACCTGCATACAGAAATACAAATGCTTATACAATTACTAAATTGTCCTTTAAGGAACCAATTTGCCTTTTATAACTTGTATCGAATATTAATTGCAAACTAAGAGACTGTTCTTTTAAATAATTCTGGTACTAAAACATGCATATATAAATGTATGTCATAGTTTAAAAACAAGGCTTTAGAGGTGTTAAATCAAGCCTAGTTGACTTTTTTCTAAAGGGTGGATATTCTAAAACATATTCTATGTATTGTACATATGTACATATATCTTCTAATAAATATTCAAATACATATATGTATGTATATTCTAATACAGCAAAATATTCTGAACTCGAATAAAATAAATAATAATTATATGTAGATAAATACACATGTGTCTAAAAAATACGAGGATATAATGAATACATCAAGAATATGTCTGTAATAAATTAATATTTTCATTAAGTGAATAATATGTATTCTTTGAATCTCTGTTCTAAAAGCAGGTTAATCTTTATTCTAACAGCAATATATTTGGACACTACCCGTCAACAATTCATTCCTCAGCGCCCAAGAATCGTAGCATCATCATCAAGATACTGTAAACTGATTTGGATATCTGTAAATTGAAATTGAATGCATTGGATGATTTGAATTTATTCCTTGCTGTCGCCACTACCTGTAATGCAGTATTTACTGTTAGCGGCATCACACCGGCTACATCAAGAGTTGCTGCGTTTTGAGATTTCATCAACATTACGCCGACCATCTTTTGCTGTGATGGAGACAAATTGAACCATTTGATGTTATATATTTCATTGATGAAACGGTCATTCTATTCGTAAGGAGTAAATATTAATGCCGAACTAGTTTGGGTTTCGAATTTTTCAAAAATACTGACACAAATTTCAATTTGGGTGCCCAATATACAGTAGATGTAGAGAGACTCCAAAGGTACCCAAATGTACACATAAGCGCCCGGCCAATCGCTAGTTAAAAAAACGAAGAGAGTGCACACTATGGAAATTCCGGAGGTGGTTATTTGCACTGTGATAACAACATAAAACATGCTGTTGCAAACCGCGTTGAAACTAAAAAAATTAATCGAGAGCATGGATCTTGCAAAGCACACAATAATGCGAGACCTACTCTGTATACTTCTGATGCCATTGAATGATGTCCTTGAGGAGATCAAAACATTCGCTTTCAGTGGCCTCGTTTTCTGAATACTCATTCAATTTTTGAATTTTCAATTGCAAAATATCGGCAAAAACATTAGAATGCGATAGATATATCAGAACAACTAGATCGCCCGCATAGAGCCCAAACCCGCCAAAAAATATGCAGACCGTGTGCGCCACCATCGTGCTGAAGTAACCGAAGCTAGTTTCAATGTTCAACCCAGGCACCAAGTAATGCATCATCAAGGGGCGCTTATCCGTGGTTAACAAGACCACGACTGGCACCGATACCATGCCAAACGCACTTAATATGTATACGAAGCCGACCGACAGCATTATGTAGCTCATACGTTTGCAGCTTCTGTGCAAAACATTGCAGTATTCAACGCCTTTCTCCTGGTACTCCGCATATATCTCATCCAATTCCAATAGTGTGGCCGAATAGCGTTTCTTCTGTACGATGGCACTGAGCAATTTTGCTAGGCCTTGAAGCACACTTCCCAGCACGCACGAGGCTTCCAGTATAAATGTCGGATTTTCCTTGTATATTTTAATGATTGTTATCGCGGAGAAGATAAAATAGGCTGATATAGTACTCATAGATGCTACGCAGGTTACCCAATCCACGCGAAAATTCGGATCTACCACGTCTGCTCCAACCAAAGAGGCACAGAAGCGCACCTTTTTTATATTATCGGCAAAAGCCTCAGAAGGACGTTTCTTATCCACGGTCATAACTACACTGACTTCGATTGATTAGTGAAAAGAAAATGCGATGTTACGGTATAACTACCAGTATCAATAATTGAATGATTAAGACATAAAAGAATTCGGAATGGGCGGGGTCTGTTATAGGCATTTTATAGGCATTTGTTAGAATTGGAATCCCAATCGATTGATAGTCATTTGTTATGGGCAGATTGTTTCATACGTTCAAGTGGATAATTACTTAATTGGAAGAATTGAATGAGGAAACAAATGCATCAAATAAGAGTAGGTATATACGAGTAGGTCTAATAATATACATACTCGTATATATGCATAACGTATATATATTTTTAGTATACATTCATACATATGTACATGTGTGCATATGACCTCTTCCAGTAGGTCCACCCGCACATCAGCCCAAAGTGTGCTAAACTAAGAATCCATTTTTAATCCAAATCCAAATGTAAATGAAAAGATATTCAAGTCATTTCGAGTTTATGAAAAGGAAAATACTTACCTTAATAATACATACTTATTCTTAACCAGAAAAGTATACCTATACATGTATCTTTAGAAGTTATATAAAGTTTCAAGCAGATTAATAGTACATTTCAAAATTTATGTATTTCAGGATAGTACAGACTTTTCAGAATTTCAAATTCAATTACAGTATTACATAAAAATAGATAAAAAAAAGAATTTTTTTTTATAATTAAATTTCAAAACTCAATATTATATTGTATCTGTATATACATACGATATTATATATCGTGATCTGTATAAATTCTGCATTTAGGTTAACAAAAAAAATTTTTTTTTTTTTTTGGCACCATCGCACAGTGGGCCAGAAATAACGCAAATTGAGACACACCGTCTTGTGTTGTATAGATTGACCTAAATAAATAAATAAAAATTAGCTCTGCTAACCTTGGCCTTTTGTCCCAATTTAAATTATTGCTGGCCCAATGTGCACCGTGGAGGAAGCCTGTATACTAAACGGAAAATTCATATATGTACATATTTTTTTTATACAATATATATTGTATGTTTCCAAAAACAGATAAAAAGAGAATTTAAATAGCATTGTAATAAATAAAAAGGTATTATTTTTTTCCTTATTTTTAATTTTCAAACATTTTTTCTTTTTAATTTTCAAATTACAGAATTAATAAAGCGGACAGACAAATTCCCGAACGACAAAATCCCGAAAATGTTTGGAAAATCCCAAACGACAAAAGCCTCGAACGACAAAATTCCGAAATAATAATATTGCATAGCGTTTTGTGCGTTAAATACTATTTCCAAAATTGTACGAATAATTTGCAGCCGAGAAAGCGTTTTGCTTACTGAGGGCTATAATCCTTGCCGCGACCGAAGGCCGCCACGCGCAAAAGCTTCTTATATAAGAATACTGGTAGCAGCGAAGCCGGCGTTTTTTATACGCAAAAATACTTTACATTACCGAGAGGATTTTGTTTATTGAGAGTTATAATTTTTGATTAAGACATTCGAACAACTTTTCATTAATGTGAGTGTTTAGTTCATTATCTATATACATATATAACCTGCCAAGGTGCCACGTGCCACGCATAGATTACCTGCATACAAAAATACAAATGTTTATGTAATTACTTAATTGTCCTTTAAGGAACCAATTTGCCTTGTATAACTTGTGTAGAATATTAATTGAAAACTAAAAGACTGTGCTTTTAAATAATTCTGATACTTTTATCAGAGCTTTTTCAGAAAAATAAACTTCTTAAAGAATTCAAAAGAAAATATAAAAAAAGTAATATCTAGTAAATAAATGCAGATTTAAAAAAACGCATTACAGATCCATTTGACTATAAAAAACTATAAAAATTGCATGACATTTATCATTCAATCCTTAAAGTTATTGATTTCTGACTGACCTTACATCGTTTAATCCTATTAAAGTCAATTTGTTTCCCTTTATTAATCAGGCAAATAAAAATTTTAGTAGCCCTTTAAAGTTAAAATTAATTTTATTATTTTATTTCTTTGCACGAAGAAAGCGTTTTATACTATATATGCACGAATGTGCACAAGTTAATCTGCAAAGCAAGTATGCCGGGATTTTTCGGGATTTTGTCTTTCAGTATTTTGTCGTTTCGGGAATTGTCGTTTCCAAATTTTGTCGTTCGGGATTTTGGTTTTCGGGATTTCGTTACCAACCCTTTAGTTTTGCAAACCGGGTCTGGTAGTTTTGAAATTATGGCTACTTTTTGGTCATTTTAGACCTTGCCACGCCCACTATAACCGCACCATTAAGCGGGAGTTGTCCAAAATGTGTTCTCTAACTCTACGGTGTAAAGCCAACCGCCAAGGCACATTTTTTGCCTCACGGTCTTGAAATTATGGATATTTTTTGTTATTTTAGACCTTTCCAGGAGCCCAATTTGCAGTACCAATTTCAAATTAACATTAATCTGTCCCGGAAGGAATTGGAGCGTATGTCAAAAAGGTGTAACCGTTTAAGTGCAGATCTAGTACGCTTTATTCGGGGAAATTTCCCAGCGAACGCTGCAGACCGTTCCACACGAAAAGAGTACCATTTTTTCCTCTCTTAATATATCCTTCACATGTTTCTTCCAGGTGACTTTGCTATCCATGATTCTCCTTGGATACTTAGCCATTTGGGACTTGTTAATTTCAGATTCCAAGATCCAAAGAGCTAAGATCCGTAGAGGAATATTCCTCCTACTGGTAAAATGATCATATTCGACACTTTAGCGGCCCCGTCGGCACTGTCTCTCGATAAGGATTAAGTATTATAGATTAAGTATTTATAGAAGAAATATTTCTTCTTTGGTCTTATAAACAGACATATATAAGCAGATATATACATATTGTATATATGTATATAGTATATTTTTCTTTTTTATTTGATGCAGTGGCCTCCTTATTCAATTATTCCAATTAAATAATTATCCACTTGAAAATGTGAAAAAATCTGCACATAACAGATGACTATCAATCGATTGGCATTTCAAGGCTAACAAATGCCTATAGAGTGCCAGACCCGCCCATTCCCAATTCTCTAATATCTTAATTATTGATACTGGTAACAACTGTTTCGAACAAAAGCTGCAAAGGTGTACTTTTTAACTGAAGTCGGCATGTTGTCAGTGCCGTTTGTGGTTTTGTTGACCACGGATGAGCGCATCTTGATGATGCATTTCTTGGTGCCTGGGTTAGATATTCAAACTATCCTCGGTTATTTTGGCACGACGGTTTTTCCGCACTCGCTCTGCATATTTTTTGCCACTTTTGGGGTTTTTTTGCGGGGGATCTGTTTGTGCTAATATTTCAATCGCATGCTCATTTCTTTGCCGATATTTTGCAAATGAAGAATTCAAAAATTGAATGAGGTTACAGAAAGCGTATTGGAATTAAGGATTACTCATACGCCATGGTGTACTATTCACCTAATCTCGCCTCTTCCTATATGATAGGCTCAAAAGGACTATAATTTTTACAGTCAAGATTGTGGGATATTTGTTCGATATTGGGAATATTATAAATTTATAATAGAAACTATTTCCGGCTGATTCCGGACTAATTTTTGTGCGACATAGAAAAGGGTGTACCTCTGGTGCTCGTAAAAGAGGTTTCCCCGATAATATTTCGGCTAAAAAAATTCACTAAATTAAATATTGAGGTATATCTGCAACTTTTGAGCCCAAAAGTTTCCGGAAAGAAAGCTATCGTACTTCCAAAACGTACGTCTCAATTGTACGAGTACTTAATATCTTACTGAAAATTCTTATATATTTAGTTCTTCAGTACTCATTTCAATAAATAACTTATGCTTTAAAATTATCTCTTACTATAACTGCATGACTGATTTTAATTAGACCGTTGAAAGCAAAACGGTTCGTTATTGGTCAGTCAGTAGCAATTATTTACAAAAAATATATATCCCTTTACCTCCTTTATGAAGTACTCTGTAACGTAGTGGCAAAAAACGCTGCTGTTGAACCAGCAATTATTTCCAAACATATTCGAATATCGTATCGATGGTCGTTGCGATGGTCGTTGCGATGGTCGTTGGACATGGTTGCTTTGGAGCGTGCTCGTTGGCTGCATACGATTTGTGGTAAAAACAAGTAGGGGACAAGGACAGGGCTAGCTCGATTCAGAAAGTGATTCATAGCGAGAATATATCGTACATACATATGTATGTATGTATGTATATACTTTGATGTAGCTACCACGCCTCCTTTAATGCGTTATCCTTCGGGGGAAGGGTAGTACAACAAAGCTATAAACTGTGACTGTGTCAGTCGTGGGTGCTGCTTTGTGCATATTTACCACCGGTTGTGCTAATTTGTAGCTGTTGGTGTTTGCTATTGACTGCAAATAAATTGTTCGTCTCCATTCAAATCAAGTACACGGTTCAAATATTGTTGTATGCGACCACGTGTTTGTTGTTGTAAAGAGTGTGATTTAAAAAGCTTATAAAACAGACAAGTAGACAGTAGACAAGTAGAAAAGTAAAACAGGAGCAGCATAATCTAACAGAAGCTTATTTAATTAATGTAATGGAGACCTTTGTGAGAGTTCTTTAGTAACTTTCACCGACAATTTCTGGCAGTGTATTTTTTTCGTTGCCATAGAAAAATTCATTTTGGTCTTTGGAGTTGTTTTTTTTTTTTGTTTTGTTACTTACACTTCATCGTCGTCGTTCGTTTTTGTTTCCTATTTCTCTTCTTCCTCCTTCGTCTTCATTATGGAAGCAATTATCAACAGTTTGAGTAAGTCCCTTCGAACAGATTTGCGAGTGTTGCCACCTACTCGTGTGATTGCTAAGAGTTCAATAAGATGAAAGGACGGCATTTGCAGTCAAAGAATGTATTCATTAAAATCGAAAAGCTTACTCGACAATTTCGTTTTTCTATTTTTTTTTTTTGCAGAATAAGACGAACAAAAGCAATGATTGTGTTAAAATTAAAAAGAAAAAACAAAAACGTTTTCTCATCAATTTTTCTCCAAAATCATTTACTAAATTTCGCATTCCACCGAGAGTGGAATTGTTTGGACTTGAAATTTTTTTTTTGAATTTTTTTGCAATTTTCTTTCATTTTATCAATTGCTAGTTTCGTCTCTCTCTCGCTCTCTCTCTCTCTCTCTCTCTCTCTCTCTGACTGATTTAATGGTAAACATTTATACAATGTATGTATGTATATAATATTATAACATTTTAACCGTCATGTCATCAAGGCTTATGCAAGCGAAGAGCATAAAAGCATCAAGTAAAAGTCTAGAGATACCAACGAAACGGCACATCTGGGGCCACATCAATTGCCAGCGCAGCAAATAAACGTACAACTTTTTGATCCTCCCGTTAAATCTCTGTCATCTATTTTAATATTTATTTGCGGGAAACGTTAGGTATTTAGAAGTTTGTGGTTGGTTATTTCAGTGCCGCCGTTGTGGTTGTGGTCGTTGTCGTCGTTGTTGCAGACAGTATAACAAACGGATAAAAATTTGTATTTATAAATTTTTAATTAAAACCATGTGAGAGACGTAGCGACATTTAACTCCTATACTAACGAAAGTTTAATCTTGGACTAAAGATTTATAACGATGAGTTTAAATACATAAATCCTGAGATTATGCCCCATATTTTTTTGTTAATTATTAACACAGTATGCTATACCGTATCACATCGTTAAACTTATTCATGCTATTCATTATTTTCGTCTTTATTTTGTGCATTGTTGTTGTTGTTAGCATTTTCCCTTCCTGCCTTGATACTAGAGGTCAGTCGAGAAAATAAATACTAATATCGAGCATAAACCAAAATTAAGCCGTTGTCACAGTTAACAGTTACTAACAACGCCTTAACATTTTCGCGAAAGTAAATGCGTCACGATGCAATCGTATAAATTCTAAGCAATACTAAAAGTATACTATACTCGTAAAACGTAGGTACCACAACTTTTATGCAATTGTTATTTTGCAAGGTTCATTTCTTCTCATATTTTATGGTACGAATAGTTTTATGACTCAGAAAGACAACACATCAGATGAAATCATCAAAATTATTTACATATTAATAATAAAAATTACTATATGTTCTGGAAATATTTTGTTTTTACGTTCGTTAACCCAAAAGCAAGTTATGTGCGATTTTTAAGAGGTATGATGTATGAAGATATGACAAAAACAATTTAGAAATGATTTAAGCTTAGCTATTTATAAAAAGATAACTACGTATGTACATATGTATATAAAAAGCTACCCATAATTAATATGTTCTTATAGGAGTACAAAAAGAAAACCCTCATTTCATTTCTCATTGATTTATTGTATTTATTTACAAAGTTAACGATTACTTTGCGCTTTGCCAACGTCTTTTTCTACATGTCAAATGCGGCCAACCATTTCCTTAGGCACCGATTCCACAATGATAATCTAGAATTTGCAGACGGCACAGCACGCATTGCCCGCACATGAGCGATGCCACTCACACACATACACAAATCACACTAATTTACATACAGGAGAGTAACTATGTGTGTGTGTGCATACAAAACCTATGCGAACATTCCGAAGTATGTACGTACCAGCAGCATGTGATTGCTTTTGATGAATTTCCTCTGATACTGGTCGTTCTCTGGTCGATCTCTATTGTGTGGGTTAAGCTGGATCTTTCCACTGTCTTCAGCTGTACATATGTACTTAACACATTGACATCGAGACACGCTGTCTAACTTCAATCAAACGAAATGTGTGGCTGACGACATGATTCAATGTAAGGCAGCGGCAGCGGCAGCAACAGAAAACCGAAAACTATAGCAACAGTAGACACACTTGAATGAAGCGCCCTCATTTTACATGACGAGGTTCATTTTTCACACCAGCGCGCAGCACAGCGCAGCCCAGAATGCTCATGGCAAATGTTGCGGTAACGCTGTTGTTCGTGTTTGTTGAGTCTTTGTAGAAGACTGTGTGTAAGTGTGAAGTCTTTGAAGCAACTGATTGATTTGGGTGATGGATGGATTTCTGAGGCGTGATGTACTTTGGCAGCATGATGACGGTGATGACCCCGTTGACCTAAACCTGAACGAAGCCAATGACTATAGCAATAACGATGGCGATGACGATGACGAATCGATTGAGCGGATTGAGCGTCATCGTTGTAGTTGATGGAGGAGTTGAGTTGAGTTGAGTTGATTGGAATTCACTTCTTAAAGTGCCGTAGAAAGGATATTAGCTAAACGCTAATGTAACGCTAGAGTATCGGAAAGGTTTCCCGTAAACCCAAATTATATGTACATACATATATTCTCGGCCTAATGTATTTATGTGTACTTATCTTTCGTAGTTACGAGTATTTCGAAACATAGTTCAGAAGAGCTATGAGTCATTATGGATTCTAACTTAAGCGTATAGAAATTAAAAAAGAGACATACACTGATGATGATGAATAGTCTGACAATGCGTGTGGTACAGAATGAAGTTGTAGAAAATCGAAATTCATTTCAATACTCAAGGAAAGAAATATTCTTCCTACCGTTCGAGCAAAATATTTGGTATTATAATTTATATGTAGTTGTGGATAATACAACTTTTGTTGTGTCTAATTTGATTGCATCTGATATCGATATATGTATATATATGTATGTACATATATGCAGATACATTTATGTATCATTTTTTCAAAAAGTATTTAGTATTTGCCTTTATTTCTACTGACATTCATGATCAATATTCATGATCAATATATGCACATATAGCATAATTACATTCTTGATTCTTTTCTTTAGGCAAAACTCAAAACTTTTCAAGCAACTCCAAACGTGTTCAAGTGTAAAAATATACACATCCTTATATACATAAACATATACAATCTTTTACCATATATCCTGGTTTATAGGATTAAGAAAGCGACATACGCACATACACCAAAAAACTTTAGCAACATTCTTAACTAACAAAGATTAATGCTTTGACGACGACGACGACGACGACGACGACGACGACGATGACACTAAAAAAAGCTGATGAGTTTTAAGATTAATTAAGCAGTATGATGTGCCATTGTTGTTGCTGTTGTTGCTGCTGCTGTTATTTTTGTGTATGCCATTTGAAAGACGGAGCTTATGCGAATGGATTCGAATATTTGTGCGTTACGGTCGCAACAGCAACAGCCATCATGGCAGAATGTGTACCATCATCAGTCTTGTTTATTTTTATATAACAACAACAACAACAACAACAACAAATAAACACAATTATGAAGGTTTTAATTATGAGCATATGCTTTGGAAATGTGTTTCGAATCAACAATTTATAGAATGAAGCGCAAAGAATGAGCTGTTGCAGGAAGCACGTGCAGAAAGTTTGTTGGTATTGACGGCTAATGAAATACATACAAACATTAATTCATTTCGCATACATACTATACATATGTACATACACACACACACACAAACAGGCATTACAATTAAATTACGTATTACATCAATAGAATCAAAAAAAGAGGTGAATGTATTTGCATAAAGTAAAAGATGTTAAAAACTTAAGAATAATAAAATTCTGCAAATTAACATTTCAATTAATATTTATTGTATATTTATTCATGTTTAACTTCATATAACTTTAATTCAATTTGTTCGATTCGATTTTCTGTTCTGTTCCTTAATTTCATTCTCTTTTATATTAATTTTATATTTATAAAATATCGTATAATATTTATTAAATTAATAAAAATATAATCAATGCTCATACTGGTCATATTATAGCATGAAATTGAAATAGTAAAAGAGAATGAAATTAAAGAACCGAACAGAAAATCGAATAAAGAAATTATCGTTATAGCATTGAATTCTGAAACGACCGCGAAGTACGTAGAATAAGGAAGGAAGGGAGGGAAGGAAGGAAGGAAGGAGGCATAAAACTGCTTGTAGCAAGCCCTACATATTGTTTATTTGTATTATAATTAATTCAGCCTTTAGTACAGTTCAGTTCAGTTCAATTATGGAGAAAAATTATACAGAAAATTTCAAAGGATACAAATTAGTTTGAGTTTACTTCAAAGGTTTCTTTGTATGTTCGGGTTTTTTTTTTTGTGGTTACCCACAGATTGAAAATCTATACAGGATACATACAGGATCTTACAGGGTACAACTGATTACAGTTTCTCACTTTTGAAGCAAAAAGTGCTGTTTGGAAAAAAAAGTATATCTTCTAAAATTCAATTTTCTCAAAAACTACCAGACATATGTAGATCCTTCCAGTTTGAGGTATCTTATTTAGAATTTATTTGGGAGTTTTGGAATCGCAAAATTTGCATTACATTAAAAAAAGGTCCAACAAATTTTTGTTTGCTTTTTTTTGAAAGTTTCAAATTTGAAATTTTTTGAAATTTGAAAAGTTTCAAACTAAAATCAAAAATATATTATTAAACAGTAGATATTTGGTTTTCCAAATCACATAAAAATGGTCAACATTTTTATTTTTGGAGAATTTTTTTTTTCGATTTAAAGTAATTTTTCTAGAAGACTCCCTCCCTGTAGCTTCTAAACGGGTGGACACATAACCCCGCGCCAACCCAAACGTTTTTTATTGTCGGGTCTCAACCTAACCTACACCTACCCTGACCTCTCGATGAATCTGATGCGGAACACCCTGTATAATTAAGATATTTATTAAAGAAATCAAGGTAGGTGGTAGGTATGGTGGTGGAGGTGAGTTATGAGTGAGTATGAGTACGAGTTTCGTATAAGTACGAAAATGTACAGAAGCGTCAAGCTGTTGATTTTTCGCTGTGTCAAGCTTGAGCGAAAAGTCAGACAGAAGTTGTTTGTACAGAGTATGAACATACTCGTACTTGGTTTTTTTTTTACTCTTCCGTTTTGTTTCACATTTCGTAATAACAACACTTATACGCATATCGTATAAGTATCGACAACAGCGTGCAGAACATACGAATGTTTCTGCGAGTACATATGTACGTGCTCATGTAGCTACTTATGTGCATATTCGAATATTTCGCATACGGTTCATGCGGCATTCGTGCTGAATTTCCGTTTCCGTCGTCGTGCTAAAGTCGTTGTACGTTGTATGCGCGTATGTACATACAACAGATTGAGTTTTAATCTTTTGGCTTAAAGAATTTACCCCTGAGCTCTCTACCGCTTGTCGCTCATTTCATTTCAATTTCTTTACATATTTGGAGCAGACTCAGGCGAGCATAGGCGAAGAGTGGATTTTGCAAACCTCTTAAATTAAGTAGAAACAGGCAGATGTCGTTGTTGTGGTTATTGTTGTTGCAACTTCTGTTGAGCTCAATGTTAAAAAACAGAACCAATGATGACCAGAATCAAAGTTACTAAATGTGGAAAGAGTTCAGTGGAAAAAGAAATGCCTTTAAATTAGCATGCAAAAGGAATGCTTCAATTAAAAATAAATAATTATACATATTATAATAACAATTTGCAAAAACAAATATTATTTTTTAAGGTGCGTGTAGTATATATGTTTAGAAGGATTTGCTAATTAATGATCTCTGAAATAACCTTAAATATATATTTTTCTACAATGTTGTTTCTAAAGAAACATTAAGTTGTTATATAAATATTAAAGAGTTCTTTGTGGGTTTAATGAACAGTTCAACAAAAGGCTTTAAAAAGGTAAAGAAATTTTCTGACCAAATAATTTTAGTGAATAGGTCCGCTTTTTTGGAATCTTTTTAGCAACATCTTAGCAGGTACTTCTGTTTAAGCAGACTTTACTTATTGGACAAATCTTTAAGAATTTGCAAACGTTTGCAAAATTCTTACGATATTGCAAAAATGCTTAAACGTCCTATCATAAATATAGTGAATATATACTAGTGAGTATAGTGAGTATATTTGAATTTCTCATGAATATTCTCTGTAGTGGGAGGCAGCATTCTCCTTAATCCTCTAATTAAAATTAACACTGGCAAATTTTAAGCAGGAACAACCAGACCAGACCGAGAGCAGCAAAGAGTTAACGAATGTTGCTGCAGCAGCAAAATATTTCAGCAACTGTAATAAAAACACAACAACAAGGAAGAGAGAAAATTGCGAAAGTGTTCGCTGCCAGCATAAAATAATGCAAAATGGTATTTGGCGTTTTTATTTACCGTGCGGTTGTTGCGAATGCGCATTCGAAGGAAGCGGCTGCAACAGCGCTGGCCTTTTTCTGGCTGACAAGTCGCGGTGGAGACGACCACGGTTCACGGTTATGCAGAGACCACCACCAGCGTAACCGCAGCCACCAGCAGTGGATGAGGTAGACGCGGTTCCTGCGGTGTAGCCGAGGTATCATCATTAAAAGCATCAGCTTCAGATGGACCAAGTAAGAGTGGTAGTAGTAGTACTAGTACTAGTAGTAGCAGCAGCAGTAGCAGCAGCAGCAGCACCTTCAGAAGACAATGTAAATTTTGTGTTGTCCTTTTAATTTTAATTGTAATGGACAACACATTCGCTCACTGAGGCACCATTATATAAATGGACAGAGGCGCAGTCAGTTGCAGCAGCAGCAACAAGACGAACGAAAAACAGGCCAACGAGACCAACACCAGCTCCAGCCACCAGAGTGCCACTGTATAGGCGCATTAAAATAAAAGAAGCACTCGCACGACCTTTACAGGTCGTTTTGCTTTCACAGCGCATTGCGAGGTGCAACGATCTGAAGCTGATTTATTTCAGGCTCTCATTTTTTGTGCAACGCATGAAATCATTTTATTTTCACAAAAAGATAACAGAAATTTTCATTTTAATTTTTTTTTTCTGTGTGATGAGTGTTGAAATGTTCAATATTCGTTCACAGTTAAAAGCGTCAATTTGAATAAAACCTTTAGTAATGTTTTATAGTTTGGTGAGGAAAAATTAGCATTACTGCAAATCCGGCGATTTGAAGGATTTAAAGGCTTATTTTAAAACGATATAAAGTAATCACATAATTTTGCCATATATCATTGCGTTGCTGAGATTATGAGATTGCTGAGATATATGAAAAATAAAACCATAAGATCTTACAAACCTTCTTTTAATTCTATAGAGAAGACTTCTTTCCTTTCTTCGTTACTTCCTTCCTTTCTTTCTTTTCTTTCCGCCTTTTAATTAGTTACGTGACTCTATCAGTATAAGATTTATTATTTGCAATATAGTGACATAAAGGCACGTGCATGCACGCAGATCTTTACACATTACAATTTTATTTGCACGCTGTGTGCATTCATGCCTTTACTCACGTTTTTCTTCATATGCTCTAAACTCACTGCGTGTAACAAAGTCTCGCGACATTTTGACATTATGCTGCAATCATAACTTCTGTTATAAGTCCTTAACACAAACACACACACACACACACACACACACACACGCACACACTTTAATACAAGAACTGAAGAATTGAAATTTTTGCTTTTCGAAATGATGTTTGCAAACGTGGTCGAGGCAAAAAAAAAAATATTGCATTAAAAATTTTTGATTGATCAAATTGTCAAATTGTTTTTGTTATTTGTAGAAACCTCTCAACTTACCTATCTCTCTCTCTCTCTCGCATTCTTACAGAAATCTTTACAATTTCTACATAAAAACAAAAAGTGAAATTTAATAAATTGATCAAACAAAAATTTGCAATGTTATTATGCACTCAGGAACGTTCACTTTATGTATATATTTGTTAATATGTTATGTACATATATTTGTATACATATAGTATCACATTCGTTGATGTGTGTGTTAACATAGTGTTAGAAAGTAGAACAAGAACAGCTCCATCACAGCCAAATACGCGTAATAACATTATCAACAACTGTAATAATTACACTGCACTTTGCATTGTTTTTGTGCTAGTACGAGAACTATACAAAAAAGAAAAAAAAATTGTATAAAATGTACGCATACATGCACCGCTTTTAATGCACACTTTATACAACGTACACACACTGCGGCATTAAACTGCCACCCAAATCGCCCATGGCTCATAAAAGAGAGAGAGAGAGAGAGAGAGAGTCAACAACACTCTGCCACGTACGGGGAGGTATGACACACACCCACACACATTCCATTTGTATGTGGGAGAAATGCGCAACGAAAATGTTGGCACAACAACAAGAAAAACAATAACAGATGCAGCAAATGCAAACGGGAACGCTTGTAACAACAACACGAACACGAACAACAACAACAACAACAACAACAAAAGCAGCAACAACAAAAGCAGCCACAACAACAACAACAACAACAACAGCAACAACAACAACAGCAACAACAACAACAGCAAAACAGCAACAACAGCCACAACAACAAAGCAACAACAACAACAACAGCAACAACAACAAAACAACAACAACAACAACAGCAACAACAACAACAACAACAACAACAACAGCAAAACAGCAACAACAACAACACGAAAAACAACAACACGAACAACAACAACAACAACAACAACAACATCAACAACAACAACAGCAAAACAGCAACAACAACAACACGAAAAACAACAACACGAACAACAACACGAACAACAACAACAACAACAACAACAACAACAACAACAACAACACGATGTGTTAACGAAGTGAAGTGCTGCTGATGTGAATGTGAATTTTTTTTTTCTGTTTTCGGAACACTTTTTGTATAGTTTGTATGTACAGACACACCCACACACACACGCGCACACACGTATCCGTACAAACAAATTCAAATACAAAGACAAATAATAAAATGCTTTACAAGTTGTTTGCTTTAGTTAAATACTTGAAATTATGTTTGTTTACAAAGACTCCGGCCGTACAGAGAAAGCAAGAAGCAAGAAAAGCAAGAGTAGGTTTGTGCCATCGGTCAGCACGTGTGTGTGTGTGTGTGCGCTTATGTGCGTGCCTGTGTGGGTGAGACTAAGTTTATTTGCGTAACAATACGATTTGCAGCATTTCGTATGCAAACAATTCCTTTTTTTTCTGTGTACATTTTTTTTTATGTGTTTATCGTAGTTTTTGTTTTGTTTTGTTACTTTTCATCAAATCGCGAGTAAAAGTTAAGTTGGCATTAATTTACATTTCTATGTGTGTGTGTGTGTGTGTTTGTGTGTGTGTGAACAACATATACATGAATATTTAAGTTGCGTGTTGTAAAAGTTAGAAAAATGAAAACTTTTTAACACAAGCTTTACGAGGACTCCTTTCCGCTCATTTGCACCGACAATGCTTGAAAATGTTTGTGAACTTTTGTGAAAAAGTCGTCGTCGTCTCTTTCTCGGAAGGGAAAAAATAAAAACTCTTTAGACATTGTAACAATTTATTTGTGTCGAAAAGTAAAAGTGAAAGCTCGTTTTAGTCATGCATAAAGTAACCTATTTAATTCATCAGTTGGAAGATATGATATGATTGTCCTAATCAACTCATATAACATACAACAACAATTTGCCATTTTAATTTCTGCTCAAATAATTCTGCTATTATTCTATTGTAAAATTGTGCTGAATTCGTGCTGAATTCGTTCGTTTTAGTGAATTAAATAAGAAAAAAATGACAAAGTGTGTATGCAGCAGAGCTTTTTTAAATACATAATAGAGTGTTAATTTTATTGGTTTTTTTACAATTTTTATATGGTTTATACAATAAGGTTTCATACAATTTTGATATGTTTTGCTATCAGGTACTATCTATGAAATTTATTTATGTATATTTATTTAATTTTTTTAAATTCATTCATTAAAATTAAATTTCTATTTTATGCAAAGAATTCAAAAGCAAATCTCAAGAATACTGATCGTTTTATTTAATTTGTAACTCAATGGCATTTTATTGCATTTGTATACAAAATATGAACACCTCACGAACTCTCTCTATCTCTCTCTTTTTTCTCTCACTCACTCTCTCCCTCGTACATTCATTTATATTATTTTGACCTAGCTTTAAATAATACTCGTATTTGAAAAGTATTCATACAATTCGTGTGCTCACAACATGTCATAATACTAATGAGACCATGCATAATAGGATTTCAGAATTGTTATTGTTTTCTCGTTAAAAAAAAAGGTGAGAACATTTTCATTTTGAATTTAGTGCGTTGGTTTGACTTGAGTTAATTTGTTATTTTTACCTAAAGCAAAAAATAAGTTAAATAAGCCAAAAATTATTTTAACATTTTAGCAGCAGGTCATTTTTTACCCACATAATTAAAAGCAACTAAATTATTCAACTTGGCGCTAAAAAAGTTCAAGCGGCTGCCAAGTGAACCCCTTTCGTTATAAAACCTCTAACTTAGAAGTGTGAAAAATTCCCAGTAGAAAAAAATTCAAAATTAATGCCCAAGTAATTGTAAGTGTTATTATTAAAACTTACAACTAGAAATGTATAGAATATATAGTAATAGTAATGAAATATAGTAATGAAAAAACTTTCAAACAAACAAATTCCAACAAACATTTGGGTTTGAATTATATTTGACTAGCGTTTGATATTAAACCTAAATCTCAAATGTAAAACGTTTGATTTCACTTTAGCACTTTTTGGTGAATGTTAACTTTCTCAGCAAAAAGGGCATATTCTTCTTTCACAATTTGAAATTTATGTTTTTTTCTCAACTTCAAATCAAGCCTTAATTTCGAATCAATATCAGATGATGATGAGATGAGGAACAAATTTTTATATTATGTATATACTGATATATAATTTTTTAAAAATTCTCAGATAATTTTTAAATTAATTTTCAATTGTTTTTTTTTTAATTTTTTAATTCTTTTTTAAATTCTTTTTTAATTGACCTCAAATGTTTTTTTTAAAAAATGAGATTGATTCAAGGTAAATTTGATACTTAAATTTTTTTTACATTATTTTTTTAATATAAAAATAATATGGGAAAATTTTTTGTACGACGTAAAGTTCTGTCGTACAAATTTCTGTACATTCTGTCAAAAATCAAAAAAGGTAACCTTTAAGGTAAAAGCGTTAATTATAATTTATTTTACGTAGTTTACTCTTTACTATTTTTTAACAGTTTATATAGCATTTATATGCATTTAATATGATGTATTCTTTAAAAATATATTGGTACCATTTTTAAGATTTGAAATTTCTTAAACGTGAAAATGTTAAGGTCTTACACGGTAATCACAATTTCACTTGTTCATTCGTTGAAAATAATTTCAAGCTCGTAGTAAACGTGAGTTCATTACACGGTCGTAATACTGGTATTTGTGTGTGTGTGTGTGTGTGTGTGTGTGTGTGTGTGTGTGTTTGCGTGCGTGCGTGCGTACGTGTTTGTCCAATTCAAATAAAGTAGATTTATATTTTATTCATGCTGGGTAGAGCGTGTGATGTTGTAATTAAACTTATTATTCTACAGTGTGAAATTTTAATTGAAAGTGTTTTCAGTGCTTTTGAATCTATGTATTTTCATGGCATTTGCCGCGTTGTTTATTTATTTTCTGTTGTTGCTGTCGTTCTAGTGCAACATATATGTACATACATACACTCGTTCATCGTGTGCAGAATGCGATGTGAAGCGATGTTCATTTCATGCCGACCGCATACTGTGTAAATTTAACATGATTTATTTCACATACCTGCACAATGACAAGAGCCGCTG
The DNA here is from genome assembly GCA_949752815.1 of Conops quadrifasciatus. Taxonomy (NCBI): domain Eukaryota; kingdom Metazoa; phylum Arthropoda; class Insecta; order Diptera; family Conopidae; genus Conops; species Conops quadrifasciatus. The sequence continues at coordinate 12,242,064 of OX457078.1, read as the reverse complement.
GCAACTCTATGCTCTACAAAAGGTTTCGAGGTCAATTTGATCACGGTGAAAATACACTTTATATAGTGTACTTTTTAATAGCAACCTCGACGGTAGCTAAGGTTATTTACTTTTGCTTGTAAATAGATTGTGATTTCTGGAAAAGAATTAAAATTTTTAACATACTGATTTTGAAGATAACTCAAAATATTGAAAATTAAATAAAACTTGATCATTAAATTCATTTCACTAAAGTATAAAACATTTTAAATTGAAGACAGAAAGGAGAAAAGAAGAAAATTTTTTGGTATAAATTAGATTTTTTTATTTTAGATTTTTAATTTTAATTTTAGAATCTTAAAAGAACCTTAAAAGACTTTCTTTTAAAATAATCGATTTCTTAAAATAATACTATAATAGCCTTTAATAATGCCTTTGATAACAATGTATTGCAAGTACATTTTTTTTTTTTATTAATCAGTAAAGCTTATGCGATAAATGGATCGAATCGAATAGAAAATAATAATCATAATTAGTGTTACAAACTATGTATTATAAACAATGTATTATACTTTTTAATACGACGAGAATGCCATACCTTTCCCGGCTAACCATCGTAACAAACGAAACAGTCAAAAGCAGCAGTAAATACTGTCTTTCTAGACTCTAGAAGAGGTAGACAAAAAATCGCCAACAAAATGGTTGTGAGCAGAAGTTAGAGCATAATTCAGATGAATGCACGTTTTTGCAAACAGAGATGGATGGATGCTATGCTCGTAGGTTAGTTCTTTTTTAAATATAAGTTGTATCGCATAAAAAGTTCTAGTGGGCGCTCCACTCGATACGCCCACTAACCGCAAAAACACATGTAAAAATCAATGCTACAAAAAAATACCAGCCAAGACTAAAAGAAGAAAAAGAAGAAGAACAAGGAAGATTGCATAAGTTCATACATTCGTTATTTTATTTTATTTTCAGCAAAGCAAAGAAATGGCCGACGCAGCATGAAACTGCTTTTTCTTCCTTAACCATTATTTTTTCCAACTTTTTTCTTCCAAATATTTCGGGCATCGTTTTTGTTTTTTTTGTTTTCGTTTTTGCAACATTTTTACTCTTTAAATTTTTTTTTTCTCTTTTAGTGTTTCTTTTTTTTTTCTATCTATGGCTTTTAGTTTTTATGGTTTTTTATTCTTCTTTTCTACTACTTTTGTACCATTCCGACGACATTGCTACAGTTTAACCAATCACTACTATTTTCGTACTTAACTTACAATTTGCATAAAATATTACGATCAGCGCAGTAGCAGAAAAAAAGCTATAGCACAAAGGTCTGGGCGAAGGAACGTGCTGGCGCAGACGGACGCAAGGATGAACAATCGACACAAGTCTCCTGCTTTATTCTAAATGCAGTGAGAGCTGAAATTATAGAAGTTACCAACAAAGCGAAAAAATTTCACACTTTTTTGTACACATTACTTACAAGAATTGAAAATAATCGTAGTGGAAGGTTGAAGCTCTACAGCGGCAGCTTGAAAAGTTCTTTGTTCAAAAAGTTGCATAAGAAGTTTAAGAATCTAAACCAAAAGTTACTCAAACAAGTGTGATATGATTTTGAAAAGCTTTAAAGAGGTTTCGTTTTTCTTTTGTTAAGGCGAATTTATTTTCTAATTTATATTTATTGTGAGCTGATTTAAATGTAGAATGGAGAAATTGTTATAATTTGGGTGAAGGATTTACATATATTGAAATTAATTAGATTTTTAGAACGGTTGCCAAAATTAACCTACATACGATAGTCCACAGTATCGTAAGTAGTTACGTGAAAAATATACCGAACAGTAACTTCCGCGAAAGCATCTTTAGAATATAAACCAAATATCTATATGAATTTATTTCTCATCCTTTGAGTTATTTTAAAATCGTCGTAATAAATATAAAAACATTTATTGAACAAAAATAAGTAAGAATAATATTGAGAAAAAGATATTTGATGATTTAGTTAAGGTTAAAAGATTTAAAAGTTATAGAATTTACCGTTTAAAGATTTTAAAAATTTGTAAAATTGGACTGGACTTGGACTACTTTAATTGTGACTACTTTAACTCTTATTTTCTTGCGACGACATAACCTTCTCCCATCGTTTGTAAACGTATTGCTTAAAAAGTATTATCACTTTAATTTAATTTAAAGCAGCATTTTCTTAAATTCATGTTGACTGAAATATGAAAATTGAAACTAAATAACTTTTAACCATTCCAATAAATATAGAATAAATAGTAATCATAAAACAAGAGTAAAGAGTTAGACATCAAGTAATACTAGCACCTTTTCGACTTTCATGCTGTTATCCGCATAGTCATAACCTTTACCGGTTATTCTCTATTGGAATAATTCAAATATCATATCATATCAGATCTGACTTTTTTTTTTCTTCCTTTAAGCCACATTGTCGCAATAATGTCGCAATTTAACCTTCTCCTGCTGCTATTACCGCCATCACCGTTCGGCACTTTTTGCTCTTTTATGATCTCACAATTTCTCAACATTTCCATATTTGTATTTCATTCGGTAATTCCTTGGCACAACCAAACCGAGCCAAAACCCAGCCAAAATCAACTTCTTCTTCTTCTTCTCTTTAGAGACACCCCCACCCCCCCCCCCCCCCCCCCCACCGAAGAACCCTTTTATTATGCAGCAAATTGCGCTGGGATCGCCCCGCCCGTTCCTTTCAACAGCAAGTTAAAAGAATGAAGAAAAAACCTAGAGAAAACTTAGAAAAGTTTAGAATATTCACAAAAGTTCAATAAAAAGTCCTCAAACTGAAAAAAAGAGTTTGTAAAAGCTTAATATTACTGTAGAAGGAAATTTCAGCTTTATTCAGGCACACTAAAATTTTACTTTTCTTTCTTACCCGCGTAGCTGCCGACTGAAGTATGTCTCCGGAAAGAGAATTTAGCGTTCGCGCTTATTGGCAAAACGTTAGGAAGTACGTTAGGAAGTAGGAATGCTCTATACAAAAAAATTGAAAGATTACGGTACAGATTTTCTAATAGCCTGTATATTTACACAATGTAAATTTAAGTAAAGCTCAAGCAGTTCAAAAAAGATATTAAGCAATTTTAATTTAAACCTATTAAATTTTATTACATAATTGTTATTTACGAGTATGTATTATCTTAGTCAGTATCCTAAGAACCTTTGCTGGATGACTTAAGTAAGGAAATACACCCAATTCTGTTTTTACGCACTAAATACGTTCCCAAAAAATTCGCGTAAAAAAAACCGCGTAAAAATAAAAACGATTACGCGTAAAAAAAAACCGCGTAGAATTAAAGTAAATAGCGTAAAAAATTAAATATTGTTAAAAAATTTTGTTCAACCAAAAAACCGCGTAAAAATAAAAACGATTTCGCGTAAAATAAAATTAAATAGCTTAAAAAAATGACATATTAAAAAAAACTCGTTAAACCAAATTCGCGTAAAAAAAGTTCGCGTAAAAACAGAACTAGTAATTATATTAATTATGTAATTATGAATTATTGATATAGTACTTTTTAATACTTTTCATTAAAAAAAAAACGAAACTTATAATTTTGCTAATATAAAATACATATACTGCTTTTATTTTATGCTTCGATGCTTTTTGATGCTTGAACTGTTAATCAAAATATAGTCTAGAATAAAATTATATTTTATATTACATTTACATACATTTTATTATATAGATTATATATGTATATAAATTACATCTACGATATTTGAAACATCTTCGTTTCGATCTTGAACCTGCGCAAATATGCTCTCCGATTTATAATGTCAAATCTGTAATCAGAACTCCACTAAGACTTCGTCATCCTAATTCAATAACTTTCAGATGTTAATTCTTCCATTTTACGCCTTACTATCATCCAACTAATACTGTGTGATCATGTAACAACATCGGATCAGGATTAGAGTAGATTTCTCTCAATGACACTAATTCCTAATGCATGAAACCATACGTTATTACTACTTACGTTTAATACATACATAAGTTAGTCTGTTATTAACTTTACTCCTACCAACGCAGCAGTCTTATTGCTACATCGTGATATCATTTTCCGAGTCTTTTAGCTGTATCATACTGCTTAAAAGTCGTCACTTATCACTACTACTACTACTACGAGTAATTTCTCGTTGCTTCTTCCTCTTCTTCTTATTTTTCTCATTTTCACGTTCAGTAACGCCTTCCTTCAGAGAAAGGAATTAAGTACCGTGCATGCGGAGTAGCCGGTAGAATCAACATGCTTTCCATTGGGAGAGATGTGAAGAAGTTAGATTAGATAGTTTATTGGACGGACGGACGGACAGCTGATTAGTTAACTGGCAAAGTGTATATAATCGCAGACTAGAGAAGGCCCAGAAGAAGCTGATCTTCGCAATCTCCTTCGGCGAAGCACTTCAAATCCAATCATTTAGAAAGTGACACCGAAGAACGTAGTGGGCAAGAAATAACCACAAACATGTACACGTAGTACATACATATTCCTACCGACGTACATACGCACAGAACTCTTACATTGTTAGGTGTGTCATAGGAGCATGATGGTAACTCGAGTGGTTACTAAGTAGACAAGTTGTAAGAATTTATGTTCCAGTTAAATTTATTGCATTCGAGTCGTAATGAAGCGTGTAATGACAAAACTATTGTGAAGAAGACGCCAATGTTGCACTTTCAGTGAAATGATAAGACGAATAAAAAGCAGACGAATGGGCGTGAAAATAAATTAGATAGTGTATGGCCCGAGATAAATTCGAGTTAAAGATAACAAAAAGTTATGCTTAGAACGACATTTTCGTCACTATGGCATATAAAATTCTAAATAAGATAGCTTTTATCTTATTAGAATTTAGTATATAGTATTGTTATAACCTTTACTATAGTAAATGCTGACTAAACGTCATGAGTGAAATATAAAAAAAACGTATGCGCGAGGGCAGAAGACAACGGACGCTCTTTAAATTTGATACAAAAAAATATAATCATTAATAAATAGTAGTTTTTTCTTCGATATAGAAAATCTTATCGAATATGTTTGTACTGGTATTTATTCTTCTTCCTCAATAGTCTATCCATGATTTTCTTGGTAAATATATTTTTTCATCTGGCCTCTGTCTCTGCCTTCTTTGTTGCCTACACTTTATAAAGAAAATAAAAGTTTTAATTAATTTACAACTAGAAAAGTATTGTGTGCGTTCCGATAAAATACAATTTCTTGTTCACGCCGAAATTTTCGCTTCGATAGTTCACTTAGAGTTATCACATTTGATAAATTAAAATATATGTACATACCTACAAAATGCTTTTAGCCTTATAAATGAGAATTTAAGAGACAAAATTGTGTAGCTTTCTGAATTAAAAAGAGAAAAATAAAAAGAGAGGACGATTTTTGTGTTCATGCTACCACGCAAAAGAATTAAGAAATCTAAAACAATCGCGGATATCTCGAGAACTAGAGCTTTTAACTAACAGAAGAAACTACATACTGTATTTCTGACATTTGAGAAAACGTATTTCTGTGGAAAAAATTATGGAAGACCTTAAAATTCCGAAATACAAAATTTCGAAAGGACAAACATTTTCCGGATTCGTCTGTAACAATCTGAAATTTGAACAATACTTTCTGTGGTAAATTTTGATCACATTCGGCAAAGTTTGACAACTTATTTTAAGTGTTCTAAGTATCTAGATATTTGAAATCATTCGTTTCGTTTTACATCTTGAGTAAATTTTCGTTTCAAATATGTATTGTACCTACGTTCTAACATCTACCAAATTTTCACAAACTTGCGAGTAATACACAGGACTTCATTCGAAAGTTTTTGAACTGCAGTGCACGCACGAAATCATAAAAATAAAACTTTTCACCGGCGGAATGGTGCAGCAAAGCGACCACAAAACCATTCGAACGGTAGAGGAGTCGATAGGGCTGCGCAATGTGCCAGCATAAAACATCTTTTGGGCATAAAATCAAAGTTCCAAACTTGCAAACTTCAAGCGGCAGCTGAAAGATTCATGATGATGAAGTCTATGGATGTTAAATATAAATGTTTGGAAGACGGCAGGTGTCGCGGAAGTCTTTTGAATAGGCCCCGCAGTCTTTAGCAAGTTTTTTATTACCCTTCTTTTCTTTTGACCCCCCCCCCCTTGTTGGGGAAAAGTGTAAGCCGAAGACATTTTGTTTTCTTCATTCTTTGCCCGTTAGTGAGTAAAACCGCAGTGCGTGCAGGTGTCGCCTCAACGAATTGCAACTACCAACGAAAGCGTCGGCTGCGCTATCGATACGTCTTGCCGTTTTTCAACCTTTCTTTTCGAACATTTTTATGATGCGGCACAACGACTGCAGCCCATTAAATGTTGCAAACATGTGTCTGCCAAGCAACGACATTGCAAAAGTTGCATCCTTGAAGCTCTAACTGAGGCGGCAGTTGTTGTCGATGATGTTGCATTTCAGAAGTGTTGCTAACTTCAGTGCGCGCACTTCAGCGGTTACCGTTTGACATTTTAGCATATTGTACCCAAGCTGCCAAAGGATTCAATGCTTTGCAGGAAATTTTATTGTTAAAAATTGTTAAAAATGTAAAATTTTAATTTTATTTTATTGCAGAAAATTTATAGTTTTCTTCATCTTATCGAGATAAGATTCTCTTTTCTTTACGCACATCCGGATCCGCAGCTGTGCGGATAGTTTATGATGAGTTTTGCTGTCCGCGGCGCTTGCGTATTGCACCTGACGCCAAAGATAATATTTATTCTTGCCGAGCAGACAGGCACACTTCAAATTAAGTTGAGAATATAGACATTTGATATTTTTCTTTCATTTATTCATCTACGAGTAACTACTCCCATTTCGGCCTTTGAGGAGCTGACGGACTACGTTCTAGCACGTGACGTGACGGGACAAGCATCCTGGGGGAAGAGCTTTCAAGCGCTCCTTTGTTCGTTCGTTCGTCGCTCGCTCGCTTGGTTGATTTGTTTTTGCGTTTTCTGCCTGCTTTTCTGCAAATCTTAAATAAATTTATTTACCCAAGGAATCCAAGTCTGTAATGCACTCAGCATCTCAGCATTAGACATGCTACGAAGTTTAGCATTGTTGTTGTTTCATTAATTATGAAAACATCCTTGAAGCACGCAGAGCGCTGCTGCCTTGTTGAAACGAAAACGAACGAGAGTAAGGAAAAGACTGGAATACCGAAAGAAGGTGAAAACCTTACCTGAGGCTGGAAACATACACAGTTAATTTATTTCAGTTCAGTTTAATGATAAATTTTATGACACTTCAATTTTATGACGTCTTAACTAAAGCTTTCTAGTGGCTTTAGTAGTTAATATCGTATTTTAGATCGTATTTTATTTCGTATAAAAGTATGAGGAATAAATTGTTATAGTCTTTACTAAAGACATCTTTTCGTATCCAGTAGTACGCATAGTCTGACATACGCATAGTCTTATTATAATCAATATGACGTCGTAAATTATTCAAATAGAATACAAGAAACGTATTTAAGAGCCTCCACCTACATCGATCGAGGCCGCTAATCGATCCTGCTGGCCTTCAATTTAAATGCATGTTCATGAAAGCTGGCGCTTTACGTTTTCCTGACTTATATTACTTTACCGATCATAACATAGATTTATCTATGATCTATAATAATATATGATATATAATAGTTAAAAAAAACAACATTATTTTTGCTCCCTGCTCGCAAAATTATTTCAATAATTTTTAAAGAAAATAATTTCTTAAAGACGAGTTTTAAATTCAAATTCTTATAGTTTGAAGTTTCAGTTCAGTAGAGATATCTCATGACTCCGTGATACTACGGGCGTAAAAAAAAATTTTTCTCAAAAACCTAATACGCGACAAAAAATTGGTACTAGCTTTTCTTATTCTTAACATCTCTTTCCTGATTTTATAACTTCCTTCTGCCAAAAAAAAAAAAAACGCACCCTCTTTAAATGCGATACGTCAATACTGCATTTGACATAATTTTTCTCTTTCAATTTGTCATAATCGAAAACTGCTACGGCGCCGGGTGATATTTCTCCCCTCAATATTTGCTTATTTGTCAGCTCTTGTTTACAAATAGACAAGACTTTTCAGCGTCTGACAGAATGTCAACAAAGACTCAATAGATGAATTTTGCAAACAAATTTTATTAAAATTTCTGCCATAGCAAATAAAATTCATTTCGTTTCCGCTGTGAAGGCAAATAAGAAATAGAAGGAGAAAAAAAAAACATATAGAGAACATTTGCGATTATTCAGCACTTAATACACACATACATTTTTAAATATACATACATATATACCGGTATATAGTATAAAAAAGGGTCATAACGTTTGCAGCCAAGAGTTTTAAGAAAAGAATAAAAACATTTCTGTGGTTTTCAGTATGATATAATATTGTATTATCAAATAGAGACGAAATTTGAAAATCAACAATGTTTGTTTTATCAAATTAACACCAAAATCGTGTGTGATTATCACATCGATAAACATTTCGGTTGACCGAATATTGATGAAAATTTTGTCAGATTAACGTGGAACGTCATCTATCCAACGCACGCTTTAGTTTAAATCGTTTATATACAATATTATGTTATAGTTTTTTTTATTTTTTGTTGAAAGAAATAAGTTGGAATGGATGGAAATGCAAAATAGCATCTAGTAAATAATCAGTGGTCCTTCAGGAAAGAAGATATTTAAAAAATATAAATTCATAGAAATAAATATAAATTAAATACGATATAATAGTGCTCTTTTCTACAACAATAAGTTTAACAAGTTCAACTTAACCTTTAAGAGTACTTAACTTTTTAAATCTCATATTTCTGAATAAATTGCTGTCTCAGTAATTTGTTTGTCATCGAATATTTTCTAACCTGTCTGAAAAGAAAATTAACTTCAAAAGGAGGGAGAATTGGACACAAATTGAGACTGCTAAAAATTTGAAAGAAAGAGCCTGAAGAGATTGCTGTTGCTGTCCATTATTTTAGCATAAAGAAATGTAAGTTGTATTTTTTTTTTTGTAATGATTTTTAAGTGTATAAAAAGTAATATTCATAAAATGTGAACTGATGACAAAATACGAGTTTCTACTCTACTCTTTTCGATTTATGTGAGATAAATAATAATCATTCCGAGAGAAAACTTTTGTTCGAAGGAAAACTTTTTAGGCTTCAGGCAAAGAGCTGCTGCCAAAGGTCAAAAGTCAAAGAAAGTTTGTTTTATTTTTTTTTTTAAATTAAAAATTTTGCAATTGCAAAATTCCAATTTCTTGATAAAGTAACCACGAATTGCATTCGAATGCAAAATGGGTATAATGGATTTGCAATTTCGCAATTTCACCGCAAAACTTTTGCGAACAATGCGCTTAACTAAGAGTTATGCTTATTCGACTCTCAATGGAAGATTTTGAAGAGAAAAAAAAAAATAGCAAGTATTCAAATAGTTATATCGAAAAACAAATACTGTACCACACATACGAGGGCGGTCCGATAAGTACTTAGCCTACAAAAGAAAAACCAAAATTTTGGTAATCTTATTTTCCAAAGGATCACTGCTTGCGGACCAACGAAATCAACAACTAGCGACTCTCGCTTCGCGTTACCAGAGGTCGCCAGGCTAAAAGCATAAATGGCTTTTTTAATGGCTTATTGAGAACTGAACTCCAAAAGCCACGACGAAGAAGCAGAAGAAGAAAACAGAACAAACGAAGAAAACTCAGTCTTATTATAGCATCGTTTACCGAAAAGAAATACGAAATAGAAAGAAAGTACCAGCGAAAGAAACAGAGACAGAAGCAAAAGCGGGCAAGTCGTACAAAAGTGTGCGACAGACTCTCCCAAACGGCCCCGCAGCGGAGACGATTTGAGAAACCACAAGCGGAAACGGAAGACGGAAATGTACTTTGTCTCAATACGGCGGTATAGCCGTAATGCGAGTACTCGTACTTGTGTACTACAAAAACAACAAACTATACTTGGCCGCACAATATGCAGAGAATTTTCGCAAGCAGTTACTCAATTTCGACTGCAAATGCAATTTTGGAAATACGCCAGGCGAAATGACTAAATAGTAGCGATTGCAAAAGCAGCAACAACAACAACAACAACAACAACAACCAAAAAGTCATAACCAAAGAGCTACATGGTTGGTGCATTTGGTGAAGTGCAGTGCATGGAGCACTTTCGAAGGCATCCAAAATATTTGCCATTTATTGGATAAGATGCAGTCTGCAGCGTTGTTTTTGTGATGGCCATTGTTGTTGTTGTTGTTGTTGTTGGTAAATTAAGCGAACTAGCTAGCATGCGACAGAAAATAACTTTTTAATGAGATAATCTGCGGAAAATTTGCGTCATCTGCGACAGACGACAGACGACAGACGACAGCCGACAGACGACAGTCGACAGACTGCAGTAACAGTGTGAGATAGTGACAAAAAAGATAAGGGACAGTAAGGAACAGTGTGAGGCCCCAAGAAATTATTATAAATTTCATTGAAAACTTTATCCGGCGCATTCAAATTGGATGAAAAATTAATGAGAGCAGGAAGCTGGTGGCAACTAATACTCACGGAAGGGGTCTTCAATTGCCCCGAAGCGGGCCGACAGAGCCCGGCTGACAGCAAGAAACAAGCAACCAGACCAAGAGTCAAAAGCCGTTCATCCAAACAATGTGCATAAATTTCAACTAAACTTCTGATGTCAAGTTAGTTTAGTTTTTAGTTTGTTCACAGTGAAAATAAATAGCTCAATAATTTTTTTTTTTTTTTTTCAAATTTCTCCTCAGGGCTTTTTTAACTCTCATACGATCGATAAGTACAATAATTTCCTTATAAGTCACCCTTGTCACTCTTATTGTCATAGATTGATATTGTCAACAGAATCAGTCACTCCATTCAAAAAATCAATAAAATGCTTAGAGATCTGCAGCCAATATTTTGAGCTTATTCTTCAACGTTACTCCATCGATCTTCGAGGCATACTATCAGCTCTCTCAAACTAATCTTTTTTTGTTCTTTGCTTCACCCAAATCATGTTTGCATGAAATCCTGAAATTTTTCTTATATTTCTTTTCTTGGGTTTTTTATGTTGTAGGTGGACGCATGTGTGCAGGTACATACACACATACGTTGTACACAGAAAAAAATACTACCACCTAAAAATAATAAGGATCTCTTTATTGAGCTATTTTACTATGAAATCTTAGTAAAACATACAAATAATATGATTTTTTAATATATATAGAAATCTTATTAATTTTATTAAGAAAATCTTATTGTCTTACAACAAAAAGTTAATCTTAATTATTGACTTCAATAAGAATTCGTGACTTTAATAAGAAATTCACATTTTTTATCTAGTAAATTATGACAGCAATAAGTATAAAGAATTCTTATTATTTATTTCGTTTAATAAGAAAAACTTTTTAAGAAAAACTTTTTACATAATATCGTCGGTCTGGCCGGAACTTTGATAGTAACATTTTTGCTTACAATTTTACTTCAGATCTATAATTCCTATTAATTTTTTCTTAACACAGTGGTTATAATAGGCGATCTTTGCGTCTTTATACAATATATGCAATATACATTGCAAATAGATAATAGCATATATGAATTTTCAGGCGTTGAGATGTGCATAACCGAAGAGTAGGCTTAAAAAGTAGTATTCTACTATAATTATTGTTACCTAACATTATTCTTTATTACCTAACATTATTCTCTATGGAAAACACTAAGAATTTCCTGTTAAATTTGCACTTAAAATTAAGAAAGGCGGCCATATTAGCCTTTCTTAATTTTAATCAGATATTTTAGGAAAGTCTTTCTTCTCGGATGAAAACCTTAGAAAAATCTGATTGTTTTTCTTCTATTTTGTGTGGTGTTTTTTTGCTCTGTGTATGCACATACATACATATTTATATATGTACACAGGACGGAATAAACAAAGATATTTATTGAAGCACGTGAACGGCATGTTGCTTAGATTCACTTAAAAGTGCTGCTGCTGCTGCTGCTGCTGCTGCTGCTGCTGCGGCTACTACTGTAAAAGCCAGCAAAAACAACAACAACACCAAGGAACATGCACTAGAACAAATTCAAAGGCAAACATAGAACAAGAAATCTCTCATATACACTAACAAAAATGCAAAAAAAAAAACAAAATGCAAAACCAAAATCGAGGAATTATTCAGGTAACTGCATTAGGATATTGTTTTTTGATTATGCCATTTATTCCTTGTCTTCTTGCTTACGTATGTATGTGCGTACTACTTTTCTGTTATGTACACATTCTTCTATTGTACTTATCCTTAAGCACTACACTCTTGGTTTTCGGTTCTGGCGCTTTGTTGGATGCAGACGGCTCTGTTTGTGGCTTTTATGCTGAAATGCGAAATGTAAAAGCTTTTCGAAAACTGTATGTTAGTTTAATTGTTTTGGCTGCTCTCGTTTGAGCCTTTTTCCTCCACAAAGGGATTATAAGCCAGAAGAAGAGCTGTCGGTACCGAGATGGTAGATGGATTATAAGGAGAAAGACAAACATTTGAAGAAGGTGAAACATTATGTTCGTCATGTCATGTGCAATATCTTCATCACTTTTGTCGGATGCTGCTACTTGGTTTCTGACTGAGCAGGTAAAAACGAGTTAGCATACTCACGTGAGTAGGTACATGCGAGTGCACACAGTTTGCACACAACTTTATATAATCATTCCAAGCTACCCCCGTAGGAAAGTGCGTAATGGAAGTTTTTGAAAATAAATTACTAAACAATAAGAAAACAATTTGAAAATTAACTCTTAATTGAATTGAATTAATTGAACTCTTAATTGAAAATTAGCAAAATGTCTGCATGAATATAAAATACATACTAACTTTATTGACCGGTAACAAAAGAGCGTAATTTGGGATAACTCCAGATTGCTCAATTAAACCGATTTTTCATTTTTAACACATCTAAGAGATCTCTCTAACTGTATATTGATAAGAAATTCACGTCAAATTTGTGGCGGGCGTTTCTGGTTCACGAATTAAAGGCAATTCAGGCTTCTAAATGTCATTGCTATGACGCGTTTAGATGCCTGAAAGTCGCCTCAAACCAGCAGAAGCCTTGAAGACTCTTGAAATAATGTATTTAGTTTGTTTTAGAACATTTAAAGACCTTTAAAGACCTTTGCAGTGACTGGTTTTTTGAGTACTCGTATTTTGCCCTTTTTAAAAGAGTATTTCAATTTCCTATTTGGGCAGCGTATATTGTAGAGTCTGTAGAGAAAGTCTGTGTGATGTTTGCAAATGTGATGTGATGTGTTTATCATATGATTAGTTTAACTTAATGTCAAACAATATTAAAAATACCAAAATAAATTCATATAACTTCAAGAAGGATTTTGTTTTAATTAATTACCAAAATTGGATTTGCTTTTGGGCTCAGGACCTAAAAGAACATACATATGTCCGAATACATATGTACATATGTCCTGAGGAGCAGAGATCATGCTGAAAATATCGTAATATTTTGTTGTTTTAAACACAAAATTATAGCGGTATAAAAAATGCATACAAAATGCACGGAAGGATCACGGTCTTCTCAGCGACTATGCGCCTCGATGCCACCAAAATAGTCGATGCCATAAAAATTCATATTAATTTTTAATTTTTATTCTTTTTATTTTTTTTTTTATTCTTTCTGAAATGTTTTTAAAATTTTCCTTTCTCACTTCGACGAATGAATCATTTCTGCGTCGTCATAAAAACATTTGAATAATGAATGTTTTAATTTCCTGCCATTCGTCCGTCACGTACTACAGAGTTGCCATATTTTTTTTTACCTAAACAAAAAGTTTCATTTTTTTGATACTTAATATAAAATGTTCCGTTATAGAATCCGATTAATAAATTGTCAGAAGTGAATGAAGCGGACATTATAGCTAATAAATAAATACATCATCATCATCATCATCCCGATTGTCATTCTTATGAAACTATGGCTGAACTGAACTCATTCGAAGCCGAAGCAATGACAATTATCAATGACTGCCATCAGAGCGGCAACAACAAAGACACGGTATTAACTTATTAATATTAACGGCATAGAATCAGCGTAAACTAAACTTTCTTTCTCAAACTTAATTATAACGCAAAATTACTTGCAATAAACAGGAACAGCAGCGGCAGCGGCAGCAGTGAGCGGCAGCGGCTGTGATTGCTGACGTAACAATGATAAACGCTGGAGCAGTCAATGGCAATCAACAGCAGAAGCTGCAGAAACTAAACAAAACTTGTATAAAAGAAAGTGAAAAACAACAATAACTGATGATGCTCAGTAATCAAGGCTGGAAGGAAGTTTTAGAGATTCGTTAAAATTCATTTCATTAAAAATTTCTGTTGGCAAAACAACGTTGTTTAATGAAAATTGAAATGAGTAAAAAACGCCAAAAACAATTATGAATCGACAAAGTTATAATTTTATTTATTTCGCTACAATCTTTTCTTTTCATTTTGTTGTGCCTGATTATTTTTGCATTTTTGTCGCCGTCGTTTTTCAAACTTAATTTTGTTCTGCTCATGAAAAAAATTTTTTTTTTCTTTATTAGTACTTTTCCGTTGCTTCCACTCGAGTTTCTTTTTTGCATTTTGCCCTTTGCCTGACAAACATTATGCACTTCCCACGAACGGCTTGCTATGAAACGAAAAAGCAGAGCTTCTTCTTCTGCTTGCATACAACAATAACAACAACAACAACTACAGTCTTACTGCTACTGCTGCTGGACCTTCGTGGGCCTTCTTTTTGGGCTTCCGCTCGAAAAGAAGTTGTTAATTACTTGTTTTTCATCAGCAGCAGCAGCAGCAGCAAAGACATAAGAATCAGTATTAGCAGAAAAAGTGGTCTAAAAAAGGGTGTCAGACAGAGAGAGAACAGGGAGGGGAAAAAACCGTAGAAGTCTTAGTAGTCGTTCATATAATCGTAGTAATAGAGCTCGTCGTTGTTGTTTTTGTAATCAAAGAATCACAACAAAATTGGTTAACGACGCTGAGCTGAAGCAAGCAACTTTTTGCAGAATTTCTCAGTATATCTTTATTGAAACTGCTTCTGCTTATGCTTCTTCTTCGATATGATCGTTCGAAGCTGCCTGCGTAAGGTTTATTCGATATCGTATCCATCGCAGTATACCGTTTGTTTACAGCTTAATTTATTTACAAGTTTTTAGCATCACAAACGTTTTTTTACAAAGATGCTGTACCGCCGGAAGCAGCAACAGCACAAAAAAAACCCATCATCATCTTTATTTTTAAACGATATTTTAATGTTGACTCTTATTTCTATTGTAATAAATGTTTTACATAAATTTGAGACAAATATTTGTCAGTCTTTCGTCTTTCTTTCTTTCTTTCTTTCTTTTTTAAGAGTTTTAGTATTTCATTAACTTTAACAAATTGAGGACTGAATTTGTCAGAAGGAAAATTATTAAATATTGGATATTTCTTATTTTAATATATTCTAATATTTTATATTTAATACATATTTAATATTAAATATTTAATATTTTCTCTATTTATATCAACGGTAGAAATTTGTCCATTGCCTGTGAAAAGTTAAAAATTTCCTAAAATTAGATACATTTTTTACAACCAATATCAATTTTTTTTGTTTTTTATACCTTTAATATTTTATTTCTAAGATTATATTTTTTTTTATAATATTTGTTATTGTTATAATATTATTTATTTTCAAGCTGCTTTACTTTATTAAATAAGTCCTTTAATTTTGATTGATTTAATTTAATAAGTGCTTAAAACATAAAAATTCTTATGTATGAAATAGTTTCAAGAAACTTTTTAAAAAAACTGCAACAATATTCTATAATTTTACGCTAACTCTAACGCTGCCCTAACTCTGTCAGCCTTTTTAGACAATGCACAAACTTAAGGAAACGAAGATTTTATCAATAATTTCCAGCAATTACGTACAATATTGAATGGAAGCCAAAGAAAATCCCAAAGCAACAAAGCCAATAAAATCATTAGGATCATAGGAAAAATCAAGAAAATCAGATCAAGAAGTTTTTCATGTCAATTAGCGTTTAACGCGATGACAACCGACAAGAAGATTACTGCGCAACAACGCTTGTAAACGATACTGGCAGGAAGACGACGAGAACAAAGGCGTTGAAAATAACATCAAGGATTGGATGGATTTCCTGGTGACTCATAGTTTGTTCTTATTAACACATGATTTGACAGGAAAAGCATTAAGAGCGTCTAACTAATTAGTTGAAAGCTAGTTGCCCGGACTAGTAAAAATGTAAAGATATACAGACAAACGTGTATAGATATTTGAGAGTTATTCTATACTGCCTCCAGTTACTCCCCCTTCACACACACACACACACACACACCATCCTCCGAATGTAACATTAAGTGAGATACTTCGGATGCAAGCAACACCTTCCTTCGAAACTTTTCTTTTAGTTACTGTGATGCTGTGGAGACAAATACTACGTGTATACTCTCAATCAAATGGCGCGAAAATTGTTTTAAAGCATCTTAAATATTCCTTATAATACGATACTACGTTGCACGTTAATTGCGACGTGCTTTTTTATACATTATAATTTAGAAAAATGGAACAAATAAAACGAGTATTTCATGAAATTTATAATACTTTCATTAAAGTCTACAATTTTAGATAACACAAATATAATAAATCTTTAGAACTCTATTTTCTTTATTATTTATCTATATTTTTTATTATTATTTTATTATTTTATTTATTTTATTCCTTTATTATTTTATATTTTTCTTTATTATCTACATTATTTCTCTGGATTTTTCACAAATAATTGATCCATGTTATCTTGTTAGAGCTAAATTAACATAGTACCTACTACTAGCATGGTTAAACTAAATAACCTCTAAAAATTAAAGAACCCACCAACAGAACCCTTCCTTTCTCCCTTTCTTTCTTTAATCTCTAATATTATACAATACGTTTATAACGAACCTTGATCCTTGATTTTGCTTTACCTTTTATAGCTCACTTTACACAGTTTACAGTCTTATTGAACCGTAGTCTTCACTTTTAAATGGACTTAGCGTCCGTTTTACCCGTTTTCGTTTAGCACGATTTTTCCAGAAACGTAGCTACTGTTTAAATCAAGGAAGGGCGCATAATCCTAATGTTTTCGGTTATCTAAAATTCTTCCCGTTCATATTTTGTAGTACATGCAGTGTTGAGTTCGTTTTTATGAACTTCATGAGTTAATATTTGCGAGACTACAGTGTTCATCTTTCCGTAGATTATACCGCAATTTTTCTTTTATGTTATTATTATTGTTGTTGTTGTGTTTTTCTCTGACATTTAGAATTATCCGTAATCTCGCTGGCATTAAGAATGTCAACACATTTTTTTTCCTTGGATGTTATAAATGCTGCTATTTGTTATTGTTGTTGTTTGTTTGGCTGGTTTGTTGCTGTTTGTGGTTGTTTTTATTCTTGCTATTGCTTTCTAATGGGTTTTGTTGAATTTTGTTGTTTTTTTTTCTTCTTCTTCGCTGCTGTGGAAGCGCCTAATTGAAAAAGTCCGGCGCTTGTTTGTTATTAACTAAAAGATAATATCAACCCACCCACCAGCAGCTAAGAGAAGAGCTATTAGAAGAGCAAATTATGTTCCCAACAACATTTTTACAGTAACTTACGAGTATTCACTGAAAATTAATGGTCTTTTACTTTTATCGTCAATTTTCTCCATTAAAAGTTAAGTATAGGAAGCAATTAATTTTTCAATAATTTTATATTTATTTATTGATAAATTAATAGACATTTTTTCATCAATTTCATAAATAAAACATTGCAATAATTTTCAAAAATTATTTAATAAAGGTACAGTATGATCAATTTTTTGCGATTTCAAATTTAATTTCCTGAGAAATAAAAGTAAAATTCTTATTATTTTAATATTAAATTAAACAACAACAAGTAATTATTTTTTATAAATAATTTTATATTTATTTATTGATAAATTAATAGCAAAGCACAGAAATTTTTTCATCAATTTCATAAATAAAACATTGCAATAATTTTCAAAAATTATTTAATAAAGGTATGATCTTTTTTTTTTGCGATTTCAAATTTAATTTCCAGAGCAATAAAAGTAAAATTCGTATTATTTTAATATTAAATTAAACTACAACAAGTAATTAATTTATCAATAATTTTATATTCATGTATTTATTGATAAATTAATAGCAAAGCACAGAAATTTTTTCATCAATTTCATAAATAAAACATTGCAATAATTTACAAAAATTATTTAATAAAGGTATGATCTTTTTTTGCGATTTCAAATTTAATTTCCAGAGCAATAAAAGTAAAATTCGTATTTAATATTAAATTAAACTACAACAAGTAATTAATTTATCAATAATTTTATATTTATTTATTTATTGATAAATTAATAGCAAAGCACAGACGTTTTTTCACCAATTTTATAAATAAAATATTATTATTAAATTAATATTAAAATTATTAAAATTAAAATTATTCCACTTTCGAAAATTAAAGGCACATAAAGGCACAGTATGATCAATTTTTTGCGATTTGAAATTTAATTTCCGGAGCATTCAAAGTGAAATTCTTATTATTTTAATATTAAATTAAACTACAAGTAATTAATAAATTTTCAATAATATTATATTTATTTATTTATTGATAAATTAATAGCAAAGCACAGACGTTTTTTCACCAATTTTATGAATAAAATATTATTATTAAATTAATATTAAAATTATTAAAATTAAAATTATTCCATTTTCGAAAATTAAAGGCATATTAAGGCACAGTATGATCAGTATTTTGCGATTTTAAATTTAGTTTCCTCAGCATTAAAAGTGAAATTCTTATTATTTGAATATTAAATTACAATCGTTGATAAAAAATAAAATTACAGTCACTTTGCATAAATAACTTAATGGCGACACAGCTGAATTTCATCAATTAATACTGGTTGGTTGTTTTTCCTGGGAACAAATGCTCCAACTGCAAGCACTTCAGCAGACCCTCACCGCCACCGCCACCGCCATTGCCACCAATTCCAACATCATTATCTTATTTCCCAGCAGTACAACTTCTTGTTATTAATTTCACAAATTTTAACCAATAGATGTTGTTGCCGCTGCTGCTTCGCCTTCTGCTTCTGCAATTGGTCGTCAGTATAAATATTCAATTTGACATTTATTCGTCGGAGAGCGCATTGTGCACGCTCGAGAATTGTCCAACGAGAAGGACTTGAATTTCAAACAGTTTTAAAATTGCGGCAGGCGAAGAGTAAGTAGAAAGCTTTGTGGGCCTGCGTAAGGATTTGCTTAAGAATTTATATTGTCAGTGGAGCCGCGTATTTATTGTGTAACAGTTCATTCAATTATTCAACATTAACAACAACGATGACGACCGCTACCAGGGCGGCAGCAACAACAATAATGTAAGCAGTAATTCGTACAGCACTTCACAAGCAGCTGCTTCAACAGAATTGTGTCGTTCGCCCAAGTCCACAACAGTCCAAAGGCGTTGTCTTAGAACTGCACTTCAGCCTCCTTCGGCACTTCCTCTGTTTCTTCAATCTGCCACAATCAAAAGCTCACAATCTCGTTACTGCTATCACCTGATTTGTCACTGTGCACCCTTTTCGCTTACTTGCTTTTATACAAAATAAAAAATTTATTTTTTGCACTCTACCGTATTTCCAAGAAGCGCACTTTCACCGTCATTATTCAGTGTAATTTTTCGAGAGCGGCAAAATTCACACCTTCGCGAATTTACACACGAAACAAGCGACGAACGAATTGCATTCAGCGTCAGGAAGCACAGCTAGACAGACCGACGAACCATTGGGGGGCGATGAGATACATAAGTTTTAAGACGAGCCCTGATAAATGGCAGGAAAGAAGGGACGTGGCAGTGTTGCCAATAGAATATTTTTATTTACCATAAAAATCCGAAAAATTTGATCCGAAAAATCCTCTTGAAATTTGATGAGAAAAATTGAAAACCTTTTAAAAGAGGCAAATTTAGAGAGAGAGAGAGACTCAAGTTTAAAATATTATTGACTATGCATAGAAAATTATTTTCAAATGTAATAATTTTTTATTTAATCAACGAGCTTGGATAGTTTGAATAATACATTTTTAGCAAACAAATTCAATTTTAGCACATTAAAACTATAAATTTCAGTCTTCGTCGCATTTAAATTGAATTGCGGCAACTCTGTGTCGCTTTATAAACACTTTTAAGGAGCTAAAAAAATCGAACGTAAAAAAAATGCTTGAGTATTTTCGAGATGAAATAGATCTTGGTTCCTGCATTCCAAATAGTACCTATCTTACATAATTTTAGGAAACCATCGTGGATACCATCGTGCTTGACGTGCTTCATTTTGAGTGAGTCCTGGGATGGGCCATGCTTGACCCATTATTGTATTTCATCGTACATAATGGTTGATATAAATTATTTATGATCTGTAAGTGTAACACAAATTAGTGCCAATAGAAAGGTTTTCGTTGTCGAAAGGCTCTGCTATATTGGAAGTCTTTTTTTGTGTAACTCTACAAAACTGTTCATAAGACAGGATAAATTTTTTTTTAAATATTCTAACAGTAGAAGAAATTCTGTTGGAGGCTGTTTAGAAGATTTGAAGAATTGAAAGCTTGCTTGAAATCAAAAAATTAAAAATTCTTTTTTATTATTTCTTTGTGCTGTGGTAAATCTTCCGATCTTTCAAGTTTTCTTAACGTATTTTAATGAAAATTGTGTGTAAGAAATTGTTTCTTAGAAATTCGTCAAATTGCAAGTTCAAAAGATTTATTTTATTAACTTTTAATTTAAATGTTAAACAACAAATAGGGAAAAAGAGAGACAAAGAGAAATTTTAAAAGAGCTGCGAAATGCCAAAATAATTAATTAACTAAAATCCAAACCCTTTTGGATAACAAAAAATTAGTTAGTTTGGGACGTCATCGAAGTATGCAATGAAATAGGGTAAGATGGAGTGAAGCGGCTTGGTGCGTGTTTGAAAACACTGACTTTACATAATCTTACATAACCGAGAGAAGATCAATAACAAAACGTTTCGCCATGTCTAAAATAAAATAAAAATATTTTTCGCGCATTTCATTGTGCATTTTTGCAAGCAATTTTGTTGTGTTGAAAATTACTGTGCTTGCACTAAATGTATGGAAAAAATCTGAAATCATTTTAATCATCAATTTTTCAATTCAAATACGATTTTCGTTTATTTGTTTTGCAATTTTATTTAACAAATTGCATTTCATTGAAATTTGTATGTTAAAATATTTTAAGATAAAAAAACGGTTGGTTTGACACATTTTACCCTTTTTACCCTATTTTTTTCATTGATATATGTATATATATTTTGCACAATTTTAATTACATTTTTGCTTACTTGCAAATTTTAATTTCTTGCTGCTATTGTTTGCTGCATTTTTATTGCATTTTTATTTATGTACATATATAAATAATATACAGAAATTATTCTTTCTTTTCACACAAAAAGAACAGAAACACAACAACAACAATAACAAATAATAAGTAATAAATTCTCCGTAATGGCTTCGTCAACATAATTAAAAAAAAATTTTTTTGAAATTTGTCAGAAATATTTTTTAGTTATTTTAAGGTTTTGCATAATGAAAAAGGGAGAAGGAGGATGCCATATTCTATGCCCATATCTATGCCGTATCCGTATTTTTTTTTTACATTAAAAAATACTTACAAAAAATATTTCTCTTCTGTTTTAAATTCGTGCAGAGTTCGAGCATTACGTTGGACATTTTTTTACTTTTCTCTGTACTTTATATTCCGCTTCGTCAAACTCTTAGCCGCCTCTTTTCAGCCTCCTCTGAACTATTGTCGCATTTAACAGCATTCTGTGTAACGTTTCACATTAACAGAAGGGCCCGCGTGAATTTGCAACATTTGACACTAAGTGATGGCGGAACTAAAAGCGTCATGGCGGCTGCATCCGGTTTTCGAAACATTTTCCATTCATTTAAGTAAGCATATTTGCGTACATTTGTATGCATTAAAATGCGATTATAGGTAGTTATGTACAACTTGTATGTTATTCAAGTTGTATGAGCAGTTATTCTTAGCTCGACAACTTTATGAACAGTCGTCCAAGACTAAAAGTTTATTGCTCGTCATTAAAAATTCGATTGCGAAGCACTTAATGTGATTTTTTCTGATTTTTGCTTTGAAAAATTATGGAAGATATTCTTACCTTTGATGCATTTACAAGTTCGACCCTGATCTGTTCATCATAACCTACTAATTACCTACTATTTTTATTTAATGCGTACTAATTTAAAAAAAAAATTTAATGTCAACTTTTTATACCGAAGATTTCGACGCGCATTAACTTTAAAATTAACACTTCATACTAACTTTCATACATTGATAATTAATCGCATTTTAATTTATTACTGTGTGTCTTAAAACTCATGTGTGTACATATACACACTTATGCATACTTATGTAGACTTATGCATATACCTAAGTAGAATCATACGAATACAAACATTGGTCATCAGATCTATTGAAAGAGCCTTCAAATAATTAACCCTATTAAAACTGCATCACAAAATAACACCTGTCAATTAGGCAAATATATAAACACACACACACACGCACAAACGCAAACACACACACACACACACTCACATATGTATTTAAGGCAAAGCGCCGTTATATCAGGATTTGCACTTGTAAATCCTTTTGGTCGGCAAACATTATTCATATCGACTGTGCTTACTTCAATCATTCATTTTCAGTTAAATCTCTTCCGAGCGTAAAGCTCTTTATAACACGACGATTAGCAGAGAGAGAGAGAAGAAGAGAGAGAGGGAGAGAGAGAGAGGGAGCTGTCAACTCAATACAGTTATCATCTCAATCCACGTAATATCTGAATTACGCGTTAATTACATTATTTAATGGCATAAGTACTTTGATGCCTAAGTAATTTTGTATGTAGGTATATATGAGTTTATTTATATGGAGAAGAGAATAGATTGATTGATCGGTGACAATAATTAACCCTTCTTCAATTTCCATTTTTCCAACGAAAGTTCTTAGTAATCCAAAGCGAAAGGAAGAAAGATATGCACACCATTCTTAAGAGATGATACAATATATACACGCATGCTCGTAAATTTTTAGTAGAAGTCACATTTAGATCCTTGGTTATTCTTAATGAAATTATTTTTTTTTAGCATATATTGCCTCGCCTCTGCCTCCTCTGCCTCGTCCTCCATGGGGCATCATTATCTTTGGGGTACTTTTTCCCTTTAACAGTTTATTTTCCTTTTACCTAATCTCATGCAAAGGTACCATCTGGTTTTAAAAATGAAAATATTTTGGTTATTACAACCGTAACAGCTGACATTATTTAAATTGCACTTTTGTGCAAATAAAATGACATCACGTAGAGACAACAATGCCATTTTTATTTAAATTTATAAAGGATTTGACTTCAATTTATCGAAAAGTTTTGTAATAGTTCAGAATAAATTTTGCTGTACTAAAAGGAAACATTTTCCTTAACAAAAAGTTTTGTGGATTTTCTAAAAATGTTAACATCAAAACATGAAATGCAAAGAAGTTATTATGTATGAGAATTAAAAACGATTTTCATCTTTTTCATTTTCTATGATTATTCACATCACACTAGAAGGCGACGAGAAATGACAAATGACAAATGAAAGAAATAAGTCGATGAAAATCGACAAAGAAAACACTGCGAAAAAAATGGAAAATTCTCGAAAATTCATACATCGGCTCAACCGTGAAGTCACATCGAACAGTTTTCATCGAGCGTTTTGTACGATAGAAAAGTGTCAACACAAAAACAGAAGACACTGTCGCAGACGTGCATGCATATATAGTATAGTATGTTATTGATATAAATATGAAAATGCTCATACATACAAACAAAACAGAGAAATAAAAACAGATTAAGTAATAAAGTAGCATTAATCTTCATTGAAGCTTAAAATTATAAATATTTACAGTGATCAGAAGACGTCGTTGTGAAAAGACGCATGAAAGAAACTTTAAGAGTAATTAAAGAAGTAATAAAAAAAAAAGTATGTAATAAAAAACAACAAATAATATCGTATGAAAAATGAAGAAGTATTTTTAATACGTTAATTGAGCTTTAAAATCGTTGAATGAGCTTTAGTCAAATTTCAGACTCCTTAAAAAATTTAAAAAGCTTATGAAAATACCGTCTGCGTTTGCTAGAGTAATGCGAAAAGTCCGGTATATACAGCTTTTCAAGGGCCTTAAAAAATGCTCCAAGTGCACCATTATCATCATCACTAACTATCGATATGATACTCGTATCATTTTGTATATTTGCTTTGCACGATATGACTGCGTAATTCCGAAAAAAATGTGGCACTCTTGGTCGATTCACACTTTCTAGGCATTGTTGTTGTTGCTGTTGTTGTTGCTGCTGCTGCTGCTGCTGCCAAAAGAGTAGCTGAGTTCATTTGTGCGTTGTGATATAAGCGTGGAAAATGGTTGCCACACACTGCACGAACAAAGGCTTTATTAGAAGCGAAAAAGTATGGAAAACAATTTCTCATCGGCGTCAAGGCTTTACTATATGCTCACTGGCTTGAATTGTGTGCTTATGTAGATACATATGTATGTGTACGCGTGCTTGTAAGTGTGTTTGTGAGCCGCAAAAGAAGTTCTCTGGTGAATTCCGAATAAAGTTTCAGGAGCAGACAATCAGAAAAAATGTGCTACCATGCACACACACACACACACACACACACAAACACACTCACATAAATTTACTTCTTCAATATGCTGCTTCACAAGATGGATGCACAAAAAAGAATCCTTTGCCTCTTATTGTTGCTGCAGCCTCAACAGTGGCAACAGCAGCAGGGCCAGCAACGCAGGTGCACTTACGAAAATAATGAAAATGTTGATTACACTAACGTGATGACGAGCTAAGAGGGTGGAGAAAGAGGATGGGGAGGGGGGGGGGGAGAAATGAGGACGAGCTTCTGCTTAACTAGTCTCGCCTTTAGACTGCTTGATTCCGAGCAAAAATTTTCTGTCCTGCTATGATGAACGGCTGGACCTACATATATAAAGTACTGCTCCTCATCATTGCCAACACACATACACACAAACAGACAAGCACACTCGTGCATATGGACACGGATGGAAATGGGTATATATTCGTAGCAAGCGTCGTGGGGACAATCATACCAATGTACCATACCGTGGCAAAGGGTTGAAAGACAGGGACAAATTTATACAAATGTTCTTCTCTTCGTGCCGTAATGCCACTTGATGTGTTGTTATCAAATCGTGCAGTATAAGAAGAAACAGGGTCGTTCATAAATTGCCGAGCTGAAGAAAGTGTCACAAAAAGTTTTGTATAAACGAAGTCTTCTTCTGAGACTTTGGTCGAAGAAACGACAAGAAGTTTTCGGTTCGCTACAAAAAAGATTATAACCGTCATTTGGAAGACAAATTAAGTTTAAGAATTATAACGTTTTCAAATAATATATTGCAAGATATCATCGGTTACCATTTTGAGTTTAATTTTTTTTTTTTTCGAATTTTGAATAAACATTTATTTATAAAAATTTATTCAACATCCCAGCAAACAATGTGAGCCCTTTAGACTCAGGAAAAAATCATATTTCTGAACAAATACGCTCTTTATAAACATATAAAAGAGTCACAAACGAGCGTTTTTTTCTTCCTAGACGGCTCGCTGAAAACAGTCTTAAATAAGAATTGACAGAAAAGACTCATAAATTTGTGCCTTTTAAATTTCAACAAGAAATAATAATTTCTGAGCCTTTTATGAATCTTTTCTGAGACTTTTATGATTATTTTCTGAGCCGTTTAGAACTCTTTTCTAAACGTTTTATCATTCTTTTCTAAGCTTTTTATGATTATTTTCTAAGCCTTTAATTAATCTTTTCCGAGCCTTTTATGATTATTTACTAAGCCTTTAATGAATCTTTTCCGAGCCTTTTATGATTGTTTTCTGAGCCTTTGGGACTCTTTACTGAGCCTTTTCTGAGCCGTTTATATTATTTCCTAAGCCTTTAATGAATCTTTTCAGAGCCTTTTATGATTGTTTTCTGCGCATTTTGAGACTCTTTTCTGAGCCTTTTACGATTATTTTCTAAACCTTTAATGAATCTTTTCCGAGCCTTTTATGAATCTTTTCCGAGCCTTTATGATTGTTTTCTGCGCCTTTTGAGACTCTTTTCTGAGCCTTTTCTGAGCCGTATATATTATTTTCTAAGCCTTTAATGAATCTTTTCCGAGCCTTTTATGATTGTTTTCTGCGCATTTTTTAACTCTTTTCTGAGCCTTTTACGATTATTTTCTAAGCCTTTAATGAATCTTTTCCGAGTCTTTTATGATTGTTTTCTGAGCCTTTTGGAACTCTTTTCTGAGCCTTTTCTGAGCCGTTTATAATTATTTTCTAAGCCTTTAATGAATCTTTTCCGAGCCTTTTATGATTGTTTTCTGCGCATTTTGAGACTCTTTTCTGAGCCTTTTATGATTATTTTCTAAGCCTTTAATTAATCTTTTCCGAGCCTTTTATGATTGTTTTCTGATCCTTTTATAAATATTTTCTGAGGCTTTTATGATTGTTTCCTGAGCCTTTTGGGACTCTTTTCTGAACGTTTCATGATTCTTTTCTGAGACCTTTATGATTATTTTCTGAGCCTTTTATGATTATTTACTGAACCTTTAATGATTCTTTTCTGGTCTCAAATTTTATTCTTCCAGTCTCCAAAAGAATTCATATTTATGTTGTAATATGCAATTTAGGCTTTTAAAAATTATTTAAATTTAATTTTAATTTAATCAAAATTTAAATATGAGTACCTATTTTTGTTTTTGTCAAAAATACAAAATATACAAAAAATAAAAAACAAACACACAATATAAAACCTACAGTACATAAAAGATTCCGATGAACTCTATAAAACAAAAGAAACGTGGACTAATGTGAGACCAATCATCAATCGCGCTTTATGTAAAATGTAGACTAATGCTAAATGATGTTAGAGTTTTAATAAGAGAGAAATATGTACCTTTAAAGACCAGAATATTGTATGTACTTTTAATAAGAAGAACAACAATCGTCTGTTACAATGCAGAGCAAAACTTAACCTGGTGCCACGAGGCACGACCACGTTGACTGGATTTCTAGGCTTTAGAATTTCATTTCAATCCAATACAAAAGCATATTCTGTGATTATTGTGCTGTTGTGCTGCATTGTTGTTGCCTTTATTGGGACAACTTGTCCCCATTACTGTTGCTAGTCTACAACTCAATGGGATTCATTGCTATTTCATTGCTGCACAACACTTTATCAATAGCATAAAGCACAGAGCATCAACAATAACACCAACACCAACAACAACAACAACAACAACAACAACAACAACACAAAACCAATAGACCAAGAATATGAAACTGTACGATACGATACGATTCTGAAGAAGTAACTAAAGCAAAACACAGCCACAATTTTTTGGTATGTGTGTACAACAACAACAACAACAACAACCACAACAACAGCAACAGCATCACATCACTTCATCAGAGGAAATTTATGGATTGATGGCAAAAGAGGTCATCAGGCAACATTTATGCACACAAACACACAAACGCAATGAGAAACAACATAGACATCATTATCAACAACAACGGCGATATAACCATCAACCATCAAGGACAATAGTAACAACGACAACGACAACGACACTAACAGTAATGACAACAACAACAACAACAACAACACAAACAGTAAGAGTAACAGCTATTCAAAACAAAAAAAACAGAAAGATAAATCAACAGTGAAAACGAAAACTATCATCATCATCATCATCATCGAGAATACAATCATCAATGACGAAGTGAGCGAGTGCAACTTGCAAGCATTTCGGTGCTGTATCTGATGACGGTGGTACGTGGTACTGGGTGCCGAGTTCGGTATTCATTCGATCCTTAAGCTGAGTTGCCAGCTCGTTGGTGTTAGATCAAGACTAAAAGATATTTTCATATGGGAATATATGTATGTATGTAAATGCATTTAGTGAGTGCGATTAAAAAGAGCGCACTGTCAGAATCATGCGTTTCCGAAGCGCTCAAGAGCGAATAGGACAGATATACGATATTTCAATGGTCCTTTCTATATACACAAAAACAATATCTGGTAAAAACGTACACCCCCGCAGCTCTGGTTTAGCTGCAATAATCGGTTGAAAGGTTTTAGAGAGAAGATTTTTCATCAGTTTGCAATGTACAGCTACGTGAAAAGAACTGCACTAAAGGAAATATGGTAATACGTATAACCTTTTACAAAACACACACACATAACAATCTTTTTTACAAATACGTATACAGATTAAAAATTTCTAAAAAATATATAAATAATAATATTAAAGGTACCCAGCAAACATTTATAGGAGCGTTCATATTTATTAGTTCAAAAAAGACTCCTTTTTCAGAAGAAAATTTGTGTGCTCCAAAAAGGGACTCCGAAAAGAATCTTACATGATTCAAATATGAATGCTCAGAAAGGCTCAGAAAATAGTGATAAAAAGCTCAGAAAAGAATCATGAAAGGTTCAGAAAAGAGTCGCAAAAGGCTCAGAAAACAATCATAAAAGCTGTTACTCGGAGTCATAAAAGGCTCCGAAAAGAATCATTTCTCAGAAAATAAACATAACAGGCTCAGAAATTATTATTCTTTATTAAAGATTTAAACGCACAGTTGTATGAGTCTTTTCTGACTCTTATTTAAGACTCTTTTCAGCAAGCCGTCTACGAAAGAATAAACTTTCATATTTGACTCTACTATGCGTCCATAAAAAGCGATACATATATGCTCAGAAATATGAATATTTTCTGAGTCTAAAAAGAGTCATATTGTTTGCTGGGGTAATATGTATAACCTTTTACAAAGCCACACATATAACATCCTTTTTTACAAAGCCATATAGAAAAAATTATTTCTAAAAAAATATAAATAATAATATTACAGGTATGTACGAGTATGTACATATGTATGTATATTAAAAATGATGCGGCTTTCAATTTCAAAATAAATTTATACTGATGCTCTAGCTTAACCCTTCAGAACAACTATGTACAAATACATTCCCACCAACCAATATCAAGCATTTGAATATGTATGTACATATGTATGTATATCTGTAAGTATGTACATATGTACGTAAACGCAAAAAATGTGTACAAATAAATATTCGTACGTGTATGAAAATATTTTTATTTTTTTTTTTTGTCCTTTTTCCAACGTGACACAATTTATCAGCCACAAATTCTCTTTGGGGAATAACTCTGAGGGTCGGTTGATTTGGGTTTGGGTACTTGTATAAGAGCAACAACAAAGCGAGGACAAAAGACAACGAGTTCGCGTCGCGGTTACGTAGCGGAATGTATGAATTTTGTAAATCTAACCTAGTTCAACTCTTTTTCAACGCTAGATTTCTACACCGTTATTTTTTAACCTCTTCGCATTATTGTATTTTTTATTTTACCTGGTTTTTGTTGTTGGTTTTTGTCTTTCATTTTTTTCCATCGAAAATACATACATACATACATATATAGCGGATGGTGGTGGTGGTGGTGGTAGCTAACGATGATTGAGCGCTTTTTGTGGTTGGTAGGTTTGGTCTGCCTCGAACCATTCGTTGTCATACTCACACGCTGGGTTTGGGTTTGGGTACCGTTGGGTAGAAATTCATATGTACTCATCCCACAAACACACACACACACACACACAGCCATTCGTTCGATTCGGTTTTGAACTTTCCGGTGTTATGGTGTCGGTTACGTTACGTTGCGGTGCGTTGACGATTTTTAGTACTGCTAAAGACCACACTCTTGCTTGCGCTCTCACCTCGTTTACTTGGAGCGTTTAAAGGATTAAATGCATAAGCCTTCGACAACATCCCCGATGACAGATGAATTTGTACACTTAGTACGTGTGGGAGTGTGAGAGTATGTGTGTGTGTGTGTCTGGGGGTACATACATTTTATGTGTATTGATATCTGCCCTTTAGTCATATTCCATACGTTTTTGCAGCTGCGTGTGCCGAAATTTACATCCCTTCGGATTTTGTTGCGTTTGATTTTCCTTTTTTCGGGTTGCGTTTGGTTTTTTTTTTCCTCTATCGATACCTACTACGTCCATTGGGCCCATTGAGAGAGCGAACATTAAAAAAGTCAATTGAATTGTGAAATTTTCTATTTCTAACTTCAATAAAAACTTGACCTAATCGCGTGATAAATGATTCATTCCCGTTTTAAGGTAGTTTTTAGCTTTCTATTAATAACATCGACCTCAAACATCATCATCAACGACAAATCCAATCCAATTAAATGAAGAAATAATATAATGATATCTATCTGTTCATACCGAGATTAAGAAATGTACATACTCTTAAGTGATATGTGTGTAAAATTATAATCACATTTTATACAAATCAAAGAGTAACCAAATTAAATACCATTTAAAACCATGAAAATTCTGCATAAATCACAAGTATTTATTTACTCGTATAACCTCTATCTATACACGCACAACTCATGCAGACACACACAACATTTACACATACAGACATACATATAATATAAATATTTATACATATGTATATATAGCTACTTCAGCGTATGGACGATTAAACTAATCCATAAGTCTTTAGTCGAAGTCTTTGCGATGACATTTGATGTGTTCTCGCTCAAGTAAATCCCAATAAGATTGTTGGCCAAGGATATGCAGAAAACAACAACAACAACAACAACAACAACACCAATAGCAAAAACAACATATACGATTGTATGTAAATTCAAACTAACACACGTTTTGGCATATGTGTGTAATCATACCGAGCGCTACACTTTATGTTAGTACGAAAAAATGAATGTATGTTCATGCGAGTACAAAAATATGTTCATACATGTAACGTATATATGTATGTATGCATGTATGTGTGTATGTATGTCCGTCCAAAAGACGTGTGGAAGTGAAGTCAATTTGAGTCGGTAATAAAAAAAAAAGCAAATTTCTCAGAAGCAATGAAATTGAAATGCCAGGAATTGGAAAAACGTCGTTTTCACTCACTCAAAGACATCAGAAATGTCGCAAGAAAGTTGAAGCTAAACAGAGTAGAAATAGAGTCAAGCGAGCACCGGCGGGGAGAAGGACGAACTAACTGCTGGCGTATTTATTGCTTCGTGGATGTTGTTGTTGTCGGACTATACTCAAAAGATATGCGTATAACAAACATTTTGTTGTACGTTGCAAATTCCGAATTCTTTTTTTGTTCTCCATCAAATGATTTTTGATGGTGAAAATAATGCATTCCAATCATTCCATTTGGAATTGATCAAATATATTTGTTACGAATATTTTCAACATTCACAAAACTAAGTAGAATTTGGTGAAGCTAATTATAACAATATCAAATAAAGAAACCTAATTCTGATAGCTCGACTTAAAAAATAATGGTAAGGATAGAAAAAAAGGGCAGGCGATTACTGACGTAAGTTCCCAAATTCGTATTTGTATTATAGTGAATTATAGAATTAGGTTTCAAAAAACAATAGTAACAAAGTTTTAGTGAATATTGCTAAAATAAAAAAACATTTTACATGCTTTTTAGTAAGTGGTAAAGAGTGAAAAGTATTATCGTATAGTACTTGTTGTACTTGTAGCTACGACGACTGCTTACCACATTATATGCTTTTAGAAATATGTATGATTATATGTACATGGTGCGCCATCTTTTATGTCGGTATGTGACTGTTTGGCCGTTTTCCAAGCGGCAATATTCTTTGAGTCAATTGTACTTTATACGCAAATATATGTAAATCATCCTTTAATATGCGCCGCAAAGTGGTTCCACTGACGCCAAAATGCTAAGCGCAGTGACGATACGTCCGACATATGTATGTGGGTACACTCGGCACCATTCTCTCTTACCGCTTCAACCTGTTCATTGGAACGTCTTGGGCGTTGATGAAAGGCATGTCGACGATCTCCAATTGTCCCGTGCTCAACAAAATTCAACACCAAACGACGAATAGTGTTGCCAGACGGTGCTTTTTGGCCGGCGACGATTTTCGACGATATGTACGACAATTTTCAATGCACATCGTCGCTATTTCGGCACGTTGTTTTGGTACGAAACGATTTAAGTTTCAAATTGTACTGAATTGATTTAAAAGCATGTTTACTCAAGTCAATGGGTTTATAAATGTTAAAGTTATTCAATTTTTAAATACCGCCATAAAAGATGGCGCACCCTCTTATGTACATACATATGTATATACAAATATGTATTGATATGGTAACCGTATAATCGTAGTATGTATATGTAAAAGAATGATGGCAGATAGTACAAAAGGGCGAGAACATCAAACGTGCTTTCTTACGTCACTCTTGTGCTGAATGTCATCATAACCGACATAAAAATCAATTTCGTTTGTTCAACGTCCGTCCACACACTTTCAATAACGGAGCATAAAATAAAGGAAATCGATGGAAGAAGCAGCATCAAATTGATTGAAGAAGAAAGCTATAGAAGAATCTTTCTGTTTTGTTACTCGTATTTTTTTTTTATTCTTCTTAGAGCAACAATAAGTCAAACGGTATGATTAATAACAATCGAGCATGACGATAAGAGTCGCTTAGTGCTGTATAATACGATAGAAAACTGCACCATGCTTTTCTTGCTGTGAATGTTATTATTTTTTCTACACTAAAAAAAAATTGTAGATGAATATAAAGAAATGATGTATTAATTCTAAGAAACGGTGATCAATATACGGTCAACATATCCTATTCGTTAATATAAAGAAGTTGTTATCAATTTGAGGATATTTTGTTTGATTGACAAAATTTCGTCATGACGTTATTTTGAATACAATTCTGAAATTTGAATAAAATTCGTCATGTCGAGTGTAAAATTTGACAAAAAATCATTTAATTCAACAAAATATATTCGTCAAATTAATGAAATTTTCTTGTATTTATCTTTTTCTATAAAATTAGCTTTAAGTAGCTTTAAGTAACTTACTCTTCGTAATGTATGTCGTCTCCTTTATACTGTTTTCAGAAATGTCATTCATAAAATTCCAGTTTGATTTTATTAATGCAGTAACTAGAAAATAACCGAAATTGCACACATTGCCAGCAATTTTGACAGCTGTCATTTATTGATCTAAATAACCAGCTTTCACTTTCACTCTGGCCTGCCTAACTTCCGAGGCGGATAGTCCATGACATGTTCTATAATATACTGGCATTTAACGAGATATATTACATTTAATATAACCGCCCTGAAGCTGGGGCGGGCGCTCAGCCTGACCACGTTGCCACACATTCGTTTCAGTGTCAGTGTAAACACATTAACATTTATTAAGTGGGTACTAATAAAGCAATAAGAACAGCTGCAGCCACAACAACGGTTGTTACAACGGTACTCGTAGTAATAATAATAATAATGTTTACAACAGCATAAATAAAGCATTCAAGTGGTCTAGTACACTTAAAACATTATGAGGTTTAAAACATTATGAGCTACAGCCAGAATATAAAAATCAGTCTCAATTTCTGTAATTTCTTGTAAAAAAAAATCAAAAATCTTTTTTAGGAATTTATTAACTTTATGATTTAAATGCTAAAAATCCTGCTTTTAATTGAATCTTGTTGTTTTCTGTTTTGAAAACAAGAAAAAGTCTGTCTGTCGTCTGTCCGCCAAACGACAATAATTACGATATTACGATTTAAAAGTTATTCTTTAAGTTGTTAAGCTTTTTAAGTTAAATATATTTAAATAAAAGATGCGTTGGAAATTAAGCATCAAATAGAAATATGTATGTATGTATATACGATATACATATGTATGCATTTATGAAAGTCCATAGTAAAGCAAAGTATTAGTGCTTTCTTCCCTTCTTATGTATGTACATACATAATGCTTTTGTATTTGTTATTTGCAATATTTGCAGGTACTCACAGTATAATACAGTGCGTGCAAATTCTATTTTGTGCAAATTCGAAATAGATTTCTGGCTGGCATCACGCAAATCACATCATCAACAGCAATAATAACAGCAACAACAACATTAGGAAAAACAATCCGCAACAACACAATCAACAAAATAGGCGCAAATGTAGAACAATAGCGTTACAACAATGAATATCAATAGAGAGCTTTTTGTTGTTGGGTTTCACATCATTTCCATCTGGCAACATTAACGGAAAAACAAACTCCGAAGAATTAACGTAAAATTACCATTTTCTCGTTTGTTGATGCCATGATGCTGGCTGGTTACTGAAACGTCCTCTCACCCAATGCAATTAATTACCAGCATCATCGTCGCCGTTTGAACGAACAACTACACCGTGCCTCAAATGCGTTTGTATGTGTCGGTTTCTATGTTAAAATGTATGCGAGATTGAATGCTTGTGCACTAGAGTGGTCCTTAATTTATCAACTTAACAAAATTTCAATCATAAAATAACAAAATATTTGAAAAAATAACTCAATAGATGTGTTTAATAGCACACATCTTTACTGAAAGCTTGTTGCTCTATAGCCGTTCAATTATATGATCTTTAATCGTACAATTATTCGACAACTTTCACCTTTTAGTTCAAAGAGAGCAAGAAATATTGTATGATATCACGAATAAACTAATAATTCGACGAAAATTGTATACAATATATGTATAACTAATTACATAGCAGTATTTTAATAATATACATATGTATAAGATTTCCTAAGATCTTAATCTTCCGATTTCAATTGTTTCTTCGACTAATGTTGACACACAAAAAAGAAAACCAAAAGCTTTTTGCTATAATAATAGACTGACTGTGTTAACGAATGATTAATGAATCGAATTGACACCAAAAAACTGTAAACAAAAGAAGACGTAACGAAAGCTTACGTTTCCTAAAAAAAAAAACAACATTTTGTGGTGGAAAACGCATCAATAAAAATTACGTAATGGCGCATCCGTAAAGGGAATTTTTTTTTACTGCTCTCACAAAAGTTGCTTTATGGAAATTGAATGTCTGGCGGTTTCGATTCGATTGATTGATTGATTGATTGATTGATGGGTTGGTTGGCTAGCTGGTTGGCTAGTTAGTTGGTTAGTTAGTTGATTAGTTAGTTGGTTAGTTAGTTACTCGTAGTTGTCACAGTTGGCTGCTTTAGTTTGCTGCGTTAATGGCATCAACTCCAACCTTTCTTCATTCATGAAGAAACCGAAGAAAAAAGTAAAAGCAGTACAAAAAGTAAAAATGCATACAAAAATATGCCTTAACATTTCTCAGACTCTCAACATTTTTTTATTAGTTTCAATGCTGAGATAGAATGAGGAAGAAGGGTCGAGCGCAATGTAGCAAAGAAGACGAGACAAATTTAAAAAAAAAACTGTCCACTTTTTATTAAAAAATTTAATTATTTTGTTGATGAATTTGCGATGTGGAGCATCTTTCACTATTACACGGTTAAAAATGTGAGATATTTTCAACTTTTGCTTGAGTTTTTCAAATTTATGATTATTATTTTATTATTGCAAAAACTTAGGTAGAATTTCTTTTTGTGATAACAAGTCAAAAGCACTAAAAGAAGTCTAAGTTTTAGTCCTATTTTATATACTATACTACGAAAGCAGAGATTTTCAAACTATTATTAAGAAATTAGAACGCAATGGGATAACTTGAAGCAGAGATTATATATAACATTGTTTGTACCATATTGTATTCTCTGCTATAATCAAGCTTTATATGCCATATTTTCTCTACCAGACTGAGAGCATACGTAGCCGATTGTAGTACGTCTTCTAAGCGAAGAGCTCAAATACCGCCTGAAAACAGTTCTAAATTATGTTTTCTATATAATAAAGCTGTGAGTAAAATATATACGTTTAAAGTTCAAAAAAAGTTTACTATCTCAAGAACTTTATAAGGTTTTTCAAATCACAAAAACGTTGATAATATCCACATTTCTTCATCTCTTGTACATATGTATGTATTTATGTACTTTTTTCTAGATTAGAAAAGTTTTCTTTTACTCTTTTTTGAATAGAATTTATGTGTTGTTTAAAAAGTTTATAGTTTGAAAATGTATACTCAAATTTTGAACCGTGCACTTTAATTATTTATTTTATTTTTATTTTATTTAACTTTGTTTTAAATAAAAACTTTGCGAAAAAAATTGGCTGCAACAAAACTTTGCCAAAAAACAATGATGCAATGAGTCCAGATATAAAAACGACTAAAAAAGAACCTACTCTTCATCGTCTTCGACCCACTTCTTTCTCGTCGTCTTCTTCAGCGAATCTTACGTTTTAATTATAGCATCCTAAAAAGAAGCTTTCATTGCGTTGCGCTTCATAAAGCATAAAAGAATATCACATCAGAATAAAGGAAACAGAAGTCCCAGCAGTTGTAGAAAGACTGTCACGCTGGAGCGCTGTGTGTGAGACAGTGAGCAGGCAGAGGTCACCTCCACCGTGGGGAAGGCACATGGATCCTAATCTAAAGAAAATTTCTGTGAAATTTGCGTGGAAGAAAAGTTTTAATTGTACATGCTGACATCAGCCAAAAGTTGTGAAGTGATGAGAAACTTTCACGTTCCACTGAAGGCGAAAGAGAGGAGCACGAAAGAAGAAGAGAAAAGAGAGGAGAAAAGAGAGGAGACGGAAAGGTGAAGGAGGAGGAGGGGGAAGGGGACATGAAAATTTTAGAGTTGTGGAGTTGGTCAGTTCTAATTAATTTAAGCTCTTTTTGGAGAAGAGAAAAATTTAATTATTTTACACTAATCGGAACAACTTTAAAGTAAACTAGAAAAATTTGTGGTAGAAGACTCAAAATCTGGTTAAATCTCAGTCAAATCTGCTCAATTAAATAAACTTACAATAACCTCATTTAAGTAACCTTTGCTGGTGGTGGTACTCGGTAACATAATACACCGTAAATGAAGACGACGTTATGACGACGAAATTGAAAACAGAGTGCCGGGAGCATTGCGTTTGTAAAATGCATAATTAAGGGTCTACTACCCTTCCGTACGTCGACCCAATAATCATTGATGATATGTTAAATGAAAAAAGTAAGGCCTTGCTAACTGCTGAATCCGCTGGAATCGAGAGAGGTATTCGGGTCATGGTTTTATATCATTAAGAGTACACCAATACACTTCGATCTATATACAGAGAAAAATACTACCACATAAAAATCATAAGATCTCCTTATTGAGCCATTTTACTATGAAATCTTATTAAAACTTATAAATAATATGCTTTTTTCATAGAGAAATCTTATTAATCAAAATCTCGAATTTCGGAAATACATTTTTCTATAAAATTCACGCGAATTCTGTCTCCCAAACCAAAAGTTTAAGAACCACTTCTCTAGAATAATACTATGGCAACGAAGACTGAAGAAGAGAAGAGTGCTCCCTCTTCGACGACTAGTCTCCCTTCTTCCACTGCGGTTATACGCATGCATATCATAGACATCAAATGCCTTTCATATCGTTATGGAAAGTATGAAAATATGGAGAGATTGGTATTTGCACTTTATTACTCGTAATACGATAATAAAATACATTCTGACACAAATTTCTGTACGTTAAAAGATTATTACACAAGCACGTGTGCATGAGTATGTATTCATTGGCATCCAGAAAAAGACCGCTACTGTCATAAAATGACACATAATAAAGACAACTTGTGAATGCTTCAAACAGCATGCATCAAAACAGATTTTTATAAACCTATTGCCCTTTCTAATTTTACTATCAACAACGACAAACCTGTTCTTATGCGGCCCCTTTTTGTGCGGTTTTTTATGTGCGATTTTTTTCACGCAGTATATAAAAAAAATCCAGGAAAGGCATGAAAATTAAAAATTCAAATTGCCATTTAATAGCAAATTTTTTTATGCGATGCGTCTTTTATGCGATCACTATCCTGTATATTCTATGGATGTATGTATTTACCATACATATTTAGATATTTATTTACATATATTTTTCTTATCCTTAAAATGTTTGGCTTGAAATTTCCTTACATTTCATTACTCGAACGATCATAGCTTAGCTTTTTTCCCCAAAAAAAAAGATTGCAAAAAACCGTTCAGAGAAAGAAAAGCGATCATCGCTTAATTAAGTGTAAAATATACAAAAATTTTAAATGCGATTTTTAATGAACCTTAAAAAAATGTATTTAAAAGTAATATAAAAACCGAGAAAAGCGGGAATGGTTAAAAGCTATCGAAATATATAGTTTTTTGCATACAACTGATTACAATTTTTGCACTTTTGATGCATTTTAATTTATTATTTATTTCATTTTGATTTATAGCAGAATTTTGCAATCACAAAAACAATTGTGCTTATTAAGGTAATTATTTAAAAAAAGTTTGGCCCGCAAATTTTTCCTTCAAAATTTTTTGGCAAATTTCAACTTTGACATTAATTTTCTCGAAAACTGTTTGAGCCAGGATCTTAATTCCGAAAATACATTAAACAGTGAATATTTGGTTTTCCAAAGCAGGTAGCAAAACTGGTCAAAATTATTCCGTTCTTTTTTGAGAATTTTTTTCGATTTTTAGAAAATTCCCTCTAGCTCCTAAACGGCGAAAATAACTTCCTTCCTATACGGTTTCTTCTAGTTTCCACCTACACGCCCTAACCTTTTGGTGTATCTCGAACAAAACACCCTGTATACTAAAAGACGGAAATACTAAAAGAAATTCTATCGTAATCAACTGTCACGATGGGTAAACGTGAAACAAAAAAAAAAACAAATTGAATTGAATTAAACGATAACAACAATGACAGAGCGAGTCATTAAACAGTATGTAATGCAAAACAACAATAACCCAACAACAACAACAACAACGAGAACCACAACAATGCATATAGCATACTAAATTATCACCGGAACTTGCCGTCTAGCTTAATACGGAACAGGGCACAGATTAAAAAGGACGCACGGACGGTTGAATGGGCCATAAAACATTCGAGACCTTTCTTAAATTAAGTGTCGAGTTATTTTCATTTATCCGATACTACATTGACTATAGCGACCCAAACAGGGGGTACTCATTGAGGGTACTCTTGCACTGCCAGCACCAGAGATGGAAGAATGAATAGATGGAAGGGGTAAAAACAGGATTACCCACGCCATGCCGTCCAGACGGCACTTCGTCCTCTTTTTAAGGATTGTCTATCCGGCTGAAGTGCGATATTAGGATTTTGTGTAAATCATTTAGTCACATTGTGCAGATGATTGTGATTTCGTAGTTGAAAGAATATTTCACAAAAACAAAAGGTTTGTTGAAGAGCAATGAAGAGATACTAACTGCCCACGATAAGTAGCTTACTATGTACGAGTATATTTATATTGTTCTTTATTTCAATACAATGCACAAATGTCGGTTTATGTCATGAGTTCTTTAATTTTGTGACATTTTTTAGCCTTTGAAAAGTCTGTATAAACACAGCGCTTTCCTTCTCAAAAACTTAAAAGTTGAGTTTACCTTTTTTATAGTGTTGCTGCATCATTTGTCTGCAGCTGTTGCCGCTTTCTTATCATTCGATTGGTGTTTCTGGTGGAGCCACCAACAAAATCAAATAAAAATTAAAAGAGCCGAAAAACAGCAACTACTTTAGAAAAAAAATGTCATACAGTCAAGCGAGAGAAAGCAAAATTAATGACTCTCTGTTAAAATAATTAGTGCTCGCCAGCGCTAAAATGATACTAATCTCTTCAACACTAAAAAGCATTTATAAACAACAAAGGTTAAATTGGCAACTGGAGTTTAACGCCATGGCCAAAGCACCGCAAAGGCGCTCTGTATACAAACGGCGTGTGGCTTTGCCTGCCTGAATTAATGTCCTCGCTGAGTTCGTCGTTGAGTAATGTTTGCAGTTAAAATGAAATGCCATGCCATTTTCCGCGAGCCACCACCATAAATTGCCACCTAAATGTGGTCACTATGATACTCGTACTCGTACCGAAATTCATTTCGTGAAATGTGTACGCTACCATCTTGATATTGCAGATAAAATTATAATGATATATTGCAGAATGGAATGGTACGCTTTATTTGCTTGTAGGTGTTCTCGTCGATGCTCAATATAACGGAGGTGGGGGGGGGCCTTAATATCAAATACATAAGTTAAAAAACTTTACGAAAATCGTGCACGCATTTTGATGTCAATCAAGTGACGATTATCAACAAATCATATTTAATCAATTTATTTATTGCTGCTCTTTTGTGAAATTGTTTGTCCTTTTATGACAATTCTTTATGAGTTTCTTTATGAGTTTCTTTGAGTTTCTTCTCGTATTCTTCCGGAATTTTATACCAAGCATTTCTTTGTTTGATTTCGTTCCATACATTTTATTGGATATCGACGAAAACGTGCTGTGCATTTGATAGTCTTTCATTCGAGAGTGGAATATGTGTACTTGTATGTCACTTAAGTTGCTTTTTCTTCTAATACATACATACATTTTTTCGTAACAATATGTACACTCTTTCATGAACTTAATAGTTTTTGGACTAATACAAGTGTTCAATCAAATACAAAGACCGTTTGAATCAGTTCATTTAGGATTAATTAATTCGCATAGATTGAGTTGGTCCCTTCACTTACATGCTTATTCCCAAGCTCACTTTTACCCATTGTCGTCGTCTAAAAACAGCTGTCGTTGTCATTTGCTATTTACAAGTAAATTGCTGTCGTCTTCGAATTGACATTTTCGTACTTGTGAATAGCTTTTAGTCCAACCACGTAGCCGTGCCACTGCAATTTACCTACTACTAGCATTGAAAATTGTATCTAGTACACAAACCTTTTAGCAACTACATTGCAACTGATATAAGCGTAATTTAACATAAGTCACTTTTAGAAGAACTGAGCTTGTGGATACGAATTCTGCCAAAAAGTGACTTTTCAGAGACGACGACGACGACGAATGACTCAGTGAGTTTGTGAAGTTTTAATTGTTTTATTGTTTTCAAAAAAGTCTTAGTCTCGATCGAGAACCGATTAGCACTTAACTGGAAATTGTAAAAACGGCCCTTAATTTAATTTTGTGTTCACAAATTTCTCAAAAATAATCTCCATATATACATATGTACATATATGTATGATATAGTAAACCTCATGGGCAAATCACGCCCATTTCTTGTGAGATGACTTTCACTAACATAAAACAGTAAATTCGAGAGTAACAATAAACGTTCGTAAATCTAGATTAAAAAAAAAATTAATATCTGTTCATTAAAGGCGCGGCATGTTCCTATGAATACTAAGTGTTTAATAACGATAATTATTCTTTACATAAAAATAATACGCCTTTTTCAGGGCGAAAGGTCGGCAAACTTAACGAACTTCAAGAAACATGGACTTCTCTTTGAATAAAGAGCAGGTCTCTTTAGGAGATTCTTGATAAAATTATCTTGGTATTGTTATGTAGACACATTTCCTAAAAGAGACCCGAAAACCTCTTGATGACCGATCTTTTTTTTACGCGTCTTTTTAGTTTGTATTTTAGCGAATTGTTTTTATAACAACACCAACGATCTACTGAATTAAATAAATCCTAGAGAGAGCTAATTGGTCATTTGAAAAACTCTTAACAATCGCGTTTCTCTCTCTCTCTCTTTCTCTCTAACATTCTGACGAATCAATTCCAATCCAGTCTCTTCGGTCGACTAAAGTATATTTTATTCGCTATTCGTACCGCTCTTCGGAGACACCTGAACAACTCCCAAAAATGCACGGAATTCGTTTGTTAATTTAATCACATTTCGACCGTCGCGACGGGTCGGTGTTGTTTCGGCGTTTCTAGTTT
This sequence comes from Conops quadrifasciatus, assembly GCA_949752815.1. Lineage (NCBI taxonomy): Eukaryota > Metazoa > Arthropoda > Insecta > Diptera > Conopidae > Conops > Conops quadrifasciatus. The sequence goes on along the minus strand of OX457078.1, from coordinate 12,200,054 downwards.
CGAATATTGCGGCAGACTTTTCGACTCTTGGATCGAAGTTTATTCACATCGATCGGTTGATTGATCAATTTTTACGGTCATGGCATGGATACGTTGACAGCTGATAAATTTATAATTATCCATCGTATTGTCTTGCGAACATACACTGACGTTCGATTTGATGTCTTCCACCTTCTACCTTCACACACCTCTTCGTTGTGTGTAAATGTTTAAAATGTTTGAAAAGAAATAAATGTCTGCGTCTTGCTGGAGCCGTGTTCACATTTCTTCATGTCGTGAGTGTTAAAGACGCGTAATCGTGATTGCAATTTCAGTTTTGGTAAGACAAACACGTCACATACTTCGGTCAGTTGTGCGCTCTTGCATATTTTTATTGATTTATTTTTATTAAAAAAAAAATTTTTCTATGAATATTAAACTGCAATTTGGAAAGAGTCGTCGAAATTCTTAAATCGAGTTTGGAGCTTTCAAATTTGCAGTATGTGCTGTTGGAAAAATAGCGTTGTGATAATCTGGCTAAATTTTGTATCATTCAATTTCATCAATACTGCAAAAATTAATTGGAAATATCATCCATCTGCCATGGATTTATTTGATCACGAATTCACCAGCTACGCAGAAGGTTTGTTTGAGATACAACAAGAAATGTTTTCGGTTGTACATAATCAACGGGCATTGACGGAGAGACGGTACGGTGATGAGGCGCTTTGTGTTTATAACGTGCTTAACTTTAATATGGCAATAAAGGCAAAGGTTTTAATAGCATTGTGATCTCTTAAAAGGTTCATTGTTTACAAAATATAAACCAATAAAAATTGAAGTTATTGAATTATTAATTTTTATTACTCCAATTACAAAAGCTAAACTTATTTATAATTAAAAAAGTTAAAATCGAATTTCCAGTCCTATGTTTCAACGGTTATTTAGCGGTTTATTCCCAATGAAATAATTCCCAAAGTTAAAAAATAATATAAAATAACAACCCAACTGAAAAAGTGAAATGCAATGAAGCCGAAGTGCGGCCTCCACGCTCACAATTTGATTCTGAGAGGCCTTGAGCTTCAATAAATAAATAAATAACAAATAATAACATAAATTTAAAATTTCACCTAATAAATTTATATCTATATTTTATAAAAAATTTAACTCTTACTAATAATTTAATATTTCTAATTCTAAGTTTCTAATTCTAAATTAGATTGTGGAACGTATCATTGTTGCATTGTTTGAAAAATTTTTAATTAAGCCTAACAGTATGCTAGCATTTTTTATACAGCCAGCAACGTAAACACTACAGTAGAGTCCCGTTCAATGCAGGAACTACGGTCGGGTTCGGCGTTGTAGGAAATCGCGTTAAACAAAACATCCATTATCGGATAAAGTATCAGATAAAGGCATATATATTTTGCTTTTATAAACAGAAAATCCGAAACTATTTAGAAACGTTCAATTATATACTGTTAGAGTGCTGAATGAGATCTAGTCGCAAAATTTTCATCGATTTATATGAATTACCATTATAAGATAGCGCATTTTATGAGACTTCACTGTATTTGAAATTTCCTGATATGTACTCGTATATATTTTTATGATTTCCAAAAAAATAAAGTTTTTTTAACATATTCCCAGATGAGTTTGAACAACCCGACCCAAATGTCGATGAAGACGCCGACGAAACGGGAATGGACGATCCAGAAACTATGCCACGCCTTTTTCAAGGCGATATCGCTATCGATCCATATACATATATTACACTACGCCTCGGCGTGAATCCTATGAAACATCCAAAACGCTTGTGGCCTAACCGAACCATACCATTTGAAATTAGTTCGCTGTACAGAGACAAGGAGCGTGTTCTGATTGAGCGTGTTCTCAAGACATTTAACTCATTGACATGTATTAGGTTTTTACCATACGAAGGAAAGGATGAGGATTACCTTTTGATATCCCCGCCCGAGGATGGCCCTAAAGGCTGTTGGTCGTATGTTGGTAAACGCGGTGGTGCTCAAGTCGTTTCCTTACAACGTCCCGATGAGACCAGCCTTCACTGTTTTAGCAGCGAGGGACGCATCATGCATGAAATGATGCACGCCCTCGGAATCTATCATGAGCAGTCGCGCGCCGATCGCGACAATTTCGTCAAGATTCACTGGGAGAACATTCTGCCTAAGTTTCGTAAGAACTTCAAATTGATTTCTCGAAAACGAAGCAAGTACACGTTCGATTACGACTACAATTCCGTGATGCACTACGGTGAGTTCTACTTTAGTCGCAAGCGGGGTCAGAAACCGACGGTGACGCCATTGCAGCCGGGCGTCCACATTGGTCAACGGAAGACCCTAAGTAAAACGGACTGTCTAAAGATTAATGACCTCTACGGATGCCTGAAGGGCAGACAAGCAAAAATGTATCGAAGTTTTTGTTATCTATTAGGATTGTAAATATATATGTATAATATGTATAGTATTTCCTTGACTTACCGTTGTAGTTTTTCGTCATAAAAGTCTTGTAATTTGTAGAATTTTGTTTTTTTTTTAATTTTTGAACGTTTTCTTAATGGCTTTTTCAGCAAATCGTATTACTTTTATAATTTAATTGATTTTGTAACCCACTTTTATAATTTCATTCTATTTAAAATCGTAAATATACACGCAAACGAGTATTTTCAAAAAGTGCAGCATTGCAAGATTAAGAACATATTTCATTCAATGTTTAATCAAAACCAATTTTTTTAGCCGAAGTTAAAACCAAAGAGCTATTACACTTTTTTAATATCAACCGTTTTTAATTTTAAATCAATTGGATTATAAAATCGTTTCGAAAATATATTTAAATTGAAAATCAAAATCTTGCATTTATGTTTTTCGAATTTTTGTAATAACAGCGTGTACAATCATTATCAATGAAGCTTCACACACGAGAACAATTGTGCATGCATTAAATTGTCGCTTGTGGGCGATGGAGGTAATTCGTGCATTAAAAATTCTTCACTCTTTGACCTGCAAGAGTGAACCACGTAACCAATACAGACACGATTTTCCTTAGCGGGGGCTCTAAATTCTTCACAAACCCATGCGAGCCATGTTCACGTATACATTTTCTACACAGCTCCTGTTAATCTCGAGTCTGGCGACAAAAATAAAAATTGTGCATGCATAATTGTGTGACGAGCCAATCGAAATCAGCTGACTGAACTACGAAACATTGGAATTTAGCTCGGAGCTTCATATAATAATGACCAGTGTTGGGAAAAGTGTGTATTGTGTACTTTTTTCAGTACCTCTTGCCTTAAAAAGTACCGAAGAAAGACCATACATTTTACAATACCTTTATATTTATCAAAGAAGCGTTAGATGCAAAAAGATTTTTTTCTTATTAAATATTTATTGCCTACATATATTTGCAACCCTGTAGCATTCTGAAATGTAAATATCACAAAACATAACGTTAGTTAAACGTTCTAAATATCTAAATAGCGAACTGTTTAATAGCGTTTTACCTATTGAACAGTTAAAAAATTAACTGTGACTAAAAGTTCTGCTCCAGGGGCAAACTGTGACAACTCGTTATTGTTTAGTAGAAAATACTCGTTAGAACAGAACTGTGACAACTCGTTATTGTTTAGTAGAAAATACTCGTTAGAACAGAACTGTGACGTAGAGAATGACAATTTTTTTAAAATTTTTCCTTTAAAGTTTCAACTGTCTCACGATAACTGATAATCTTAACTCTTTGGCAGCTCCGAAAATTGTAGAGTTGTACACACACTCACAAAACACTAAAAGAAGTAGGACATTTTGTAAATTTTCACAACGCACCGCGACGAAAACGTCTATACGCCGCGAAAGTAACCAACGGTTTTTCTCTGTCTGACGTGCTTATCGGATTTCTGTGTAATACAACCCGTCAAAAAGTTCGCCCCGCAGCGTTTTATTGCTTTTATTAGTTTCACAATTAGCTTTCACAATTTCACTTAAAATGTAAGTTTAAAATCAGAAACACTACAAGACTCATATATGGCACGCTACCTATAGCTAATATAACAGTTCTTTCCGGTTTTGCTTTGCTATTTTTCAAATTCGTTCTTGTTTAGTGTTGGGAACTATCTACTAAAAACTATCGAGTTATTCGATAGTTGAAAATTATTCATTTATTCGATAGTTTCATACTAAAAACTATCGAATAATTCCACCATTATATTATTCGATAGTTTTTAGCAGAGATCTTACATCTTAGCAGATCTTAATAATTAATACAAATAGAAATTAGGTATTAACAATTTATATGTATCTTTCTTCAAATAAATGTTGCACATAACGTTTTTTTTACTACTTTTTTTAATATTTCAAATTTTGAATATTTTTTCCTGCATAGAACGCATTATCGTATTTTACATCAATTTATATGGAAAAAATTGTTTCGCTTAACGAGTGTTTCGCATTACGAGTTGTTTACACATGCGACGGATTTCAGGCTTAAAAATGCAACTTCGTGTTTTCATCATCGCGACGAGTCGCAATGTTGCCTGTGTTTTGTTTGTCAATGTTTACATGTGCGACAGATCGCACTTCTATTTGAAGAGAAAGCAATATTTCACAGCAGTCCCGAAGAGATTGGTAAGAATTGCAATAAGAATTCCATATATATATATGTAAAAAAAAACAATGAAACATAGGCATCATTGCGATTCATTGCAAATTTAGAGTTTAATCTATTGTCCTTGACATTTCCTTGTCCAGTAGTTCGCCATGAGATGCAATTTACTTTTCGATTTACTTTAGACGAGCAAATACTTGTTAATACATGCTTACAGTTTTTCTTTCTTTTGAACCGTTTTATTAATCAGTGAACTTTGTTAGAAAATGTAATACGTAAATTAATGCCTTAGGAAAATTATAAATAAAAATTTGATTTCATGTTAGAGTTGTACTTGGTTGTACGTTTTAACGGTACGTGCGATGTGTAAATTTTACTAATAATAATTTTATACAATTCATGCTATAAATAGAACCAAGGAACCAAGGAGATTTTACGAGAAGCAATAATCGCTGCCACTTGCTTGGCGACTGCAAGAAATCAAAGCTGCGATGGTCGCTAACAAAGATTTAAAGCCTGAACACATCAAATGCTGCTTTGCTGCCACAGCAAGAAGTAATCTCAAAATTACATTGGCTCTTATGGGAAACGAGAAAAAAACAAATTCTCTTTTACATCTTAGCGGCAATACCGCTACCAATTGATCTATTTCGTATTTTGCATCATGTCGCTGCTCTTTTTCTTCTTTTATTGTTGTTTGTTTACATTTTGCCTCGTTTTTTTGTTGTTTGTTTACGTTTTACCTCTTAGCTTCACCGCTCTTAGCTGTATATATTGAAATTTTATTGCTTTTAGCTCTGCGAATTTAACAACTCTTGGTGCTTGCCGCAGCGGCAAGATGCAGCTATGTGTTCAGGCTATAAGGCTACCAAATTACAGCAGAATTGCCAACACTAAAAATTAGTGAAAAATTTGATAATAGCTATTGAAACTGGCAGCACTGTGCGCTACTCGCTCGATTCTTGGCTTTCGGAAATAATCGCCGATATTTTCCCCGAATGCGTCATTCTACATTTGGACGAGGTTAGGTAAGAACGTTTTATTTGTTCGATAGGTAGCACGAGTTTTTCTGTGTTCCAACAGGAAATGGTTTTTGGAAATTTTGCATAAAATAATATAGCGAGTAAAATGTTGCAAGTTTTAGTGCAAAATTTTGCAAAAAACTATTTCAGTGTGAAAGAAGTTGCTTTTAGAGTGCCTCTTGTAAAAAATTTATCGATCTCATTTGTGCGACGCCATATTTTTTCATCCACGAACAGGCAGGACAACTTTACTTTTCCAAACGGGATATACACTTCTGAGCACAGGGCTATTATAACCGGGAAAAGTGTCCTGAACCGCAACATTTCATCTCGTTCCAATTTAGAATCTGAAAGAAATTTTTCAGCAAACTTTTGCAGAACTGTACGAAATTTCAGCTCAAGTTTTCCGGAATCATCAACGGCAAATAAGGAAACAACTGGCAAATCTTCACTTTACATAGACTCTGACGACGAAGAGGATAATTTAAATATGTAAGTAATATAAGTTTCATTTTGATAAAAACACTTGGTGGCTCCAAGTTTATTTGTACGTTAATGTAAAGTACATATAATTTTCTATCTACACCAACTTCTTCGTGTGGGATAACCGCCATTTTGTTTTATCTGACTTTAATATTTTTCTGGTATAAATTTCTCTATACTAGATTTTAGGTAGAGAAATAACCTTGGAATAAAAAGCCAACACAGCAGGTATACTAAGTAAAGTGTGTATACCCTAAATTTTGTGCATAGATTTGTTAGCATAAAATACATTTTTCTTTCGAAAAATATCTACAGTGCTAAGGCGCTGATCTCATTCCATTTTTAAAACGTTTTTTATTTTACTTTTTGGATTTGGATGTATTTCATTTTAAAATAAGCCACGCTTGCATTGTGACATACATACGTATTCTGAGATTCACGAACTATTGAATCGTCTCGAAATTGCATTGCAAACAACAAAAAAAATCGTCTCTTTGTTGTTGTTTGCAATGCAATTTCGAGACGATTCAATAGTTCGTGAATCTCAGAATACGTATGATAATAAATATTTCTGCTTTTCCGTTCGCCTTCAACTATACTTACTTATTATTATAAATGATTTTAATTATTTCGTGGTATCGTTAAGATTTTCGACAGGGTTGGATGATGGTAGGTATTGGCGAATTTCGGTCATCCCTTGTCAAGTTGAGAAAATCGCTTGATAATATTACAAAAATATACATATGTACTTCGCAAATAAAATTGAAAATTTTTCGCCTGCGTCGCTATTTGTAAAAACGGCTTATATTTACTTTACGCATGTGGCTCCAATATTTTTTTTTTGTTTTTTTTTTTATTAGTGCTCTTGGTCCTGACCCCAACAAGCCAAAAAAAAAATGTCGCTCTCTCTTGGGGGCGGGGCTGGAGCCCCTTGAAATTTGAAATAAAATCGTCTGTATCTCCGAAACTATGTAAGCTGTTTGGGTGATATTGGTTCCGTTATAAAGCTAATTAAAATGTCATTCATTTATGTAAAATAACTTTTTATCGAAATATTTCTAGTTTTATAAATAAACGCAACCTTAGGTTTTTAGTACTATTTTTTTTGATAAAATAATTTTTCCAAAGAAAAATGTGTAATTAACCCAAGGAAATATACTAAAAATAAGATAACATATATTTTAAGCTTTCTGTGCAGTATTTATAAAGAAAACTTGTTTTTAAATTGATAAGAAAGTACTTTCTGAAATTATCTTATTATACCTTTTTACAATAATGCGTCTCTGGTACTATGCATTATGTTTACCGTAATGGTTGTGGTGGTGTTAGTAACAAAGTGACAATAGACGGCGCTCTATTTCTTTAGATTTTCATATGAATTAAAAATGAAAAATTTTTCGCCTCCGGCGCTTAATTTACATTGGAAAATTTTAAAAATTTCATTTATATTTGTTTCATACATAATGCTTAATAACCATACAAACAAATCGCAAATTGAATATTGTTTCCAGTTTACAACAACAATACCAAGAAAAACGATAACTGGCGTCATAGCTTAAAAGGCCCAACGGTGCAAACTCAGTACGTTCGCATTATTAAAAATATGTATAGCAGTAAAATTCTAAATTGGTAGTTTATACTTACGTTTAAAAATGCGTTTTCTCCGTAAGTACTGCACCGATTTGTATGAAATAAATTTCCTCAGAAAGCTTAAAATATATGTTATCTTATTTTTAGTATACTTCCTTGGGTTAATTACGCATTTTTCTTTGGAAAAAATTATTTTATCAAAAAAAAAAATAGTATTAAAAACCTTAAGTTGCGTTTATTTATAAAACTAAAAATATGTCGATAAAAAGTTATTTAACATAAATTAACGACATTTTTATTAGCTTTCTAACGGTACTAATAACATCTAAATATCTTCTACAGTTTTAGAGATATTAAGGGTTTTTTTTCAAATTTCAAAGGGTTCTAGCCCCGCCCCCAAGGGAGAGCGACATTTTTTTTTTGGCTTGTTGGGGTCAGGAAAAGGAGCACTAACAACAAAAAATTAAAAAAAAAAAGTTGGAGTCACTTGTCTAAAGTAAATATGTTCCGTAAAAACTTTCAAATAAACTGAAAATGAAAATTTTTTTTTTATTATTTCCATGGTAATAATACCATCAACTTCACAATTAAAGTCAGATAATATTATGTTTAAAGTACATGCAGACATAGTGTAAGGACAATATAAACCTCGTCAATAAATTATTAGGAATTTACAATAACAACAATAGTAAAAGTAATGGCAGCACCCGCCAAAGCTTAAACATTTAAGACTCAACGTTGCATACTTTGTAAAGTCGTACTACTAAATGTATGCATAGTATGTAGTAAAATTCCAAAAGAGTACTTTATGCTTACGTTAAAAAATAAGTTTTCTTCGTAAATCCTGCAACCAATTTTATGAAATAAATTTTCTCAGTAAGGTAATAGTACCTGCTTTCTTAATTTTTGGATTATTATGTGGGTTATTTACACATTTTTCTTTGGGAAAATTTTTTTCTGTAAAAAAAAATTGCATAAGCTTACATTCATATTTTCCACTTCTCGAATATTTCATTTGAACATGCCTGAATTCAAAAACTGAAATTTAAAATATGATATTTAGATTTTATTTATAAATTTTCAAAAATATTGTATTATTTTGCCATTGAATGTATAATTAAGCACCTATAAATCTTTCTTGCAAAATAACTTACATACGATGTGAATATGAGCTCAATCGAACTATTATTATAGAAGTTGTATCGTGGCGCCAGCTATCGGTACCAAACCTGACTAAGAACCATCTAAGTAACAAACGCTGTAAATATTATGGCAATCGACCAAATACTTTTAGAGTTTTGCGGCCATTAACATACGCAGGCTTTCCTAATTCGGAAAACATGTTAAACAGTGAATATTTGGTTTTTAAAATCAGTTAGCAATGGTCAAAATATGTACTTCCGTTTTTTTCTTTGAGAATTTTTTCCCCATTTGATGTTTTCAGAAAATTCTCTAGCTCTTAAGCGGCAGAAATAACCCCCTTTCCCAAACGATTTTTCCTTGTCTAGACCCAACCCACAAGCCCTAACCTTTTGATGCATCTTATGCGGAACACCTATTGTATGTGTATATGTCTCTGCTGGTGCCACGGTAGCAGCAGTTTTGTACGAAAGGTTTTTTTCTGCTTGAAAAAAACCCCATGAAAATTTCTACTAAGTGAATATTTATAATTTTTTTTTTGTCATAGGCTTAGGAATAGTTTTCAATTTTTCTAAAAGTTTAATTTGAAAAATTTGTTGTGTACTGAAAAATCGAAAACTTGCTGAAATTTTATAGATTTTTCGATCGAAAGAAATTTTTAAATCTATACAAATGATGTAAACTTAATGTTTTAATTATGACGAAGCAGAGTTTTTATTTGTTACTTCATTTTCAGGGCCCCACATGATAGAAATTTTGGCGGTCGTAATGGTCGTGGCGGCGACGATCGGCACGGTGGCGGTGGTGGAGGAGCTAGACACGGCGGCGGAGATTACCATGGCGTTCGCAACGGACGTATTGATAAGGGGCGTGGAGGTGACCGCGGCCGTGGCGGTGGTGGTGGTTTCGGCGGTCGAGGCGGTGGCGGTGGAAACGCACAAGATCTAACAATCTACGATATCGACTTTAGCAGCTTGGCACCATTCAAGAAAAATTTCTATCAGGAGCATCCACAAATAGCTAATCGATCGCCTGCCGAAGTGCAGCGGTACCGCACTCTGCATCAGATTACCGTAAGGGGTAATGCGCCCAATCCCATACAAGACTTCAGTGAAGTTTGCTTCCCCGATTACGTGACCAAGGAAATTAAACGACAAGGGTATACAGCGCCTACAGCCATTCAGGCACAAGGCTGGCCTATTGCTATGAGCGGCCACAACTTCGTGGGCATCGCCCAAACCGGCTCTGGCAAAACTCTTGGGTATATATTACCCGCCATCGTTCATATAAATAACCAACAGCCACTGCAACGCGGCGATGGACCCATTGCCCTAATTTTGGCACCAACCAGAGAATTGGCGCAGCAGATACAGCAAGTGGCTACAGAATTCGGAGCGTCATCGTACGTGCGAAACACTTGCGTTTTCGGTGGTGCTCCTAAACATGGGCAAATGCGCGACTTGCAGCGTGGCAGTGAAATTGTCATTGCAACACCTGGACGGCTGATTGATTTTCTTGCCGCAGGCAGCACCAATCTGAAGCGCTGCACTTACCTCGTACTGGACGAAGCTGATCGTATGTTGGATATGGGTTTTGAACCGCAAATACGTAAGATCGTCTCACAGATTCGCCCCGATCGCCAAACTCTAATGTGGTCCGCCACCTGGCCCAAAGAAGTAAAGCAGTTAGCTGAGGACTTCTTAGGCAATTATATACAAATCAATATCGGCTCCTTGGAGCTATCAGCCAATCACAACATTACTCAAGTGGTCGATGTGTGCGAGGAACATGACAAGGAGGAAAAGTGAGAGACCTGGATGATGTAACTGCTGGTTAACTAGATAATGTAACGCTTCTTCTATAGGTTAAAGAATCTACTGTCGGAAATCTACGACACCAGTGAGAATCCTGGAAAGATTATAATCTTTGTGGAGACAAAGCGTCGCGTCGACCAATTGGTACGTTTCATTCGCGGCTTTGGTGTACGTTGCGGTGCCATTCATGGCGATAAGTCGCAATCAGAACGTGACTTTGTTTTACGTGAATTCCGTTCAGGCAAATCCAACATACTGGTAGCAACGGATGTGGCAGCTCGTGGATTGGGTAAGTCGAAGCGTACACGACGGAGGCTGTTTGTTTCTGAAAGACTAACTTGATTTACTGTTGAGAATGAGTGCAATTTGTGCACTTCGTAAGCCAAATTATAGAATTTTGTGGCTTTGACATCATTGTCAATATAACCACTTATGAAAAAAGCAGCAGAAATATAGTTTTATCAAAGTTTGAAACATGCAATAATTGATGCAAAATTGACGCCAATTGTATGCTATGATAAGATTTATATTTTGATTCATTTTATCCACAAATCAGCGCTCCAGCTATTTCCATTCATTCCTTCGACAACGGCCACCGTTTGCCGGAAAGTACTTTTCACCATTTGATCTCATCAAATCCACTTTGCGTTTCTAAAATATTTTTATATTACCTGAAACGTCTTTTCACTTCCTCTCTCTCCTTCCGATTTTCATAACTCAGCAAGCAACAAGACTTATTTTAGCTTTTATTACTATATATTCTCAATAATGAAGCTGCTATTAATTTTGGAAAATTTATTTCCACCTTTCTTTGTTTTCTCCTCATCTCTTTGTTCCTTTGCAGAGGCCGTTTATGGTAGTATGGTGGGGATAAGAACTCAACATCTTTTGATATGTTGAAATAATAAAAAACATTTGTTCTGCACACGAGAAAATTGTGAAAGAAATTAAAATGTATGATGTGAAGAACCGATGAAATGATTTTTCATGTTGGACGTGAACGGAACTGTTAAGGCGCGACAACTGTTTTTGCCAGATACTATTGGAAACTGGTAGTATGATGTTCACGCGCTCAAAACAGCACACGTTGCGTCAACAAAACCTGCAGGGGCAGAGCGGCGCCTTAAAACAACCTGCAAGATATATAAAGAGCAAAGACAGCAACAAGGATTTTTTGTGAATGGATGGACATTACTTCTGGCTTTTGTTTAAGCCTTAGTACTTGACGTCCATAAAATCCTTTTTATTATATTTCAAAGATTCCTACACGGGCATCGGTTGAAGAAAAATATCCAAATATCCCTATCATCAAACATCAAATGTGGCCTCTGAATTGTACTTAACTAAGATAAAATGCTCTATTTTTGAGCTCTCAGAATTTCAGATTGAGGGTATAGAAAAAGCTAAAGACGATTATTTACCTACAGTCTTGCTGTAATAAAATGACACACAGTCGAGTGCATGAGAGCAGCAGACCTTGTTCTGCATAGTGTGGTAAGACGCACCCAAGGGCAGCTGCGTTGAGTCGGAGAATTAGGCTTAACGTGCACCTTTATGTCAGGATTTTAATTTTCGTCACGCACTTTTGCTCTCATCGCACTCTACAGAAGGCGTTCAATCACAACAGACGCAGGCACAACACACTCAAGAAATGCATTTCCTATTCTACAAAACGTACATATGTGTTCTTTGGCAAACAGCGACGCGGGCAAATTGTCTTGACTCAACAAAAGTTGATTGCTTCAACTCCAGATTGAACTAGATGGAATAAAAGTTGTCTTCAACATAGGCGTAGTCCTTTAAAGTAAATGTTTTAAAGAGAATATAAGCAATTTTATATTCATTCGTCGTCTAGTTCATGGTTTTTTCTGGGGCTACCGCTATATTGTTTTTATTTCAATATTCCACAAATGAGGACGACGTTAACGAATTTTTGGACACAAGACAAATGTTGATTAGCTGTTTCTTTGGATGCAACACCACTTCATCATTTGAAAAGTCCAGAAATCATCTTTAGAGATACGTCGTCGTCATCACGTCGAGATCAAGGCAAGAGCTAGTAACTGCGAAACCATGAAGCGGAACAAAGGACACATTTGTTGTGGACTTGGATTAAATGGATATGCATAGAGACGGAGAGAGATATGTAATTAAATAGAGAAAGAGAACTAATCGCAATCGCAATGCAAAACAACACATGCCTGTCGATGCAATTGACATCAAGTGTGAGAGAAGCCGTCTTGTTGAAAATCTGTGTGTCTTGAGAGTAATATAGAGAAAAATAGAAAGCCAGTTTAAAACTTTATTTACAAGCTCTTTTCTACTCACCGCAGAAGAGAAGAGCTGTTCCCTCACGATAAGGTAAAGTAAAATTAAACTCTTTCTCCTTTTTCTCGCTCTTAACTTACAGCATTATTGTTAACATTTTTCTAAGTCCTACCTTGTTAAAGTAAACAAGCATAACGCACAAGCATTACCATCAAACTACGATTTACAATTTGTTTGTATAAGGCTTTGAGTGTTGCGCATGTGTTGCTGCAAAACCCACGTTATTTTATATTCATAACCCCAATTTTTTACAAACACTAATTATTTTCCTTATTTGATTACATCAAAAAACTTTTTAAACACAGATGTTGACGGCATAAAGTACGTCATCAACTTTGACTACCCACAATCGTCAGAAGATTACATTCATCGAATTGGACGAACTGGACGCTCCAACACGAAGGGTACCTCGTATGCATTTTTCACAAAGAACAATGCCAAACAATCGAAAGCTTTGGTAGATGTGCTTAGAGAGGCTAATCAGGTAATTTTTTTAAATGCACTCAAATCCTCTTCGAAAGCGATGTGACTTGCTTTGGTTTTTCATTTCATGGAATAGATTATTAACCCCGCCCTCGAAAATATGGCTCGCAATTCAAGAGGCTTTGATGGAGGTCGTTCACGTTGGGGTGGCGGCGGTGGTGGTAATCGCGGCTTTAACGGTGGCACCTTCAAAAGAGGATCTATTGGCGGCGGCTCAGGAGGTCGCGGTTTTGGTGGCAATCAAAGTAATGGTGGCATGTCACGTGGTGGTCGCAGCAATGGCTATGGCGGTGGTAACGAAAATGGTTATAGCAGAGGTGGCGGCGGCAATGAGGGCAGACATACGCGTTTTGATTAAACATAAATTAGATGATAAGATCTTAATTTAATCTTAGTATTTTTAATATTAAATGCATAAACTTAATATATATGTGTGTGTATATATACTACAATATATGTACTCAATAGAAAGGATTCGTTCAATTTTCGATGGATTATTTGGTGTAATTGTCTATCTAGCTTGTAAAAACAGATTTGGATGTACACTTGCGCATTATAATCTCGTGTTGTAAAGAAAGGCTTTTCCGATTTTTAAAGCAAAATGGTAGAAGTTTACATTTCTGAGACGTAATAATTTCTCATTTTCCCTGCTAAACATTTTTAAGTCGTAAAATTCTGTAGCTTTTATAAGTTTTTATAAACTTATAAAACTTTCTGGGCTATGAGCGTATTAGTATTATCGAAGGAATGTACTGTTTTACCGAAAATAAACGTAGAACGAATCTGAAGAGTATTTGTGTCTTTCATTATTGTGCAGATTTATTATAATATGTACTGTTTCTCAAGGTGGTAAGCATTTTATTTTTTAATATTGAAGGCATGTTGGTCATCAAAGAAAATTGGAGCCTCGCTACACAGATGATAGGGCCTATCGAGAATTCCGACAGAATTTTTTATCTGTTTGGGATTTTAGTATAATGAGCGAACGCACGTATGCAGTAGAGCGAGGCGTTAAATTCTTCCAAGTAAAAAAGGGGACCGGGAAATATGAATGCCGTCAAATGATAGTGAAATTGAAAATTTTATTTTTTCTTTTTGATATTTATAGATCTCGCCTGCTATTTGTATAATAGACGAATTTAGAATTCAGTTATAAGAGACGGGACTTTCAAACGTCAAACTCTCTTTGAAATTACAAAAATTTGTAATACGAAAATTTTTCACATCAAAAAATTACGTTTCCGTTTCATCCCTGATAATTCGCTGTTGTAATTATTTCTCTAGACAACGATTGTAATAGAATGAACGGATCGACGGATGAAAAAGTAGAAAGTTTTTCTACTTCTCTCCGTTTACGCATGTAAAAGCACGGTTCCTATGAAACCATACCATATGTTTACATATATTTCAACTTTTCCTGCGTGAGATTTCTGACGGATACGCACGCAAACGGAGTCTATGAAACTGAGCCTTTAACTCTGTGGCAGCTCCGAAAATTGTAGAACTGTACTCACACACACTCACAAAACACTAACACAAGTAGGACATTTTTAAATTTTTTCAACGCACCGCAACGGGAAAATCTATACGCCGCGAAAGTAAACAACGTTTTTTCTTTGCCTGCTTCTCGGATTTCTGTATAACAAAACCGGGCGAAAAGTTCGCCCCGCGAAAATCGCGTTCTGTCTGACCACCGCTTGAGGAAGATTTTCCAAAGAAATTATTTCAAACGGAAGCAGAGATAGCATACTTCTCTGAACGGAAGTAACTACCGCTGTATGATTTAAAACCAATTAGACCGTTAAAACATGCCTGGAGTAAGTTTATCCAGAAAATAAAAAATGTTTTGGGAAATGGCTAAAATATAGACAGAGGCCTTATAAAAACGTGACGCGGGTCAGGCTGTAACCCGCGGGTCATAGGTTCGCCATCTCTGCCCTAAAACATAAGCATGGTCAGCGACAACATGACAATGTGGATTGCATAAAGTAAATTCGTGCAAACAAATATGGTCGATATATGTACATACATATAGAGGAATCTGATGACCAATTAGAAAAAAAAATAAACGGTGTAAAATGCAGAGATTATCTCTAGTGAAATAATTACTGTGTGGAGGATAGAAAGGGCTTGTGTTCTAAGGGCTTGATGGTAATAAATCTATTAAGATTTAACTTGCAAAATATGACGAAAGAAGCAGACGCTGGACGAATATGCCTGTAAACTCAAGACCTGCCGGTAAGCTTTCATCTGACATCTTTTTATGTATATTCTGGCGTCTTTCATAATGCTATGCCGATTAATTCTAGTTTTGTTTCGAAAAATATTAAACAAGATTAATTGTATGGTGTCCTTTAAACTCACAAGGGCTCGGTATCCTCAACTTATTGACAAAACAAAATTCTCATACGGAAATTAAAAGAATTTCCTGTGGTTTGGCACATGGTGGCACATTGTCACGTGGTGGCACAGGAGTGCGGTGCGTTCCTCACGCTCACCCTTTTGGCTTTCTTGAAATATTTTTTCATTATTTTTCTGTTTTTGCAATTTTTTACACATACATACTCGTACATACTTTTAAGTGCCATGGTTTTATACACTTTCCGCCAAGTAAGTAAAGAAAAAAAGGAAAAAAAGGAAGACGATCCTTTCATATATCCGCTTAATAGACAGCTGGACAGTATAAGTCGATAAAGATTTTTCTTTGCTTCGGTGAAAAGAGTGAAAGAAAATGAACGAAGAGGAATGATTGGTATTTATTACATTGATCAGGAATGTACTGGAGCAACTTTATGCGACCCGAATGCGCGGTACCGAACGCTATTGATATCAAGTGATAAAATGATGAAGGTAAAAGCAGGAATAAAAGTTTCGATCTACCTGTTTTTCGTTAAATATTTCACATAAATTCAGAAATCTCTCCTACGAATAATGAAGTTTTAGACCGAGCACGGTTTAGTGATATAATCGTACCATAGAACACAAAATGTAGAAGGGTGGAAGAATCAGGAGAATGAGCTAATCTTCATTATGATGTTAAGCACCTCAGAAATGCATTTGTTAGTTTATGGGTTGCCAGATTTTTTAAAGGGCATTATCATTTATCAGTATGTAGGTACTCTTTTGCAGACTCCACATTTTAAAACGATAAATTTTAATCGAATTTTAAACTTCATTATCATAATAAAAGGTAAATAAAATTCTAAATTCTACATTGTAGATATTTTCCTGCTTGACTTATAACACGGTGGCAACACCACCAAGGCTTTGTTGCTGTAACCATTCTTTCGCCAGCTTCAGTACGGGGCGCTTACTTTCGAACCATTTTCCTGGTCAATGCCAACAAAAACCGTTGCAAACTGTATCCGTGGCATAGCTTGTCGAGCTCGCTAAATTGGATTGACAGTTTGAGGTCGTTAAGTGTTACATTTAATGATCCTTGAAAATATTTCTGCAATCAAGCTTCTTTTCAATTTCGTTCAAAGCATCTTGTCGAGGTATCACCATTGCTTCGCCGTCACAAGCGTAAATTTGAGCCGGACGTATTGTTGTTATCGTTTTGGTGTAGCTCAAGTCCATCATGGCCATCGTTCCCAACGACGATGGGAGGCTGTTCGACTAAAGATGGTTGTGCTGTAGATGGAGGTTGATGGTTGTTGAGAGGTTTTCTGGTGAGCTGGTCTGGTCTTCTGCCTTGTGGAAAGGATTACTGGGAGAGTTGGTTGGGTCTTTCGTTATACTTCCTTCCTTCTTCTGACATTAAAAAAAAAAGCTGCTTCTGTTGCTTTTTATTTTAATATGAAATTTAAGGTTTAGTGAAATTTTTCCGTGCAGCCGGCTTCCGCTATCCATCGTGCAATAATGTTTGACACCGTTTCAGTTCTATCGATAATGGCCAGTAGGTAATGATGATTAGGGGCAGGCAGACAGCAAGCAGTAAGCGCTTAAGCATTCCGCGCTAACAGAACTACTATCGATTTTAGAACAGTACAATGGCCAAAATCGGTGGCCAAAGAATTTATTGCTTTGCGTGCCAATACTCTGACACCTGCCCCTGGCCGACCCGACCGACCGCCTACTTCGACTCCCGTTTGGTGCTTATGCTGCTGCAAGTATTGCTTTTGTTAAAATTTCGACCTTATAGTAATCGACGTTTTTGTAATAAAAGCAATTTTATGGTTGCCTGAGAAGATTGAATTCTTTTGTCAGTGATTTTCGGTTTAATATACGTTAGTATAAGTATGAAGTATGTATGTACGAGTATACACATATACCGATCGATACATATACATACGTACATACCTTTTGTGCAAAGATTTCATAGTTTCGGCAAGTCATTGTTGCGAGTTATTATAAAATTTCTTCTATATTGTGCATTAAGAAAGTTTAAATTGATTTTTTTTTTAAATGATTCCTTTGTTGTCACAGCACAAATTTCTATTATTCGAATAAATTTATTGTTATACTTTATTTAATTTTTATAATTTATTAATTTTCTTAAAATTTTATTAAATTTTTAGCATGTATCATGCAGTTATTTCGAGTTTTAAGCACGCTAGAAATATAAAACTATAGCCAATGACAGGAAAATTATCATTTGTTTAAACTTAAATGAATAAAATATTATTTGAACTTTATTAATTGCCAATAATAATAGACACTAATGCATGAAGTATGTCTAAATGAACAGGATATTCTTAGTTATTCTGACCTCAGTTTAAAATAACTTTAAAATAACTGAGTAACTAGTTTCAAATAAAACAAGTCTATACAATAGTTTCACTCTTAACAAAATTATGTAAAAAAAAAATGATGAAACAGAAAAACATGTTAGTATATTTTATGGTAATTATTTAGCGTTTAAAAATAAAATTAAGAATTTATGTACTAATTTTATAACTCATTCAGTTCTTTATCAATTTTGCTGTTTGCAACAGCTAAAAGCGAAGCTAAAATTCTTAAATCTTTAAAGAAATTACTTTTACCTTTAAAGAATAAACCTTCGCATACATACGTTTAAAGAAAAACGATGCAAAGATGGCGTTTTTTTTTAAGTAATTAAGTAATTGATTGAGCTTTTAAAACTGCTTATAACTCCGTTACTATGATTTCCGTTTCCATGATTTCAAAAGGATTGGCCCAAAATTTAAAGTCTAAAAGATTTTCTCTCTCTTTACTCAACAAACGTCAAAGTTAAGTTAAGTTGGACAGTTTATCTTAACATTTTGCCTGTTTTTCCAAGCTGCTTTTCGTAAATGTATAATAAATATACTTACTATTTTTTCTAGTAGAAACTTTTTCAAATCCAAATTAAAAACAAATTATGTGTTTTTAGAAAAACCAAGATAGAAGAGGCTTAGAGTTGTTTCCTAAGACTTGGCGCAGTCGGATCGTCGTACGTACGATACTGCTGTACGAGTCCATACATACAATCTTCCGCCTTAACAGCCAAGAGACATTTACATGTAAAATTACATACAAATACAAGCGTGCGTAGACATACGCACAAATCCCTTGATATCCGCCGCTAAATATTCAACATTTAAAAAGCAATAAATCTCACACAAAATGTTGACAAGTTTTTTTTCTTCTCTTATGGCTTGTTATTGTAGTTGTTTTCGCTGCTGTTGTTGTTGTCGGTGTTGTTGTCGGTGTTGTTGTCGGTGTCGTTGTCGGTGTTGTTGTCGGTGTTGTTGTCGCTTTGTAATGTTATGTCGCGTAGTTGTTTTCAGGGCAAACACACAGTATCCATAACGAGCGAGTCTGTGGAAGAAGCACTATTTGCAACGCTAATTTAGCGAAAGCCATTCGAGGCGGCAACATCTTGAGCGCAGGAAATTAAACCCACAACGAGGCTCCTCTCGCGCGTTACGCTCTCACTCACCGTGAAGGAGA
Source organism: Conops quadrifasciatus (assembly GCA_949752815.1). NCBI lineage: Eukaryota > Metazoa > Arthropoda > Insecta > Diptera > Conopidae > Conops > Conops quadrifasciatus. Next base: position 12,180,703 of record OX457078.1, on the reverse strand, counting down.
ACATGATCCGTAAAAGAGTCAGCTCCAAAAAAAAAAAGGTAGAGTTAAAACTCATCAGTCAACAGCTGTTCGGTGAAAACAAAGGTACGGCGAGATTGAGTAACTGGGATAGGATTTTACGTACATACTTTACTGAGCTTTCAGTACCAGTTAAACACTGTACAATGTTCAAAAGTAGGTACATGTTTTTTTTTTCAGAAAGCGTTTCAATATGAAATACACATTTTAATGTTTAATCATACTCTGTGTTATAATCCTTTGTATGTAACATATCGCATAGGTACCTATTTCTTACTCTATGGATTAACTCATGAAATTTCTTTGAGTGTAATTGTTCAGAAATTCTGCAAAATGCGTTTAATAAAGTAAGAATTTTCATCAACTGTGATGCTGTCATTGAAGTCAATGCCAATAAAGAGAAAGCAATGAGACCAACAAATACAACAACAACTACGGTAACACCAACAACAACAACAACAACAGCCGCCAGCATCAACATAGTTTTGAGAGTTATTGCAAAACTTGCCAAAATTTATAGCATATTTTAAACGTTAACATTTTCTGTTGGCAGGTACCGCCGACATACCGGTTACAAGCACCATCTGTGTACGAAAAAAAAAAAAAAACCTATAATATTTAATATACTATGTATTATTCTTACAGCGATATTTTATATGGCGACGAGGTTGTTGGCTCTAAGCTCTGTAGTGGTTTCTTTTTACTTTCGTTTTTGCGATTACTTCGTGGTTCTCTACGCGACATCGCTGTTGCTTCTTCTCGTTACGTACATACATACGTATAACCGCGTATATAACGTTGGCAAATCATAAAATCATTTAGGAAATTGCTTGTTTTATATTTTATTTTTTCTCCTACCAGGATTTCGCATCAAAATATTCTCATCCTGAATGTTATTCTGCGGTCTCTACTTTCAGTATACCTTTCGCACGCTCAGCATTATGATAAGATATGTATTTTTAATAATCTACAAGTACTATATATAGTTTTATTTTTTCTATTTCTATTTTCTTTAGTCTTACAGTATTTTTAAAAGCATTAAGAGACATGTTGTTGGCGTTAACACTGGAAAGACCAAAGATCTTTAAAAGATATGACAAAAATGATCACAGAGTTCCATTCTCATGTCACAATAAATCCATTTTCAGAAAACTAAAAATATTTCATAATTTTTTTAATTTAATTGATCGCTTCTGAGGGAAAATGCTGTTTTTTTTACAGCTGTATTGCCCTGTATTTATTATGCTCAGACCTATTGGTCAAGTCTCACTATCTTCTCCTTCTCCTGTTACTTCGTCCCCTCCTATTTCGGCTTTAATTTGCTTCCGTTTTTACCTCAGAAGTGGACCAACCATTATCCAAAAGATTCAGTCGAGAATGGGTCCTTGAGTCGTTGACGTTCGTTGCTCCTTCTGCGTTCAACACTCCGGCCTTTTTAGTGTAAATTCTCACATCTGCTGCATTTACTCTAGCTTCGATTAGTTCTGGTACTGTGTTGTTGTATTTATTATATCGTACATAGTTATTATTGTATTTTAGTTACGTGTTTTCATATCTAACGTATATACTCGTACATACTTATAGATATATGTAAGCATCCCTGGGAGGTTACGCTCATACATGGAATTGACATTAAGTAAGACAGATGGTTTTGGCTGGTGAGCATAAGAAATTGAAAGTTGAATAAGGAACGCCTTCCTAGATATTCTCAAATAATTGAAGAAACTACAACAGTTTGAAAGGACAAAGTTGGAAAAGACAGGACATCATATTTGTTAATTATCAAGTAGCACAGATTCAGATATCGGACCACACGGACGGTTTCGAGATACGCTTTTCTGCTTTTTGGGAACGTTGCACAATTCTTTGCACTAGTTCTTTGTCTCTTTTAACACGGATTCGCATAAGGCAACATTTTTTTTACGTAAACTAACATATATGTATATGTATGTACAGGGTGCGCCATCTCTTATGTCGGTTATGTCGGAAGGCGCACCCGTTATGCAAATTTTTCTGTGTAGAGTACAATAATTCCTCCAAAATTGAGAGTGACGACTATTAAAGTAAATACATACCTTAATAACATATATTATTATTATGTAATTAAAATGTAATTTTTTGTGGTGAAAGTTACAATCTTTGATTCTCATGCAAAAGCCGACAAGACAAAAGCAAGGACTCGTAAGCAAGAGTCTTCAGAAGGTAAAGAAACCGTGGCTATATTCTTCTTGCTTACTTTGTGCCCCCCTTACCACTCCCCCGCTCTTAGCGATTTTTCCATTAAATTAAAGATCAAAGAAAACTTTTCACTGAAATGAAAAGCTTGGCATAATTACGCAAAACCTGTACGTATTAAAAAAAAAAAAATGCAAGGGAAAAAGTACAAAGTCTTTCACGGAGGTTGTAATCTTATGGACTTCTGCAAGTGATTTTTCCAATTTATCGTTTTTAATTTTAATAGAAAGTGAAGATTTTAGTGGAAAGTGGAAAGTGGAAATCAACGAAAATACTGAAAATTCGTGTGGAAAAAGGACATTTTGTCACATGCTAAAATTTACAGTCTTTGCAGTAACAATAATAATACTTGTAGTAAAAAAATAATTGCAATTACATACATTGATTCTAATCTTCTTACCCTTCTTTCTCTGCCGACACGACACTATCCTGACAAATTCATAAGTGTAGTCATGCACACTGATCCATTCTCCCTCTTTTTTTTTTTTTTTTTGGTTAAATAAGTCGCAATAAATTTTATTTCAAATTCCGCCCAAGAACATTCACAATAAGTTAGCTTCATTTTCTAATTTCATATTTCATTTCATGATCATCTTCACCATATATTCTATTGTTGTTGTTGTTGTTGTTGTTGTTGTTGTTGTTGTGCCCGTGCCACTTTTTCAATGGCTTGCATCCGCTAAAAAACCATGAATAGTGCGCGCTCAGTGAAAAAAGAAAATGTAATAAAAATAAAAATCAGACAATCGGTGAAAAAATGTGTTTCAAGCCAATTGCATTTAAGCCAATGTATTGTAAAAGCCACAGAAGAAGAAGGGCAGCAGGCAGAAGAAAACGAACGAGAAAGGGCAAAAAAGCAAAAAAAGAAGCACCGGCAGCTGCTGGAGGAAAGTGCAGTAAAATAACTATACTGTTTTATGATTTTATGCCACGAGATTATTTCATTTTATTTGCTCTTTTTATATGCTTATTTTTCATTCAGAAGTTTGCGTTATTTTTCCCTTTTTTTTCCTCTTTTCTCAACTACTTTTACGACCAAGTCGGCGGCATTCATTCCATTCTGTTCATTCATTGAGAGTAAGTAAAAGATTGTCGTGTCGGCCACGTTGAGCGACGACAAAATAGTGTAATATAAAAACGCTTCGCAACGACCAACTTACCGCCTGGCCCGTCTGATGGTCAGCAAAGCAAAAGCGCTACAAAATTCGCTTGATTTCCTTTCCTTTGCGTAATATTTACTTAGAAATGCTTCGCTCACCCGGAAGCGCATAGATAAGAAAAAGTTAAGCGGGCTCAACAAATCGAAAACAACAACAACAACCGGCTACAAAATAAACGTTCTTTATATTAGAAAATAGTTAGTGTTAATGTAATATGTTTCTATAGTATATACTCGTAAATATTGGATTCCATACGATATTAATGGAAAATATGAGACAAAAGATGAAAAATTAGGTTGTTCTTATTATGAAACAAAGAACTTCACCTAAGCTCTTAGAGCTTAGAGCTTAGAGCTCCATAGAGCGATTTTCGATTCGGTTTAGCGTAAAACCAAAAACCAATAAATCTCTATGGAAATTGTTTTTGTAAGTTTAGCGCAAAACCAAAAAGACTTGTGATTTTAGCAGTTTTCAACCTTGTTTCGAAGTTCGAAAATTGGACGCCATTGGACGAAAGAGATAAATATTGTACTCAAAAATGTTCTATCAAAATTAACAAACGAAACAAAATATGTATTGGTTTTGCCCACAACAACAACAACAGCAGGCGGCAAAGCCCAGCAAAGCCAAAAACAAAACCAGTTTTGTATGGAAACACTTGACACTTGATCGATATTCGAAAGCCTAAACCAAAACCAAAGCCATTTTATGGAAACATCATATTAAGCGGCGATAGATAAACGGCATGCATACGGCTGAATACTGATTAATTTGCCTTTTTAAATATCAATTTAAATTGGGTACCTTTAATTTTACCTGATTAATTTAAAAAAGGCAATTTTAAAATTGTCATTTTGACATACTCTTTCGCAAAAAAGCTGAATATATCGAATATATCGTTTTCTTGCAATTGTTGTTGCCTAAAAAGGTCACCTGACTTGAATTCCATTTTTAGAATATTTATTTTATGGATATTAATCAAAAGAAAGCAGAAAAATGAAGCAAGAAATAAGAAAAAAGTGAATTTTTTTTTGCTTTTACTCGTTTAAAAAAAGTTATCGCAAACGTTATATTGTTGCCAGATGTTCTTTTTGTGCCTTTTTGATGGCATTATTAAATACCATTGGAGAATGTTTTAATGGCGAATTTTCGAGCCTCTCAAACCCGAAGAATGGAAACTTTTGAAGTCATTTCGTAAAGTAGAGAAAAGTCGTTGTTGCTTTTTTTCATTACCTAAAATTTTTATTTCATGTGATGGGCCACAGCTTTCGATGACAGATCAGCAGACCTCATTGCAGACAATGAAACACAAATTTGTTGAGTTTTACACTGACCGAAAAAGTATGGCAATTTTCATACGAGTAGCATTATTTCGCAAAAATTCGAATGCGTCGGATGAGTTTATAAATATGTATGTACACTTGCTGAAAGACGTTGTGAAATTTTTAGGGCTTCTTTTAGGGCTTTTTTTTAATAATTAGGGCTTCTATATTATAAAAAAACTTTTTATGTTCTCTCAAAAAATCCAAAAAAAAAACTATGCATATTTTAAAAATTTTATTTTTAAAGTATTTTTACGTCTTAGGATCAGCTACGTCTACATTAGCTACATAAATATTGTACTGTTTTTTTTTTTTGCAGTGTACTGTGATACTGCGACACACAAATTTTTAGCCAAGCTCTTTATGAAGTGTGACGCAAAATGACGACCGATGCCGGCAGCCGGCAGCTGTTGCTCTTAATGACCAAGGCATGACCTGAGCAAAATGGAAGTAAATCGAAAAAAAGCACAGAGAAGATGAGGTTTTTTAAGAAATTAAAGAAAGAAAGAAAGAAAGAAAGAAAGAAGTAAAGGGAAATACAGACGTTAGAGAAATTGAAGAACGGAAATTAAATGCGGACGGAATGATGGACGATATTGCCATTAAAATCAAATTCAAATAATTATAAATCATAACCGCGTCGTCATCTCGTCGTCATTTCTTTGAAAATTTTACATCCGGAAAAAGTTTTACATTCTCGGGCATGTGGTTTATTGGTGGGCGCAAACATTAGCAAGCTCACAAATAGCGCGTCGAAAATAGTGGCTGACTTTTAATATTATTTATGGTAAACATGTTTTAAAAAGGTTTAATATTCGAAAGCTTTTCGAATGGCTTTTTTTTTTTAGGACAAATGAAACAGTTACTTCGTCTTTTTTGTTTAAGGATTTCCATTAACCCTGCAAAATTCAATGTCCTTCGAGTGTTATAGAAGGCTGAATGAGATGATTTCGCGAGAACGATAAAATGAAACTAAGTTTCTTCGAAAATATTAAAGATATTAAAAAAAAAAATTAAGTATTTAACACAACTTTGTAGTGAACAAGAGGTAAACACCTACACACACACACACACACACACATACACCCCCACTTACACACTCACATAGGTACACATATCTATAATTGCTGACTTCACAAAACCATTGAAGCCAGCAAAATTCTTATACCAACCGCAGAAAGTAGATGGCAAAAATTATAAAATTAAAAAGACAATAAAATAAGAATCGTAAAAAGGAACAACTTTAAGCAATACCGAAGAATTAAGCACTTACTACGTTGAACAACTTTATCAATGCCAACAAAAGCAACAACAACAACTAAGCGGCACCAAAAGGTGGACTACTTTTAGTAGTCACACAACAACAACAACAACTGAACACATCGAAACCTTACAAAGTCCAACTGAAGTGATAGAGAGAAATACTCGTCCCAAAAAGGATTGCTTAAGGACTTCTCTTAACCTTACAAAATTCACTGTCCCTCGAGTGTTATTGAAGGCTGAATGAGATGATAGCGCGAGAGCGATAAAATGAAACTATGTAAGTTTCTTCGAAAATATTAAAGATATTAAATGAAAAAAATTAAGTATTTCAAATAAGTTTGTAGTGAACTAAAGGCTTTACCTGCGCAAACACACACCCAGAGGTATAGATGTCTATAATTGCTGACTTCACAAAACCATTGAAGCCTGGAAAATTCTTATACCAACCAAAGAAAGTGGATGGTAAAAATAATACGAGTATTGTACAATTAAAAAAAGACAATGAAATAAGAAACGTGGAAAGAAAGGAAAAACTTTAAGCAATACCGTAGAATTAAGCACTTACGACGTTGAGCATTCACTTTATCAATGCCAGCAAAAACAACAGCAAAAACAATAGCGGCACCAAAAACAGTCAAGCTGAACACATCGAAACCTTACAAAGTCAAACTAAAGTGATGGAGAGAAATACTCTTACAAAAAAAAAAGAAACTTTTTAATTAATTTTCCGCGTAATAAAGGAACAATTAGGCTTCTGGACTCTGGACCACCCACCCCTTTTCAGTCTTTGCCCTTATCCCCTGCAGCCAACCACTCTCAAGTCTTCATCATCCCATCTTCACTGAAGAAGAGTGAAGCAGAAAAAAAAAAAACCTTAAAAAGAAGAAGCAAAAAACAACAGAGTATGTTTGTATGTACGATACATACAATGGACAGTCGCCTCTGCAACCTTTTACTTTTTTTCAGCGAACCTTCAGTCCGGCGATTTTCATTACTTTCTGTATGCAGAAAGCTTATCCTGCTCTTAAAACTTCATTTTGTGTGGATATTTTTGCAAAAACTTCTTAAACTTTCGTGTGCACCATTGTGTTGTGGTGCAAATTCGCGTGCTGATGCCGCTGACGCGAAGAAAAATCACTAAAAATTAGTACAATAGCAACGAAAATTGTAGATTTTAAAAGCAAAATTGTTGTTGTACGTACATATATTCATTGGCACCCTTTGGGGTAGAGATGAGGGCAATGAGATTGTTGGCGATTGTTTGGAATGAACAAGATTCCAAAGGTTTCAAATAATTCAAAACCTTGCTTGAAAATATGAACACTCTATTTACAATATATAGTATGTATGTTTTGCAAAATTTATTTTGTTTGTTTAAGTGCTTTAAGTGCTTTATTATTACCATCATAATACAATACTCCAAATCCCAAATAGTTTTATCTTGAGTTATCATTCATGATTGATCGATCGCTCGCTGGTTATTCAATTTTGCGGAGATACATAATTGCAGATTATGGCAAAAAGTAATGCTGCAATAAAAGGAAAAAAAATACATAAAAATGCACCCTTCAGCCCGCCACCGTTTGGAGTCTGCAGCGTACCTTTGGATCCATTTGCTTCCAGCAAACGTGCCATGACCAGGCTCGATCGCATTGACTAGCGCCTTTCGGTACATGCGATTCACAGCCCTTGACCATTGTCATTACATAGTCCTTCAACGAATCCGGTATTATACGTTTCAGTTTCTCGTAATGCATCTCGCCGGCATCATCGACGACATCGACTTCGTGAAAGAGACAATTCATATAACATTTCAGAGCTTCGTCTTCATGAATATCGCCATCGCTAAATTCTTTGATGGCCGCTAAAAATTATGTACATGGAGGAAGGCAAGAAGGAGGGAGAGATTAATGATGATGGCTAATTTTTTTGGAATTTCGCGATGGTTAAGAAATAGAAACGTTCGGACACACTCACTTTCCGTCACACCCGTTTTATCCACACAAACTTCGTGTATTATTTGAAATAGTTTAAGAAAATTTGGTGGAGGATACTGCAAAGAAAAACGAAAATTAGACGTCTTTGCGAGTATTATGAAAATAAAGTTAGATTTAAGCATGAAGCTTGTAGCTTGCAGCTATTTCAACGGTTTAAAGAATTTGCAAAATTGCATTCGATATAACAACTAAAGACTCAAAGCGATGTAGGTATGTTGGCAAATAATAAATTTTCATTTAACCAGAATCATGCAGCAGCACCATCTCTTTCTGAACTGCGAGTGTGAGTCTCCGCAGCTGGACGCTGGACGCGGAGTAAATGAACAACTAATGGCAGGATGGCGAGCACCACGGCAGCAATTTATTTCGAAGCATTAGATTGAAGAAGCTCCCGCAGTGAGCTCGATGCTCGTAGCTCTCTCTTTTCTCCATCTGAAGCGCTCTGATGTTATCGATTTGGCAATTAAAACAACTCACCTCTTCATCTCGTCTTGGTTGCTCTGCCTGCACGCCTGTGTCCAGGGCGTGCGCCCATAGCATGAGTACTACCAGCAGAGCTGGGAACCTTGAAAGGATGGTTCTATTGTCCATGTTTGTTGCTTGTGTATGTTCCTTGCAAACTGACCACACACGCAGGCGATAGGCGACGTTTGTTCTGTGTGTGTATTGTATCGTGACGATTTTACTTTTCTTTGCTTTTTCTTTGTCTGATTTTTTTTTTTTTTTCACGAGTATGAGCGAGTTAATTCCTTCTCCTTTCTTCTTTACTATATAGTATTTCTTTTTCTTGCGTCTAAGATAAGTCTGCAAAGCGACGATAAAGTACTGAGAACTTTTGCTTTTGTTGTTGCCGTTACTTCCGTTGACCGTTGTTGGCCGCAGTAAAACCTTTATTTGCCCGGCACTGAAGCAATTGTTGCTTATTTATATTTTTTAAAATTTTTTGCGCTCAGCAGTTATCTTTTTTATTGTTGCTTTTTCAATTGATTTTTCAACATTTGAATTGACGATTGTCTATCTTCTCTGTGGTTTTGTTGTATCGTAATTTTAGGTTGTTTATAGTATTGCATTGTATTTCCGGTGAACTCACTTAGAAATTAATCATAACATTGAAAAGTATATAATTGTATATATTCATTTCCTTTTGGCGATAGTTCAAAAGCATTTGTTAAGTTCAGTTTTAGTTCAAAGCTTGTAATGATCTGTGATATCTATTAAAATGTATTGCACTAAGTTTGAAAAAGATATCTAAATTATTTATTCATTAAAACGATAAAATTCTTAGATTTAAATGAAAATTTATTCCAAGAAACACATTATAATATAGTTTTATTTGTATAATTTTGTATAATTCCTTTAATATTTTATATATTTCTATTATTCCTATAATTTTGTTATAATTCTGCCCAATTCAGATTTTGTAACGCTCGTATGTGGTCGTTGTGGCAGCTCTGTAACTTTATACTTACATACTTTAAGCTCAGCTTTTAATGATATAGCTATTTCATTAACTTATAGCATTTGTCGTAATGTACCCATCAATTAATATATGATTTGTAGCCAAAGGCTAAATTTACCACGCCCCATCAATTTGGAAGCATTTGAAAGCATTCAAGCGTATCATTCGTCCAATAGTTTAAAAAGCGCATAGCGTAGAATAAAGCTGTACAAGTGTGGTCACTTGTCGAAAATGAATGGCCGATGAAAACTTTACATGATGATGATGTTTAACGCCCGATAAAGCGCAGCATATAGGCATCATTTCAAAGTGTTGTCTGCAGCTTTCTCGGTAACGGCAATTTGTTGCAAAATTACCACAAGATTAGAGCTCGAATGACTCTCAAGTTTCGATTTATTTCCTGCACTCTCATCTTGATTTCGGCGCCCCTGAAAACTTGGCGCCGTTACATTAAGATATGGCGAGAATTGACTGACATTACCAAGGATTTCGCGATTATGGCATAATAAGCGATTACTGTTGGAGTTTAATGAATGCAGAAAACAACACAATCGAAGAACGAAGAATGCTCTTCATATTTATCGTAAATTATAAGACCCTCAAACGTTCAGTTTATAACTAAAACGCTCAGTTATTATTAGTTTTTATGTCACTTTCAACGTCTTAACGCTGTCACTTCAATTAAGGCCGCTTATGCAGAAAAGCTATAGTTACTTTTTGACTAACCGGATAATTTAATACCTTCACGCGGCCGCAGTAAAATGATTAAATGAAATTAAACTCGAATTATTCGCAAACATTTTTCGCAAACAGATAAAAGCTTCATTTATGCAAAAAAAAATTTAAATCTCAGTAACCCATTGCCATTGCTAACAAAGAAAAAGGTTGTTAAAAAAATATGACCTTTTAAAGAGAAATTTTCATATGTATATTGTGTTGTAAACATACATACGTTTTCTGCACGCAACAAATATACCTACTTTTTTTACTAATTACGTAACAAAAATACTTAAAGTCGGATTTTGTAGCAGATTCACTCCGTTTACGCGAGAACGTCAGCTCGGACAACTTCTGTTGTCTAAACGGCGCGGCGACCAAATAAAATTAAAAGTTTATATGCATTTTTGCGCCAGGATTGCCGAACTGCAAGAATCTGCAGGAAATAAACAGAATCTGCAGGAAATAAAAATGCCGCATAAAATGGCGAATTTTATGTGTACGGCTGGGAAATAATTTCTGGCAGTCGTGA